>OX276460.1:19233422-20483422 GCA_946251905.1 Cryptocephalus moraei
CTCGCGCTGTTTACTTTTCGCATTACAATATTTAACATTCAGTTGCAAAAAAGGAATAAATATATTTGTTTTCTAATTATATAATATTTGTCACTTTGTAAAGGATATTTTGTTATTTTGTAATTTTAAATTTGTCAATTTTACAAAAATGAGACGTTTCGATGTTCATTCTTTAATTCGGTTTATCACCTTTACAGAAAATGATCATCGGAGAGCGCCTTCGCACACAACCGAGATGGAAGAGATTTTTAAGGGTCTTAAGGTATAGTCAATCCAAATTTTCTTCTAATTTCAACTCTAAAAGACCTTCTTCTTTATTTTCAGGTAGGTACACATTTCCTTATTGACGCGCCTTTACTGTTAAATCATCGTTTTACGTTTCGAAGCTAGTCTGGTCATTGCTGGACATGGTTTCCATTGGAAAATTCGGAAAATTTTTCGTGGATCGTGGTGCTTTTAGTGCTTTGTGAACGAGTTTTACATTTTTTGGTTTTCTGGTAAGTACGTATGTTATACATAAATATTTTTTTTATTTTCAGTAATTTTTTTTATAAGTACCTAAACTTTTTTATGTGAGTAATGTGTTTTATGTAATTTTCTTTAATTTCAGGAATTTAAATTTTTTTAACATTGGCATTTTTTTCATTTTTACCAATTCGATGACTGGATCCTTATTTCGAAGGGTGGACATTGAAATTTGTTGTTGTTATGGTACATGAGTAAATTTATTTATCGTTTCGATAAAGTTAGTTGTATACAAAAATATTTTTCAGAAATCTTTGTCATCTAAACAACCAAAAAAAATTTTTACTAATAAGAGAAAAGTTTAATATTTTGTCCAGCCATATGAGAAAATCTTACGATGTTACACATCGCCATTTTTAGATCGTGTAGCCTGGGCAAATAGCACCTTAATAATACTAAGTACAAGATCCAATTTTTAAGATTAACAATCAGAGAAATTATACTGGGGACTTTTTAAAAAGAAAAAGATGTTTTATCCCATTGAATTCACTGCACTTGAAGATGGGCGATTCAAATTTTTTTCTTACTCAAATACCAAATATACAAAATTCATGGTAAAATACCGAAATTTTTGTAATGTTGACCATTTCGCGACAAACTAAAAAACTTAAGATCTATCCATGAAACCACTTTAAATATCCTAATATACTTATTTGTCGGTAAGAAAATATTGGTAAAAAAATTCTTGGGGCGGGTTTCGAGAAAATTGCAAAAAACTGAAAAACAAGTGAAAACTATTCTTTAAAAAAGATTTTACCAAAAATTTTTGATAAGAGATTATAGATAACAGATATAGAGAAAACAGAAATTATATAACATATGGATTCTACATTGCAATTGGTACATTGTCATACCTGTAACACATTTAAAATCCGTTTTACCCCCTAACGAAAAAAAAAACTAAAAGTAATACTAACATATTTTTAAAATAAATGTTGAGATTGTTAGAGTATGGCCATATTGTTAGTAGAAAACTCTACATTTTATGGATGATATTGTAAGGGCACATCTGGTTTATCCTATTTCAGAAATAGGGAGAGTCAAGTACTTGACTACTTGACTTTCGGTAACTGTTTCATGCGTTGTGAGTCTCTTAAAACCGGCCAAATAGTTAAGACACACTTTTTGTATCCGTAATTTAAATAGTAATAAAGTTACACTATATTTTGCGTTTACACTGCCTACTTACTTCAAATTACCTCAACAGATATAGCTCATAAATATTACTGAAAAGTAAAGACGTCCCTCCCACCTTGAAAATATTTCATGAAATAATATTTAGAAATTATATGAAAAGATTTAATTGAAATGTTTGGAAAATACTTTTAAAATACACATATTATATTAATTAACCTTTTAACGATTTCTTTCAATCAGAGATAAGATGAGAATTGTTTCAAAAATTCAGGTTTGTTGTAATATCAAAAATATAGAAAAATAAGAAAAGCACAAATTCAAATAATCTAATAAAATCTAAAACAAATTGTCAAAATATCTCAAAAACTTAAATGTAGAACTCCTTTTCAAAACGTTTTTGGAAAAAATGCAAAACGTCCTTTAAAACGCTTAATCTATATTATTAAAAAGAAATTCGAAATCTTTAACAATATTTTCAAATATGGTTTACAATAGTGTAGTTAAATTTGACACCGTTTTTCTCCAAACCAACCTCATCTAATTGTTGATGTGTTATAAAATGTTTAATAAATAACTTAAAATTATTAAGTGGAATATTAAAGAAACTTAAATTTTTCCAAAAATATTTCAAAATGTAGTAAATTTTGCTTGGAGGAAGCATTTGAATAACGTGTTTTAAAATATCGTAAAATTGATTTCATTATGGGATTGAAAAGATTCTATAAATCTATTTAAAGAAATTATTTATTATTTTAAATTTTCTGATTTGATATATATCTAATATCATTTTTTATTTTTTCACCTCTCATTATTTATGGAAAAAAAATTTTGGTTCTGTTTTGGACCAAATAGAATTTCAAACATTTTAAAATTATCTGAAAATCAGTTGGAATCATATCGCTCCAGAACCCAGAGTTGTTAATTTAGTTTGCCCCCTACAGCTCTGAATAATAATATTTATTTCTTTGCCCTAAGTAAACAAAACAAGATATATTTATCAAGCAAGAGATTTAATTCATCACTACCCTTGTTCTTATTTAAATAACGTTGATTTTTTACGTATTATTTGGATAAGGTTCTACATAAATTTAACATTATAACTTTCAGAAACATTTAACGAAAATTATTAATTAAATGCTGCGGCTATTTGAAAAAAGTTTTGATACGATACACTCTCATAACCAATTTAGACTTGTACAGATATGGTGTTTATGTAATTACACGAATGAAATAATAACACCTAACAATAATAACGAGATAAACCTATTACTCCTACAACTAAATTATTATTACTTTTAATTTAACGTTTCGAATATGAAGCATTATGTAAATGTAACCGTTCTCCTCTCTAGCAGAAAGAAATTTTCCTGGCTATTACATAAAGCATCATGTAAAAGAATTCGCCCCAGAGGTATGCCGCGGATGTTTGCAATATTGATTTCTCTCACGGTACGACTCATTCGTATGCTGGTAATTTTTTTAATGTCTCGCTCGCCAAATTCGATCAGAGTTAATTACTTCCCGGCGATCCTATTGTGGTTATTGTTTTCACTAGCGCGCTCTCGTAATGGCACCCAGGCACATTATAATAATGTTGTTAAACTTGACAGTGTAAAAATAACATCGAGGGTTATAACGTTTGGAATCGCAAATGATGACTCAAATCGTAAATTAAATTATTTATTGCGTTCCAAACGTTGTTTTAAAGGACAGCAATCTTATTTTTATTAATGCTTTTCTAAAATCTAATGTTACTTTTTAAGAATTGCAAAATATATAAACCAGAAATCAATCTAAATTGCTTAAAATTTCTTGTTGTTTCTGATATCGGCCATGATATTTTTATTAAACTAAAATTGTTTAATAGTTCCCAATGAGAGTGTTTTCATTAATGATGTTGATTGCTTTAAAATTATTAAAACATCAAAAATGAGTTAACAGTACTGAACCTTCAAAAGATAAAATCTTGTAAAAACAGCTCTTTAAAGTGTACTAACATCCACTAAACAACAAGAATTGGGTTTATCAGTTCCTTACAAATGACAACACACCAACTGAAACTTCATTATTACCCATACTTCACCAGTTCCTATTATAACCCTTCATATAACCAATTAAATTCCTTTTATCTCTTCCATTAATATATGCAATATCCACCAACTTCATATTAGAGTTTATTGGCAAATTCCACAAGGCAATAAAAGCCCTGTAATGATCACAAAATTGTTTTCTAGAGAACCTCGATCCTATTAAACTGGCCCCCAATTTCATTCATCCCTTTGATCTACTGTGGGCAACCTTTGCTCTTGACACATGAAACGACTGATATTATTGAAATCAAACTGGAGAATTCTTAGAATAGCCATGCTGAAATGTAATTAGTATTTTGATTAGGTTGTCAGCATGAGGGAATAATTTTTTGGACCCACCTTGTTGAGAAATAACATTTGTCAGTACCCCAATAGAACACAATAATTAGAGTGATTGGTATATTTTGAAAACATAAAAGTATTAAACAGTTATCTTGTCAGAAATTCTTCAAATAAATAGCTTGTTAATGGAGAGGGTCAATATTTCCTAAATGGGGCTTACATATGTTTTTGAATGTCATTATGATTTTTCTGAAGAATGTATTGCTTAATATGCAACATTTTCAAATAGGTGCATGAAATTATTTCTGAGATTTCAGACTTTTATCAAAATATTTTCTGAACAATTTGATGAAACTATTCAACTGTTGCAATGTTTTGTAATAGTATTGTAATGCGAAAAGTAAACAGCGCGAGACGTGTTTACTCATATCAGACCTGAGCGGCTACCTCAAAAGGAATTGCCGCGACGCTTAATTGAATTCTATAAAAAAGGACAGCTCCATGAATACTCCGGGATTATTATTTAACGAAAGTGATTTATGACACTCTGGAGCTTTCTACATAATAAAAGATAGTTCGAGTAATTACACGAATGCGCGAGAAGGTTCCCGACACAATTGCGAAGTGTATATAAGCGGGCCTGCGGTCGGATTATTATTATTATTAGACGGAAGCCGCGAGAGTAAATAGCGAAATAGCGAGAGCGTTTGAAGTGAAATAAATTAACCATTAAGAAGTGTGATATAAATTAATTAAGTTAGTTTAGTAATGGTGTAAATAAATTAAGTAGTGTCTAGTATTAGTATTAGTGTAAATAAATTAGTAAAATAAACGTTACAGTATTTCCGAAAAGCCTTGAAATTATTTCAACTTTCTAAAACGTCATTTAATTTTGTAGTATATATGAATGAGAACGTTATATTTTGTTTTTAAAAATTTTAATAGGTGTAATATTCTTGTACAATTAGAATAAAAATCGTAATAAAAAATTATGTTATTAACATTCTATTAGAGCGTGTTGCCAAATAATAGTTAGTCCAACAGTCCAACCCTTTTGAAAATGGAAAGAAGTCTTTTTCTAAATAAGATTTCATATTAATTTATTTTTTGAAAAAGACCTTCGAAATCTTTCTAGTAGCGTCCGAGGAAATTTTTAAATATTACCTTTCTTTGCAAATAATAATTGAAATTGTACATAGAACAACTACACTGCTAGAAGAATTCTATTGGAAACACAAAAAACCTTTTAAATTTGTTAAAAATCTAAACAAATTTCTGTCATAGTTGAATTGATTGTCTACATCTGAAAACATCTGAAACGGATTTGAACAGTAATACAAGTCGCCATTAAGTAATACAGTAATACAAAATGATAAAAGCTCAATTATCAGAAACTTGAATTTAACAACAAATATAACATTTCTGTTACACTATTAAATATGTTTCAAATTTCTCTACAGAAAAAAAAAATTGTTGAAAATAATGTCACGTTTGCACTGAAGCTAAGTTTACCATAACTTGAATTTTTAAAATATTTTTAATCTCAAGATTTAAAAAAAAAACCTCACCGATTTTCCTATTAATGTTAAATAATAAAATCAATTCCAAGTTAATCAGGATAGATAGGGCTTTTATAGATGCAATTGGGGATATATTAAGCAATTTACAATCCAGAAAAGAGAGTAAATGTTATTTCCGACTACACACACCTGTTGATATTACTGTGGGAAGGATTGGTGCCGATTACAGAGTTGAAAATTTTTGTACTCTGCGCTAGGTACTTGCATTGTTAACATGCCTTGTACATTGTTGAATCAAGCAACAAATGTATGTATAGAAGTTTAACGATCGATTGCAGAAAACGTACTTAAATATATAAGTAACTCATAATTAATTAGGAAACTCCTATATTATAGATTCTGTTACAGAAAATCAATTGTTTTGTCTCAAGTAATATTTACATGGAGTAGCTCTTAAAGAAATTTGAGATGCTCCTAGGTGATTCACAAACTTCACTTATGGATTAATTTAAATTTAAAAACAAATTTAGGAGCTTGCTAACATATTATGTAGACATTTATACTGTAACGCGAAATGTAAACAGCAGAGCCAAATGTGTTTACTCCTATCGGACCTCGGCGGCTTACCTCAAAGGAACGCCGCCACGCTTAATTGAGTCGCGGCAACATCATATTAAGGAAGAAGATTTATTACCTCCTAGACCTTTCTGGACGTTTCCTAGATAAACATTATTATCGCGATGGATTGAGTTCTTTGTGGAATTATCGAGAATACAATTGAGAAATGTATATAAGCGGGCTTGCGGTCGGAGAGAAGAATTAGACGTGAAGGGCGACACAGTAAATAAGGTGAAAAGCGAGAGCGTATAAATAAATTACATTTAAGAGTGATATAAATTAATTAGTTAGGAAGTAGTTACGTGTGTTATATAAATTAGTTCAGTAATAGTCTAAGATAAATTAAGTAGTGTGTAGTGAAAAAATTAGGATAGTATAAATAAATTAGAAAATAAACGTTACAATATATAATTTAGACGAATTATATTACAAATGTATTAATATATTTTAACCCATGTAACTATACATTTATCATTGTTGTATCGATATACATATTCTTAAGCAATTATTTCACAAATATCTTGCCGCTTACCAAGGTACTTCCAGAACGTTACCACCGGTGGTTTTACGCAAACAAGACGTCGAAAAGTCTTAGCGTTAACTATGGGTTAAGTGAAAATAAATTAGTTTAGACACAATATCATTGTTGTAGGTATTTTTGAACCCAAGAAATGCATGTATATAAAGCTGGCGGACCACCTCCTCAGGCCGGCAAAACAAAATAGAGAAGATTTTGTGTCTTTTTTGTAGCTTTTTTGAAGCGATTAAACCAATTTTGTAGCTTTTAAATAGCCGGAGCTACAAAAGGTGGGCTAACTTAATATTAAGTTAGCGGCCACCGCTATAACTCATACACGGAATGTAATAGGATGCTCTGGTTTGAGAAGGAATTTGCGTCTTTAGAAGTATGTCACTGGGCCAAAAAAATTTTTGGTCACATTTGGCTAATTTTGGCCAAAAATTACAAGATGTTCAATCATCACTCGCGGTTCAATTTCACGATATAGTAGGGATCTTAAAAATCATTTGGCATTGAAAACCTTCTGTTAATTGGCCTAAAAAGCGGGCAAAAATGGCCAGAAATGGCCAAAACTTCGAAAATTACTTATTTCAGCCAAAACATGGGAAACCCTGTATATACGTCGACAGGTCGAACATGTGGTACACAGAGAGCTCAGAAAAGCTAGCAGGAGGTCAATAAAAAATACCCAGAAATGGCCAAAAATTCTAAAATGTCTTATTTCGGCCAAAACGTGCTAAATCCTGTATATACCTGAATCGTTAGAAAATGCGGGCCATGGGAATTCCAGCAACAATATGGAGGATTTAGGAGACTCTGTCAGACACTAAAAGTCACTTTGCACAGCGGGCCTGTGGAGCTACAAATTCTAAAAGGACTTATTTCGGATAAAACGTGTTATACTTCAACAGTTCGAAAATGTGGGTCCCGGAATTTTCAGACACACTCTAGCCTCTGGAATTCACCTGAAGCTGTGGGCCTGTGGATCTACAAATTCTAAAATTACTAATTTCGTCCAAAACGTGATAAATCTTGTATATACTTCGACAGTTCGAAACGTGGGCTCCGGAATTTTCAGACACACTGTCGAAGGATCCAATAAGTCATTTTAGAATTTGTAACTCCACAGGCCCGCAGTTTCAGGTGAATTCTAGTGACTACAAGGATCCATTGGAACCTTCGACAGTGTGTCTGAAAATTCCGGGGCCCACGTTTTCGAACTGTCGAAGTACATACAGGATTTATCATGTTTTGGCCGAAATTAGTAATTTTAGAATTTGTAGCTCCACAGGCCAGCAGTTTCAGGTAAATGCTAGTGGCTAGAAGGATCCTTTGGATCCTTCGACAGTGTGTCTGAAAATTCCGAGGCCCACGTTTTCGAACTGTCGAAATACATACAGCATTTATTACGTTTTGGCCGAAATTAGTAATTTTAGAATTTGTAGCTCCACAGGCCCTCAGTTTCAGGTGAATTCTAGTAGCTATAAGGATCCATTGGATCCTTCGACAGTGTGTCTGAAAATTCCGAGGCCCACGTTTTCGAACTGTCGAAGTACATACAGAATTTATCACGTTTTGGCCGAAATTAGTAATTTTAGAATTTGTAGCTCCACAGGCCCGCAGTTTCAGGTGAATTCTAATGGCTAGAAGGATCCATTGGATCCTTCGACAGTGTGTCTGAAAATTCCGGGGCCCACGTTTTCGAACTGTCGAAGTACATACAAGATTTATCACATTTTGGCCGAAATTAGTAATTTTAGAATTTGTAGCTCCACAGGCCCGCAGTTTCAGGTGAATTCTAATGGCTAGAAGGATCCATTGGATCCTTCGACAGTGTGTCTGAAAATTCCGGGGCCCACGTTTTCTAACTGTCGAAATACATACAGGATATATCACGTTTTGGCCGAAATTAGTAATTTTAGAATTTGTAGCTCCACAGGCCCGCAGTTTCAGGTGAATTCTAATGGCTAGAAGGATCCATTGGATCCTTCGGCAGTGTGTCTGAAAATTCCGGGGCCCACGTTTTCTAACCGTCGAAATACATACAGGATATATCACGTTTTGGCCGAAATTAGTAATTTTAGAATTTGTAGCTCCACAGGCCCGCAGTTTCAGGTGAATTCTAATGGCTAGAAGGATCCATTGGATCCTTCGACAGTGTGTCTGAAAATTCCGGGGCCCATGTTTTCGAACTGTCGAAGTACATAGAGGATTTATCATGTTTTGGCCGAAATTAGTAATTTTAGAATTTGTAGCTCCACAGGCCAGCCGTTTCAGGTAAATTCTAGTGGCTAGAAGGATCCATTGGATCCTTCGACAGTGTGTCTGAAAATTTCGGGGCCCACGTTTTCGAACTGTCGAAATACATACAGGATTTATTACGTTTGGGCCGAAATTAGTAATTTTAGAATTTGTAGCTCCACAGGCCCGCAGTTTCAGGTCAATTCTAGTGGCTAGAAGGATCCATTGGATCCTTCGATAGTGTGTCTGAAAATTCCGGGGCCCACGTTTTCCAACTGTCGAAGTACATACTGGATTTATCACGTTTTGGCCGAAATTAGTTATTTTAGAATTTGTAGCTCCACGGGCCCGCAGTTTCAGTTGAATTCTAATGGCTAGATGGGTCCATTGAATCCTTCGATAGTGTGTCTGAAAATTCCGGGTCCACGTTTTCGAACTGTCGAAGTACATACAGGATTTATCACGTTTTGGCCGAAATTAGTAATTTTAGAATTTGTAGCTCCACAGGCCCGCAGTTTCAGGTGAATTCTAATGGCTAGATGGGTCCATTGGATCCTTCGATAGTGTGTCTGAAAATTCCGGGGCCCACGTTTTCGAACTGTCGAAGTACATACAGGATTTATCACGTTTTGGCCGAAATTAGTCATTTTAGAATTTGTAGCTCCACAGGCCCGCAGTTTCAGGTGAATTCTCGTGTCTAGAAGATTTCATTGGATCCTTCGACAGTGTGCCTGAAAATTCCGGGGCCAACGTTTTCCAACTGTCGAAGTACATACAGGATTTATCACGTTTTGGCCGAAATTAGTAATTTTAGAATTTGTAGCTCCACAGGCCCGCAGTTTCAGGTGAATTCTAGTGGCTAGAAGGATCCATTAGATCCTTCGACAGTGTGTCTGAAAATTCCGGGACCCACATTGTCGAACTGTTGAAGTATATACAGCATTTAGCACATTTTATCCGAATTAAGTCCTTTTAGAATTTGTAGCTCCACAGGCCCGCTGTGCAAAGTGACTTTTAGTGTCTGACAGAGTCTCCTAAATCCTCCACATTGTTGCTGAAATTCCTTTGGCCCGCATTTTCGAGAAATTCAGGTATATACAGGATTTAACACGTTTTGGCCGAAATAAGACATTTTAGAATTTTTGGCCATTTCTGGGTATTTTTTTATTGACCCCCTGCTAGCTTTTCTGAGCTCTCTATGTACCACATGTTCGACCTGTCGACGTATATACAGGGTTTCCCATGTTTTGGCTGAAATAAGTAATTTTCGAATTTTGGCCATTTCTGTCAATTTTTGCCCGCTTTTTCGGCCAATTAACAGAAGGTTTTCAATGCCAAATGTTATTTAAGATCCCTACTATGTCATGAAATTGAACCGCGAGTGATGATTGAACATCTTGTAATTTTTGGCCAAAATTGGCCAAATGTGACCAAAAATTTTTTTGGTCTAGTGACTTTCAAGTACTTCTAAAGACACAAATTCTTGGGCAAACCAGAGCATCCTATTACATTCCGTGTATGAATTATAGCGGTGGCCGCTAACTTAATATTAAGTTAGCCCACCTTTTGTAGCTCCGTCTATTCAAAAGCTACAAAATTGGTTTTCACGCTACAAATAAGACACAAAATCTCCACTGTTTTGTTTTGCCGGCCTGAGGTGGTGGTCCGCCAACTTTATATTCATAAGAAGAGCGATATAATATAATTTTACATATGTAAGAGATAACAGATACTCGGTAGGTTATATACTTTAACAATACGTAAGGAATATTTCGACGATCAATGTAAATTTACGAAAATGTTTCGGTAGCTCATAAAATATCGCCTCCCAATTTCATTTCTCTGAGAGTAAAAGGGGATGGGTTAAGACAAGAGCTTAAGTCTACATTACTCTCACGAGTGCTTTAATTGGGACTATCAAAACAGATTTCGCAACATTGTTTATACTTTCCAAAAGATGTGTTTGTTCAACTGTCACAGATTCAGTATGAAATCCCTCGACAACTGATGTCGCAATTACTATAAAAATGATTAAAAGTAAGTGCCTGCATAACCGCTCTTTGCATTAATCGTACGTAACGGCGGTCTCGACAGGTGCGACATTTCTTCGCCAATTTCTTCTTTACGTAAGACCCGGTTTAATTACCGAAATTCCCCGAGCCCGCACCGAAATCCTACCGGTCTTACGTTTTTCGGTATCGAGTTTCTTCGACGCATTTTCACGAAGCAGGAAGATTATCCGTTCCGATATTGCGGAGTCCTTATTTCGAAACTGCTTTCGTTTTCGTTCGTAATATTCACACTCCGATAGGTAGCGGGATCGTAAAAAGTACACACTAATTTGCCAGAAACGACACGGTGATTGCACAATTGGCGAGTAAAAGTACGGGAATGGGATCTGCGGGATTTTTACGAAGATCGGTTGAAAAGCGTAAGAACGGCGCAGCGTGGAAAAGTGAAATTTTACGTACCGTTAACCGAGTCACTAAATCAGCGCTTTGTTAACGACCCAATCAACATTTACCGCACGGGACTATTGAGTGGACAGCTTGACAGGTGTGAGATATAAATAAAATTCGATCTTCAGGAACTATTATACGGTGCGTTGAGGAAAGGTTAAATATATTTCAATGTTATTAAGGTTGATATTATATTGAAGGGACAAATTTTTTTTTCTTGGGGTGCACACAAAACATTTTTGTTTTCCGTTAGTAATAAGTGTAATAACGTTCAAAAATACTGAAAATAATTAATAACCAAATTGGAAAAATGTTTAAACAAATCACTTTGTTTATTTAAATGGTAATTAATTAACAGGTTACATATTTGTATTGTACTTTGTATTGCATTGTAAATTAAAAAAAGAATCATCAAAATCCGTTAATAATTGCCAGAGATATCTTTTAATTACTTTCTGCTTCGATTTGAAGTTACTTTTCATTTTTTGAGCTCGCAGTTTTCAAGTTTCCCCAGCTCGTCTACAGTCGAGCTGCATATTTGAAGCTTCAGCAAACTTGATGTTGAAGTTCAATACTTTCCAAATTTGTTCAGTAAATAGTTCCACTCTTTAGCTTTAAAATGGCGTTAGTTGGGTTTCGTAATTATTATAAGCAAATTTGCTGTGAATTTTAGAAAAAAAGTGGCTAACTTTGCCCCAAATTGATTTAGGGCATTTTTTGTTTTGTTTTAAAATAAAGGTAAAAATGCCGTCTTTTCAAATGTATAAATATCATTTCGCTGTAAATAACATGAATAAAGTTATTCTATTTGTTTATACACGACAAAAGACCATGTTTTTGTGATGATTTTTAACAATAGTGGTAATTAATTTTTCCGATATTGAATAATTAGGTTTGATGAAATAACTCTTCGTCTTTCTTTCGGTAGCTGTAGAATAATTATTATATCGTCATTATTGTGCGCATAATGATAACGCCAAAATGTTTTCTGGGATAAACAATTACAATTTTGCAAAAAGTGTTCAATGAATCCTCTTGAAATTTTTACCACATATTAAGTACCTTGAGGCACAACACTTTACGTAATTTCAAAGTTGTATGTTGTTTTTTACAATAGCTATTGTTAATTAAAAATATTGCATATTTTTACTTTTACTTACAATTATCTAAGCAACATAATACTAAATAATGTTTTATGTACCGTCATTTTGAAGATTTTTCTATTCGCTACAAAATGCTAACTTTGAATTATTCGTAAGATTCTAAAATTTTTTCGGGGACACAAAAATGCAAAAAAATCACCTATTTCGACTTTTAATTGTTAGTAATTCAACAATAGCACAAAACTTTTGGTCGCTAACGTATAGGTTTTACTCCCGTAAACCCCTTGTACATGAATAACTGCTTGGTTGGCTGGTTGCTTGAGTGTCACGAAAAAATCTTATTTCCCTGGTCTAATAATGCACTACAAATGGATGTCAACATCAGGCAAACATGTTGTAACTAAATAAGACAATAAAGTAAATATTTGATACACAATACATCTACAATTATTTATTGCAATTGTCCGAATGTCAGTTATTATATTGAAAAGGTAAAATAACGGACTAAAATATTAATCGGATTTTAAGTTTTCTTCGTGTTACATAACATTTCGAAATCAATACAACTGCTTTCAAAGTCCAACAGGATTTCAATACATTTTTGGAATTAAGGTGATTTTCAAATATAATATTTTCCAAATACGAATTATATCACGTGGCTTCCCTTTAAAAGTACAGGGAAAATTAGAACTCCCAATTATCGTTTGATTTTATGCTTATGAAGCCAATAAATAATAGTCTAACTTATTAACATTAATATGTTATATTTTCTTAAGAAATGGCGGGAAAACATGTTTCTTGAATTTTAAGTGTAGAGAGATCATGTAAATAGATACAGTGGTAAAATCATTAAGGGTTGAAATTTTCTCCCCCTTAAAAGAAAAGCAAATGCTTATTAATAGTGAAAAAATTTTATTATATTTACTGTTAAATCAATTCTCCTCGGTTAAGACTTTTGTTTGAAAAATATTGTAATTTACAACCCCTTTGAAATTCTTGCAATGGAACAAAGCACATATGCAACACAAAGCATTCTTATTTCCAAGTTTCCGTATTTTCATGTAATTGTAGGTCACTTCAACATATTCAATTAAGTGCAGTTGATAAAATTAAAGAATCAATAAAAATTAAACATTATTCTTGACCAAATTATGTACCAAATTTTCAAAAATGGTTTTATCAATTTATAATTATTATCACGAGGGTGTAGGTTATATTGAGTGTTTTAAAAATGACACAAATCGGCGAATGTAGCCAGTCCTTTCATCATTCCTTCTATATCTATTAAGCCACATCATCCACTTTTCATAAGTCAGCATTTACTATAAGCTCATATTTTATTATGCAAACCACGATTTCCTTCCTTCAGCCCTTATTGAGAAAATGGGAATAATGTGACTTAAGACTAAGGGCCTTGTCCCACCAAAGCGGAGGAACAGCGACGCGACAGCGACACGATAGCTTGGGTGTTTGTTTGCTGTAGCGTTGGTGGGTATGCTGTGTATAGAAACTATAGGTTCAACACGACAGAAACACGGTGGCGACATCGCGTCGCTGTCGCGTCGCTATTGCGTCGCTGTCGCGTCGCTATTGCTCCGCTTTGGTGGAACAAGGCCCTTAAGCCACATCATTCACACCTTTATCTTCGGAACCGCAGGAGATACATACATCAACCATGCAGCATATTTTATTACTAATTTATTGCTGACGATTGTGCATAGTAGCGCAATCCCAGAACCATCCCTTCAACCCTTAGCAATAAACTCACCCCCGAAATATAAGGAAATTCATAAGAAAAATGTACGTCCGATAAATACAGCCTGGGCTATTTATTATTATTTAATTGCTCAGCTTTCTAGCAAAGTATGATTTCATCGCTATACCCCTTAGCGAGAAAAAGGGGATATATAATATGACTTTAGCCACATCATCCACACCTGTATCTCCGGAAACGCAAGAGATATATACATAAACCAAGTGGCGTATTTTATTGCTAATTTACTGACGATAGGGACTAGTAGCATAATCCCAGAGCCACCCCTTCAAGGCTCAGCATTCAATTCAACCTCGAAATATAAGAAAATTTGTAATAGAAATATATATCCTTTAAATACAGCCTGGGCTCTTTATCACTATTTAATTTCTCAAGTTTCAAGCAACGTCTGATTTTATTGCTCCAACCCTTAGCGAAAAAGGGGATAATCTGACTTAAGAGACATCATCCACACCTGTATCTCGATTGGTTTATGTATATATCTCCCGCGGTTGCGGAGATACAGGTGTGGATGAAGTGGCTTAAGTCACTTCATACTAGGCATAAGTATACTGTGGCATAAGTCACATTATACCCTATTTCTCGCTAAGGGGTGGAGCAAAATAAAATCGTGGTTTGCGTGATAAATATTGCAATTGTCTGAATGCTAGTTATTTTATTGAAAAGTTGAAACGAACTAAAATATTTAATCGGATTTTAAGTTGTCTCCATGTTATGTAGCATTTCGAAAACACTGCAACTGCTTTAATAGTCCAATAGGATTTCAGTACATTATGTTAATTAAAAGTTAACCTAAAATTAAATTAAATTGGTAAATGATTTTTGGTAAATTTTGGTACCTTTGTTATCATCGGATTGAAAATTGTAACTCACAATTATCGTTTGATTTTATGCTTATTAATATGAATAATGTGACTTAAGTCTTAAGCCACATCATCCACACCTCTATCTCCGGAACCGCAGGAGATACGTACATAAACCAGGCGGTGTATTTTATTACTAATTTATTGCTGACGATAGGGACTAGTAGAGCAATTCCAGAGACACCCCTTCAACGCGCATCATTAAACTCACCCCCGAAATATATGAAAAATTGTAAAAAATGTAAAACATATCTTTTAAATACAGCCTGGGCTTTTTATTACTATTTAATTTCTCAAGTTTCAAGCAAGTCTGATTTTACTGCTCCAACCCTTAGCGGAAACAAAATCTGACTTAAGAGATATTATCCTCACCTGTATCTCGATTGGTTTATGTATATATCCCGCGCGATTCCGGAGATACAGGTGTGGATGATGTGGCTTAAGTCTTAAGTCACATTATCCCCTATTTCTCGCTAAGGGGTGAAGCAATAAAATCGTGGTTGTCGTGATAAATTAGCAATAGATTAGTAAAATATGAGTCTATAATAAATGCTGACTTATGAAGTGGATAATGTGGCTTAATAGACATAGTTCTTCTCATATTCAGCCGTCTATTATAAAAAAGTGTGATTGAGTTACTAACAACACTAACTTACAGTATGTCTTCAATTAGTAAGGATTCCATTGTAGATAAAGAAAAATTAGCATTGTGACATTGTATGTTACGATGATTTTAAATAAACGTATTTATGAAACCATATCTTTTGTAATTTGTAAATTTTAAAATTTATTAATATATGTACAAACCTGTATATAATGCATAAAATACAATAAATTTATACTTCTATATCTTATTTGCTTACTGCGATATTTCAGTTTATCATAAAGCTATCTGGGCTACTAGGTAAATTACTTGGAAAACAGCAAATTGTTTTGACATTTTGATTCGATAGATCAATAAAGTTCATTACCTGTTTTGCAAACCAAGGAAATAATGGAAAACCATTTTCTTAACAACAATTCATTTTTAGTAATGTCAGAATTATCTAACTTCTTACTTTCAGAAAGTAAAACCAAGAAATAGATAAAAATCAGCTTCAAAAGAAGCTTTTTGTAAAACTGTGGAAAGCAAGTTTTATACACTAAATATTTCTTTCGGAAAAGAGGTTCTTTAAAATTCTCAACATTTAAATAACAATGAAATTTTACTGAAAAATTTAATAGTTATTTTAATATTATTTCAAAATGTAGTTTAATTAACTCCTTCATTTTCCATAATTTGATAATAATTGATTATTAATTTTTTGTAATATTTTGTTCTTATTATTATTGTTATTATTATCGCATTCTAACATAACACATATTACGTTCATTATGGATATATTGAACTGTAATATTGTATTGTAATGCGAGAAGTAAACAAAGCGACACATGTTTACTCCTTCAAAAGAATAACTACGACGCGTAGGACAGGTGCATGAACATTTGCTGCGTAGGCTTCTAGAATGTACTAGAATGTTCTCGATCAGGGTTGGGGGTGTATATATAAGGGGGTTTGTGATCGAGGGAGTTAGTTAGAAGTTGAGAAGCAGACGTGAACGCGACATACGATCCGAATGCGGAGCAGTACAAATAAATTATGTAGTGTCTAGTCTAGTGAACAAGTAGTTTAGTGTGTTAAATAAATTAGTGTTCAATTAATCTAAATAAATTATAAAATAAACGTTACATTGGTGTCAGAAGAGCGGATCATGAAGAAGTTACGCGAATTAAAAGTGGCCGAGTTAAAAAAAGAACTCGAGGAACGGGAATTGGAAACAGGAGGGAGGAAGACTGAACTCCAGGACCGGCTCTCAGCATTTTTGAAAGAAAATGGCCAGGACCCGGAAGTTTTCGAGTTCGAAGACGATGACATCACGAAGCAAATCGCCGCCCAGAGGGAAGAAAGCGCCGCCCAGAGAGAAGACATCACTGCTCAAATCGCCGCCCAGAGGGAAGACATCACTGCTCAAATCGCCGCCCAGAGGGAAGACATCACTGCTCAAATCGCCGCCCAGAGGGAAGACATCACTGCACAAATCGCCTCCCAGAGGGAAGAAATCGCCGCCCAGAGGGAAGAAATCGCCGACCAGAGGGAAGACATCACTGCTCAAATCACCGCCCAGAGGGAAGAAATCGCTGCCCAGAGGGAAGAAATCGCCGATCAGAGGGAAGACATCACTGCTCAAATCGCCGCCCAGAGGGAAGACATCACTGCTCAAATCGCCGGCCAGAGGGAAGACATAATTACTCATATTACTTCTCAAATCGCCGTCCAGAGGGAAGAGATAACCGACCAGATGGAGGCTCAGCGTAAGGAGATTGAAGAGAAGATCAAGCAGTTGGAAGAACGACTAGAACAAGTCAGTAGCGGCGAGGGGAAAGAAGACGAAATTAAAGAGAAGACGAAGCAGTTGGAAGAACGACTAAGGCGAGTCAGTAGCGGCGAGACGAAGGAAGAAATAAAGGCGGTCGTTCAACAGAACTCGATATGCACTAATCGAGTGACGCCCCCAACGTTCGATGGAAAAATTCCGTGGGCCAGCTACAAGAAGCAGTTTGAGGCAGCAGCGGAAGCTAATGCTTGGTCCCCTCACGAGAAAGCTGTTTCCCTAACGGTAGCCTTACGTGGAGAGGCGTTGGAAGTTCTTCAGACGCTATCCACCGAGGAAGCCGGGAATTACACGGAGCTGCTGAGGCGACTGGAAATGCGGTTCGGCCAAACACATCTGGAGCAAGTCCATCAATCCCAGATGTCCAATCGCCGTCAGAGATCGAACGAGACCCTGCAGGAGTTCGAAGCGGACGTAGCCAGACTAGTGAGGTTGGCGTATCCCACGGCACCGGAACAGATGATGGAGTGCCTCGCAGTGCAGACGTTCGTGAGCGGGCTGCGGGACCAGGAACTGCAGAGGGCCCTGAGACTAGCTCGACCGAAAACATTAATGGACGCGCTCGCCATCGCACTGGAGCATGATGCAGCCATGGAAGCCTCCCGCGGTCATGGCCGTGTTCGAGCGGTTACAGAGGAAGTAGACACTGAAAAGCTCGTGGAAAGGGTCCTACAGCAGATCATGGAGATGCTGTCGGCGAAGAAGAAGGTAGTTCGCTGTTGGAACTGTGGCGAAGTGGGCCATGTGAAGAGTTCTTGCAAGCGGCCCAGAACAGCGGCGCCGGCGAAGGCCCAGGAAAACTAATGCGGGTCGATAAGAAAGGGGGAACGTCGACCCGTAGCAGTGGAAACCCCCGGGCCAGTATAGCCTCGTTTTCCCACCAATTGGGGAGCGCGTACGTCGATGGCACTATCGACGGGAGATCCCACGCCATGCTTGTGGACACGGGAGCTACGAAGACGATCGTACGCTCGGAAGTTGTGAGGGACCGTAGGAAGATTAGGCCAAGTAGGTGGCAATTAAGAACTGCCACTGGGGAGAAGGCAGTAATACACGGTGAAGCGACGGTTAGCATGACGTTGGGACGAGTAAAGTTTGACCATCCTGTTCTCATAGCCGAAATTGAGGAAGATGTCATACTGGGGATGGACGTCATGAGGAATCATGGATTCCAGTTGGATTTCGGACACCGAGTGTTGAGGATCGGTCAAGAAGAATTACTGCTACACAATCGTGACAACTTTGTGTTAGACGTAATAATGGCAGAAGATGTGATTCTCCCGGAACGAAGCGAAACGATCACCTCTACCTGTCTGAGGGGTGTTGTGGAAGAGGGAATTCCAGCCGTGATCGAACCAGAAAACGATGACAATCGACTGGCTCGGGGGGTACTGGTAGGAAAGGCGCTCGTTACTCTCTCAAGTGAAGTGCCTGTGCGACTACTCAACATCAATCAGTACCCGGTCACCATCAAGAAGGGTACGAAGCTGGGCACATGTATAGCCGCTTCGGCCATCGTAAGGGGCGTTAGTGAGGAAGAAAGGTCCAGACACACTCCGCAGGACTTGAAACAAATTCTTTCCCAGACCAGTGCGTTTCTCTCGCCCACACAGAAACAAAAGGCCAATGAATTAATAAATAAGTACCAGGACATATTTACCACCGAGAATGGAAAGCTGGGAAAGACCAAGGTCGTGACACATAAAATTGACACGGGCGAGACACGACCGATTCGACAAACAGCAAGACGACTACCCTTGGCCAAACGAGAGGAAGCCGAGAAAATCATCAAGGACCTAGAGCGGGACGGGGTCATCGAGCCGTCAAGCAGTCCATGGGCCTCGCCGGTAGTACTGGTGAAGAAAAAGGATGGGACTACTCGATTCTGTGTAGACTACCGGCAGGTGAACAGTGTCACCAAAAAGGACAGCTACCCGCTACCACGTATCGACGACACACTCGATACCCTTGCTGGATCCACGATATTTTCGACCTTGGATTTAAAAAGCGGCTATTGGCAAGTCGAAATGAACCCTGCCGATAAGGAAAAGACGGCATTTACCTTCGGTAACGGCCTGTGGCATTTTACAGTCATGCCATTCGGACTTTGTAATGCCCCAGCGACGTTTGAGAGGCTGATGGAGAGCGTGCTAATGGGTCTGACGTGGAAAACGTGCCTAGTCTATTTGGACGACGTCATCGTGATGGGCAAGACCTTCGAAGGACATCTGAAAAACTTAGAGGACGTCTTCCAGAGACTGCGAGGTGCGGGGCTGAAACTGAACCCGAAGAAATGTCAACTCTTCAGAAGGAAGGTCTCGTACTTAGGGCACGTAGTGAGCAGAGAGGGCGTCGCCGTTGATCCGGACAAGACAAGTACGGTGAAGGAGTGGCCGATACCGGTAGATAAACACCAGTTGAGGAGTTTTCTGGGCCTCTGCACGTACTACCGACGATATGTCCGGATGTTCTCCGACGTCGCTAAGCCGTTGACAAGGCTCACGGAAGAAGGACGAAACTTCTGTTGGGATGAGGAATGCCAGTCCGCCTTCGACGAGCTGAAGAAGAAGTTGACCAGTGCCCCAGTGCTGAGTTTTCCTCTGCCAGAAGGACAGTTCATCCTGGACACCGACGCGAGCAATGTGGGAATTGGAAGTGTTCTGTCGCAGCGCCAGGAGGGACAAGAACGTGTCCTTGGATACTTCAGCAAGGTACTCTCCAAACCAGAAAAGAATTACTGCGTCACCCGGCGTGAATTATTGGCCATCGTCAAGTCCATCGAGCACTTCCATAAATATTTGTGTGGAAGGAGGTTTCTGATCCGGACCGATCATGCTGCTCTTAAATGGCTCCTTCAGTTTAAGAATCCCGAAGGACAGATCGCTCGCTGGATCGAGAGGCTCCAGGAGTATGACTTTGTCATAGAACATCGGCCAGGACAGAGTCATGGAAACGCAGACGCACTCTCGAGAAGACCATGCCCTGATGAGTGTCCTCATTGTCATAGAGCTGAGGAAAAGTCCGAGAAAGTATATCGAACGACCGTGGTCGCCGAGGAATGGACACCATCCTCGTTACGACAAGAGCAAGGAAAAGACCCGGTTCTCAAAGAAATCCTGGTTTGGAAAGAGGGAGGAGAGCGTCCTGAGTGGCAAAAGGTATCACCTGGCTCGCCAAAACTTAAGAGCTATTGGGCACAGTGGGACTCGCTAGTGGTTGAGGATGGGCTACTAAAACGCGTACTGGAGAGCCAAGACGGGACGGAGGAAAGACGGCAGTTGGTAATTCCCTCCAGTAAAATCCCGGAGGTCTTGCGGCACCTTCACGACGGATCGTCTGGTGGACATTTAGGGATCAAGAAAACGCTGCAGAAGGTACGGGAGCGCTTCTACTGGATCAATTGTTCAGACGACGTGAAGAACTGGTGCAAGAAATGTACTACATGCTTTGCAAGTAATGGGCCACAAAGACGACCGAAAGCTCCCATGAAACAATATAACGTCGGAAGCCCCTTCGAAAGGATCGCTATTGATATAGCAGGACCCTTCCCTGAGACCGAAAAGGGGAATAAATACATCTTGGTCGTGATGGACTACTTTACGAAGTGGGTAGAAGCGTACGCTCTCCCTAATCAGGAGGCAGAGACAGTGGCCGATGTGCTAGTGAAGGAGACGATCTGCCGGTTTGGAGTACCCATGGAATTACACTCGGATCAAGGAAGAAACTTTGAGAGTGGCCTATTCCGGAGGATCTGTGAGAAGTTTGGGGTACGAAAAACAAGAACCACGGCCCTTCACCCTCAGTCTGACGGCATGGTAGAACGAATGAATCGCACCCTCAACCGCTATCTAGCGAAAATGGTCTCGTCACATCAAAGAGACTGGGACGAACACGTGCCGTTCTTCCTGATGGCCTACCGCTCGGCCGTTCATGAGTCGACAGGACAAACTCCAGCCAAAGTCCTGTTCGGGCGAGAACTTAAACTACCCTGTGATCTAATCTTTGGCGCTAGACCGGACGAGGACGTTTCGGGGGAAGATTACGTTTCCCGGATGCGGCAAAGGATGAACGAAATTCACGATCAAGTCCGGTACCAACTAAATATCGCCAGTGATCGCATCAAAGAGCGTTACGACATCAACGCTAAAGAGGGTGGCTACCAAATGGGAGACCGAGTTTGGCTGTACAACCCACAGAAGAAACGTGGTTTGTCCCCTAAGTTACAGACCAATTGGGAAGGTCCCTATGTTGTGAAGAAACGAATCAATGACGTGGTCTACCGGGTAAGCAAACTACCAAACGGCAAGCCGAGAGTGGTGCACTTTAATCGGTTGGCACCCTATGAGGGGTCGCACGATGAGGCGGAGGTTCCCCGAGTAAGAAACACATTGGCGCAGGAGAACGAACTTTCCTTCGAAGAATTTATGAGCGCCTACGGGGGTACCGGAAAAGCACGGTATGGGGTAACCTGTGAAAAACAACAGGATTTGTTCAGCGTACCTGAAGAATACTCGTTGGCCCATTGTGTGTCCGCCGACCTGGTAATGTCACGAGGTATCGCCACGGTTTTCAAGAAGAAGTACGGGCGCTCGGAACAACTCAGAGAGCAACTCCCGGAAATTGGCAAGGTTCTGGAACTACGTGACAACGTAAGACACATCTTTTATCTGGTTACGAAGGAGATCGGGTCCCTTAAACCATGTTATCACGATGTATGGCGAACCTTGCATAGGCTACGAGACCGACTGCTGGAGCTCGACATCAGGAAGCTAGCTGTCCCCAAGTTAGGTGCTGGACGAGATCAGCTGGACTGGAGGGTTGTCCGGAACATGCTGGAAGTAGTGTTGAAGAATACCGGAGTGGAAGTTTTAGTCTGCTGTTTTGGGCCTGCACCATGTCGACTCGGGAAGACGGTCCCCTGTTATTTTGACGCCACGTCTCGCTGTAAGCGGGGGGCTAACTGCAGGTTCCTGCACGGGCCTACCAGGGATACGTTCCGAGACGAAACGTCTCTAAGGCGGGGGCAGTGTAATGCGAGAAGTAAACAAAGCGACACATGTTTACTCCTTCAAAAGAATAACTACGACGCGTAGGACAGGTGCATGAACATTTGCTGCGTAGGCTTCTAGAATGTACTAGAATGTTCTCGATCAGGGTTGGGGGTGTATATATAAGGGGGTTTGTGATCGAGGGAGTTAGTTAGAAGTTGAGAAGCAGACGTGAACGCGACATACGATCCGAATGCGGAGCAGTACAAATAAATTATGTAGTGTCTAGTCTAGTGAACAAGTAGTTTAGTGTGTTAAATAAATTAGTGTTCAATTAATCTAAATAAATTATAAAATAAACGTTACAGTATATACTTTTTAAATCTCACGCATAAATATGAGCATAGTTTCAATATATTTTCATGCATCTTTGCTTTTCTAGAGTTACGAGTATCTTATGAGACGTAATTAATAATTTAAACTTCGAACATTACTACATACCGTCATTAGTATTAAGAATTAGATCATTTTATACCAGATAATATTCCAATTCCAATGCTTTCATCAATAAGAATCTATCTTATTATTAAGGCATAGAGCAGTTTCTTCAATTTGTTGAACGTTATAATTTCTTCATTGCTATTCCAAGGATTGTATTTCACCCTCATTCAAGCAGAAATTGAAGATAATAAACACAGAAAAGAAAAGAAAATTACACTCCAGTCTCAACTTTAGATGTACATGCACCTCCTTTTAAATAAAGCGTGCATAAAAACGTACAAAATTGCAAAACTATCACGATATCGAATGAAGCAAAAGCAAAAAGCTCGGAAAAACCAGCCGAACAACAAATTTGCATTACAGATATACTCGCCGACCCAGTTTCCATCGATAACTTAAATCTCACGTAATATCAACGCAAGGAATGAACCCTGATTATCTGCCATCGCCTTCGTAATTAATAATTACTGTTCAACAGAAGAAAGTGCGAGTGAAGAAAAATCGGAATAAGGTCAGGTTTTGCTATTATCACTCGTGCGTACTTTTACTACTCACCAAATTGGAATTAGAAATCCGAATCAGATTTTCACCGAAAAACGAACAATTACTGTACCATTTCTCCTCGACGATGATAAAACTTAATGACAGCTACAGCCAAGTCTTTCGATATAATCGTCGCGTAACAGAAAACTTTTTACACCATCACTACCGTCACCGCCAATCGAACCTCATTCACCGGATAACATCTCCTCGTTAAACTGCGTAAACCGATAAATAAAATTTTATTAATAATAGTGTTAATAAGCGTGCGGCACTATGCAGAGTGTTGCGGTTGGTACTGGAAGTACCCAGTGAATGCCTCGAAAGTAGGAGAAATGTATGGGAGGCAAGGCAGGCGCCCGGCCGGTGCCGCGGTACCATTCGTTAATCTTTTCTTCGTTTCATCAGGTGGTGTTGTGTAACTGCATTTCTGCCTTACATAATTGAGAGTATTTTGGTTTTTCGATGCGAGATTGACCGGAGAAATTACTTTTTCGGATGTGAGGTGGGTCCTCCTCGAGACAGGCTTCGCTTCGGATTGTGCCATTGTGCGAGAAATGGGAAGAACGTAGGCTTTCGACACAGCAAAAGTGCGTGATCGTATTGGCAAAAGTTTACTTTCCAGGAAAGAGAAGTAATTTTCTGGAGAACGACGGAAAAAATCTTATTTGATTTTCAGCTATTCCTTGCCCTCAAAGTTTGAAGAATATTCGGGCAGAAATATGCCAATAAACGGTTTCACATAAAGTTAGTAACCAATATCAATAAAAGGAGCGAATGCGACAAAACAATTTTGAGGGAAAAAGTTGCTGCGATAAACCTGTCAGATTATCATGGCATTCCGTTTCCGATGACGATAAATATGAAATGAATTTCAACGAAAAGGCATAACTTTTGGGAATAGATTTTCAATTGTGAAGAACTTTTCAAAACTTCCTGGCTATAATCTCTTTAAAAAATATTTATTATTGAATTAATGTAGAATTTGCGTTATGCGTTATATACCGTGTTTACTAAGCACACCGCAAAATTTTCAACAGCTAATTCTTAGTGTAGAAAAGGTTTTAACTATATTTTGAAAACTGTTGAAATTTCTATCTCGTTGAAAATCAGTAGGACTAAGCTCCTGTACGTGTTGACTGTTATAGGATAAAAGTGTTGTTTCGAAAGATTACTTTCTCAAATGAAGCTTGCATATATGGGAATATTGTAATGTATATTATCTGGTCGATTTTCCAAATTTGAGTTATTAGCACTGCTAGACGTTTTAAGGTCCCCTCAGTCCAAAAATTTATTTTTGAAAAATGTCTCAATATATGTGTATGTGTGTTTTTGATACATTTTTATTGGAAGTTAAAAACGACCAATGTCTTAAACCTTTAATCTAGGGTTAAGGATTTAGGGTCATAAATTAATAAGGTTTTCCGTACCAAATGTAAGAAATATTTGAATATTATAATATAATATTCATTAATAATAATAATAATAATAATAATATTATATTATATTATATAAAATAATTTGATATTATATGAAGTTCAGCTGGGATTAGCTACAAATTCCTTTTTCAATATCTCTTACATTTGGTACGTATATCTGGTCTATGATTTAATTCGAGAATTTTCTACTATTAATAAGGTTTTTATTAATATCGGCCATGTTTCAGTTTTTGGAAATTTTCTCAGAACTTGCTTAAAGGTTTTTTTTTTAACTTTTGATATTTATTCCACTGTCGGATATGTATAAAAAAAGATTAATAGTATTCTTTGCTAGATCTTCCCTAAAGGACACTTTATACTTGAAAATTTTCGATTATTAGACATTTTCTCAAAATTCATTACCTTCTTTTTGTACACTATGAAAATTTATTCTACCAGTGAATATGTGTATTATAGGTTAACAAAATTTGCCCCTAAATATATTCTAAATATCACTTTACATTTGTCAAATTTTGTTTTTGAAAATTTTCTCAAAATTCACAGTAATATTTTTTTCTGACTTTTCAGTATTTATTCTATCATATAACGTTAATGATATTTTAAAAGCATTTTTGGCTAAATCATTTTTGAAAGGCACACTACTTTTGTGGTTGGTTTATTGGTTTTTCGAGACTGTCGAAATCCACCAAAAAGAATTTTTTTTAAACTTTGTATTAAAACGTTAAGGAGTTGTCCGATGGACGCATCGCCACTTTTTAAGTTCAGTTCAGTTAAGTTAAGTTAAATTAAGTTAAGTTAAGTTATCTATTTCTCTATTTAAATGTAAATAGGATGAAACATTGGACAAGCCAAAAATAGAGAATGTAATTTTTTCTGATATACAATTTAGGTACCGTAGAAAATACATGTAAACTTAAAGTTTATCACAAGGATAAAGGACACAAAAGTTGTAAATAGTATGTATGTAGAAAAAGTAAGAAATAAAAACATTAAAACATACATATTATATACATATTAAATAGTTATTAATGTTTCAATATGAGTAGAGCACGCAACAAGAGATAAATTTATATATTAACTATGCGTATATATTTAATAGAATTTTTTTTATATTATTCATAAAATATCCAATCGATATTTGAATGCTTATTAATACTCCTGCACAGCTTTATATTGCCTAGGCACCAAACTGTCAAAGGAATTACAGCAGCCATTTCCTTAAAATATATGACGACAATTAATAGTAATTGCGTAAGTAAGGTTTGTTTAACACACCTAATACAATATTTGGTTATTAGCTACCCATACTTTAATACAGAAATTTAGATAATGGTAAAATAAAATATTATTCTTAAGCCATCTTCATTGTTATTTCTTATTTCGTCGCAACGCTTACAAGCTTGCAGCTTCTAATTTATTCAGACATTTCTTATATTTCTAGTATAGGTGCCTGTTCCTCCTTCACCTTTGAATTATTTCGTTACTTATTATTAGAAGTTGAATATTAAGAAATCCGTCATGTCCCATATCAAATTTCCCTGATACATATCATAAATTGTATTTATTAGAGTATTCAGCAATGATGTTGACCTTTGTAATTGTTGTTGAACAGATATATCCAAACATCTAATTGTGATTTCAATATTTGCAAAACGAAATCTAAACAATATGTACATTTGTTAATTTATTAGTTTGTACCTCAATGAAAATCACGCAGGAAGGTGTCACTTTTGAGGTAATTAATCTATTAATTATGGTTGAACAGATAAATTCAAATTAGTTCTTTGGAAATAAATTCGATTTAAATTATATACTTTCAAAGAAAAAAAAAATGATAAAAAGTATTGGTATTGGTGTGTATCATGATATTCGCCTTGCTTAATACTTACCTACAATATACTTATGAAAATTTTAGGACAGACGAAAATAGGAAAAGTAGATAAGCAGGAAAGCCAGTTTCGGAACTGTGGATTATTAATTAAATGAGCGTATTAAAACGCCGCATGGCAGAGAGCTTTTCAAAGGTACTCTCATAGTTTTCTTATCTGGAAAATCGTTAATCGTACGAACAAATTCTAATTCTAACAAATTTCAAAACAAATTTCTAACAAAATTTGTATTCTAAATTCTAACAAATTTCCTATAATGTCTACCCTTTAGGATTTTCTTTAGTTCCAACTGCTTCTATAAACAGCTATTTTTCGTAATAAAATTTTTCTCACTACATGTACAACTTGACAAAGGGAGTGGTAGAAGTTTAAGTTTCCTTCAAAGTTATTCAATACAGTTTGCCATTTTATTTTAGCCTGATTCAATATTAAAGCGTATATAAAATTTTCTCCGAAACCGAAAACTCCGGTAAGAACCATTACTTACCGAAATTAAAACGAGATTTGATTTCAGTTATTTATAATAGCAACTTAAACAATTCAATGAGCGTTACTGAAGACAAATTAGTTGGAAAGTTCTTTTCTTAAAAAGTGCGTTTTGTTTCCAAACACTATCAACGAGGACCAGTTATTACGCTTTTCTACAAAGAATTTAAATTTTTGGCCCTCTTTGTAATTTGGACGATTGGATTCACTGATTATAAAAACTCAATGCTGGAATCATTTCTACTGTCCTAATCGTATTTTGTACTTTTCCTTTAGGTAAAGGAAGCCCTGTATAAGCCAGAAATTTGTCGAATTTCTAAAGGATCTCCATCCAGAGAGAAGCTATACAGGTGTAATTAATGGATACCAGAATTCTGAAAGCACAAAAACAACTTAACAGGAGCGTTATTTACTACTTAAAAAATGAGATGAAAAAATATCTTTGATATAAAAATCTTTTTTTTTTCTCGTAGGACTAACCTTGACTTTCAGACTGGAGTCATTAATTGCTTAGACTATTTGGCGAACACACATGAAAAATATCAAATTAACGTACAATTTGAGATTTCTCCTACTCGCCAATTTTGTCAAGCACGTCATCTACGAGTTCGTTATATGTACATATTTAAACAAACTCTGTTTCTTGAATTTTAAATCTTGCTTAGACCAGAAGGACAGAATAAAATTACACGTTCTTTTACGTATGCACTTACAAGGTACACATATAATTTGTCACGGTGTATGTTACATATGTAAAATATTAAATTTTGCTATAGGCTCTTCCCTGAACGATACAATTACAATTGTTTCCAACGTACGAATGTACTTAAATCCATGAACCACGTTGCATAACAATTTCTCGTAACAACCCACAATATCGGCGTTAACGCATTTTCTAACGAGTACCTCTCTTCTGTAATTTTGATCGTTTCGCATTATATGAGACTTTCTCCTTTTTATTTGACCAATATAACAATATTCAAAAGTGTCGAGCATCTCGAAATTATCGGAATATATACGTTTGGATTTCTACTTCGCATTATTTTTTGAACTTTCTCCTCGGGCCAGGAGATTTGGGGCGAATCTCTTCTTTCGGCGGTTACGCCCGGAACCGTTATGCGATTTGAATTATTCATTTCTGAATGAGTTTAGCGGAACCAGATTTGAAATATTCGGACTGGCAATTATCGAATTAAATCAACGGTATAAGACGTGGAAACCGCTCTAGACTCTTTGAAGTTAACTGCTTCACGGGTGAGTTAATTTGCGGTCACCACAAATTGGTAAATAGGTATTAGACACTGAATATAAATAATTTTAATACTCACCCTAAACAGTGATGCTCTCCTGGGCGCTGATTTATAAAAAATAATTTTAAAAATCAGACTGTATTAACCGGATAATCTAGTTGAACAAATTGTGTTTAATATATTTAGATAAACATCGTTCGTCCGGAGCAACAAATTATTTATGGGTAATTACACCACGTTGTATACGCTACACGTAATTAAACAAACAAAATCAAAATTAGCATGTAACATCTTGTTTTGTTAAACATAACATTGTCATTTAACCGTAATACTCGAACTGAAAGAGCTTTCGCCTTACTCGTCGAGTGCATGTGACATAAGGATTAAGAACATTGTTAAGTTTATCCTTACTTCGGACCCCCTCGGGGAACCAAATGAAGTAAGTTTAGTTAATTATGTGTCGAGATGGTACATCACTGGTGAAAATTAATTGGAAGTGACAGATTATGCACCCGAGTAGATTCAGTACTTGGTAATATATTGTAGAGAGATGAAAAGTTTCTTCAAAGTGCATTATGAGATTACGGATTCGGAAAATCATGGGAAAGTGAAGACTTCGTCTTCATTCGCTCTTCTTTCTTTCGAGAGAGAAACTACATTTCATTTTTTAAGCAATTTCGTTATAATTAGTTAATTAATTAATTATTGGCTAGTTGCGTGTCAATGCAGGACGACTCCTAATGGTGCCGTGCAGATTTACTGCGTTCGTTATCACTAGGGAGCGGATAATAGGTAAAATGCGTATATTTTATTTTTGAATATCTTTACATAGTCTCTATACATTTATATAAGTTAATTATCGATAATTGCTAATTGCATACATTACATATTTATGTATATTTATGCGTATTTTTTCAAAAGTGGTATATATTACATATGTGTGTTTTATATGTATTAAAGTAATAGACTAATTTGATACACTAGTCACAATATGAAAAGTAAGATAGGTGATATATATACCAGAAATTATTAAAAGAGTATTAAATAAAAACTACGATTATTCAAAATTTAGCAGATTTAAGAGAATTTTAATAGAGTAGATGGTAGATGATGTCGACTTCAGTCACTTCAGTGATTTCAGTTTATATACTGGAAAGTTAAAAATGGTACCAGCGATATCTTTTGATGCTGAAATAAGTTTTCCCACTTCTAATTTTCCATAGCTTTTTACAATAACATAATTTTGAGCAACACTTAATAACAAATTGAGTTTTAATAATCTTTTAATAAGCACTTTACACGAAATAACAAGGGATTTAATTCTGTTGAAAATGTTTTAATATACCTAGCAATAGATGTAATAATTAAGTGGTGTTCTAATTTGTACATTTTGTGCAATAAAAATTATTTCTTTGTTATTTGTAAAATGTGTAGAAATTTTCACTTTTTTTTCACTTATGGACCTAGGTACTGCATATTTTCTAAAACTTGAAAGTGTATATATATTTACATATACTACATATACTCGTATATTTTTGTTCACTATTTTTACTCTATTTTAGCCCTACTACACTTCAATCGAAAAAGCTACTGCTATTTTTGTAATGCACTAATGAATGATTCAATGAATTACAATGTGTACTTATTTCTATCGTGCTATAAATATATACCATTTCCAAAATATGTAATTACACAGATAGAAACATAGTTCTATCTGGATCATTCACGAAGCAGCGTCGGAAGCCATCGGAGAATTAGACAATCACAAAAAAGAAAAATACCCCCAATGGTGGAGTCCAGAAGTAGAATCAGCTGTTAGCCAGAAAAGAAGGATATACCAAACATGGCTCAACACAAAAGACCCAGATGATAGAAAACGATATGCGACAGCAAATAGAGAGGTCAAAAAACTTGTAACAAAAGAAAAGAACGAAGCGTGGAATCGAACATGTGGACACTTAGACAACTACAACTTAGTCGACTAAGTCAAGGGAAGCGTGGAAAGTGTTGAAAAGCCTCAGGACTAATAGTAAAGAAAAAGTAACTCCAACTCCAAACAACATACAATTAGACAAATGGGTACGATACTATGAGGATCTACTAACGGGAAACAGACCAAATTTCTTATATAACACAACAGAAGACTCTGAGACCACCCAACTGGAAGACAGTCTGCTGCACGAAGAGGACGAATTAACACCGACTGAAGTAAAAAAAGCTGTTTCTGAGTTAAAAAACGGGAAGGCTCCTGGCCCTGGAGGTATACCGGCTGAGCTACTGAAGTATGCACCAGATATTTTGTACGAACTCTTAGCATACGTCTTTAATCAATTTATCCGTGGAGAAGACCCACCAGAAGAATGGAACATCGCTTATATCAGTAATATTTATAAGAAGGGCGACAGACGATCGTGCTCAAATTATCGCGGAATCAGTGTTATCAACTCCATTTTAAAAGTGTATGGGAAAATACTAAAGCAGAAAATAGAAAGCCAGTTTAAGGACAACGAAGAACAATGCGGGTTTAGAGCCGGTAGGTCATGTGTGGATAACATCTTTACATTCAAACAGACAGTAGAAAAAAGACTTGCGCATAACATGGAAACCCACGCAGTCTTTATAGATCTAACTAAAGCCTACGATAACGTTCCCCTGAGCAGACTGTGGGAAACCATGGAGAGACAGGGCATAAAATCGAACTATATTAAAGCAGTCCAGAAGCTGTATAAAAATATGACCGCCAGAGTAAAAATGGGTAGTAAAATATCACGAGAATTCCGCGTTACAAAAGGTCTTAAACAAGGCTGTTGCATAGCACCAACACTGTTCAAAATATTCGTGAAAGTAGCTTTAGAAAGCTGGAGTAAGAAGTGCTCAAATCTCGGAGTACCGATAGGACATAAGAGACTGTTCAGCTTACATTTCGCAGACGACCAAGTTGTGTTGGCGGAAGACGAGATGGACATCCGCTATATGGTTAGAAAGCTATATGAAGAATACAAGGAGTGGGGTCTGCCAATCAACAGCACAAAGACAGAATATTTAATAGTGGGAGGAACAGGATCTGATCTTATCTTGGGAAACGGCACAATCAGAAACACACGAATATTTAAATATCTGGGGGTAAAATTGACGGACACAGGTGGAAGCAATGCGGAAGTAATCAGCAGAGTCGGACAAGGTAGGGCAGCTATCCGCCAGCTACACAGCACCTTATGGAACGAGAAAATATCAAAAGCAAATAAGATTAGGATTTACAAATCCATAGTGGAAAGTATAGCTACCTATGGAGCTGAGCTTTGGGAAATCTCGAATCGTAATAGCTCACGCATAAACGCCATGGAAATGGACTTCTGGAGAAGATGCTGCCGGAAAACAAGATTAGACAAAGTTAGAAACACTGATATCAGAGAGGAAATGGGCATAGACATAAGTACATTGGAAACTATTGAAATAAAAAGACTGAAATGGTATGGGCACGTCAATCGGCTGTCCAACGATAGGCCAAAAAGAATATTAGAGTGGTCTCCGCCCAATAGAAGAAAAAGAGGTAGACCAAAACGCGCCTGGGAAACAGAAGTGAAAGAAGCCATGGACAGAAAAGGGTTAAAGGAAGGCGACTGGCGCGACAAAAAGTATATATATATATATATATATAAATGTATTTATATATATGTATATATATATATATATAAAGTATCTATATATATATATATATATATATATATATATAAACATAGTCATATCAAACGTTTAGAATTGATAGAGATACCACGAGTCTCAGTAGAAACGCAAGTGTTTGTTCACCTAATAACTTCTCCAAATAACTTTCTTACTTCGCATTTTAGACCATATGTAAATTGTGCGTTACCTGTTCAAAATTAAGTGTTCATTACGTATCTTTGAAAATATGTATACAGAGTGACTCCCCTGAGTAACTGAATTTGCTGTCTTTTGGTTCATTTCAATTAATTTTTGAGTATTTTCATGTGATTTTGTATATTTTTATTAACTTGTTTTGAAAAGAAAGGAAATGCGTAGGAAGTTTGCTCCTGTGATTTATATTTTGTAACTATAATGTTTATATTTGTATGTATACTCATTTTAACATAATAATTGTTAAACACTATAATACACTAATAATATACACTAGAACATAAATACACAAATAGAATGATCCATATTTAATTCATTTACCATTGTAGTGCAAGGCACAATTCTACTTCCAATCATCAATTTTGTGAATTCTTTTATCGACTTCCTTGTAGGAAATTCTCATATTATTCCTTTACTGACATTCCCAAAAAGTTTTTATTATCGAGCATAACACTGAATTACCATAACACTCTGAACATAAAACGTAAAGAGCGTCATAGGCGAAAAACACAAATCACGTTTAAAAATACAACTAAAAGTGAAAGCACCGAATATTAATACCCAATACAATATCAACTCACTAAAAGTTTAATTCGGCTTTTCTTTAACTTTCTCTGTAAACATATTACAACATTTTATGTTCCGCTAAATTATTTTTAACAACAGTATTATACACTTGATGGATCGTAAAAGTACATAGACATCAAGAGAATCGCTGCTCGTTATCGTTATGCCAAAATTGCTTCAAGAAAATGTTGATGACACGCATAATATATCCACTTTTATTATGATCTCGAGTAACCTTGTAATTTCGATTTCAAAGTGTTTAGAAATAGGAGAAAGTGCTTCAACCTTACATCTAATTTTGTACAATTTCCAAATTTCATACATTAATATTGCACGTATAATATGTTGCAGTTGCATTCGTTGCATTTTGTCTCTATTGATGCAACACATGGTATTATTTTCTTTGTTAAGAAAACTATATTTTATTTAAAAGAGCGAAATGGGATAAAACAATTTTTATTTAAATCATGGCAGTTGGGAAATTTGTAAAATATATCGACATTTGGATAACAACACATGCAGTGGACATTTAAATAAAATATATACTGAGGTAATGAAATATATTTAATTGTCTTAGGATAGCTTGTTGGAGTAATGGATTTGACTCCTTAGACTTACATCATACCTGTGCAATGTATCCACATTAAAACTTTTTGTAGTTTACAATCTAATTAAATAAAGTTAACGCGATCATGTGAGTATCTCATAGCGATAAAAGGTATTCAGTTCTAAAGGGTTCTTCGTTAGGGAAGAGAAGTTTCCACTCTTATTCGTGAACACTGTTGATTTAAAATACCCATTAACATTTCCCATCCTCGAGACATGAAAGGTACATAATGAACTCCAAACTAACAGTTATTTATTACGAAAAGTTTTACTAATTTACAACGTTTGTAACTTTCATCATCAGGCCATCCGAGTATTCAAACAGATTCTGGATTAGAGTGGTAAAATTTTATTTCCGAAGTTCCGAATTGCCTGTTTAAAAAGTTTTATTTTACAAAATTTAGAAAAACAAGATGTGTTCAAGAAAAAGTTTTAAGATACTCTAACTGACGTTTGCGATGTTGGGTATCTTCTTGGTAAGATAACTCGTAGGTAAAATACGCTAATCAAGCGTGTTTTTTTGTGATAAATTTACTGTATTAAGGATATATTACCTGATGATGAACGTTTCGTACTTTCGAAACTGGTAGCCCTCTGGGATTGTGAGTGTGGGATTAGAGACTAATTGTTTGCTTTCCATGTCTCATAAAATATGAATTCACATGAGCACTAATCTTCATTAGAATTATATAATTGATTGTTTGAATATGCTAAAGAGTAATGTAGAGCTATTTACTCATACTTCAACCCATGCTGTTGCCTTAATGGAGTTGGATATATAATTTTATTTTCTGTCTGGACAAAGTTTATTTACCTTCAAAATTTTATCACTTTATATTCATAAAACCTTCTATTTGTTTCTCAAAATATTTTACCAAACCTTCGCTGGTGTTTTCAGTTATTATTTCATTATGCATTCTATTATACGGTAAGTACGTCAGTTGGGGGTAACGATTGTTCATGACACAAACACTTTGCATTTTAAAACCTTCAATTTGGTATTAAAAATCTTAGTAACGAAAAAACGGTTTTATATCATTTTTTTTTCGTTTATTGGTGAACCAATTTGACAGCTATTGCTCAGTCGTAACTTGGGTTAAATGCTCACTTTCATATTTTTACTCTTAGGTCATAAGGACTTAAAGCACTTCAGAATTATTCATATAGACACATTTATATTGTAACGCGAAATATAAACATCGGCACGCAGGGCATCTCTTATCTGACCAAAGCGGCGCAGTTTAAAGAGAGAAGGCCGCTCCGTTTAATTGGGCAATAAAAACCTTCCCGAACGTTCCGAAAACGTCTTATTAAAGGAAGAATGATCTACCCCTTTCGAGAACAAACATTATTAGGAAAAAAAGAATATACCAGAAGGTCCCGGAATACATTATTGAAGACATATAAACACGGGCTTGCGGTCGGAGGGATTAGATTAGATGAGAAGCCGCGAGTGAAAACAGTGCGATAAACGGACAAGTGAAAATGTATAAATAAATTAGCAGTTAAGAGTGTGATATAAATTAATTAGCTAGGAAACAGTCTAAATAAATTAAGTACTTAGTGTTAAGACCGTGTGTAAATAAATTAAAATAAACGTTTCAATATATTGTGGATATTAAAATAGACAATTATTTTTGCTTCCTTTACACCTCCTTAACCTTTGCATTTTGCATCCTTGTGGAGAGTTTGATATATTTTTCAACTTTTTACATACGTGGCGAATTGAGGACTAGGGATTTTCCAACACATATCATGTCTTATTCTAACAAGTCCTCACACGGCTATATTCGGGAAACGTGATTTTATCCCTTATATGGTTGTTTTCACCCTATTTCTATGCAGAAATAATGGGGCCACTGAAAACCTCACCTCCAATTTTCTTTGCAAAGGTGTTATTATTATCTATAACAGTAATTGTCACTACCCACGTTTTAGTACATTAGACTTTTTGATCACTAAAACTAACTTTGGTCACTTACTACTTATATTAATGTAAAGTTGGAAATAAAAAATTTGCTACTTGCAGAGTAATAGACGATTTTCCTTCTAATTTATATCAATAAATAATAGATAAGGTTGATACTAAATTTTGGTAATTTACCGCAATATATCATGCGTTTATTTATCTTAATTAATTCTAATTAAATATCATAATAAATTATTTTGCAGAATATTAACAATGGTAATTAAATGGTAATTTTGTAGTTAAATGACGATGCAATTTTTAGCAATTTTCAGAACAGATGTATATCTATTTCTTCAAGAATCTATCGTTCTTCCTGCGTGAAAAGAGAACAGTTTTTCTAATTCTTAACAGTTTTAGAAAAAAATATATCAAAATTGTATCAATGAGAATATTGGAAAGAATTTTGTTATATATCGCAATAAATAAAGTATAAATAAAATAATATGTTCTCTATTATTTTGTAATAAAATTGATAGAATTTTTGAGCATTTCCACATTAGTAATTTGGAAGGAAAATGCAAGGGGGAAGTTGAGGTTACAATTTCTCCTGCAATCGTAAGCTCTTATTATTATTTCTTCATTATAAATTTAACAGTAAAGGGTCTGAAATAATCATAATACTTTAATCCGAAAACTGTCATTAATATATGCGTTATACCCATGACAAACAGTTAAACAAAATTACAAAATTTTGTTCTTTGTTCGTTTGTCCGGAAACGTTACATATACCTTGTCCTATGATTTAATTCGAGAACCTTCATCTATTGTTATATATACCGGTTAACCTAATACTTTCGAGGTTTACAGCTTCTATCTCAAATAAGTTCAGGAAAGCCAGAAAACTGAAATTTTAATCTCTGAGTGGTGAAAAATTGTTTTGTTTTTCTTCCGAAATAGTAATTTCCTGCCAGTTAAAGAATTCCAACTAATTATTGTTGTAGCTTTGGTCAACGAGAAGCTAAAAAGTTTGAAAAACCCAAATTCTCATTTTGAAGGGTGCTAAACTAAGAATGAAATATATTTTTGTCGCGTGTGTCGAACATGTATTTCAGATCAGACGCTATTAGTAAAATAGATGTAAAATAAATGGAAATTCAATTGAAGTTCTATGAAGTGTTTGATGTTAAAGTTTCATTTATTTCTTGAAAATTTAGATATTGTGAAAATTTGCAGACATTCAATTCTGTACTACTTTTGCTGGAATGTGTCTCTTCTACGATCTATATTTAAAATGCTAGCGAAAATCACAAGAATTTCTAAAGCAGGCATTTAAAAATTACTTTTCATTTGTAAAGTTCAATATTGCTATTGTCGATATTGCACTTAAGTTTTTAAATTTTATATTTCGTTTAATTAACTTAAACATTGAGTTTAAATATCGCCATGGAGTATACTTAACATTTGATATATCTATCGTATTTGATATTGTAACGTTTATTTCTAATTTGTTTACACTGTCCTAATTATACACTACACACTACTTAATTTATCTTAACTACTTCCTAATTAATTAATTTATGTCACACTCTTAACTAATTTATTTTACTTGTCAGTTTTTCGTCTTGTTTATTAACTCGCGGCTTCACGTCTAATCTAATCTCTCCGACCGCAAGCCCGCTTATATACATATCTCAATTGTAATAGGGAACCTTCTGGTGTATTCTTTTGTAATAATATTTGTTCTAGAGAGGTCCGGAAGGTAATAAATCATTCTTCCTTTATAGCCCAATTACGGAGCGCTTTGAAGTGGCCGCCGAGATCCGATAAGAGTAAACACGTCTCGCGCTGCTGGTTACATTTCGCGTTACAATATCATATGTATGTTGGTCGTAGTATGCGAAAACCAAGACACCTTATGCTCTCCAATTTTGCATGAAGATTTCATTAATTACAAGGTTTTGTACTATGAAATGTTAGCATAGTAGTTAATTACACAGGTGAAACTCAATGAATACCAAATTAATTCTTGGCTGATTCTATGACTCACATTTTTAGTGCATATATTTGTTTCACAGCATATTTGGAGCACATATTGACCATTTTAGAACATAATGTCATAAGGTAAGTTACGTAATAAAGCTTTGATTAGATTTGTCATCGAGATTAGACATGTAAAAGACGTTAACCTGTTCTCTAATACATATAACCAAACATTCGTGTAACTCACTATTAACGTATCCTCACTAACCTGATGTTATCAAATAAAAAGAAGAACTTTCTATTGGAAAATTGATATTGCCATTATTAAACGTATTCGTGCATATCAATTTGCGGCGTCAGCACGAAATGAATTTCAAATGGATTAACCCTGTACGCTTTTAATGCAAACTTTTTCTATTTTCTGACAGACCTTGTGGAAATATTCTCAGTATTATTCGGTTTTTATCGAGAATGAATCCACTACGTTCCTCTTTGAAGTGTAATTCAACCTGTCGACGATAAAATACGAAAAGAAATGTTCACTTTGCGGAATCAATTTTTCAGATCCACCCGTTTCTCTTTGTATTTGCTAGAATTGTAGACTCGTAGATTGATCTGTCATAAATGTCAAGCAATCGAGAAACGAAAGGATAATCGTAGGAGAGATATCAATAGGACTGGCATCTCGATAACCACAGTTCTTCGTTTAAGTACATTTACTGATGTAATGGAGCTCCATCTTATTCCTCCCTCCCATATACCAAACAGTAAGTGTATTCCGAGATATTGGATTGGTTTCGAGAGGTTTCCAGAAAAATACTCCTTACGCCTTGGTAATTAATTATTTAATCGACTTAACGTTAACTACGAGAAATTATGATGAAATAACCTCAATAAGCAGATATGAGAAAACGGGGTTGAGCAATATGACTCTACTTGAACTCGTACTTTTCTCGACCTTGTTCTAATCGTGTGTAAATTTTAGAACGTACGTTTATACAGAGAAATATGTTTATTCAATGAGGATAATCCCAGAATAATAAAATAAGGTAACGTAATTCGATACTTTACTGAATGTAACCTTTGAAGTAAATCACCCAAAATAATATTCAAATGAATTAATTAATCACGAGAATATTATTACCCCATTGAATATTAATTCAGCCTTATTTCAATCCTTAATTATTCAGTTCATCTCATTTTGATGGTGGCAATAATAAGTTCATTGCCTCTTTACCTTCACTTAAAATGAGGTTCAATCACCATAAGTCGTCCAAACCATAACCTTCTTCATAAACAAAGCTCACCAAATTGGTGAATAATAGTCCAGTCATTATAGGGGGTTCACTTAGGAAAATCAACATACCCAATATATTAACACGTAAAAACTTCTACTTTGGCATCCTAAAACTTTCCTCAAAATTCACATATAATTGAATGTTCGCAAGTTTTAAAGTCGGGGGTCAAAATTCATAAAAATCGATTTTTTCTAAATATTTTGCAAATATCTCGTTTTCTATGGGTTTTACGCTATTTGTCTTTGTTATCGATATTGTAGAAAATCAAATTCTCTACAACTTACGTATCTAACATTTCTTCATACCTCGAACTGTTTTCGAGATAGAGGGCGGAGAGCGCTGGTCAGAGAATCATGTGAGGTTTACAGGTAGCCCAGATGAAAAACTCGTAATATTAAGGTTATAAATTATTACTAAATATTCAATTAGCCTTTGTTATTAACTTTTACATTAAATTCATTTTTTTAATGTTTTATTAATTTTTTATGTTTTTATTAAAAGTGTCATTTGATAGATTTAATATGTAAGAGTTTACGGATTTTAAACAAGATGTACTTAATTATTTTTTACTTCAAATGCAATTAGTGTAAATGAGAATATAATTAAAATGTAATTTTAAAGTATGTCCCCTAATAATTTTTCAATTACAGAAAAAGATTATGAGTGATATTGAATTAATAAATTTTAGAATTATTAGAAAGATAAATTAAATTTAATTTAAAAGTTAATAATAAATATTCACCTAATTTGGCCTAAGATGACTGGACTATAATACAATCTTGTTGGTTTCGATAAAGTTTGAATTTGAAAAGCCCTACAAGTTCGTCCCTTTGCTTAACTATATGATTAGGTTAAGTTAGGTTAACTATAACATTAACATGGTGCACACTCCCCAATAATGTGAACAAGCAGCAATTAAACTTTTTAGAAGAATTTTCCGCAGACGTCTGGAAAGTTGGGAAGAATTATAATTTTAGAGTTTAATAAAATATAACGACATTAGCTTAAAAGGTCACTCATTATAGACCAGGGAAATTAGTATAATATATACCCAGTTCGAATTATTCTCTGAGTGTAATGTCTGGCACTTTTTTGGGTAAATTTAGTATATAGGAATAAAGTGGATATGAATAGTTCGTGAGATTAGTGTTAAATTTTGATTCATATACAAATATGGGTAAAAAAACTTTGTTATTACTTACTTCTGCCTTTTCGCCTATAGTTAATATAATTACATACCAACATAAATCTACCCGTAGGGCTTCAAAAACTTTTAAAAATGAGATTTGATACAATTTACAATACAGGGTGTTAGGGGTTTGACTGCCTTTATTTTAACACGCGATAGTATTCACCAAAATAAACAAAAAAACCTTATATAACAGCGGTCCTAAAACTATCCGTTTTCGAGAAAAAAATTAGCAAACTTATAATTTTAAGGTGTAAAAATTCGGTTTTATTAAAGAATCTAAAATAATTTTGTACATGAAATAACCATAAGGTGTATTGTTTTAATGTATTTATGCTTAATTTGTAACAAAACATTTTTTTCATTAAAGAATAAAAGAATGTTTCCAATCAATACAACTATATAAAGTGGCTATGATGTTGTGTGGCAACACCGCGAATATATCGCACGCGTCACGAAACATTGACCCCGCACAGCTGTTTACATGTATACGTATCTTTTTTTTGTAGGTGTTGCCAAGTTGTGGTGAAATGCATTGATAAAATAATTAGACTTTTGTCGAAAACGGTTAGTTTTAGTACCCCCGTTATATTTTTTTGTTTGTTTTGATGAACACTATCACCTATTAAAATAAAGGCAGTCAAACCCCTAACACCCTGTATACTCAACTTATTTGTAGCTCAAAAATGAAAATGATAAAGTTACGAAATGTATTATCTTAGAAAATAGATTATTAGAAGACTTTGGAGAAGCATGCTTTATCAGAGCTCACAACCAATTAAAACAACTTCGCCGCATTATGTTATAGACAAATTTGTAAAAATGTTGATATTGACGACAGACTTGATGACATATGATGAAACTACTGAAGTTCAAGATGATAATTATAAATTTGTAATGGGGCAAAAAATTACGTTGTGTTCAAATATGTTCTTATAAAGTATTATGTTGTCCATGAACAAATAAACACTAAAGACTGAAAGTTGCCTGGTGATAAATAAAATATCTTAACGTCACAATAGCACAACACAAAAAGTTTATTAATTGTGAAAGTCCAAGTTAATTACAATTGTATCCTTAAAATTACACTTACCTGGTAGATGAAGTAATACCACTTTGATTCTGTTCATTGTTGATAGGCGTTTCACAATTTCACGAGTGGCTAATCTTAATAGATTTTTTTTTACAATCCTCATACTTATGAAGTAGATTTATTACCATGAGTCGTTTCCAATCTTGAGGAAAAGAGACTTCCTGTACAGGAAAACAGGTAGGAAAAATGACACACCCTCATATTTGAAAGAATAAATAGTATATGTATTTCAACGAATTACATTATTAATACAATCTAAGATATTTAAAAATAGCAATGACAGCCTATATGTTTTATTGTGGCACAATGTTACAAAACAATCACGATCACACCAAAATTCAGTCGGAGTAGGCCATGAAAACGTACCTCTTTCATAACTTGAGCACATCGTTCATGTCAAAAAAAAAGGAAAATTGTAGCAATAATACGTTAAAATCCATCACAGAATTTCTCATGGTCTCGTCCGATCAGTTATACATAAGTTTGATCGCTCTGTACGATTTATGCTTAGTTATAAATTTACAATACTTTTACATTACAAAAGTATTAACAAGGATATCAATTTACGATTAATTTTTATAATTCGTTTTGTGCACTAACAGCGAATCTTCTTTTGATAAAGATAAAACTAACACTAACAACCACAAAAACGTTTCAGAATTACCTGTACATCACTTTTGACAACCGACTAATGATTAAGTACACAGTAGACAGTACAAAAAATTTAATTACTGTTGCAAATAAATTTAATTACTCTTTCTTCGGCGTTGCACAGATTTTCTAAAACGTTTGAACCACAGACAATAAATAAATCAATACTGCTTCAAGAGGACGGCCTAATTGTGTTACCCTGTACACTATTAAATTTGAAATGTTTACAAAACTTTGTAAAAGCTCTTTTCAAATGTACACACGAAATTGAGAAAATTTTTAAACGTCACGTTTTGTTGAAAGTAGTGAGATAAAGCAAAGTTATAAAGTAAGGTAAAAGTGATAGTTAAGTGACTAGTTAACTTAAAAGAAGTAAGTTAGAAAATTTAAGGGAGGAATAGTAGAATTTATATCTTTGTAAAAAAACCTATAAACGTATATGTTCCTTGTAAATAGCAGAATTTTATTAATTTCAAATTCTCTTAAACTTAATCCTTACAAATTTTTACCCATAAATTTTTGCGTATCGCATAAATTTATGAAAGGCTACGGTGTTATGAAAAATTTCCTCAATTTTAAATTCCTTGGTTTACATAAAGTAATTTTCTTACAAATTGCCTAACAAATCTTACGCTTGGTATAAAGCTACTCAAATGCGAAAATATTCTTTTGAATCTTAAAATATTCGATACTGAATATTTAAGCGTTTATCGTTAATTTACAAATTCGTGTTTGACTTAGCACAATCAGTTCTTTTCTCGAAATATGTTTCACTTGACAAGGTATGTCGTTTCAATCGCGTCACCCTTTACACACGTACCTACCAGTTATGTGATATGTTCAACGTACCCAAATTGAGAAGGTAAAGTCAAAACATGTTAATTTATATTAATGTATAGGAAATGACACTATTCTCTAAATTTTTATGAATGAGGCGAAATCTACAATGTAATAATGTAAGAATAAATTTAATATCACATTGTATAACTCTAAAATTAATTAAACGTTAACTTGAGGTAACTGTATTGAAGGCCCAATCGATCTAACCTGAAAAAAAAAGGGAAAAGTTGGTAGTACAATGTCAGTACAAATTGTATTGAAATAATTATTTCCAAATATGACCCGAATTGACCCCAAAGTGACTCCAAAGGGTATAAAGGGACAAAGTGTCAAATAAACCTAATGGCTTCAACCTGTCTGGGAGACATTTCAGGAGTAAAATTGATATTTTGATAGAAGTAAACAAATCTTTGTGTAGGTATTCCCTTTTCATCATTGTATCGAATCTGAATGATACTGGATAAATAGCAAAATAAATTGAAAACGTATGAAGTTTCGTGATTTCTTTAATTATATCATTTGGAAATAATTTAATTTCTCATGCACTGGCTAATTAAATTTTTAATAATTTTCTTACAAAATGTTTTAATCATTAAGTTTAAACAGACATGAATGCAATATTGTTTAATTTTGTGTTCAGAATGTAAAACCTCAACTACAGATTGCGTCACGTAATGACATGCAAAACGTATGCCCTTAAACCTTGTTGAAAATCTTTTTTAAACAATGTTCCACTTATGTAAATGGCCAAAGCGTAAATCCGTACTCAAAACGGATATCAAATATTTGCTATCACTGTGTTTAGAAAATGCAGAATTGTGTTTCGATGCCTCGAGTAATATTGAAAATCAGGAAGGAAATATATGCAAAACCATCCCAATGCAATAATACAGAAATGTCAAAGAACTACATTCAAATTTATTTTATGTGCGAGGGTTAGTACACAAATTGATATGAGATGAGAGGTAGGTGAAAATAATTGATTGATGAGCAATTTTATGTTATAAAGTAAATGTCTAGAATGTAAATACAAGAATTGATGATAGAGTCCTCTCTAGAGTTTGAAGTCAAGATTAACTTGCACTTTTGTGTACATTTTCAAACGGACTCTGTTCATTTTAATATCATAATAACTTTGGAGTCAATACTTTATCCATTTTTCAAAAAAAGTTGAGAAATACGAGAGTACAGTGGCCACCAGATTGCCATATCTAAAAGACTTCTGTTATATTTTTAAACCATTGAAATGATAATTCGTGATAAGTAGTCTAGTTTTCCACTCATGTAAATGAGGATAATTCGTTTTAAATGTATTGTCTCCTGATTATCAAGTGTTATAAAAATACAAATTAAAAAAACGTTAAATCATAAATTAATCACTAGTGTTTAAGCTTTTAAACAAGATATACACACTATTGGAGCAAATAGATTTTCTCCTTTTATGTATATCCAAGAAATGTACCTTTTTCGACTTACTTTGAACCGCCAAATTATACACAGTAGTATCTCAAAAACTATTTCAGATATCTTTCCAATATTTTTATTTTAGCTGTAATAATATATATTAATTTTCTTAGAAACAAACTTCGCAAGTAGAGAAAGCTACTCGTAAAATATATAAAAATGGCGAAAGGGCGGAAGTTTCCGAGGATTAATGGAAACAACCGACAAGAGTCGAAGAAAGTGCCCTTAAGGTAGTGCAGAGGGGTTTGAAACTATCGAAGGGTTGATAGGACGATGAGGCTGCAATAAGTTAGATTGATTTCCAAAGTTTATGTGTTCCATTAGAAACAGTGGTTGGTAGGAGACCGTGGAAGAATTATAGAAAATCACTTAGTTGAAGATCGATGGGGGATGAAACGATGTAGGGGTTGATGGTACGGATAAGTATATAAAAGTAATGGTTATGAACAGAAGATATTATATTCGAGTTTATATATTTATTGAGACATGTCTGAAACATAATCATTTAAAAGAAATATCCAAATTATATCAAATTTGTAATAAAAATCTATTATAATAGTATTAACTAATTCAAATTACCTGACTTATCCTAATTGATCTTATATCGAGGATATACTCTTCTCCAAATGAGGAGTATACCCGATCCGGATAAATGGATACAGATTGGGGGGGGGTTAATTCGGGTAACCGCTGCGATGTGCATTCCACACTATGAGATGCGATCCTGGCCATTCCAATATTTTGATATCAACATGTTTCATTTGGGCAATTAGATAATTAGATATTTTAACTCTGGCGAAATTAAGGGAATTGTTATATTTTACGTAGTTTTAGTTCCAGGCGAATTGAATTCACACACTCTGGAAATTATATGTTTTGATATCAACATATACGTCCCTCGATTTGAATATTTCTACAGCACTTTAGGGAGTTTCGTAAAATCCCATTCCTTTTAAAGGCCCATTACTCGATGGCTGATTCACCACCTTGTATAATTCAGATATTGCCTAATTTATTCGGTTTCTATAACATTTCAATATTTTTTTCAATAATCTTATAAATCTATGGATACACATATAATTAATTTTATCTACTTTGCGCTACTAATGATCTCATTATTACACCGAAAGTAGTGTAATAATATTCATATTATTACACTACTTTGGTAATTTTTAGTTTTGTTAAGTTGATACGTCAGCCTGTCACGAAGACGTTTGTAGACGCCAAGGTTAAATTATTAGTATTTCAATAAACTCAATCCAAATTCAAATACGAACGCCAATATCAGTGACGTCAGGTTACCAACCCACCCAAAATTCCCTAGAGTAATACCAAAACTTGAACAGCCAAAATTTAATGAATTAGTAAACAAAGTAGATAAAATAGTATATTACACTCGTTTAATAAGACGTATTGTCACACTCGTTCTACTAAAGCACTCCTCGCTTCGCTCGTCGTGCTTTAAAACTCTCGTGTGACAATACCCCGTCTAATTAATCTAGTATAATAATATATTATTGTTTGATAAAGTAATCTAAATGAAATGGTTATAAGAATTTTATCAGGAGAACTATCAACTTCATTAAAATTGATGATTACTAGTTCAACAATAACATTGATAAGACTTTGATCGATTACATTGACTAAACTTTGACTGAGTATTTGTGTAAAATGAAATCTACTCAAAATGATGCTTTAATTGTCAACATAAAAAATTAATATTCCATAGGAAACTATCACTGATAAAAAGACAAACTGTAGAATACACGGAGATAAACAAAACGGCCAGAAAATCGGCAAAACAAGACATCAGGGAATATCAAGAGAAACAAATAGAAAATATCATTGAACGGAATAGGGGACTGAATATTTTCCATAAAGAAAACAGCTACAATAAAGAGATCCAAAAGCTATCCGATGAGGAGGGAAATATAGTCGTCCATAGACGAGAGATCATGAGGGTTACCGAAGAATTCTACACAAAACTATATAGCTCACACATGAGACAAAAGGAGGCAGAAAGCGAGCGAGGAAAAGAGAAGAATAATGAATGTTGGATCCGAAGACCTTCCAGAAATCGAGATCGAGGAAATCAATAGAGCACTGCGACAAACCAAAAACGGAAAAGCAGCAGGAGATGATGGTATACTGCCAGAGATGCTGAAGGAAGGAGGAAAAATTCTAATCGAAATACTAAAATCGCTCTTTAACAAATGCCTAAATGAAGGAACCGTTCCGACAGACTGGGATACCTCCATAGTTATCCTTATTTACAAAAAGGGAGATCCGGCCAGTCTTGAAAATTACCGACCAATAAGTCTTCTCTCACAGATTTATAAGCTATTCATGAAGATAATTACCAATAGATTAGAAAACAAATTTGAGGCATATTTATCGAAAGAACAGGGTGAGTTTAGGAAAAATATGAGTACAATAGAAATATACACACTATCAGATTATTAATAGAGAAAGCCACGGAGTACAACATCACAACATGGATGGCATTTGTTGATTTCAGGAAGGCCTTCGACACGGTAGAATCCTGGGCGGTAATCCGAGCAATGAGAAAAGCCAGAATCGATCAAAGATACATCGACATCATAAGCCACATCTACCAAAACTCTAAAATGAAGATCAGGATGCAAGAATATACAAATGAGATAAAGACTGGAAGAGGAGTGAGACAAGGGGACGTAATATCACCAAAATTATTCACGCTAGTTCTCGAAGATATATTTCGAAATTTACACTGGGAAGACAGAGGAATAAACATAGCAGGCGAAAAACTGTACAACTTGAGATTTGCAGATGACATCGTCATATTTGCTCAAAACGAGGCAGAACTGATAGGCATGATTCAGGAATTATACCATGAAGCAAACAAGGTTGGACTAGAGATAAACATAAATAAAACCAAATTCATGACAAACGAAGATACAATTACCCATACACTAACCATTGAGAACCAGTTAATCGAAAAAGTAACGTCGTACAATTATCTAGGCCAAGAAATAACAATTAGTAAGGAATGCCAGCATACAGAGCTCAATAGGAGAATACGGCTGGGATGGGCAGCATATGGCAAACTAAAACAGGTGTTTCAGTCAAATCTACCAATGAGACTAAAAGCAAAAGTATACAATACATGTGTCCTGCCAGTATCTACATAAGCATCGGAAACTTGGGTCTTGACAAAAAAGAACTTGAACAAGCTCAAAACACATCAAAGAGCAATAGAGAGAAAGATAGTTGGAGTAACACTGAAAGACCGAAAAACTAACGAATGGATCAGGAGAACGTCAAAAATCAAAGACATCGAAAGGACAATAGCCTCGGTCAAGTGGAACTGGGCTGGGCATATTGCTAGAAACAACAACAACTGGAGCAGCAAAGTGACTAGATGGAGACCTTGGGGCGAGAGGAGAAGCGTTGGCAGACCTCAACAGCGTTGGTACAACGATATAAAGCGCACAGCAGGTTTAAATTGGTATCAGGTTGCACAAAACAGGGAAACCTGGAGAACAATGAGAGAGGCCTATATCCAACGGATAGAAAACGGCTAGAAGGAAGGAAGGAAGGAAGGAAAATATCACAAGTACACTTGACCACATATTTAATTAAATAAATGAACATTCCACTAAAAATATGGAGTAAGGTCTGTCTGATTGATTTCATATATATATATATATATATATATATATATATATATATTATGGCACTTACATTATCTGTATCTTACACTATCTTCCATTACCTTCTTTACATTTTTTGCGTTTGGTAATTGGTCGCTAAATTCGTAAGTTACAAAATGTTACATAACCACCCAATTTTGAGCAAAGTGTGTATTCAAATAAACATTTTTATTAAAGTGTGGGCAGATTAACAATTCTCTATTGAGTCAGTCGTATAGCAGAAACCTCTTTTATATACCATCATAAGTCCTTGGCTGTGTGTTGATAAGTGTTGATATGTTAAAATGAAAGAACTATGTAAATAATACTCGAAAATTGTGACATTTTGGGATAACTTGTAACAGTGTATAGTTTAATTTCAAACTACTCAGGTTTTTGTATTACTTAAATTTGAATTAAGGGGCCAAAACATTTCCATTGTTTTCTATTGTTTGAACCAACAAAATAATTATTCAAGAAACTAGGTTTACTTTCCAATGGGTAATACTTATCAGAACAAAGAAAACCGTTCAGTGATATCAAAAACTGTGAATAACCTCCTTCTTCGTCACGTGAAATGCATTTTATATATAGATGTATAAGACTATATTTTTGTATAATAAATGTTTACGTCAGTTTCTCATCTTTCCATCATCGATTTAAATTCGGAGGTATGCGGTGAAATCGAGTTTTCTGACGTAAAAATATTTGATGTTTACCGACATTCTGTAACATTCAGAGCTACATGGAAATCGTACTTTCATCGCCATTCCACTTCACAGCTTTTCCACGTTGATTCCCACAATTCATTTCAGATATTAGTTTTTTGGTGTAAAATTTTTTACCTGGCATGAAGTAAATATTTGATAATGGCTCTTTTTGACATCCCAACATTGTATTTAAAAACTCAACAATAGCTTTCAATCAAGCACTTGATATGGAGTAACAGCATCACTATATTATTACAGTTTATTTGTAAAATCGTGTAATCTTATAAATTTATATGCATATAATAAATATAAGCATATATTATATATAGATAAAAAAAGAGGAACGAAAGAGCATGTTACATGAGATACGATGGCCAAAGACGTGGAGCGCAGAATTTTTAAATATGTCTAATGATTGAAATGTCGGTACAACAAGATGGTGGTGCTCGAAATGCACCAGCGGGATGATAGATACCCCGTGGCGTTACACCGTGACATCCTACCTGTCGGCCGTTTGCATTATAATTCAATATTATGTTCCAGCTAATTTTGATTAACGCGAATATATTTTTATTAAGATCGTTGTTTCTTCCTCTATGAATCGATACCAAACTCAAAATATTTCCAACAAAATCAAATTGTTTTATGGTTTTAAATGTGTCTCTAAACAATATAAAATTGATTATAATTCAGTATGTTGTTCCAGCGAATTTTGATTACGCGAATATATTTTTATTAAGATTCCCATAGAAGAATTCCCATATTATAATGAATTGAATTATAATCAATTTTATATTGTTTGGTAGTGCGGACTACCTGACCACTATCTGCGAACGCCCTACAGGTACGATCCCTAACGCCACGGGGGTCTATAATCGGGTTGGTGCATTTCAAGCCCGACCCAACAAAATATGAGACAATAATACGTGCCGTATTCACAAGATACTTAGATAAGTTTAATTGAACTGCATCCATCTGTTATGTTAGTTGCCATAAACCGATTGTATCATTTTTAGTCTTCTTCTTTAGGTGCCATCTTCGTTCCGAAGTTTGGCTATCATCAAAGCTATGCGTATCTTTGATACTGCAGATCTAAACAGTTGGCAGTTGTTGCAATTGTACCATTCTCTCAAGTTCTTCAACCATGAATTCCTTCTTCTTCCTATGGATCTTTTGCCCATTATTTTTCCCTGGATAATAAGTTGAAGTAATTGGTATTTATCTCCCCTCATAACGTGTCCCAAGTATTGCAATTTGCGTTTCTTAATAGTAAGTATCAGTTCTCTCTCTTTCTGCATTCTTCGTAAAACCTCCACATTTGTTACTCTCTCTGTCCACGGTATTCTTAGTATTCTACGGTACATCCACATTTCAAATGCTTCTATCCTTTTGGTGTCGACCTTTTTCATTGTCCACGCCTCCATTCCGTAGAAAAGAACTGACAACACATAGCATCTCACAAGGCGAGTTTTAAGATTAAGACTTAGATCTCGTCCGCAGAACACCTTCTTCATTTTAGTAAATGTGGCTCTAGCTTTTTCCACTCTGATCCTGATTTCTTCAGAGCTATCATTAGTTTCGTTGATAACAGTTCCTAGGTAATTATATTTTCTCACACGCTCAATCTTTTGACCATGTACTGTTATGTCAGGGAAGTTTTGTGGCGATTTAGATACCACCATTATTTTTGTTTTGTTGATGTTAAGTGATAAACCATATTCCTCACTGCATTCTACTATTCTATTAATTAGTATCTGAAGATCTTCTGGAGTTTCTGCTATTACCACCGTGTCATCAGCATATCTCAAGTTGTTTATAGGGATGCCATTTATTTTGATACCCGTATCTAGTTCTGATAGTGCTCTATTTATGATGTCTTCTGAGTATAGGTTGAATAAGATCGGTGAGAGTATACATCCCTGTCTTACGCCTTTCTCATTTTTAGATCATTTTTAGTACATGATGTTAATAATGAAAATATAGGAACAGATGATGATGATGATGATATTAGCGTTAATAATTTACCATAATTACTTTAATTAATTACCATAATGTAACCATTAATTATGCATATAATATGAAGTAATAAAAAAGTAAATAGTGTATATAGTAATAATTGAATTATAAAAATGAATTTCGTATTTCTTTACTCACCTCTTCTATTTTAAAAGACTTTCTAGTCATTATAAAAAGTAAAACATCTGTATATGATTATAATAGTTATAATTTTAAAAAAATATTTATATTCAAATCCTATGATTATTTCACATAGATTTTAAAGAATATAACGATATTAAAACGCAATATGAAACCAAACAGTAACATAACTATGATTAATTTTAATTGTATTTTAGAATTAGTGAAATTTCATTTTTTTATATAACAAATATTTTCTGGGTCTGCGTATAGTTTTCACTTCTGTCAGCACTCCCCAGAGTATACTCCATATCAGAAAATACTCAATAAAATAAGTCTGTATATAAGAATCACAAGACAAGCCAATACAAACGCTACACGTTTCTCAGGACGTGCCAACTAACCCCATTCAACTTCTTTGGAGTTTATAAGAGAAAGTCTACCGGAATACTAAAGCGAACACCGAATTTCCAACTTACTTTTACACATCGCTGAGCTTCTCACCGTCGACGTCCTCCGGGATCTTGACGCCGATCTTCGTCATCTTGAAGACGAACGTCTGCTCCTTATTGGGCTTCCCTGCCGACGAGTTCAACCTGTCGAATCTCGACAAGACCAGTTTGCTGTTGTCGGTCATGTTCGGTATCGCCGACGAGACGAATCTCGAGACGCCCAGGGCGTAAGTCTCGCACGTGCTGCCCGTTTTCTTGTCAGTCTTGCCGAGGAGTTGCTTCATCACTTGCCGAAACTGGAACAAGAGGAACAGAGTAAATACAGTAACACGCGAATGGTATATCGTGTATGTTAAGATGGCAATAGAAGATTTAGCACAGATTATGCCAGGTAAATTATTTTCTCACGATCACGAATCCGTATATTTCCCAAATGAAACTGGTTAATACTAATATTTTCCCTAAAACTCCCTTAACACTTTGTAAACACAAAAACTGGTGATGGATATTTTTCAGGTTTGGGATAAACACCACTGGAGTAATTGCTGTAGATAGCCTACCCACCAAACAAACGTCGAATAATTTGTTTCAGTGTTTATTTACCCGGCATAAAACAAATCTAAAAGATTAAGTGAGTACAAACTCTGCAAAATGTATTTAATTACAGTTAACTTATTGCTTCGGAGTAGACTATATCAGGGAAAACATTTCGCAAGCGTTTATGTTCTTGGAGCTGTCTCGTTTCGGATTAATAATCATTAATTTATGCTATGAAGGTATGGAAAGTTTTGGCAAAGAAGAAGGAAACTTACAAAGAAACCTCTTAAAAATGCCTAAACATGGGGCTTATATTTTCTGACCTTTTTCCATTCACCTAAGAACATTTAAAAATAAGTTTGGTGGTGACAATTTAGCACGAGAAACACAAAATGTACCTTTTGGGAGATTTTTTTTAATTTTATTAATTTTTAATTTTATTAAATTTCAAGTATAAATTTAATTTTAATTATTAATTCTTAATTTTTCTTAATATCCCTTGTTCTGCCATGTAAGCGTGGTTTCATATGACCATTCTATTGGTTTGATCATAAATAATCAATTCATAAAAATTATAACAGAATAACGAGTACAGTAAGTAATTATTAGGCAGCCAGCGTCACATAATTTCCAAGGTGTCCTGTTTTCGACCCTCACAGCATCATATGGTAATTCCAATAGGTATTTACGGTTACCCACATAAAATAGTTTCCTCATTGTATTTCAAACTTCAAACATGTAATCAGCAAATTTATACTACAAAAATCTCGTTATACTCCAGTCATCAAAGGTAAAATACCGTATTACTGTGGAATTTCGGGAAACAAGGTTGATTTCTTTGAAAATTGGGATTTAGGTAGTATTTACAACGTTCTTTAAAGCTAAGCTTGTGCCGAAATGTGCTTTTTCCCTAGGGGTGGAAACCACCCCTTCTAAAGAAATTTTTTAATTAAAATAAGCCGGGAAATCAATTGAATGACCAATTCTAAGTACCTTTTGTTCCATAGAGTTTTTTTCCAAGCGCTTTAACATCAAATTAGTTAAAAGTTTTTACAATGCGTAGTTTTGAAAAGAGTTGCGTTCAAAGGGCTTGGATGAGCTATAATTAGTACGCAAATGCAAACTTCGAAACGCCATATCTCCTTCATTTTTACGATACAAAGGTAAATAAAAAAAATCAAAATTATCAGTGAGATAAACCCTGTAATTAACATTTGAAACAGTTTTTTATATCTGAAATAGTTTTTGAGTTATTTAAGAAAAATGCATATTTTTTCTAAAATTACGAAAATGCAATTTTCATTTTAAACAATTATTTTTTCTAAAATAAGCATTCTAAACCGGTTAAACCACATAGATCTTATCAATAATACCTAAATATAGTTAAAGGCAAGTGCGTTACATTTAATTTTTATCAGGGTGTTAATGACGAGGGTGTAATTTTTAAATTTTTAAAAAACATGAAGGTGTTACTTTATTTTTGTTAAAAATCAGTCAATTCCTATCTATAAGACTTATGTTGGTGATCATTTGAAACGTTATTTTATGTACTTTAGAAAAGGTCTATTGAGTTATCCCCAAAAATTTTACCATTTTCAAGTTATTGGAGGTTGAATATTTTCAATATCGCGGTTCTCGAAAAATAACCATGATTCAACGAGCAATAACTCAGTCCTCATTAGGTTTATAGAGGTCATTCAAACTTGCATCTCTTTGTTTTTTTATTAGCTACATTTTTGTTCTAATTGTTTTTTCCGATAAAATGAAAGATTTTCAAGTTATTATTGAAAAACTGTTAAAAAACATTCGTTTTTCCATGAAAAATGTGTAGTTTCAATCGTGAATAACTCGAAAAATATCAACTTAACAAAAAAACTTTATAGAACAAAAGTTACTTAGAATTAGTCAATCTACCGATTTCCCGACTTATTTTGATTAAAAAATTTCTTACCCCTTATGATGGGTGCTTTCCACCCCTAGGGAAAAAGCACATTTCGGCACAAGTTCAACTTTGAAGAACGTTATAAGTACTACCTAAATCCCAATTTTCAAAGACATCGACCATGTTTCCCAAAATTCTACGCGAAAATGACTGATGACTGGACTATTAACCTCGATACCTTAGACTTAGGTACCCTTAGACTTAAAAATGTTATTTTCAGGAAATAATTTTCCAACTATAAGCCTTATAAAATATAATCATTTGTGGTGGTATGCCTGAAAATAAAACTCAATTTTAGTTCAAAGAGCACATCTTACCTGACTGTTGAGTCCGACGTATATAATGGGATTATAGCATATGCTGCTCTTGGCTAACAACGCTGGCACAACTCCGGCCGCAGGGGATACCAAAGAGGGATCCCCAAATTGTACTAACAACGCCATAACGGCGTACGGCGTCCACGCTATGAGAAAAGCGACGATCATCAGCAGGACCATGTACGCCACTCGTCCCTCCGCCTTCGTTATTTGACCCATTTGGATTTGACTCTTGAAATAATAAAGAAAAACCGTTCTGTAGATATAAAAGTGTGTATTTCATAAATAAGGGGAAAAAATTGTGATGATATATCCTCATTTCGTGAGAAGGGAAGAGTTCGCACTTTCCGTGGTTGCAAATTGGATTTTCTGTTCACATATAGAGGTAGATATCACGTACCTATCGGAAATAACCTTAATAGCGGCATGAAAGGCAGACTTTTTTTCTCCCCTCTCGGTGAAAACTTTTCCCAGGATTTACGTTCCAAAAATAATTCGATATATTTCGTCTAGTTAAATGTATTTCGGGACAAGAAATATACCGTATTCTTAAAATAGACAACAGTTAATCAAATATATTATGTAACTAGTTTATTATCCATTATATGATTTTATAATAATCATTTCAAGTTTTTGGCGAATGCCCAAAATTTGCTGCTCAATATTTTACCCTAGGATTTACTTCCTTTTGTCAACCCAGAAAATATATTTATAACGCAATATCCACTATGTGTCATATTTTTTGTTACATTTAATCAAAACCAGAACTGGCTTTGAGCTTTTGCCGTTATCGATCTAAAACTTTAATTAATAAATACATTACAGTTTTGGTATTAGGGGCAAATACACAAAAAGATCCTCGTTTATTCCAAGGCGACCTCGTCGTATACAATTTTGGTAGATTAGGGAATTCAGCGTGCCCTACTAAAGAATTCCATTAGAAACCTAATAACGAACGATTTAATTACACTGAAGGATATCAAACATTCCAATTAATACTTCACTTTGTAATACTGTCTGTATATTCCTAAACTTAATTAAATACTTTACATGTATAATTATTTTGGTAAAGATGTTTAACTAGACTTTCAGTTAATGTAGGGAACATTAGCAAATATGCAATACCAACAAAATTCGAATTCACTCTTTGAGTATTTAGAACCATTCCTAAATTTCACTTTTTCATCAATAAATTGTGTATGGTATTACTTATAATTGTAATAGATAATTAAAATAGTTAATAATCAATGTTCCTACTTGCATTAGATCCCAAGAAAACTCCAAATTATCATTGTGACTTACCTGTCTCATGGTAGCGATGATATGTACGTAACTGAAAACGATGATAATCAGTGGAATGAGCAGGCCGAAGACAAATAGGTACAGAATATACGACATTGCATTCGGCGTATGTTCTTCCCAATTCACAGAACAACTGGAACAAAATAAAACATTATTAACAAAAAGGGTAACAAAAATTTCAGAAAATGCTTGAAGAAATGGAAGATAATATTATAAACTTCCTAGCAATATTATAACCCTTGCAGTTCCTTTTGTAACGTTTCTTAGAAAATTCTTTTCCACGGTTGTCTCAAAATCTCTAAATTTAAATATTTATTTTCCGCTGTAGGATGTCACCTTGACTATTAGCTCCATATTACTTCTACAACGTCCCTGAACAAAGCATATAACTGACATATTAAATCTGAGCTTTAATTACAAATAACAAACACTCTCCTCGCCAATTATTCCTTACTCAGTCCTTCGCTTTAGAGAACTAATCCCGATTAAATGCTCGATATCTACCGACAAGTTCAGAGTGAAAGAAACTCTAATCAGGGTCGGATACAAAGTAAGTTTGCTCCAAAAGCCTGGTTATTAGAGAGATTGGAAACACTGGAACAAGGTTAATTTCGGTATACATGACCAAGGTTGTTCAATTAAGGGTAATCTTTTTCGAAAATAATAATTAGGGAGAAAGGAAGAGCTAGAGATGTAATAAGGTCAGTTTTCTGGGTTATTTCAAACAGTAAGGGATGAATTAATAAATGTGAATATAATATATTTTTATGGAATCAAGAAATATTTGATATAGTATGGATATTTAACCTCTAAGCAACTAAATAATAGAAAAATACTTACAACAAGCAAATGGGTTTTTAATTAAAATTCACAATTTATTTTAAGTTTCGGTTCGATTGTAACCCATCATCAGCACCTCAACATTATTTTACATAGTGAAACCAAAAATAATGAAATAATAAAAATTTTCCATTTATCTACTCATGTAATCTAAGCGTATAAAAAATGAAATAGGAGTTTTTATTAAAAATTAATTTTATTACAAGTTTTGGTTCGAATATTACCCATCATCAGCAACTCATGGTGAAACCATAAATATTGAAGTAATAAAATTTCCCATTTCATCAGCCTTTTAACGTTATCTTAGGTTATTGCAAAATGTTCTCTATATCAAATGAGAATAATTCATCTATTATTTTAATTTGTTGTTTTTGGTAGATTTATATCTAGTGTTGCATTCGTTAACGAAGTCGAAAAAATAGGAATTAAAATGCGGTTTTTAGTTTTTTGGTATCTAGAGGTCATACTTAATCATTTCCCAAAAATTTATATATATATATATATATATATATATATATATATATATATATATATATATATATATGTATGTATGTATGTATATATCGGATATACCGAAATTTGTCGGCAGGCTACAGTTCGCATTTTTTAAATAATCACAACGAAATTTGGTACAAAAATCAGTTTGCCGAAAATCTCAGTCGATTTCGTTAATGGGCCAAATCGGTATAGCGGTTTAAAAATGGCGGCTTGTTGTTTTCAAAAATAAATCAAAAAACTTTTATTTCGCGTCTGAGAGAAAAATGTTACTTGAGTTTTTTGTTGCTCTTATAGAGGCGAACGAGTTTTGTATAAAACATTTTTTCAAGAAATGTACAGAAAAAAAGTTTTTTTTTTTCAAAAAATAAATAAAACTAAGGAAAACTTTTATTTCGCGTCTGAGTTAAAAATGTTACTAAGGTGTTTTGTTGCTCTTATAGAGGCGAACAACTTTTGTATAAAACAATCTGTCGAGAAACATACAAAAATAAAGTTATTTTTGTTAAAATATAAAAAAAATAAAAAAAAAACTCTGATTTCGCGTCTGAGTGAAGAATGTTACTTAGGTTTTTTGTTGCCCTTATAGAGACGAACAACTTTTGTATAAAACATATCTTTGAGAAATGTACAGAGAAAAAGTTATTTGCAAATATTTTAAAATTTTGACGTTTGTATTTTTTCACACCTCGTATGCATTTTTTTGACACATCGTGTGTTATATTACTGTATATCTTACCCATAAATCTACCTTTCAGCCTGGCATGCCATGGGGTTTTTCATTTTAATTTATTATTTTCATTTTGTCTACGTCGAGTTGAATCGCATTTTGATCCTAATGGTGGCTCCCATTTAACCCGAAACAAGAACAATAGCACACTGACTTACAAACTTCCCTTATTTCATTAACGGTGAAGAGACTTTAAGTATTTTCCTTCGAAACTAAATAAAAGTTTAGTCAGTTACTTTCGACTCCCTTGTAAATTAACGTGCGACCTTAAATTCTCGTTTAGCTTAATGACATGTATAAGGCTTCCAATCCCCAAGTCTCCTAATAGGAACTTAAAAGGTTCCATTCGCTTCACAGTCACTAGGAGGGACCGAATGCTTTCCTCGGTATATTTATAAATGGCAATTTAACTTCCCCGAATAGTTTGTTTTGGAGTTCCCGTTTTAATATGCAAGAGAGAGTTGGAATTACCTAACACCTTTAGTTTCCAGAATCTATTTAACCATCCTAATGGATTTTAATCCGTTAGACTAGTGTAGTATATCGTAATAACCTATGTATACGTTCAGGCTTTAGACTAAGCTGGAAAATATCTTTCAGGTTATGCGTCACGGAATCAAATATGTATATGCTATATTCAGTAATGGGTTGTAATCCTGGATAATATCTAAAATATATACAAATATATGTTAACGTCACTTACGGATGTTTCCTTTGAAATCGTTCTGATAAGGGTATATGTATATGACTTAATGTAACTAATCACTTAACTATTATTATATCGTGTACCGTGTTATACTGCGTCGCGTACAATACTGTGTTCCTTGGAAACACGGTGTTGTAGATATTAAATTACCTTATATGCTATGTTTGCCACAAAAAATATTTGAGTACTGCTTTCTTGAGAAACTATGGCATTTTCTGAATTTTCAAATTGTCTTGGCTGAGAATCAGTTTGGTTTTCGTCCAAAACTCGGCACGAATGATGCTCTTGATACTTTTCTGAAGGAAATAATTAAACACATTGAATCAGGAAATTGCGCTGTGTGTGTTTTCTGTGATTTAAGCAAGGCTTTTGACTGCGTAAATCATCAAACACTTATAGTTAAATTGGAGAAGTACGGTATACGTGATAATGCACTTAACTGGCTGTCCAGCTTCTTAAATTGTAGAAAGCAGCTTGTAGCGATTGAGAATAATAATTGTAGTTACGCTTATTGGGATTCATTGGTTAATGAAATTGGTGTTCCACAGGGTTCCATTTTAGGGCCACTTTTATCTATTCTATACATAAATGACATCGATGAAAATCTGGCTTGTGATATGTGTCTTTATACTGATGATGCCACCGTTACAGTTGCTGGTAATAACAAAATTACTGTTCAAAGTCTGTTGCAGAATGATCTTTTACAACTGTATAATTGGTTCAATAAAAACTCCCTCCATGTCAATGCTTCCAAAACTAACTACGCAATATTTCATAACTACAATAACAATCGTATTACAAATGTTGATGTAACAATTGATCAGCAATTGCTAAATAAAGTTAGTTGCAATAAATTTCTTGGCTTAATTATAGATGAAAATCTTAACTGGAAGGCTCACTGTGAAACATTTAATAGTAAATTAAACTCTACTTGTTTTTTATTACGGAATTTGAAAGAAGCTATCTCCTTCGAACTACTGCTGTCAGTCTACCATGTGCAAGTATCGTCAAGGCTGAGGTACGAAGTTTGTTTCTGGGGAGCCTCTCCAGCTGCCAAGACGGTATTTATATGTCAGAAGAGAATAGTTCGCTGTATTGCTGGTTTATCACAGAGTACCTCCTGTAAGGACGCATTCCGGAGGTTAAAAATTCTTACTTTACCTTGCATTGCGATACTCGAGCTGGCTCCTATGGCCTATAAAAATCAAGATGTAACTTTGAAAAATAACGATATTCATCACTATTTCACGCGTAATAATAACAAGTACCTATAGGTTTCCCAATTTTAAATATAGAATTGATCTTCAGTCACATGTTTTTTCGGGTGTATTGATTTATAATAGTCTGAGTGACCATATAAAATTTCTAATAATCTTTATATTTTTAAAAGGAATTTGAAATCGTTCTTAATTGAAAAATGTTACTACGGCATAGAGGAATTGTATATATATTATCAATTACATTATGAACATATATGTAACATAGACATGTATCTTTATCAAAAAGCCTTACTGCCACAATATTATTCTCAGAGTTAATTTAATTAACATAATATATGTGAAAAAGACCAAGTTTCAAACTCAACAAATCAGCAAAATTACCTCAGTTCAATTAGAGCTTCCTTTTATGGCCTTTTGGTTTGGGTTTGTTGCTCGCTCTGTTAATACTTTTTAAAGAAAGACATAAATGTCTTTCGACTCCTTACTTATTTCGACTACTTGTGGTAGTTTTCCATTGACGTGACTCTATCATAGAAATATATGTGTTTATAATCCATAACTATAAATGTTATTTTATATAAATGTAGGAAATTTAGAACAACTATAACTTTAAAAGTTGAACGGAGTATTGCTTAGTCAATTTATGAATACGACAATTTGGAGGTACATTTTCTCTTTTTGTACCTCCTCAGAATGTAAAATATGTGATTGTTGGATATTTCTGAAACACATGGATGCCCAATCTATAACAGTAGCCATTTCCGGTTTCCAGCTATTTATTAACTCTTAGCATGAATTTAACCCCATTTTCCACATCCTCGGAAAGCATATTTCAAATTTTCCTCCATGCATTCTGGGGCCTAATTATGACCGCACAACGTTTAAATGTTTTAACCTCCGAGTAAAGCCGAAAAAAGTAAATTTCACCCCTATTTTTCTCACTTTGGAAAAGGCAATTCGTTTTCCATAATTTTTTTGGCATATTCTGGACCAAAGCAGTGAAGGTAAAAAGTTTATAGCTCCAAATTATTTATGCAATTTTAATAGATTTCATCCCCTAATTAAGCTATAAGCGTACAAAATTTAAGTTTGTAACTATATATTTGGAAGTCTATTGTCACCTCCTTGGGGAAATTCATGGATTTTCTGTACCTATTCTCTGGACCAATGGTAGAAACTTGAAGAGCTTCAAGTTCCCAGATAATCTAGAAATGGCTTAACCTTCCCGGACAAACATACATGTACATACATACACTCATACATAGTAACATATGCCATATACTTCTGTTAGCTATGAATATGAAACGGGACGTTGCAAGTAGATACATTGGAACACGTAGACGTAATTACATTTTAGAAGACTATAACCATTTACTAGTGAATTTATTCCCGCGATATATCTCCTTCTCGTTTAAAACCTCAGATAAAGATAAACACTTGCTCTTCATTACGTACCTTATATTTGCTGCTTCGTTAACATACCTTCCCCAACCTAACAATGGGGGTGTCGTTATTATTAAGGAGTAAATCCAAATACCAATTACGACAAAATATGCGTTTCTTCTCCCCAAGCCATTATTCCTAAATGGACGTGTCACTATGAGGTACCTTTCGAAGGCTAATACTGTTAGTGTCGTTATTGAGGTTATACCTGGAACAAAAGGAACAAACTGCGAATACCATTCTTCAATTATTAAAGTGAAAATTGGTATGAGTTGAGCTGATAACGGTTCAAATTGAATATCGATAATAATTGATGGCTCATTATCTGTACTATTCTTATTAGGTAAAATTTTTGATTTCAGAAAATTGGAATTTTGAGTCGATTTTTCGATTTCTTATTACATTTTTACATACACTTACAGGACACTTTTTTGGTTAATTTGGTATGCATCTAATTGGTTATAAATAATGATGGCAATTTACTGATATTAACTTAGCTTTCTGAGAAGTTTATCTTATTCCTCAGGGTAAAGCTACAATTGTTATTACCTATTTTAATACAAGAAGTATATATGAAGGTACTTTACAAAATAATCAGTGCTCGCTCACAAGTGTAAGTAGTAAGTAAATCGGAAGAACATAAGGAGTCAACTGTTAATATTGGTGTTGCGACAAAAATTGTGAAAATTAAACGAGAAGTTTTGACTGGTATGAAATATAAGGAGATACATATAAAAATGTTCACAACGACAATATAAAGAACAGGTTAAATATCAGATGGATGGTTTACATTGTGATTTAGATAGATTATATATCTGTATTAGTTTACAGATGATGATTTAAGTTGTAACGTTCAATTATGGGATGAAATTACATATTTATTAAAGAAAATTAAACAATTGTTTGATGATATATATAAATATAATTTAATATTTGCCTAAGCCGGGAAAATTTTAAGTGGTACTTAAACCATTCCAAAAACTTAGTAAACACGTTAGTAATTTCAGATCTACATAATTTTTGTTCATTACCTCTCAAATTTGTTAAAATAAGTTCAATGTCTGCTGATAAATGCGGAATATCAATGTTTTAACATGTATACATTTACTGTTTCATTTGAATTGTTACATTTAGCCATGAATTACTATGAACTCTTTCAAAACCTTGTAAGAGTTAGAAACGTAATGAGCCAATCAATTTAACCTTAGTGTTAGATGAAAGAATTGAATTTATTTTAAAGAAAGGGCATTCCAATTGTTTAAACTATTATTTTAAGTGAAATTTGTCGTTCATCCTTACCTAATAGTGACATGAAAAATCCGTAAACCTTGCACATTGTCTTACCGAAAATCCACCTGTAAGAAAGGGCTGAAGCTAAAGTCCACGGGTTGCCCAGTATGGACACGGAAAAGTCACTACACACCAAATTAAAAATAATGATGTTCAGCGGGGTCCACAACTGAAAATAAAGAAAAGAAATTAGCTACCAACAAGCCTCAAGTAATCCTAAGGCAAACAGACGTATCCAACTAATTATTCTGTTAATGTAGTAATATCGAAGGACGTTTTCTATTTGTTTCTATTTTAGTCGTAAGAAGAGAGTTAAACATTGAAAAGGATACTACAACTCTTTTTTGTTCCTAAAGATCCATATTTCATGTCTATTCAAACAGTGAGACTAAAGCCAACATTTAAATTAGATGAATATTTATCGAATGAGAAGTTTTTGATCACCGATACACGACGATATAAAACAAAACATGTTTCCAGGCGCTCATCTATTAACGGAAGTGCTAAAAAATTTACCTATTAATTAACCTTGTCATAAATAGTTATGAGTGATTAAGTTCTTATTGGCTTCAAAGACGTAAAGAGCTAAGTTTAATTTTATGCACACTATGTATATCTCTGTTAAGAATTTTATGAACTTTGTACTGCATCTCTCAACGTCGAAATGTTTGAACATATAATTGAAATCAAAATTTGACAGTTTAATGCAAGCAGGAATTTTTATTGCAAATGAATCCACAATTTGTAGAATGTGATATCATCATTTCCTCAAATCGAAATTTAAAGAGAAAATTAACGAAGATTTTAATAAGGAAAAGTTGATGAGTCCCAAAAGCAAACAACTTATTCAAGTCAGAAGACGTTTAGGTTTATATGAAACTTTAAATTTCGATATAATAGTGCTTTTAAAATTTAAAATAAGAGCATTCTAATTCCAAAAGACTCGTCGTGTAATCAAGTAAATTTACCTTTAGTTGAATATACTTCACTCAGTTGACTTTAGTTTGAAGTAAAATGTGAATAAACCTGAGTTCATATCATGATCATGTTATAATAATATTAAGTTATATACGCATTCACAAATTGGCCATTTCAAATATAATTACAGGACAATAAGCGATGTTTGAGCTATGACAAATAAATAACGAAGAAAATTTGAAGTAGTGGTATCAAGGCAACATTGGTAAATTCATTGCATACCATAAATACATATTACATGTTTTATTGTTTTTTTTACATAGATTTAAATGTGTTTTGTAGTGGCTAATTATCTTAAATACGAAGAGTTTAAGTTGGGGTCAAATTTTACATTAAACTCAGTGTGTTACCAACACCTATTTAACATACTCAAAACAGTATATGCTGTTATAACACTTTTATTAATATTTAATTCTTACTAAGTAAATTTTTAAAAATTGAAGAGTTAAAACATACAATGGTTACTTTTATATTCCGGCTATTTTGGAAGGCTGAAAACTGCATACACGTGATATATGTGCATAGATATGTCGTACTAAATTAGTAACGTGAAATGATTACAAAAAGGAGGCAACACTAACACTAAATTAGAGGATATTAATATATGTTTCTCTGGAATATTTTTAAGCAACAATTGATATAACAGTTAATGTAATAACAGAAGAAACAAAGTCGAGAGGGAGAGTTGCGTTGTGTTTATCATTTTAATATCTTTTTTGTTTCCGCTAACTCGCTATAATTAAAATCCCATAATTATTAATAATTCATTAATAAGATTAATAATATATGCCAGTGTGAAGACTCGTAAATCATAAAATGTAACAAGTTAAATTACTTGTTTACTTTTGTTTATTTATCATTATGGCACCAAATAACACCATCTTTCCGTTCTGATACTCACTCATATTCTGTTACATTTAATAACTTTAGTGTTTCATACGGGGTATAATTCTGGTGCTTGTTATGATGCTAGAGATGTTATCATTAGCAAAAGAGTTCTTCTAAAAAATATTTGCTGTTTAATTGTTTGTTTTGATAACTAATTTTACTGACACATACATTAAACAATATTGTGTGTAAAATGTTACCAAATATAGCAATTGCTGAACTAATCAACCAGGGGATGCAAAGGATTAAGATCTTAACCATCTCTTCAAATTTAGCGGTGGTTACTTAATCGCAAGATCTGAGCGACCGTACAACATGAAATTTTTTGGAAATTTAAAGAGAGAAAACCAGGGAACCAAAATCGATGGAGCATTTCTAAACAACCTTCTGTTTGCAGATGATATCATGCTAATATCAGACAATATTAAAGATATCGGAGTCATAATAAACGAAGAGTCACAATGAGTGGGACTAAAAATGAACATTACAAAATGATAATGAAAAGTAATGAGTCCAGCAAACACATATATCTATATAGATAACACTGTTATCTAAAATGTAAAAGAATACAATTACCTGGTTTATATTATGTCATTACGGAAAGAAAACCAATAAAAAAGTATATCAAAATGAATAAAAATCTCCAGGGCTGCATTCGGAAAACTGACACACTTTTAAGAAATAACGACATTCTCATAAACCTTAGACGGAAAGTTTCAACGCCTGCGTTCTGCCTGTTACAACATAAGTAATTGAAACAATTGCCCTTACACAAGCAAATGCTAACAGACTCCGAGTAGTGGAGAGGGCCATGGAAAGGTTAATGCTTGGTATCAGTCTAATGGACAGAACACCAAATGGTGAGATTCGGAGAAGAACTACAATTAACGATATAATCGAGAAAATTGCAGGACTGAAATGGCAGTGGGCGAGCCATGTGGCAAGGCTGAAGGACAAGAGATGTACATCTTCTTCTTCTGGTGCACTCCATTATTGGAGGTTTGCGATCACTACATCAAAATCTTCTCTATTCTGTGCAGCTCATAATAAATGTGAACGTTCATGCCTGTCCAAGCTCTGATGTTACGGAGCCATGATATTGCTCTTCTGCCTACTCCACTCCGGCCTTCTATCTTTCCTTCAATTATTAGTCTTAGCAAGTTGTATTTGTCATTTCTCATTATGTGGGCTAGGTACGAGGTCTTTCTTTCCTTAATCGTTGTTATTGGTTCTAGTTCTCTGTTTATGGTATTCAATACTGCTTGATTCGTTATGTGTTGTGTCTATGATATTCTAAGCATTCTGCGATAGAGACACATTACAAAGGCTTCTAGGCCTCTTATGGTATTTTATTTTAGTGTCCATGCTTCAAATCCATATAGAAGGAAAACGTAGCATTTAATAACTCTGATCCGAATGTCTAAGCTTAGTTTACGATTACAGATAATTTGCTTCCAGTTGTTGTACATGTTCCAGGCCTGTTCTATTCCTGTTTTTATTTCTACATCTTGATCCCACCTATCATTTAGAGTCACTCCTAAGTATCTGAACTTGTGGACTTGTTCTAGTTGGGTGTTATTTAGGTAAATCTGACAGTTTGCATCCGTTTTGCTTATTACCATTACTTTAGTTTTTTGAATATTTATCGTCAGTCCCATTGCCCTACTTGCATCATTAACTCTAACTATTAACTATAAACTCTAATATGTTTTGCAAATCTTCTATAGTTTCTGCAATTAGTACGGTATCGTCTGCATAAATAATGTTGTTAATATCGTAACCGTTTATTTTTATACCAATTTCGACATCGTCTAGTGCTTCTTTAAATAAGATGGACATCAAAAATATTTAATGGAGACAATGTAAAGAAAATAGCAGCTGGAAATCAGTATCAGAAGGCTCAAATCAGGGATCAGTGGAAGGAACTAGGAAAGCCTATGTCCATGAGTGGACGACAAGTAGATGAAGCAGAAGAGAACAAGATGAAACAGTTTGTTAATTGGTAGTTTCAAGCATTAATCAAATCGCTAGAAGTCTATTTACAAGGTTAATCAGGAATGACAGCCTGGATGAAATATCAGGGTATCACTTCTTTAATAACAAAGACCGTTAGTTGGAATTGATTAGTCTGTCAGTTTCGGAAATTATACCTTCGATCATTCCGAGTGACGGTGTACGGTCTACTCTACCTGAATTGATGCAAGTGCTGCAGAAATACGTTTAAATAATATTTCAGAAAAACGCTCTCCAGAAACTTGTATTGTGTCTTGTACTGCATAATGAACTAGATACATATTTTCAAGATAATATAAAGAAGTGTAATGACTTCCCGAGGCAAAATAAACAGCGAATACAACTACAACTCCTCTAATTTATTACAAAACATGTATGAAAATATAACCGAAATTCATTCCATTCTGCGTGTCAGCATCAGCCGTATCCGCCGACGTTCCTGCGTCTGTCGTGCATTTTCACGATGGAAAAGAAAACGTTTTTCCGACAGGGGCGACAGGCGTGGTTGCGTAAGGAGTTATTAGTTTTCATGCAGGCAGGCACTAACCTGTTTGTCTTTCCACATCAGCACGATGACACACAGATTGAGAAAGAAACCGAAAAACCCTATGAAGAACAACGTGACGGCCGCCGCCATGTAACCCTCTGCGGGCATCAGCATCTCCTGCGCCGTTTCCTCACTGCTCAGTCCGCTCCTGGTGATGTTCGACTGGACGAGGATTATCTCTGTCATTCGGGAGCCGAAGAAGTGCACAGCGTCGCTCAACCTCCTGCAAAAAGGATAAGACGGAAGTATATAGCAAGTGTATTGCGGCAAACTGAAATATGATTTCAAAGAACCATTCTGGAGGCAGAAACATGACTCCAATTCATAAGAAATTTTAGGTTTATATGCATTGTTCATATCAATTTTCTTTTTGATCTTCTCTTCCTGCGTAACACCATATATTAAATTTTGTAAATAATATATTAATTGATACAAATTTAATGCTTAATAATTACTTCTAGATATCTAGAGAAAACCTATCGTTACCGACACTTATTCGCAATTCAGCACTTGTCATCGCACATTAGTAGATTTATTTAAACTTGCTTTAAAAGTCCTAATTTTACGGTAAACTTTTAATTTGGAAACGTAATACTTATTTAACTTCTAATTATGTAATTTACATTTTAACACTCGGTGGGATGGAATTGGATACCTCTAGAGACCTGTGACCTGGGTTATTGTCCGTGACACTTTAATGGGATCGTGCCCAACGTCGAGGAAAACGTGTGCTATTTACAATTCTCTCGAAGCATAAAGCTCCTATGGAAATGTATATACAAGTGTATGTGTCAAGCGACAAATTGAGAATGGCACATTTTTGAAATAAACGTCACTGTGATGTGTAATTTCTAACATGAAACATATTCTAAGATCTCAATTGAAACCGACTGAATTGCTATATATGATTAGAGAACGTAACGTTAATAGTATCCGAAATTTTGAATATCGATCCAAAGAACTCTTTAAAAATATACGAAATATTGAAATCATATATGTATGTTATACAAGTGTTCGTGTCAAGTGTCAAATTGAGAATGAAACAGTTTTCAAATAAACGTCACTTTGATGTGCAATTTTAAACAGGAACCAAATTTATTGTAATATCTCAATTGCATGTATATTGCATGTATTGCATGTATAAAGTACATTTATTACAGGAAGAAAGCATAAAAGGTTTGTATCAACATAGACTAACACAGCTACTTAACCAAACTCCAACAAGTGACAATATAAAAGAGGAGTGGGCAAATATTAAAAACTGTATACAACAAATAAGTAATGAAGTGCTGGGCAAGAGAACAAAGAACAGAAGGAAGAGAGGACTGAAGATATGGAATGATGAGATAAAGGAAGCCATTGAACATAAGGACAAAGCATATAGGAAATACCTCCAAGAAAAATCTGAAGAAGCAAAAGATCTATATAAAGAAGCAAGAAACAGAACGAAATCAATAGTGAGGCAAGCACATATGACATCATGGGATACCTTTATAAGTCGTGTAGAGAATGATGTCCATGGACGACAAGAATTTGCGTATAAAATGGTGAAACACCTAAATAAAACAGAAAGAGATATAGCACAACTAAATATAATATCACAGGAAGAGTGGATAGAACACTATCGGGAACTATGGTACGATGCAACAAAACAAGATATATTTGAAAAAACTGATACCACTGGTATAGATCCAATAGATATAGTAGAAATGCAAAATGCACTAAGAAAAACTAAAAACAGAAAAGCACCTGGACCAGATGGTATCAACTCTGAACTAATAAAGTATGGTGGCATGTTCCTACACCTACGACTACTACACCTATTTAATATGTGCTGGATAAATCTTGATATCCCAGACGATTGGAGACTCGCAAAGGTTGTTTCTCTGTTCAAAAAAGGGCAACGAAATAAAACAGAGAATTATAGGGGTATTAGCATCCTAAATGCTGCTTATAAACTGTATAGTAAAATTATTAATGAGAGACTTCGAACTATCTCAGACGTTATACTATTGGAAGAGCAAGCGGGCTTTCGTAAAGGAAGATCTTGCATTGACGACGTTTTCAGTCTGAAACAAATTATCCAGAAGCGCAAAGAATTCAATCTAGAGACACACCTAGCCTTCATAGACTACAAGAAAGCTTTTGATCGAATCCACCGAGACAAATTCTGGCATATAATGAAAAAACGAGGATATCCTATACACCTAGTAAGCATAATACAAAACCTATATCTAAACACCAGAATCATTATCGACACTGGCAAAGGAATAACCCAAAAAATTACGACAAATCAAGGTGTGAGACAAGGATGTACTCTATCTCCTATATTATTTAATATATATTTAGATGACCTCGTGAGAGAATGGAAAAAAACCGCACCTCCTGGGATAAAGATTAGGCCCAATGATTTTGTAAATACAATGTTATTTGCCGATGATCAAGTTATAATACAAAACACAGAAGATAAATTACAACTGGCTATACACAAACTAAATTTGCTATCTGCGGATTATAATCTCAAAATATCTATTGAAAAAACAAAGACTATGGCGTTCCTGGGAAAAGATCCGATTAGAACAAAAATTGTAATTGATGACCACACTTTAGAGCAGGTATCACATTTTAGATATCTAGGATGTGATATCACATACGAAGAAGATAAAGATATCTCAAACAAAATAAATAACTATCAAAGAATTTGTGGAACCATCAGAAGAACACTAAAAGGAAAGACATCAAGAGAAACGCAAATCAAATTTTACAAAGTTATGGCAATCCCCACGTTATTATATGGATCAGAAACTTGGGCGCCAAGAAAGAAAGACTACAGGCAATTGGAAACATCGGAAATGAGATTTTTGAGATCAGTAAAGGGTTGTACACGTTTAGACCACATAAGAAATGAGGACATCAGAAAAGAACTAAAGGTACAGCCAATAACAGAACTAACAACAAACTACAAGAACAGATGGAAAGAACATGTGATGCGGATGTCTCCAGAAAGAATACCACAAAAAATCATTAATTACAATCCCCTTGGGCGTAGAAGTATCGGCAGACCGAGAACAAGATGGTGAAGTCGGAACAGGCAACATGCCTAATCCTGGAACGACAGAAGAAGAAGATCTCAATTGCAACTGAGTGCGTTGCTAAATAAGCTAAGAAGCTTATTATAATAATAAATAAGCAACATTATACGAAATGTTGAATATCTATGAAAATAACTTTTTAAAAATATTCGAAATATTGAAATCATATATGTATGTTATACAAGTGTTCGTGTTAAGTGTCAAATTGAGAATGAGACATTTTTCAAATTTACCCCACTTCGATGTGCAATCTTTAACACCAAACAAACATTAATATCTCAATTGAAAACAAGTGCAGTGCTAAATAAGATATGAAAATGTTACACTACTTTTCTCAGAAATGTTAAATATCGATCCAAACAACTTTTTAAGAATATACGAAGTAGTGATATAATATAGAGGGTGTAAGACAGTTCATTATGCGAATTTCCAGGGATGTTCAAGTGTCACGTAAATTAATATATCTCAATTGAAATTAGTCTGACGATAATTGGTTTTGGTATTGAAAGTGTCATCTGTTTGTGACTTTCATACAATGAAAATATAAACCCAAAGGGGTGTTAAATTGGAGAAAATTCTAAAGGCTTTATTGGCGAGAATAAATTGGATATTCTGCATTATTCAAGGTACAAAAACGATGTCGCGTGTGTAGGTTTATAATATATTAAACACATTTATTACAAAAATTTTACAAAAATATATACATAACCTTTGTATGCGTTGACTAGGTAAAATTGTTACATAAGATTCAAAATACATAACGAAGGACAACGAGTTGTAAGAATGTAGAATACAATTTCCAGTATGAACTAGAATGATATTGATACGTTATTGGAAAGTAACTAGAAGATTTCTGTTTTTAACTAAAAATTTATCCGTTTACCTTTCTAAAAGCAGACTCTTTAATTGTAATACTAATATCAATACCACCACATAGTTTTTGCTCAATATAAGATATTATCCAAATTGGCCCGACTTAAAATATTGTTATTTCAAATGGATTTTGATTTATTTCCATTATGCAAGACATCACATAGTTGATATTGCTAAATTAAATTGTGAGGAATATTCGGAACACTACTACAACATTGGGCAGAGTACAATGCAGTTTGATTTTCACACTAAATAGTAATAATAGTTGTAACAAATAGTTAAAATTTTTAGTTCAGAATACAAGATTATTTATTATTATTTTATAAGATGATTATTAATTATGAAGTTTGCCTCCCCTAACAACTGCCGTAAGGGTGGGCCGCCACCTTCGCCCTTGCTACGGTATGCCACTGTGACAAATACACCCTTAAAATTTTCTGATTAAAATAACTATTGACTTGTTTTGTAATTTTTGTTACTTCAAATTATGTAAACTCTCCATTATACTCTCTACAACATTTGACAAAAGACAGAAGTTATCACGAACATAAAAGGTAATTTCGTAACCAACCCTATCTTAATAAACTCGTTATCCAATACCCTTAACTGTAATTTAAATAAAATTTTCCAACCATCCTACAAAGTAGTAGTTGATTAAATTGTGAAAACTATAACAATCGTCGTAATTTATATCATTACCTACTTGTATAGAGAGAAAAGGAAGCAACAGACTACGATTCTGCAATTCAATTTGAAAGGCAGCTAATGACTTCCTTCAAAATAACCCTAATAACGGAAATGGGTACGATGCTTACATCTAACTTTACAGAATAACTTGCAATCAACTAAAATAAGTAACGTCGGTTTTAAAATTACATAGAGGAATTCTTGCATCAGTTAAGATTTCAGGGAAGAGAAATGATTACATCTATTTTACATATTGAAAGGTTAAAGACCTGTTTTATGTATGCAAAAGGGGTTAAGTAAATGACCTTCAATAATTGAACGATTTCAAGTACTTGAACACGCCGAGAGCTCATGGAAACACAATTTTTCTTTCGGAGAGTGAACGCAATTGAAGAAACTGTATTTTATAGCAAAAATTTGTAATATATGTGCATTTTCACAAACTGAAATTAATCGGTTTATTTTAATACACACTTTTTTCACAAAGTTTTATAGGTCAAGAACCAGGATCAACTTATAGTCCAATAAATAAAAAAAAATCGTTTAAAACAACAATGAGACTTGAAGGACACAAACCCGTCTTTCTATAAAATATAGTTTCTTCCTCGTCGACTCCCTGAAGGCATTAATATATCTGGGCCAATGTTAGCCCTTCAGGAGTTATTTTGTAAATACCGAAATTGGAATTTGATGAAAAATCTACAAGTACTTGTGCACAGCAAACCCATATATTTGCTTGGATTTTAATGGTTTATTATTTACGTCTGTCTCACTTTTTAAAAGAATTGTGATCACCATAAACACATGGGAATTAGTTAAAGTTGATACGGTCCCAAAATTGTAAAAAAAAACTAATAACTATGTCTGGGAGAGCCAATCAACATTCTTTTAGGGTCAAGGTTGGTATGAACTGTTTCTATTTTATTATACCACACAAACAAGTCCGGTTTTAAGTAAATAATAATTAAATTCGTTGATGAACGACCTAGTCAACATTTTCAGGAAGTTATTTAATAGGAAAACCTTAGAATAGTTAATGTTCTCATGAAATGACTTTGTCTCACTTGTTATGTTACAGTATTGACAAACTCAAAAATAAAAGGATGAGGAAGTTTATGTAAATAACGATACATGAAATAAAAGGAATTACTTGAAGTATGTTGCATAACAGAATTGGTAAGAAATATTTAAAGCAACTTCAGAGGTGAATAAAACAAATGAAAATTCCTCGAACTACTTATCAAAAAATTAAGCATTTATATTAAAACAGCACACTATATTTGAAATTGGGAAGGGGAAAGACAACAACCCTCTTTCAATCCTTTTGTTGGCGAGACGGGTTCTTATATTGAGTTTTCGATATTAACTACGGCCTGATTTTCTCTATATAGATCTTTAATTACTGTTATGTACTTTGGTCAATTCCTTTTTGCGCCATCAATACAGCTATTTAGTTAAAATTTTCATTTATTTTTCAAAGTTTGCTTTCATAGGAGTTTGAGATTTAATGTACTCTGTCAACAAATAGTTAATAAGGCTTATAGAGTTTTAGGAGTTATTATTAGAAATACAAAGGATTTTAACATTGAATGTGTAATTAAGCTTTATAATGCTTTAGTTAGATCGCATCTTGGAATAATTATCTGGGATTTGGACACTAAAAGCTGAGGCAGTCTGTGATATGCTCATTAAAGTTCAGAAAAGATTTTTAGTAGGTATATGTGTATTTAAAGAAAAATAATATTTATCCATACATGATCTCCTATGGTAGTATGCTACAGTGTTTTGATAAAGATTAAGTAGTAGGAGGTGAGCAATGTCTGTTCTTATTATATACAATGTACTGAATAATTTAAAGCACACAGACTGTCTTCTTATAAAAAAAATTAAGTTTGTTGTTCCTGAAATTAATTTAAGAACAATACTTTAATATTATTTAATACTGATCCATTAAGCCTCTCGCCTCTCAATAAAATGCTACTCGAATGCAATCTTGCACAAAATAGATATCTTTAAAACAAGTACCATTGAAATAAAGCATCTTATTGTATCTAAACAGGTGTGAACTTTGTGTTGTAGTTGTAGATATTGTGTCTTGTCATATTACTGTTTATAATATTTATATATGTTTATATTATCTTGTTTGTAAGTTTTATGAATTATGTTCAACCACTAAGTTATGTTAATTTTAAGTGGGTATACAGTAATGCACTCCACTCTTATTCTGTAATTACCTATGGTCTATGGTGTTTTGTAAGAGTCTAAATAAATGAATAACTAAAGCAATATATGAAAGAGAAATCTAGGAAGAGTCAGAAACAAAAGTAGAAGAGAAGTAGAAGAGGCAGAAAGAGTGTTATCGGACATAGTTCTTTAGCTATTATGTTCTTTGGTGCTTTTTATGTTTCATTTAGAAAGTAGGGGTTTATATCTTATATCTTTTTGATTACTGTATATCGAAATTTGCACTTAAATCTAAAACTGACGCTAGAGCACAAAGTAACGAAGAATCAAATATTTAGTCCACGTTATGTAAGTATGGCAGGATCTCTGAAACCAAATTTAACTGATTTCATGCAATGATGTCCTCGAAGTATGTTAAGAAAAACGAGATTGGACTTACGTAAATCAAAAACCTTTCTCAGTATCGCGCAATGCACGAGTCCTCCTTCTTTGGCTCTTCCCTAAACTCCTCGATCCGATTAACTTCACGTACACGAGATTAAACTCTAACTTATATTCCACTAGTGACTCATTCTTCGATACGATCAAAACTCATTATATCTACTCTACACTTGGCATCAAAACGCAAATAAAGCCTACCTACCGGAATGACAATTGTCGTAAGTCTTACCGTAGGTAACATACGGAATTAGAATGCTAATGAGTAGGAGTTGTCGACAAAAGGAAGTACGGCAGTCGTGAAATATCGTACGGGTATAGTTAAACGGTGCGTTTGATGTCGACAGGCGTTAAAATTTAGATCGTCATCTTCATATAAGGAAGGAAAATTTAAATTGAGTCGCATGAAAGGTAGTGAGTACGACATTCCCAAAATATTTCTCAACTCGATATTAACTGACTGAGTTGCGTTGAACGGACATATCTATTAAATCGTTTCAATTTAATTACTACTAACGTTACGCGAACAATTACAGAGTTTCCAACCATTTTAATTACATATTTTCCGCTTTACATTAATCGGACGCAGTTCCTAAATAGCCCATGTAATTATCTCAATATCAAAACCCCAATTACCTGTTATGGAAATCAACATCAGAACTTCCAAACGACACCATCAACTTTACACTTTCACCCTCGAACGGACCTCCGGTGTGAGTAAGTTCGGTAGGGGTGGCGGCGACGGCGGCGTCGCGACGCTGGGAACGCTCGGGGAGATTCGCGAGCGACGCTCCGTTTGGGACTGGTCGCGCGATTTTCCGGTTTCTGCTCTTATAGCCGTCGAATATTTCGGCGTCTGTGCGGAAGGTCAGTGGAATTTCAGGAAGCCACTTGTTGATGGGCCGCGAAGAGAGCGCCGCGTCTAGACTACCCTCCGGGGGAGGTGAGACGGAGGATGAAACCTGGAAGAGCTGGAAACTTCACTAAACGAACTACTTTATCTTTTTGCGCCTTCTCCTTACGGAGGTTGGCGATCCGAATGGCAATTGTAGTTTTGGAAACTGCAGCACGGAATATTTCTGTAGATTAGTGTTGCCTACGAGACGAGACGAGGCGAGACTTTTAAAAATCTCGTCTTGTCTCGCAAAAAAAGTTGAAAGTCTCGTCTCGATTCTCGTCTCGCAATAGAAGTATCGTCTCGTCTCATGTCTCGTGCGAGAGTCTCGCAAAAGTCTCGCAAATTTCTCGCAAAATCTCGCGATTTCGTGAATATCTTGCATTTTGCCGTTTTATTACGGCCGGTTCCTCCTTGCTCCTCAACTATATCGAAATGGTTATCAAATTTGCTTTTTTGACAAGAACTGAAATAAACCAATTATTATAGGTCGATTATAACATGAGAAGTCGGTTGAGAAATAGGTAGATGATCTCCAAAGGTCGGTGAATTTAAAATAAATTGTTGTGGAGATATTAAAACTACTAATGGTAAAGTTAACAAAAAATTCTGTCAACAGGGATAAAATGTTAAACTTTTTTTTTGTTACAGAAAAAAACTTTTCTATTTTCTGAAACTATTTAAAAAAATTGTTTCGTTTGTCTTAGGCAATATTTCTAGCATAATAGTAGTACCTACAAGTGGCAATATATCGGAAAGCTCAAAAGGTAAAAATTGCGTAAGTAACAGTTATTGTAAACGCGAGACTCTTTGAGACGAGACTTTTTGAAAGTCTCGTCTTGTCTCGCAAGGAAAATTTAAAGTATCATCTCGAGTCTCGTCTCGAAAACGAGACGAGACGAGACTCTCGCAAACGAGAATATCGTGGGCATCACTACTGTAGATGAGCGGTCAAACCATCTCCTCTGGTCCTCCAGCCATGAATTCTGGCGTCTTCCTACTGATCTTTCACCCTGTACTTTGCCTTCTATTATGCATCGAAGTAGCTCATATTTTTCAACCCTCAGCACATGACCCAAGTATTGAATTTTTCTTTCTTTGGTGGTATTTAGCAGCTCTTTTTGTTTTTTCATATGTAGGAGTACTTCGTCTTTAGTGATCTTTTGAATCCATGAAATTCGTAGCATCCTTCTGTATATGTACATTTCAAAACCCTCTCTCCTTTTTTTCTGTTTATGTGTCCATTGTCCAGCTTTAACACCCGTAGAGTAAGACAGGGAAACCGTAACATATAACCATTCGAATTCTGAGCTCTGGACTAAGGTCTGATCTTGTAAAAAATGTTTGATGAGTGTTTTCCTGGCTTGTTCAATCCTTGAATATATTTCTCTTTTCGGGTTACACTGACTGTTGATATTAGCACCTAAAAATTTTATCGAGGTTACCTGTTATATTGTTTGTCCCTTGACATGTACATATACGTTATTTGTGTTTTAGAAAAGACCAGGAATTTAGTCTTGGCGACATTGAGATATAAGCCGAACATTTCACTATGACGAACGGGACTTGTGAATTTCCCATCAAACCTTATTATCCGTTCAGGAAAATTGAAAATCATGTACTTAAAATGATTGTTGAAATATTTCCCAGATAATGTCAAGAGATCAAAATATTATATCACAGTAAAGTATCTAATTTAATCGGCTCTCACCGCTAACTAATCAAACTAATCTCTCTGAGGTTTAACGAGCCGCAACTACTTTGTTATAATTGCCTAATTATGGCGTTACTTGTTAAACGCTTGTCACTGATATGGCACGCATTTGGCGGATTCGCATTTAATACATAAATTTAAAATTATACTTAATTCCAAGACGCCCAAGGACGTGCGCTGTCATAGCTTCACGGGAATATTAATAGTCGTTTAAAATTTATACACGATTTCCACGACATTTGATGCCAAATTAAAATCAGTCAATAAGTTTGCCGAAAAAATTGAAAATGTCGATGGTAAGTAGAGTTGAACGTTATGCCATTTAAAATTGAAGGGGCCTAACAGGTAATATAAATTATTATTAACTTTTAAATATAGTAATTAAATTTTCATTATTAAAATGTTATAATGTTAATAAATTATTATTAACATTATATATGTGTCTCATTGTGTGTGAGTGTGTGTTATGTATTTCATAGCTACTCAAGAAGAAACATCATAAATTTATTCAGAATAAAATATGTCGACTGCCATTAACTTCAACATTTTTTCTTATTCATATCAAATTTAAGTCTATAAAGCATTCAATTTTGTTAACAACTTGTCAACTAATTTGACATAATATTTCCTTATCAGTTGGCATAATATTTAAATTTCAATTTTCACCAATCCAGCAGTGTATTTAATTAGTTATGTCCACAACTCATGTGTCTAGGACAGGCATTATAAATGATAACAGGCGTTCAATAATTAAGTGAGTAATGTCCATTTCTCCAGCAAGCTAAAATTCGTATAAGCCAATGCCAACAAAAGAAGCATATAACAAATTTAAAAAAAATATATTTCTATTGATTAGCATAAAGTCCTATTTACCTGATAACAAATATTTAATGTAATTTTGATATGACGGTTCTAAAATGAAAACATAGTTATGTAAGGCTTAGAAAAATTTTTATTTTCAGCTTTGAAGGCTGGTAGTTTAGTTTAACTTTAATCCCTATAATGTATTTGGAATAAACATAATTATAATTAGGAAAAAGTGATAAAAATTTATAAACATAACTTGAAAAGGAATTTTTTAGGAATTTTTGTTAAATAGTATTTTTGTAATTTTTAAGGGCAGCATATTCTTTATATTTATATGCTTTTTCTCAACATGGTTTTGTGGGTTCTGGAAGGTATTCTGTTTCAGGAGGATATATTCGTGAATATCTTCTTTTTAGCATTTTCAAATAGTAATTTTTATTTCTAACCTAGCTGAACCTAATTTTTCTACGCAATCTGACACCAAAAATTTCTATTTCATCACTGTTTCAAGAAAATGGCTTTTAAATTTCACAGTGTGTTTGGTTATGTTCATATATCACGCAATTTGAATGACAAGGACAATTCAGACTTCCACTTTTTCCTTTTCAATGTTGATTTCAGAATTTCCATTTTTGAGTCAACAACAATTTTCAGCTTTCACTGTAAGAATACTAAGAAGCTTTCTATTATAATATAAAGTAACAAAACGGCTTGATTAAACCTTACGTTAGCGTTAATGGAAGAAAAACTAAAAAAAAAACGACAAAAATGTGAATAAAAAACATGAGTCGAAATTGAATGTACAGATATAGCTATTGGTAAATTTATAGCCCTCAATTAATTTTCTTTGGGTTTTTATCTAGGAAAACCTTTGTTAATGAATTTCTCTCTATCTTATATCAATTTGGTATTAGGATTAATCATAGAGTTTTAAGTTTTAGTGTGGTAAATTTCCCCTAAGAAATGTTCCGGAAATTTTCTAAACTTAAAATCACCTAGTATGTATCCAAAACTATCTACTGGCTAAATACTTTTTTATTTCAGTTTACTCCGTTAGAATGTTTTCATCAAATTTGTGGTTTTAATCTTGCCTCATAACAAATTGAATATTAACATATTTATGATATTTAATTGGCACATACTTTTTAACATGTTATCCATAATTCATAGATAAAATCTAGTACTTATTGATTACAAAAATTTCACATAAACATATACTTATTACTACTATTATCACTAATATTTTAGGTGTTATTACATACACATATTTAGAATTAATTGTATTGGAGTATCATAATTATTAACTAACGCTATTTACAAATTAAATTTGCTTATAACAACCATGAACCTTTTAAAAATATGTATAAATCTGTTTCTAACAAGTGGAATATTTATATTCACATTAAATATTAAAAGGTAGCAAATAGTGAGGTTTCGGTGAGTTTTGTATAATATAATTAAAATAAAATTCACCTGATCAATAGTTACCGGGGTTGCTTTGAGTCGCTAAGGTGATTTCTGGCATAATTTTTAACATACCGAACCTAGATAATCGTAAAATTGCCATTTCCATTATGACCTACCATTAATGTCCCAATTTTGATCACACCATTCCATAGTAGGGCAAAATTTATATAAACGATGGGTATAGGATAGCTATTTAAGGTACGATTTTGTGGTTAGAAATATAAAAAAATATTTCAGGGTAATTTTATTTCAAAAACTTACCGATTAATTCTACCTTTAAATTGCATACCCATGAATGTTCTCCTATAATTTTTAAGCACAAATCTAAGCAGGACTCAATACAGGTGCAAATAAATATTTCTCTAATACGGCCTCAAAAAAGCTCCTTGGGAGCTACCTATCAAATGGCTTCACATGTTATTATTAAGGGGCATTAATATATTGATGTCGCCCTGTAGTAAACTGGCACTCTTACTCTGTCGGGTAAGAGTGCCCTTATCTAACACAACCATTAAAATTCGTTCATTTAACTAGATTATTGTCCTTAGATTTAATAATCTGCCAGGCATATGAATGATTCAAATAATTTGAATTCATGAATTAAAATTCAAATATTCTACAGAAACAATGAGAAACAAAAACAAATAAATTTATAACTACCAATAACTCTACCGTGTTAAAAATCCCTCAAACATTAATCATTCAATCCATTTTAGCCATTACTGCCAACTTTCTGAAAAGCCCCTTTTATTGAGTACCTACATATACGAAAGTATGAATAAATTCCCAAATTTTGAAATTCATGAATTTTGGTTTCGCGTTAATGATGCAAATGAGTGATATGATTTAGTCATGGGAATGAGATTACATAATATTAACAATATGATACCGATGTTGTTACTAAACGTTATTATTACCAAGTAATAAATAAATTAAAATGAAACACATTAAACAACATTCAAATATATTTCATATTTATCTGCGTTGGCAGTTCGTTAAATTTATCTCCTACGAATTGGTTACATTTTACGCACGCCTCTCCCATCAAGAACGGTAATTGAACAATTAAGGTGCTATCAAACTTGACTCCGTAATTGATTAGATGTGTACATCACACAAATCACAGGTCGTTAAACGGTTATAAATAATTTATACATACAATTTAATGCCAAAAGAATGAGATATCAGTGTAGGCGCTAATAACCAAGAGTAGTAGTTAACAATATGTATGTAAATGAATGCATTTTAATGTTTCTAATAAGATTGGAATTTTATTTGAAAATTGTTTCAATGTAACATTTTTCATTAAAGAGAGACACAAATTCAGCGATTACTAATCTATCACATGTAGCGAAATTTAAGCAGATAGAAAGCCGTTTAGTCTAAGCAGGAAAACAGGACATAGGCATAATTTATAAGTGCCAAAAATATTAATACTATGACTGTCTTTCGTGTATAAATGTATTTTCACTAAATGGTGCGCTTATTATTTTATGATGTCTAATATCATGTAAACAATATGATACGATCCATAAATTGGTGTTAAACTTTTAATACAGAAAGATTTAATTATTTATTGCGAATAATTAATTGTGTCATGCTTTAAAAAATAACTGTTATTGGCTATTTAAATAATCTTAATATCACCTTGAATGCATTTTTGTGTATCCGATATAAAATTCATAATAACAATACCAAAAAGTTCCTGCTAACTCCAACTTACCTACTTCGCAATCACTTGAAGTTTTCGCCAACTTTTCCAACTTTCCTCACAATGCCCAGAAACTTTTTGAATTAGGACACGACTGAGAGTTAAATTCTAATATTTCCCCTACACATGTACGTATTTGAATATCAGATTCGTTTAAGCCCGTAGTCGAAGCATTTATGACGGTATTGTATATACGTATCTAGTTTAATTATCTCGTCTTGCAGGTTCTTGAAACGAAATACATAAGTCGTACGACACCTGACACGATAGGCTGGTGTAATAGTCCAGAAGACAGGAAAAATAAGGTGAAGGAAGTTTAACAGCAGTTTGACAACTATCTCGTGTATGTGGGTTTTAACTGAAGGTAACTGGTTTAAAAGACACTATTTTGCGTCTTGTAAGATAAACAATGTTTATAGGTGGAAATTCAGTTTTTCGTTGATACAATTTTTCTCTTTCATCCTGTGAAGTGAAAACTTTAAATAATGAAGTTTGTAGGCATTGGAAAAGTCTTTATTTTGAATTAATGGTCATCAAAATCGGTCAATTATTTACAGTGGAACATGTGAAAAAACCCATATTTGTTAAATCTTTCTAAATGTTAATAAATTTTGGCAGAGGTAAGTGCTTTATAATGACGAAATTAATTTAATTAGGTCAATCTTATAACGTTAGAGAAAAAAAGGTCGAGTTAAAACTGGTTGCCAATAATGGGCATTTTTTTTACTTGTACACAGTTCAAATAACTCGTCAACCACAATTGGGATTTATTTAATATTTCATCATTTTGTTTAACAGGTTGGTTGCCAACCTAAAATTAATAAACTCTACCCAGGGCCCAAAGGCAAGTAATTGTGCAATCCATTTCTTTCTTGTACACATACATTGTTTATGCATCTGTAAAATATATCTGTTAATTTGACAGCTGTATGTGGATGTCCAGTTTACTTGACATCGGGTTATTTTAATAACCGTATCTATGATATCCCAGCGGTCCAGTTATCTGGACGTCCAGTAAACATGGATAAAGTTTCTAAATATAGTAAAAACAAATGAATACTACAATAAAAACTGAATATTATCTAAAGAAAATACGCGAAATATAACATAAATAGTGAGAACAAATGATTATAATATAAACACTCAATATATCTAAAGCAGATATGTATAACAAAATAAAGTGTCTAATAATAAATAAAATCAAGATACATTTGAATAAACCGTGGAAATAAATTACAGAAGAATGTAATGTTATTTTTGAACTTTTATTTAGTTTGAAGTATGATATGATTCTTTGAAACATGGATGAATACAGAAACCTGGATGTATTTCGCAAACAGGACAAAATTTTCTAGCTTTTCCCTTCTTGCAATGTCTGCATCTCAGCATTGGACTTTTATCTTTTTCTGTTGGTTGATGTGGTTATAAAAAGTGGAAATTTTGCAAGGGATTAACATTTTCGGTTTGGCTGAAATCTGCTTTCCGTAATAGAGATATAATAATATTTTCTCTAAATTCCAAAAGACGTTTGTTTCATTTCGTCTACAGTAATATTTTTCCAGCTTTGTTCTCTTTTAGACCTCCTATTATGATTTGATAAACACTCGTTTGCTCTTCTGTTTCCCTCAGTAGTAATAATGTTGAAAATACTGTCACCAAAAAAGAAAGAAAAGTAATATATGGGATCAGAATCAGGAGGAATATCAACATCGCTAATTTCTTACCGACAGCGGTTCTGTATTACTAGAACCTCCCATTGGGACCCGCTTAATGAATGATCAGCTATTGGTGTGTACCGTATTTGAAATAACGCATTTAAATCGTATTTTCTAGAGTCAAGTTAAATGGACGCAGTCCCTGACAATAATCTTGATTGTCCAGTATACTGGACGTTGGCACTCAACCTGTTTTAATATTGGCTTATTTGATACTTTTACGGAAATGTTCATGCCGGTCCCATTACCAGAAATGCATACGAAAGAATATTACTTGGTTTTGTTTCAAATAATCACTACATACGTATTTACTATTCGTATTATTATTATCTATAACTTACCGTGGTAGTAAGAGAGAGGAGTCAGCCGGATGCCTGCTCGCGAGGAAATGGACTTAAAATAGCAGTCCTGTGGGATAAAATGGCTATTTTGTACCACTGCAAGCTAGGGAAAGTATTATGAGCCCTATGGTTTGCATTAGCCTGTAGAAATGCTATAGACAGCTCATAAGGAATTATTTACTTATTTGATGCTTAAATGCGAAAAAATAGTTTTTCGCTTATAGCTCAAAGGCTATTAACCTAGGAACTACCCATAAACTTATTAAAACTTTATAAACTTATTTGGAGTTCCTAGTGTTGATTAAAGTCCAAATACAATATTTGAATTACCACAGATACACACAAATTTTGACCTTATACCGTCTAGAAATACTAATAACTCTAATTCGAAAAATCGTATTAGTGTCTCATGTCAGAAAGAATGTCATGTCGAATTGGCTATTGATATCTTGTATATCATTTTATTTGAATGAAGAGATGGGTTGACGATATTAAAACCACAGCAGGAAGAAACTGGATACAAAAAGCGCTGGATAGAGATATCTGGAAAAAACTTGAAGAGACCTACCTCCAGCAGTTGAGGAATTACGGTTTATGAAGAAGAAGAAGAAGAAGAAGAGATATCATTTTATTTATAAGGAACTAACTAATATTTAAAAAATTATTGTTTTATTTAATCGATAAATATTTGAACGGCTTTAATAATTATAATTTGTGATACACAGCTTTAAACGATTTTAGATTGCATATGGATTTACGAGATTATTGTCGTAACTTGGCATTGTTGATTTTCTGGTAATCTCCAACTCCAATCGTATCAGACGTGTTTGCTGCTTTTAATGCAAATCCCGTTTTTACCTCTGGGAAATGCAGCAGGGTAAATACGTCATCCTGAAATTCCGCTTCCCAGTAAATTTGTGGAGTTAACACGTGTTACACCCGCATCGATCCAACAGCTCGTTGAAATGTGGGTTTTGCTTAAATGATATACATTTGTAGTGGTAAGTTTACAATTAGTGCGACCCTCACCGAAATTAGGTTTAGGTTTTGTTATACCTTCATCACATTGTGCACTTAATCAAGGCGAAAACAGTTGATTCTTCTTACGTTTCTGTACAACCAAAAATCAGTAACAGTTACGGTAACAAGTTTAATAATATTTTTATAATAATGTTTTACCAGAAATTAGCATTAGAAATTACTATACTGCCTGAGAATTTTTGATATGCGAAAGCTATATGTTCCTTATTTCTGTAACGTACTCGGTGTAGAAGTAATTGGAATTTCAACATTTCAGAGACTTTATTTAATTACCAGATGTGAATAATTGCAAATGCTAAACAGGGAGCGTCGAAGATATGGCGAAAGCGCCTGTAATAATTTATCAAACTTTCAGGACGAATCAGGAGAAATATGAAATGCCTTACGATGTATTTGATAATTACGCGTTACAAAGACATTACAAGCAAATGAATAAGTTACGTACCTACTTACAATGATATTCATGGAAGGGTGAAGGGTAAGTACGAATGAATTGGTTTGAATTTTCATAAAGGAATGCAAATAGAAAATCGTTAATATTTATCTCAACTTAATCTTAATAGGTACACATTACCACTCGTTCGCGCTGCCTTAAAAAAAGCACATGTACCAGTTTGAATAATTAATTAATCCATACGTCTACATAATACACGCGGATGCCTATTTTTCCTTTGATCCAAGCTAATGGATAATTCTACAGTAACGCGACCTTCCACATTTTGTGATCTTCCTTTAATAAATTTTTTTAATTAAAATAACTGACCCTTTACCATCTGTTCCAACGAAACGAACCGAATCCATAATCCTTAAACCTTTTCCACGATAACAACTTCGCTAACAAGAGTTTCAAACAGACCAAAAATGTCTAATTTACTAATGACCGGATAAACTTCTTATAAAAATCCGTCTGTAAAGGGTCACACTAATGGACTTTTGTGACATGTAGCGAGAAGATTACAAGGAACTGTATTCGATATTTTAATGAGACTGGATTAGAGAAATGGAATATAATATTGGGGTTCGTTAAGATTCAAAACGGGATTACGATGTTTAAAATTACAATATTGTAACGCGAAATGTAAACAGCAGCGCGCAACGTGTTTACTCTTATCGGACCTCGGCGGTCACTTCAAAGTGCTCCGTTAATTGGGCCGTAAAGGAAGAATAAAGGAAGAATTTACTATCTTCTGGGCGTTTCTAGATAAACATTATTAGGGAAAAGAAAGATCGAGTTCTTTCAAGAATCATCGCGAATACAATTGAGATATGTATATAAGCGGGCTTGCGGTCGAAGAAAGGAGATTAGACGTGAAGCCGCGAGTGAATAAACAGTGCGAAAAACGGACAAGCGAGAGCGTATATGTAAATTAATAATTAAGAGTGTGATATAAATTAATTAGCTATGAAATAGTTAAGATTAATTAAGTAGTACTATAATATATACAAAAACGCTACTATGTCAGTTAGACTGCATAAAGCCAGCAACCGCATTGAAATCGGAAAAGGTGTGAGGCAAGGGGACACTATGTCTCCTAAAATATTTATCACTGTTTTAGAACATGCCTTCAAAAAGCTTAACTGGGATAAAAGGGGAATAAACATAGATGGTCAGAAATTTAGCCACCTCCGCTTCGCGGACGACATTGTCTTAACAACGGATGACTTGGGAGAGGCAAAACAAATGCTCCACGAATTAGAAGATGCATGCTCCGGGGTTGGTCTAAAAATGAACTTTTCTAAAAGGAAGATCATGACAAACCTTGTCATGAGCAAAGGTATAAACATCGACAACACCGAAATTGAATTGGTTGAAAAATATACATACCTGGGCCACGAAATTAGAATATTTAAAGACAATCAGACATGCGAGTTGAACAGAAGGATCAACCTCGGGTGGGCGGCCTATGGAAAGTTAAGACACGTCTTTAAGAGCGAACTCCCCATCTGTCAAAAAAGAAAAGTGTTCGACCAGTGCGTTCTGCCAGTGCTCATATATGGCCCGGAAACACTCACCTTAACGGTGACATCAGCGAGAAAACTCAAAGTAGCACAACGCAAAATGGAAAGGTCAATGCTTGGATTGAGTTTGAGGGACCACGTCACAAACCAGGACCTGCGGCGAAAAACCGGTGTGAAAGATATCGTCGAACGAATAACCACATTAAAATGGAATTGGGCAGGACACGTGGCCAGAATGAGTGACGATAGGTGGACAAAGAGGTTGCTGGAATGGAGGCCAGGCACAGATAAGCGAAATAGAGGAAGACCATCTACACGTTGGACTGATGACCTAAAAAGAGTTGCAAACAACTGGATCCACGCAGATCAAGATAGACGCGGATGGCAAGCCATGAGGGAGGCCTATGTCCAGCAGTGGACGATAAGGGCTGGTTGATGATGATGAATTAAGTAGTGTGTAGTGTCTAATTAGGACAGTGTATATAAATTAAAATAAACGTTAAAATGTGTATGGTTTAAGTTAAGTTGTTAGTGGAAAAGATTTAGGTAAAAACGGTAATAACAGAACGATTTACTTCGAAAAAAAATATTTAATATATATTGTAACCCATTAAGGGCTAAAAGACTGTAATTTCTTAAATATGCTCAATTCAATTAAGCCAACTCAACCATGACTGTAACCAATCGAGATTATTATACACCCAAACATCCCCTTTTCAGCCGTTACTTCTGAAATTACTTTCAATTTAAAACGTTTATTCACGAGAACGAAAAATTAACAGCAATAAATGCGTCATGTGTAAATATAAAATAATTTACATCCCTAATACTTTTATATGCAAAAAAAAAGGAAAAATTAACACGACTTATATACAAAATGCTTAAAATTATATAACACCATATTTGTTAAGATACCGTGGCGACCACTTCTGGTGTCTTCTTCTGAGTGAAAGGGCTGGTTATCAATCTCGCTACGTTTTGAAGCACACTTATTGGAATCTAAAAACAAAATAAGAGTAGAAATTAATAAGCAAATGTAATACAATTTAAGTTAGTTAATAATGATTTAGAATAACATGTCACAATTGGTACGAAATTTCGATTCCGGTTATTTATGATAACTGAACTTGGTTATGACTATGCAGTGTTGTTGCGATAAACTAAGGTGTGAATATATGTTTTGCTCCATTACTTAAGGTATTAACTGAATTAAGTACTGGAATATTCCGATAAATCTGAATGTCTCCTGGAATTAGTTCAATTTTAACAACTGAACATTGGAATTACCTGTATGTAAATAAAATAGAATAAATTGTAGAGAACGTAAAGCCCTTTGTTACATCAGACATTCTACCCACGTTGATAAACACCACATGTTTAATCTTCACATCAAGTTCGATTAAAGGGTATGATGGCAATAACATCAACGACATTTACTTTTACTTTCACCGGTGTAATAAATCGTGGAGATCTCTACTTTCTACTATAGAAGAAATTAATTTAAAAACTGCGTCGCCACAGAATCAATTGTAATTAATTCTAAACCTAAGGAAACCTCAGGCAATCACTGTTATTCAAAGAGATTTCTTGTAAGCTACTGTTCTAATTGAGTAGAATTGAAAGAAGTGAACTTAGACAGTATTGTTTGATGGTAAAACAGTGTGTCACGTTTAACACAAAGCCATTAATACAAAAGTAGTTTCATTTATCAATATACCGGAAAAATATTTGAATAAAATACATAAGTGTTAAATAATCAGTTATGTAACTTTAAAAGTTGAAAGCACATAAAATCTCAATTACCAGATAAATGGTTATTTCTATCATTAGCAAAGAGCTGGTGAAAAGAAATTAATTTGTTAAGGGTCATTTCCGCAAACTCGACAAAATTCTGATTGATCATATCCAAACAAAATTCCAACTTTCCCATGAGTTCTTCGAAGATCATGCATTGATTGTATAACTCCCAAAAACGTCGTACGTTGTCATATGATGATATGTCGATTATGCGGCATTTTTACTCCTGTTCGACCGTTGATTTTGTTAGAATTATTGTAGGCATAACCGAAGAAACCGAAATTATGGCACAACTCGAGCGTAAAATTTTTTACGAAGTACGTGGTACACTTGTCTTCTTTCTTACGTAATCTCGGCAGTTTCTAGGTGGATTACGTAACGGTTGGAAACCAGATGAATCATCGTATATTGTCGCAAGTAGGACTCTACCGTATTCAACGGAGGATTTTATAGACTCATTGGGTTTTATTGCAATTCCTAGATATGAAACATCACGGTAACATTTCGATCTGTGGAAATTATTTGTAGGTTCCTACTTTTCTTTTCTTTAAGCCTAATTTCTATCCTTCCATAACTGGATATAGGCCTCCCATAATTGTTTCCAAATCTCCCTGTTCTGAGCTGTTCCTTGCCACATCGGGCCTGCATGTCTGACTATATCATCTTTCCACTCATTTGTGGCCTGGCTCTGGATCTTTTCCCTTCATAAGGGCGCCATTTTCCAATTTAGGTTCCTTACTGTTAGTTAAATACGCAAGTTAAACTGTTACTAATGATCGACACACGTGAAGCTAGTTGAATGTTAAATACACCATTATTTACCTGGAATATATCGTCGATAAACCTGGCGAACATCGACCCGGTTCTCTGTGGTTTGAAGGGCTGATGCTCGTCAGCTGGAGCTACAGCTGGGACTGTTGGCGAGCTTACGCCAGTTGTGATTCCTGAGATTTGAATTGTAGACTGTGGGGCGTTTGATGCGGGTACAGCCTGTACCAAAGCGATTTCTGACTTTTTCTCCTCAGACACGGAATTTATTGCCACGTCGTTGACTGTCGCCTGCGAAAATGTAATCGATAAGAAATCAAATTGTTCGATATGACTTAATATCTATTGATCTAATAGCGGGCAAGACGTTAAAGCAGGACTATTTGGCAATGGAAGTAATATTAATATTACGTACGAGTTAGTTTACTGACAAATATTTTTCGGATGGGGCACCTAAAGATTAAAAAAATTAACATTGAATTCACATTTACCTTAAATATTTCAATCAATAAAAGGGTACATTATTTATTTCAATTTATGCAATATAAAATTTCATGATAATTACGTAACGATTCATATAAATTTGTGCAGATCAGGTGACTAAATCTTCTAGTTTCCTTGACTATGTTCAGTTCAAAACTGTTGAAATAGATTTACATTTCGAAGGTTGGAGTCTGATTTCAGCCAATGACGAATTATATTTTCGTGACTAAACTACTAAAGAAAGTACTTCCAAAAAGAACGTTTCTAGTTATTGGGAAGTTTTATTTATAATACTAGAGAAGTGAAAATAGTATATTATTATATTAATTTAATAAGACGGAGTATTGTCACACGAGTGCTTTAATAGAACGAGTGTGACAATACGTCTTATTAATCGAGTGTAATATCTACTTTGCTTCATTAATTCATTAAATTTTGGCTGTTCAAGTTTTCTAATCACTCTAGGGAATTTTGCGTGGGTTGGTTACCTGACGTCACTGACTCATTGACATTGACGTTCGTATTTAAATTTGAAAATCTAGTAGTCCTAAGACAAATTCAATAACTACTTACAAAATGTACATTCATGAAATTTTAAAGGTTATGTTCATTGAAATACTAATAATTTAACCTTGACGTCTACACACGTCTCCGTGACAGGCTGACGTACCAACTTAACGAAACTGAAAAGTTACCAAAAGTGGTGTAATAATATGAATATTATTACACTACTTTCGGTGTAATAATGAGACCATTAGTAACGCAAAGTAGATAAATTCTATTATTCCATCAGCTGAGAACTGGACCATGTATACTTTCGAAACAGCTTAAATATGGCCTAAGCTGGTTTCTGTAGAATAATTTATATTTTTTTGATAAAGCGGTCTTCAGTATATCGTAAATTAGAAATTTTACGGTTGTTTGACAGTACACTTTACTGGTGTGTCAATTCAGATATTTTGAAAAATAATAATGATGAAACTACCTTTACAATTACACGTACACCAAATAACGGTGGAGGAAAGTGTTTGAAAACAAAGTGGTTCCTGACCAATTTAACGCATATTTTTATTACTTTTAATAACACTCTCCATTATTTTCTTTATCATTTTGTTCATAATTTGTGACTTTGTAAAATTTTTAATGCAGAATATACTCCTAATTTACCTCTTTAATGAAAAAAAAACAACTATTTCAAAACTCACGATGTGTCCACTTTTGTTATAATTCTAAAGATAAAAATAGTTTATTCACTACAACATTTTAAAATTTCCTCTAGATTGTAGTGCAAACTCAGGGCTTGACTAATGATTTTGGAAATTTGACACCAAATTAGAGCAATGGACACATAATTCCCAATTCGATTATTTTGCCAAGTAATTGTTCATCCAACCTACGAGGAAACTATGAAGCTTTCTCAAGCTAAACATGAGTATTTGGTAAATCTTTACGCATCTTCATCTTTCATTGTCATCTTCATCTTCATTACACTTACATTGTCACTAATTAGCCAAAATTTTAGATTTACTCAAGCCTACCACGAGTGATCCCTTTCATAACCCCCAAGCTCAGAATTAAAATATAAAACATTGTCAGTTTGTTTTAATTATAACAATTTTCAAATAAAGTCAAAATTTTCAAAACAGCCAAATTTAAAGCATTCTAAAGCCTATAGTTTGTATTTTGTGAAACAATACCTTATCCACATAATATCCTAATTTTCTATATTTGCGGTTTAATTCCTTATCAACTACATAGCCGTCTTTAAATATATTCCTCGTATTTATCTCCTGAAATTAAATAATATGGCTTTAATAAATCGCAGTTGAATTTCGTTTGAGAGAATCTTAAATTTCAAAATGTCCAGAAGTAGCAAGTAAACCAATTTAAAATATTATTATTCAAGCAAAGCTGGAAACGTCTTTGATTGCAAATAAAATATTTATTAATTAAATTGTTTTCTTGCTTTTTAAAATCGTTGTTTAATTAATAACTCTTGTAAAATAATCTTCAAGTGTGTTTTATAATTAATACAATTTTCTTCCTTTGACACTGCTTGCCACTATTCAATACTAAAACAATGCTTTTGTGTATTATCTTTATAAAAACTTTAACCTCGAGAAGTCTCTTGCCTTCATGGCCTTGTCTTAATCTGTCTAACTTATTTATAAAAACGAAATGTTCAATATTATTTTATTTCTTCCATCTCCGTAATAAAAATGCATGCATTTAACATAATAATTTGCGCAATTGTTTGTTATTTTGCATCTCAGGATCCGTTCTCTAACAATAAATTATTACCCAAGACAACGATTACATTAACCAGAAAGTGAACGGGTAAATGAAAATAGCGTAACTAATATATTAATAACAACACCGCCATGGAGAAATCTTAAAATATGAGGATTAAATGCTTAAGTGTGTCTATACTAAACTAGTACCTAGTGTGTTTCTAGAGTGCGGATTACTACGAACGTACCCTTTTGATTTCAGGTTTTTTAGGAATAGTATCACCAAAGTCCAATTGCGCTTCCAGAAGTTGTGGATTTGTCCATATTACAACCTTTTAAATATTGTTTACATTATTTACAGATGGGTCGATCTAATTACAATTACTACCACTACCACTACCACTACTACTACGTCTTCTAGTACTAGTCGTGTAAATTTTAAAGTGAGATAATATTTACATGTAATACAAATGAAACTTACCTTGTCTAATTGATCTCCATTAGTATTTGGAGCTGCGGCCCCCGAAGCTATCGCCATGAATAGTAACATGAATGCACGGTATTCCATGGCTGTAATTTAATACAAAGTTTAATAAACACACTTACACCATCAGCTTAACATGATATATGCAATTAAGGTAATTAGAGGACAAGCTTTAGTGATGAAATTGTTTCCAATGAAATACGTCAATTAAAATAGGATCAGAATAGGGTCTTATATAATATTTCAAGATCAGTTCGGAGTTGGAATTCGAAATAATTTGAATACAAAAGCTGAAGGTTTTTTGTGTATTACCGTTTAGATTTATCGAAAATATCAATGTCGTATATCAAATCTACATTTTACATAAGTGGATATGCTATGAGAAAATGTCAGTAGACGTTTTATTTCAACTAATTTATAATAGTATATTAAAGTATGAGTGGATATTGAGCTCTTTCAAACACGAGCGAGTTTTCGAGCACGACGGCGTAGCCGGAGTGCTCGAAATAGAGCAAGTGTTTGAAAGAGCAGTTATCCACGAATACTTTACGCTATTTTTTTTATTGGTACCATTTTTTATACCAAAACCAAAATGCATACCCAATATGATTAATTTGAATGACACTCGGGACGCTTCGAGACGGCCCGTCGCACGTCGTGCGACCAATCGGCTTGTCCGGCTACGGCCAAAAACGCTCTGCTATTGGTTGATATGGCCGTTGTTGATACGTTTCCATGGCGACTTTAAAACACGCGCGTGCGATAAAGCCCGATTTACGCACGCCAAAGCATGTTATAAATAGGCAAAATAGAGTACCAATAAAAAAAAAACTATTTTCGCTCTCTTGCTCTAATTTTCTTTCGATTAAATTTTACATCGATAGGAACTTATGTGTAGTTAGATCAAATTATAATACTTTAAAATGGAAACATATTATTCCACGACTTAATAAAGTATTATGCAGCGTCTCCTATAGAAGTTTATAGATCTTCTAAAATATGAAAATATTAATTGCTGTTTTATTTAAATTTATTTTCTCACCTTTGATGCTTTTTTTTTCAGTTAAATTTTAAATTCAGAGAAATTTGGATGTACTCAGATTAAACTATAACATTTTAAAGTGGAAAAATGTCAATCCAGGACTTATTAAGGTATTATACAACGTCAAAGTATTAAGCTGTAGAAGTTTCTAGATTTTCCAAAATGAGAAAATGTCAGTGAATGTTCTATCCACAATAATTTCTAGAATTTATGTTCTCATCTTTTTCAGATATTTCTTTAGTTAAATTTTACAACGACAGAAACTTCTATGAACTTAGATGAAATTATATCTCAAAGTTTGAATATGTTATAATAGGACTAATTAAAATATTATGCTGAGTTTACTATAGAAGTTGCTAGATTTTTAAAACTAGAAAGCTACATACTTAATTTTATATAGCTTTGCTTACTATTTCATTCAGCAAAATTTTGACTTGACAGCAACTAAGATAATTGAAATAAACTTATCTCAAAAGCATTTGTTCGCTTTATGCGTCTTATGTAGAAATTTAAAATTTTTGATTTCACTAAAATAATATGATCAAAATGATTGTCATCTAGTTGGCGTTGGAATCTCTGTGCATGTAAATTTTGATGTGCCGCGCTCTATTGATTTGTACCTATCTAATTCTGACAAGTGACACTTCGAACATTTATTGTGAAACTGGCAATCAGTACTGCTGGTAATTAACGGCCCTTTTCAGGACCAAAACAAATACTACAAATAGACAAAAACTTAGAATTCGTTTTCTTTTGACAAAGAAAAACCAGAAGTTAAAAGAGGTTAAGTAGGTTATTTTGAGGTTATGTATAGCTAGTAGAAACTCCTATTTTCGCAAGGCGGTTTTTTTTATTTTACATGGGAGTTTCACAGCTGACTAGATGACAATCATTTTGAAACACATTGTATTATGTCGAAAATAGCCTAATGCAATTTCACCAAATATATGATTGAAATGAAACCAAAGAGATATTGCATTTTTGTTGACAATATGTAGGGTCTTCCGTTTAAACAACCATTAATTGTATATTACTTAATATTATATTATTGTGTTATATACATATACGCATATATACATATATATCTCCATAGTGAAAATTAATGACTTATTAATAATTAATTAATTAGTCTAGATAGTATGCAAGTTATTAAAAAGTATCTGTACTCCACAAAGGAAAACTACATTAGGTGTGGATCACTTTAATATTTTATCCAACACATGACAGTTATAACTGTCATTATACCAAACAAACAACCTACTTTAACCAAAATATAAAAAGTCACTGTCAAGTCATTCTGACATTTATAGGGTACTGAGACGCAAATAGCTTTGTTTTGATACAAAGATTATTAATGATTATCTCATAAAAAACCGATTTCTTCCACTTGTTGAATAAAACATTGTATGCCACTCGTGTGTTATGTTTCCTAAGTCACTTGAGAATTTATACCACTCGGCCTGACGGCCTCGTGGAATAGATCTTCTCGCGTGACTTATTTTCAACATAACACACTAGTACCATAAATAACTATAATTATTACATTGCTGTCACTAGCTATGCCCTAATAGTTTATATATTTAACCTTAATCAATGACATAGAAATTATGTAGAGTAAATGACCTGTCACCATAATTTCGATTTTAATGGAAGATACCGTAAAATTTTCCTGCGGAAATGTTATCATTGCTCATTAACTTGAACTAATGGCTATTAGATTTAAAAACAAGAGTAACGTGTTCTGCTGCCATTTCCTTCTTACAAATAACTCAGTAATTGCCAATTGCATACTTCTTCACAAATCCACTTTGTTTTCTGAGAAATAGAATAAATTACAGTGATTGCATCGTAACGATGATAAATATAATGCGTATAGTACCATGAAAAGGTGCAATTTTATATTTTTCAGTGCGTATAAAATGCTACAATAATTAATATGCGCAGTCGTATCCTCATCATTTGTACCAGAAAAAAATTATAATCTCATTGTAATGAACTTTTACAGGAATCCGATTTATGTTAAAATTTGAAGGTAACTCGAAATTAATTATTCTACGTTTTACCGTAATAAGCCAATGAAATCACGCTGCCTAATAAATGTGAATCTTTGACTTTTTAATATCTTTTCTGATCTTCGCTGCTGATCAATTTATTTCATATTGTTGGCCAACAATCATATTTACTGATTTATGACACAATTTACAATTGCAACTAGTAATACAAGATGTATGTAATTTCAGCATCTACTTCTGAAACTAAAAAACATGAACATCAAAATATTAAGTAAATATACTTACTGAAAAATATTTAAAATCACTTTTAAATATTATCAGAGCCCTGCTAAAACATCCGAAAATTTATATACGAAATATTACTTATTATAGGCTTGAAAGCATTTTATCGATAAATGCTATCATAAGTTATTTTGAAAACATATTTTCAATATTTCAGATTTATTGCAATTTTTCCGTTAGGACAACTACTAAAATAGGAAAAAACCAAAAGTATTATTAAAAAATATTGTGAGTTCTTATAAAAATAAAAATGATTAAAAATTAATGACAAATCAGTATTTAAACACTTTTAAGTACAACATGATTTTGCAATGAATAAAAACATTTTTCAGGATGATAGCGATGAATTCATGGCTAATAAATTCATGAATTAATTTCATGATTTAATGAGAGCCAAATAAGGTAAATATAATGTTTTCAATAGCCGTTTTAATGTATTTTAAAGTATTCTTTGAAAAAAACTTTGAAACATGGTGTAAACGTGCTGAAGAAATGTTGCTAAAAAAGGTACATTCGAATATTTTTGTTAAAACCTATTGCATTATTTTAAACACATAACTAAGTAATCATTAAAGGTTTTGGTTTAGGATAGCTAAATACTTCTTATACTGTAATTATAAATTAACTTTACGTTTAATTCCGTTTGAAAAAATGACCATATTACAGGTAGTTACTTACAACGTACTTTAGAAAGTTAATGTATTACATAAAACTATTCAGATATTTTATCAAATATTTCGTAAGTTTTTTTTTACAACAAACTTGTCGCTTACATTCGTTTAAGTTTTAACAACAAAAAGCTCTCGTTTATTGCACGATACCTGCACTATTGTTTAATAAGTCCTGTGGAAAGTAAGAGATAAACACGAAATAATTAACTATATGAACGCCGGTTTGACGAAATGTGAGGTTTACAAATGTGGAAATTAATGCAAGGTTACTACGCTTTAAGTTACTCAAATAGTTGTTTTTGTTTTAAAAATACGCGGAGACGTTACGTAAGGTCATGAAGATTGCTGCTGTGAATAGTAAATATTTAATGTTTAACTGGAGTAATTCGAATGAGATTTGTTTGTGAGATTTTAGTATAATTATAGTGTTTCAAAATTTGTAGGTTTCACTTTGCTCTTTAAGGAGACTATTTACTAATTTTCGTATAATTTAGTTCGTTCAATTAAATGCAAAGAATTTTGGAATTATTTAACAATTCCGTTGTGAACCAAAATTAATCACCAAATAAACGAATATAAAATTACGGTTATTAATTTGAAATTAAAAAAATAACTTGATTACCTTAAAATAAACAAAGCTTGATATTGACAAATTTCATAAAAATGGGCAGAAATTTGGACTAATCAATTCCCCTATAGGTTAGATTGTACTCAACTGACCCAGACACCATTAGTGAAACCGTTACCCAACCTCTAAAAACCCTTGTTGTTCACAAAGTACACAGTTAACGGAATACAACTTTCGTTTTCCGTCCAACGATGCCGTAAAATTACAAGTCTCTCTTTCTTACCTTTTTTGTCGATTTTTCGTCAGTTAGCGACACTTTCGAACCTTCCTCGGTGCGATGGACAAATATGTGCAAATGATAAATTGTAAGCACTCGACTTCTTTCACTGAACTGCCTCAAGTAGAGAGTTCCCGGTCTGACCGAGCGTTGAAGTCTCCTACCAACTTTATTTACCGCCCGTCTGCGGTAATCAGCAGTTTCGTTAATACGGGAGGTTGTTCGGAAATAATCCAGCGGCAAGTGGTAAACTGTCGTAGGGAAATATTTTATAAGCTTAGTGAAGGTACGAAGTAAAATACTGTTTTGTGCGAGAACTACTTTATTATCTGACAAATATAACATTAGAGTTGTTATACTTATGAGTGAAAATTGGAAAAGAGAGACAAAGAACCAGTAAAATATACAAAAATATAAAGGTACATAGGCAAGAAAATGTATAGTAATATATTAGGCGAAAATAAGCAGTAAAATAATAACAGAATCATAAATAAATACTCATGTACAGAATGTCATACAAATATTTAATTTTGTTAAACAATTATTCGCAATAATTTTTCAACGACAGTCAATAATCGTTAGATGTATTAGAACAATCTAACATCTTTTCTATAGTTGTCATTAACGCTTTTGTCTTCTGTTTGACGGAAAATTTTAAGATATGAGAATTGAGAAACTTTCAAGAAAATCTCTCTTCATTGCAGTAATTCAAAGAAGCTTACTTCAATGTTTCATATTTCCAATACTCAAATCTACGCCTTCTTAACAACTTTCATGGATTCACAACTCCAACAGCATTCTTGAGATTATGTTCAAACTGAGGAATGAGTTGAGAACCCATTGTTTTCGAACTTCCCATAAATTTATGTTAAGATAAATCTCATATATTTTGAACATATTACTGTTTAAGCGTTTTCAATAAAGACTGCTTCATCCGGTGAACTTGAGCGAAGTAACACATCAAATTTTATGAACCTTTCTTCCTATATAAATACAAGAACTAACTTAACTTAGTTATTACTACATGCTCCATAAAGACTTCGTTTTAATATTGGATCATCAATCGTGTATTGTTCATTTAGATAGATTCGTTTAACATCAACAAAACGGCCATTTTAATAGTGTGTCTGCCTCAATTGTTTAATGAATTCTTTAGGTACAGTCATGTGGAAAAAGAAAGTGTCTTCAATATTTCTAGTCTATGTTCTTTACTTCTGTATTACTATTCAAGGTAAAATCGTCAATCAAATTCTAATATTTTTTAACTGAAAATCAAAATTTTCAAAACTATTTAAGACCGGAACGGAAAGTGCCAACATTTCAATTGTTTCATTGCAATCTATATGCATGTAGAGCAAGCATAATTTTTTTTTTCAAAAAATACATTTTGAATTATTATTATCAACTTGATAATTAATTATTATAGATGGTTTTACACACCAAAACACTGAAATGATTTATCATGATTAGAATATTATTAAATATTTCAAAATTTTCCAAAAATAATTCTCATCAAATGAAACGTTACCTCCATACAAACTTTACTTTAAAGTTGGCACTTGGTCATATAAGATGCTTAGATATCTCCCTTGGTTTTCAAAACAGTTTTGAACAAATTCTGACATGCCACAAAAGTTGTATTGATATGATCGTCCTGGCCCACTAATTCACCAATTCTGTCACTACCTATGTGTTACCATTAGTCTCGAAGAGGCCCAATGACGGGTGTCCAAAGAGGTCTCCTAGTTTATTTAAACAGCTTTCCGACAGTTTTGAACAGTTATAGACAGTTTCAGAATAGTTTTAAATACCTTTAGAGGAGATTTTTGGATTTTTTATTTTGATGCAGGATGTTCAATTTATTTTAAATTGATGGAGCAGCAAAAGAGGTTTATGGTGAATAGCTGTGTAATTTAACGATTATTTTTGAATAAATGAGTTTTGTTGGGAACGAACTTTCGATTTTAAAAATTTGGATTTATAAGAGCAAATATGAAACAATTGTAAATTTGATTATATGCTACAGTGATGTTTATTTGGTAGAATAACGGAAGTAATATCCTAAAACTAAAATATACCGATCTTCTTTATTTTACTTAATTTATTACATCTCAAATTACATTCAAATGTTCAAAAATAAAATGAATACTATATACATTATTGCTTAAATGGTGTTGCAAATATGAGTAGGGATATTGCAAAATTCTGAAATTTTCACAAGACTAAAATTAGATCTCGCCTTGGATTAAAATTCCAAAATTTAATTTCTCATCGACCCTGTCTCGAATTTTGAGGCGAGATAAAATCGGGACAGGTCTTGGTCTCGTGTACACCACTATTAACAAATGTGTTTATTAACGACGACTTTAATTTTGAAAAACAAATTAAATTTGATGAAATATTACAACTAGAGTAAATCTTGTGAAAATTGTAAGAATTCTTGTTTTGAATGTTTGTTTGAATCGTCAGTAACAAACGAGTGCTTCCACCCATCTGTAAGTTTTAATAGTTTTTCACTAAAATATGACTGCTAGCTCCAGAAGTTTTGATTTACACGCAATTAAAGGATGTCTTGTGTAATTACAAAATTCCTTATTCATGATTATAGCATAAAAACTTAATTTAATATTTTTGACCCAAGCACCCGGACTAATAGCTAAACTTCACAAACCTTAGTGAAATTTTAAACAATACATTGTTCATAATAGAAACATTATGGAATATCACTCAATTTAACGAAAGACTAGACAGTTTCCTTTTAAATATGTAATTACTCTTTGGGAGTGTCATTAACTTTCGATTAATGTTAGAAATTTACCGTATACCAAGTAAAAATTACATGTCATCGTTGCGTTTAGGTATCGCATAAAACACATCTAGTTCATCGTTTATATTTTGTCAATTCTCGAATAATATAAAATTTACGACGGATAATTTTAGGGGAATTTCGTTTTGAAAAGAAAGTTTTACATAACGTTATATAACATAATTGTTACATTTAAGCGTGGTACTCATACCAGTCAAATTAGAGTGTCATCACCGTAATGCCCATTCATTAGGATAAGCTTTCTCCATATGCATAAAAGAATGAAATAGCATAGTCATATGATCCAGGTATATTTACATAAATTACATATTGATTTTTTTTTATTATATCCACTTTGTCTTGCAGAGGTTATTGTTGAGGGTTATTTGTAGCTTAGTTAATTAAAACGCGATAAGACAACCCAGTTTTTCTTTAATTTAATTATAAATGTGATAAATCGTTACAGATACAAATTTGTGCTGATAAACAATATCGATTTCTGTGTTTCCCTGTTAAAAGGTCTTGCACAAGTCGTTTTTTCTTTAGAAACTAAACATATTAATACAACAAAGTTCGTGAATATTCCATTTTACAGTCGATTGATTTTACTAAAATTTTGAAACGCGAGCTGCTCTCGAGCGAACATGTTTCCCAAATGTGTAAAAGTCGACGGCATGCAGACAGTGAAACCTCTATAATTTCCATTGAACGGTTTATTTTATAATTAAATTAGACGCGTTACATTTTGCAAGTAACGAAATTTGCAATGAAGCCGCGTCCTAAATTAACGTTCCAGATATCGCGGTGTCGAAATCGATTAAAAAAGTCTAATGATTCATTAAATTCGCACTGGGGGAGAGTTACAAAACTCGTTTTCGATAAACGGAAGTGAGAATCGGCGTTTAATGTAATTATGTCGACGACATTTATTTTCCATTACAAGTAATCTTTAGTAACACGTAAGTTTATATAACGGCGATAACTCACTAATAGGCGCCGGCTGATACAGATTTTGAGACTGATATTGAGCCACTCGTTCCCCCTGCGATACCGCTGACGAGCTTACTGACGGCACCTAGTGTCGATATCGGTATCTAAAAGAAATCTCTCGTTAGAAAAAGGGCAAAAATTAGTAGAGTAAACGGCAAACAATAGAATGAACGCTAGGAAAGACAAACTAATGTAGAGCCCAACAATGGCAACAAAATGAAAGATTCTGGTAGATAAAATCGGAGTAAATTATTGAGACACTAAAGCTACCGTTAAAACTATTGAAATGATATTTCTCTTCTTAATTCTTACGTTAAAAATGTCATTGAACAACTGTGGATTGACCGTTTTTCGTACTGTGAATGAACTTGTCCCTCCAACGTTCCCTGCACCAGCAGCTTCTGCAGATGCGCTGCCGTATCCTCCTCCGTAACCTCCTCCGTAACCACTCCCGTAACCACCCCCGTAACCACCGAAATAACTACAACCAAACACAGTCAATGTATACATGAACACACAATTAAAAACTAAATGTATTGAGTATTAATAGTAGGTTATACCACCGAAAATGTGTAACTGTTAAATTTTGAGCCTATAACTAATTGTCAAAAATCCGGTGGAGTAATAAAAAGATTATTTCGCCGGGGAGCAGAGGCGCCCTTAAAGAAATGAACGAAAATTTATAAATATATTAAAACGGTCTACGTAGGTTTGCCTAAAACCGTTATAATAGTTGTTAACAGTTAATTAAAGGTAGGCACTTTACCTGATTTGTTGTTAACTCGTCATTAATATAATATATTACAATATCTGAATTCGGTATTTACTTATAATATTTGATGGTAATATTTTTTGTATCTCCTATTTATAACGATGTGTTAGATTTTTCACGTCTAACTTTCCAATTTGATGAATCAGATATTGGTGAATTGTTAATCAAATTGCCAATTTTCATTAGTTCATTCACTCATTTTTAAAAATCATTATGTAAGGAGATATTTGCATGAACTATTTTTTGCAATGTGAAAACTTGCATTATATAAAAATTTCAATTACTTTCACAACGAAACTATCAACCTTTCTGCGGCTTCATTGATTATACACACTCATTGATTCTATTAATCTTCTGCCACTAACGTTAATTTTGTTAGAGTAGGAAGTGATTGCGAAGGTGTTTATCTTTTCACAATAATCTTTACTTGTTATGTTTTCAAGTTTGCTTGAAATTCGAAAAAAAAAGAAATAATATTATCACTTTAAACATGATTGTCCAGTGCCAATGCTGCATGTCTATTTATTATAAGGCAAATAATACCTTTTCTTCGAGAAACAAGAAATAGTACACCTGTCCATTAGTGCCAAACAGGGTGGTCCTAAATGGGGTACTTAGCGTAAGGGATTATTATGTGCAGAAGTGGATGCTGTCTAATCGAGGGGCAAATAGGGCATTTTCTCCGACCGTACGCCAGTGAATGGTTATTCCCTATGTTTCCAATAGCCTGAAGTACAATAAACGCACGTGTTCCGGGTGAGACACTCAAAATTCAAAGAAATTCCTTAAGGCAGCGTGCAAAACATTATAAAACTCTCAAAATTTAAAGGATGCCACCTTGTATCGACTTTGCATTTATGAAATTTTATTACTCCACCGGTTTTTTTGATAGAGTATAGTAACATTGGGTTGTATTGATGATGTGGAAAAAATGGTTAATTACGAACTACGTGTGTTGCTTTTTTCAATAATAATGTGCTAATCAGTATTTGAGTGAAACAAATATTAATTAAAAAACTAATTCATTTCATCTTAACTACTTATGTTGAGCCAGCGTAATGATTCATGCTAAATTAATTATATAGTATAAAGTTATTAACCAGGGACCAAATTTAATCCCAATTTATATCACCTAATTCGGCAATAAATTAAAGAAACATTCCAACAGAAATCAACAAAAAAATTGTGATGAACGTATAATTAAATATATAATTTGTACTAGTTTTTATTCAGCAACCTTGAATATTAATTTTAGCACGTAAATATATGTGATGGCAAAGATTAAAAAGGATGATAAAATTAATTTCCTAAAACAATACACAAAACAAAATCTCTATACAAAATAACGCGTATTTAAACTATAAGTGCCTAAATACTTAACCTTCGAGGCGTTACAGTTACTTACAAGTGTTTCCTAAAATGATGACGGGGTCTAGTGCGGAATTTTGTTTTGTGATAAACACTAACGGGTACAACCTCTTCCTTAACTACGCTAAAATTACGACAAACATTAACACACACAAATTACATACAAAAAAAACGAATCATACAATTATTAATCCATGCGTCATTAGTATTTACCTGGTGTCGAAGTTAACTCCAGCAGGTGCAGTTTCGATATGTTTCTCGACGACTTTCGGTTCGACTTCAACTTTGACTCTCTTCTCTACAACGGTCGGGACTTTGATGGTCTTCTCAACGTAAGATGGCACGTATATTGTTTTCTCCTCGTACTGGGGGATCACAGTTCTTTCGATGTAAGTTTTCTGGGGTTTGGCTTCGTGTACGACCTCTACTTCCTTCTCGGTATGAGCCGGTACCACTGCTCCCAATTCGATGTGCTTTTCTACTACTGAAAATGAAAAACTTATGAAGGAGCTGTAAATACAATGCAAGACACTACTTGAGTGTTTAAGATACGTAGGGGAGAAGATACTTAAAGAAGAGCTTAACTTTGGGTAAAATGAGTTCGATTTTGGTTAGTCACTTAACCCTCTGGACTTATATCCTGAGGTAAATAGATAAGATTCTTCTGAAACCATTACACTTTCAAGACTTTTGACTCTATTTTTGTAACATAATTAGTCAAGAGTGATCCCTCTTGCGACACCAAAATAGAAAACAGGTCGTAATGTATAAACATAAAAAGACCTAAAACAGAGCCTTTATAAATAGATATGATTCTTCTGAAACCATTACACTTCCAAGACTTTTAACTCTATTTTTGTAACATAATTAGTAAAGAGTGATCACTCTTGCAGTCCCAAAGCCTAAAAGAGTTTGTAATATATAAACATGAAATAGACCTAAACCAGAGTCTTCGGCACTCCACTGAAAGGAGGAAATGTACAATTTTCACTCATAAAATTGCATTACAGAACTGATCTAAGATAACGAGATTCGGGAATATTTAAATAGTTTTACCTGTTGCTGGCTTAAATCTAGTTTTGATTGTCTCCTTGTAGACTCCTCCTCCCCCTGAAGCACCAGCATATGAGAATCCCGCAGCTCCTTCGCCTCCAGCACCACCGGCTAATCCTGCTCCAGCAGCTACGTTTCCTCCAGCTGTTGCGTCTGCGTACAGCCCGCCAACAGATTTACCTTAAAAAGAGATCAATGAAGGTTAAATTTTATTTGCGGTGGAGTCCAAAAGTTGTAGTCCATGGTTAATGGTAAAATTAGGTTGTTTTGTCAGAATTATTTACGATGATATCGCTTTTGACAGGAATTTTATGATTAAGCTTAGCTTAACCTCCTCTTTAAAAGTTTGGTTTGTTCTGACCTGTGGTTTTAATTTTAGATGGTGGAAACTACCACTTAAAAAAATTAAAAAATGTAGATTTAAACGTTATTTAAAGTGAAATAATATTTACATATTTAAAATGAATATTCTTTCATGTACTGGAATATAATTATTGATTTATTGAAATGTCTCCTCCTTTAAAAATCGACCTTGGGAACAAAATTAATATACATGTTTACTCAACAATAAAAACTGGATTATTATATGAGTAAATGGAAAAAATAAAAATTTGATTAACGTCATATGAGTATGCTTTATTACGAAAAATGTATAGATCATCAGAAATACTATCAACTACTTCAACATCATCATCAAATGCTCTAAAATTGAAGGAAACCATTTATATGCCCCGAATAGTGCGATTGTTACCTTTAAGGATAAAATTGTTAGATAGTCAATCGTTGCAAAAGCCATTTTGTAAAGAATTTGAAGAGTGGTAACGTGAATTTTTGAAAACCAAATTTTTGAGATTTTTGGTTCAAAGTACTCGGGGAAGTTGGTCTTAACATATCATATGATGGGATGTGATCATATTCTAATTTATTTTCATTTTAAACAGATTTAAAAGAAGCAAATTTCTCTAATAAAAATTAAATAGTTTGTACTTTGTTAGTCTTTAGCTTTTGAGTAATTATTAAAAAGGCAGTTTTTTCAAAAATTTGGAAACCATTTCAAAATTGCATTATTTTTTTAAAATTAGGTCTAAACTCTTAAAAACCAATTAAGAAAAGGTTGGTAGTACCTAAATAAACTATATTATTAACAGTTGGAACTGAATTACCATTTTTTTCGGTTAAGACATCAGTTTAGTTACTGATTTATTTACTGAAAACGCAACACAACTTCGTAAGTTGGAACGCTATCGATTGCTACTGAAGCTCATATGAAACGACACTAATGTATTTTGAAAAAGTGTTAATGAGTTTTAAATCAAAAACTTGTTTTCCATTATTTCACCGTGAAACTTATTATATTTTCGGCAACCAAACAGTCATATTCAATAAGCAAAACTCGAATCGTGTTTAATCTACACGAATGGAAATCATAGAATCAGTTTATTGTTTTATAAGATTAATTTTTACCTTTGACTATACTTTTGGAAAAGCGTGAATTTTTCGATTTATTTGCGAAAAATGTTCTAAATTTTAAGTTTTTTAAATGAAAAATTAATATTCTTATTAGAAAATACCTCATACAATATGATTTATGCAAAAAAATTCATATACTTAACACTTTTTTGCTTAAAATCCCTACCTTCACCAAAATCGATAATTATTGTGAGTATATTCATGTCCAACCCTTCCCAGTCCGAGAAGGGGTAGCAACCATTCCCCCTCCCCGATACAGGCACACATCGGCACTACCTAAATTTTGTTCCATCAGTCATTCCCAAATTTTACGTCAATCGGTTTTAAACGAAAGAAATTTGAGCAAAATACCATCAATCACTGGACTATTATACGAATTTTAAAATAGTAAAACAGCAAAATATTTTTCAGATTCCTAAGTAACTTAAAGTTTTCATTTGTTTACCTTCTCCTCCTACCTGCCCTCCTAATCCTGCTCTGGCAGCCTGCCCGAAAGGCGTTCCTGCCTCCGCATGGAGACCACCTGCGGCAGCGTCTCCGCTGAGTAAACCTCCTAAACCTGCTGAAGCCTTGAAACCTAGAAAGTCGACTCCTACGTTGCCGTTGTCGACGCTGAAGATCTTAGGGACCTAAGGACAGAAGTGGAATTATGAATATGAAATCGATCTGTAGGATAACTAGGAGTGTTCAAACAAAATCGAAGGAAGTAGAAGTGATTGCACAACATCGGGTGTGTCGTTTGTATTTTATGTGCAAAGTGGGTTTAATTGATCTTATGGAAATGTGATGGTGGAAATAACTGTGAAGATTTGAACAAACACACTATACCGTGCCGGTGCAAAAAACATGTGATTTGGTAAATTACCTTTCAAGGTGTCAATCGTTCATTAGTTTGCGAAGAGGAGGACAAATATTGTGTAATGGTAATTTTTTACACTCACTTAATTTTTTTAATTGAATACAATTCCACGGTAACTCAACATTATTTAACTAGAATGTTGACGTCCATGGACCAGATTTTACCTACAAACTTTTATTTTGCCTTTTACAAGTAGAAGTTAGTAAATGTGAGAAGATGGGCTTATTCTGAAACATCTTTGATGTGATCAAAATTTGGAAATCATGTATTGAGCGATTCAAATATAGATACCCTGATATCTGAACAGAAAATCAGAATTGTTACTATTCCATTCAAGAGAGATAAAGGCAACTAAAACATCAATATTAAATTGATACTATCATTTAATAGTAATTGTTATTAACAATTTTGCGATATTTTTCATGAGTAAAAATATATTGGAAATTTCTTTCCGAAAGACAGAGAATAGTGGAAATAGTGAGTTCTGCCAGGTTGCAATGGTCACAGAGTAATTTTGCCATCGTAGGTGAATAGTTTGATCCCATGTTATTTATAGATGCTGTTTTTATATCCCCGTCTCCATAAATTATGTGTTTTATCCAGCGTTAGGTAAATTAGATTACTGGCGGAACCCGTCTGCATGTAGAACGTTATATTTATTGAACGAATAAGGAACTACTTGCAAGTTTTGCTCAATAAGACGTACAAGAATTTAATTTAGAAGTTTTGAAGGATACGTAAGAGCTTGTGTTTAGAATACAAATTAACCGATACATTTTAAACTTTACAGCGAATATAAATATGGAGCTAGCCGACAACCTATCGAATTATTCTAATGTATTTTGAATAGTTTATTTTTCCATATGTATCATAATTTTTAACATTTAATACTACTTACAAATTTTACTCATGTATCAGTAATGACTCATGACAACTACAGTGTTTCAACAGAATCAGTTACAACTTCAATACGTTTAATAGCGAGACTAATAACGCTTAAGACTTTTAGGTAAACATTCATGACATTTAATTTTACTTGCGAGATTGTGTTCTCTAAAAACATCAAAGATAATAAGAAATATCAACATATGCAAAGAAGTCTAGAAGAGATTTGCAACGTTAACAATATTAACAATTTAGTGATGCCTTACTATGTATTTTACCATTTGGTTACAAATTATGACACCAACAGTTCCTGTTACCTCTAATCATATTTCTGAGTTTTCTTTGCATATTTTTCATTCTACTGTAGTAATTCTGATTTTATCTGGTGGATCCTAAGTAAGAAATGCCCAAGGGGTATCAACCAAATTAACCAAATTAATAGAAGGTTGTTCTGAAATGATTACAATAATTTGGCAGGCTCAATTTGAAGGAAAATTTTAATATTTATTTTTCAATTTCTGTCAACGTGTCAACTCAATTTGAGTGATTGTAGCGCCTATAAAATTCCAAAATTTTGTTTAATTCGCTGAAAAATGAAACAACAAAACTTGTGAAATTTTTCTCATGAATTTATGAGCATGTAGTTTCAATGGTACATACAGAATTGGGTTAAAATAACCCTAAACTACTTAAGTGTGCATACACTATAAGACAGCAAAAATTTTTCCTAAAATTTGTTTCCTAAAACAGATTGCAGCTCGAGATAATCGAATCTACCTTTCTAACTCCGGCCCTGTAAGTTGAGTGTAGAATATTAAGTACAATTTTTTCAGGTCGATTTTAAATGTAAATTTTTCTCCTTTATTTCAGATTTGTAATCGAGTTTTGTACATTACCATTAAAAATATTGAAATGCTGCTTGGGAAAAAATTTAAAAACATAGGAAAATAAAAAAAATCCATAATATGATATTAATACAACAACTTTAGAGGTTATCACTAAATACCTATTAATCCTTATTTATCTCCGGTTCAGTATTAAATTTACTTTGTATTTCTCTTACTAATTTTCCCACACTAATAAAGTAAAATTTGAATATTAACGCGTAATTGAATAACCAAAGTTAATTCTCTTTAGTAAATGACCGAAAAATCAACCCGATCACCATATAATTCTCTCATATAAGGAAATTAAAAATACACAACATTAATATCATTTTTCCAGTTAACATCCTCCTTTTCACTACATAAAAATCATATCAGTCAGCGTGGTTGCATAAGACCACTTTTCCAGGACCGTATTTCAGTTTTCAGCGTACCATTTTTGAAATTTTGTTTAAAGATATGTATTTCATACCAATTTAACTATGACTTTGACATTATGCGCTTCTACTGAAATTATGTAACTGTTTTTTTTTTAAATCGATTTTTTATTTTTGATCACTTTGATTCGATCTTTGATCGATGTTGATAGAAATTAATTACCAAATTAGCAATTTAACGACAAAAATATTTCAAGCAAACTTCAGATTTAGCCAACCAAGAAGTAGATATTAAAATTGAAGCATACTTGCCTATTATTAACGTTTTATTAACTAATTTAAGTGTCATACATTTTAGCGTCCCTACCCTTGTGCATAATCTTTAAATATTAACTGTGGCATGAATATTCCAGAGAGTGTCTTATTTTTGATTAAGAATTAATTGTTCTCGAAAAATAAAATCGATAACATTGGGATATGAATATTTTCATGAAGTACATAAAAGTATTACGAGTGAGCTAAAACTAGTAAGGAACCTGAGGAAACTATCAGTTATTTTTAGCAATTGCAGCTTGAACCTGCAATGGTCGCAACTTCCTGATAGTTGTCTTGTGAGCTTCTTATCTTCACTTAAAACTAGTTTTAGTGTATAATATCTTTATGAGGGTTGAGTTTACTATGTAGTAAAAAGTGACGGTGGATATCATGTACGGAACGGCTTTAGCATTGACGAAAATCTAAAACAACCTGAAAATATAAACCGTATATTCAAACACACGTAACAACCTAAAAAGCATTATATTTTAAATGCGCAACACATCAAAATTCCCTCAATTACAAAAATCTTATACCGCTTTCACATTTTTGAACAATCGTCACCCCTCTACATCTCGATCCCAAAATTTCAAGTGCTGCGGGAGTCGTTAGTGATTGTATTCGTGCGGAAATCGTTAAAGGCATATCTGTATTTGTATCCGACGGTGTTGCCCTTAGCGTCACGGGAAGTATTCAGGCCGGCGCCTGCCCTTTGCCCGAAAGGGGTCTCTGCCTCCGCATGGAGACCACCGTGGGCCGGATTTCCGGTCAGGAGGCTCCCGAGGCCTGCCGAAGCCTTGAAACCCAGGAAATTGACCGTTATCGATCCGTTGTCGAAGGAAATCAAAGCCGGGATCGTCTAGAGGGGACATTTTCGAAAAACGGTCAGAGGGATGGAATCGTCGTAACAACACATCAAGGGTTCTACTGATTGGAAGATTGCTTCAAGTTTAAGTTAATAAATAGTACGATTTTTGTAATATTTGTGCAATGTCATCTTAAGCTTGAGCATAACCATAGTATCAGGATATATCTCTGGCATAACAATTGTAAAAGATTACCTAACCACATAGATTGAACATTTTTGAGTTTACTTGTAGCTTAGTGTAACAAAAATGTTCCAATTTAACATTCTGGTAAAGCTGATATATCGTATATTCCGCATGATTAATCACTGTTTCTCCAAACACAACTGTCAGTCGTTGCTGAGAGTTTCGTTACGTTTACACCCAATTAAATTCGTATTGAGTGATCCATTTACCAAAATTTGTTAAAAGAGTTAGAAAATGGCAGAAAATTTCACTTTCAATAAGAGGAAAAATCTTATAGGTATCGTCAAAATTAACGAAGAATGTGTTACAAGTGGACAATAAGCAATTATATATGGTAAAATTTTTTAAAAGCAAACTTTATATTAACACAGAATAAGTACATGATGAACACAATATCACCATTAGAGAACGTGATAACAATTAATAATAAAGTTATTATTTTTAGGAAATCAATAATAATTGTTCTTTAAAGATAATAATTCAATCAGCTTTATTTATCAATATGGGAGCAATCCCATTCCATGCTTGATTTCCTGAAGTTGTAAATGGATTATCCTGAATAAATTGCCTAATTATATTAACGTGGCAAAAAATCGGTTCCTAAATCCTCGTATAAAATAAAAGTTTCCTAGATCAATTAATTTATTATTGTAATCTTTGTAATAAAATGTCACCTCTCAATACAAACTAATTAATAATTATCATCATAATTAATATTAATAAAATTTTTATTAGGGGCCGTCCATAAATCACGTGACGCTAAATTTGCCTTTTTTGGACCCCGTCCCCCCCCCCCACCATGATAAACCGTGATATGCCGTAGTACCCCCCTAAGAATCACGTGATAATTTTTTACAACCCCCACCCCAATTTAAAATAAATTATACCAATTTTATTCTGTTTGATAAAAGAAATTTATATAATTTATTCTATATTAAGTACAGAGGAGAAAAATTAATTATAATATTAAATTTAAGATTGGTTGGGATTTATAAATAATAAACGAAATAAAGAAGGTATAAACTTTTCAATGTTTGGAACTTATAGGTATTTATATTTTACAACGTAAATAGTCTTTAGTTTAAAGGCAATAATATTTAAACGACGTCCATTTGAGAATTCATTAGGGATTATAAACAAAATTTCTCCTTTAAGGTTGGTAGGTAGGGTTGGAAAAAATACTGGCAATTTTTGAATATCACGTGATACGATTACACACCCCCACCCCCCCTCCGTGATAAACCGTGATAAAAAGGTAACCCCCTCCCCCCCCTCGGAGCATCACGTGATTTATGGACGGCCCCTTATTATTATCATAATAATTTTATTATTATTATTATTATTACTATTATAATACCATAATTAATATCCTAACATGAGAAGCAATAGCCACGAGTTAAGTAGTTGAAATTTAGGAGTCATTTATTATATTAAGCTGAGTTTAATTAAGTCCAAAATGGAGATGACATTGCCAAGTTATTCTAATCTTACAATTGGACCATTCTTTTTTCCAACATTTATTTAGGAGTTTAGACTTGAAGCCAGTTTCCATTTCATGTCAAGACAGCTATTAGATTTTTAATAGCTGTATTTTCTTTCTTTCTTAAACACAACTGATATGAAGGAAACAGAAAATGTTGCTAACTTATTTAAATTTCAAATAAATGGAGTTAGTGGGCATGATTTTGTATTTTCTTTATATATCCCACATGGCCAACTTTAAGAACCTGGATAACCTTTCTTCTTCAAAAAACAAATAACTTACCGATCCACTAATATGTGCACTTCCACTGGCTTCAACGTCAGTAGGAGCTGCGTTGATTTCCAGGACTGATGCCAGGACAAGACTTACTATGATGTGGTGCATTTTAGAAATAATCTGAAAAAATTAATTAAAATTTGAGTTTCTAAAATGCCAAAGAATTGTTGGTGTCATGTTTCAACACAAGCATCGTCAGTTTTATTAAAGTTTACTGATCCCCTCATTCCATTAGGTTTGTTAACTTTAGGTGTTTTACCAGTATAACAGGAAATTTAAGCTATTCATCAATGTCATCAAACAACGGGATAGTCCTAGTAAAATCGCCGTTATCTATTGTAGTATTGAAATATAAAAGGGTATATTCGTGACTGATTGAATATTAATGTAAAACGCAATGAAAATATGCCTAAGTAATATTTGCTTGTTTGTTTGTAATTTCATTCATCCTGAGTGATATTTGTATGGTCATAGGTTTAAAATATACAGGGCGTCCTTTGGCCCAGTTAATAACTCCAAAATGCATAGTTCGAAAATTTTACAAACATTAGGACATTGGAATTGGAACATTATGTTCCACTAACCTATCATTCATTCATTATTTTGTAAATGTCATTTTGAATAACTCATTCCATAACATTAATCCCCAATTATAATTTGTTGATTAAGTGTGTTAACTAATATTAATTAATTGATTAATGTGTATCAATGTGATTGACATTTTTACATTTATTAACATTATTATTATTAATATTCACCTTTATTTATGAAGCTACCGTTTAGTTAATTGTTATACGATTAATAATTACTGAAGGAAGGCATTTATAGAAATCGCTAATTCGGCATATTTTTCATGTTTTGTGAATATTTAAAGTCATTTAGAGTAAAATATAGAAAAATGTATCCCTTCAATAACTTATTTCGATTTAGTTCAATAATTACCCACTTCCACAATTATTTTTAATAATTAATCCAATGATTACTAATCAAATAAAGGTGTCAAAAATAAAATTTTAAAATTAACCACAACGAAATAAATACAGGGTGTGAGAAAAGATTAAAATTTATTTTTCTGCAATGTACATTCATTAAAAATTTTAATTTAAGGTAACACTATGTAAGAGCTAAATGGTAGTTCAATAATAAGTAAATAAAATAGTGTGGTGCCGTTTAAAAAATTAAAGTTGGTGGGGAATTTAAAAAAACATGATAATTAAAATAATAACATGAATTAATTACTGAAGCCTATTTTCCAAAAACACAATTGTATGTGTATTCAATGGAAGAAAATTCCATACACATTGTTTCACTTGTTGCAGATTTTTACGAAAAGATTAATAGGTGTTTTATTAGTATTCACAAAATGTATTTTACAGAAAGCAGCAACAAATATCCTATTTCTAACATACTTAATAATTCTAATTCAACATCTCAAACAATAATCAAGAAATTAGAACTTGATTAGTCTGTAAACTTGTAAATATACATTTACTATAACGTCCTCCGTTTTCCTGTCGTAACAAAGTTCGAAACGTAAACAAAAAAGGTTAATTGGGGATAACCCATTACACACAAAAAATAGAGTCTTGCGTAGATTGGACAGAACAGGTTTGTAAATTCTTGTAATAATATGTATCAAAGTTCAACGGCGTGTGGTAAACATTTTTAACCCAACAGATGGGAGAAATGTTAGTGCCATAAATTTTAAGAGCTTAGTTATTCATCAGACAAAGACGTAATATAGGCAGAAAACTTTGAAGGTAACATCTAAAATGCAGAAATTTAAATTGTAAATAAATTGTTTATTTTTTTACAAATTTTAGTGGATACTCGACCATTTCTCCTTGAGCACATTGTAAATTTTCCACATTAAACACTTCCTGTGTATATCTTTGCACAAAAAAATGTAAATTCTAATTACACGTCCAATTAAATTGCTCTTTTATTTGTGACCAGCGTTAACCTTCATGTGACTTACGTTTAAATTACAAACAGACATTTTGCATATAATTCATACTTCCTGCAGAACTTTCACCTAACAAAGAATGCATAATTTGTCAAAAGTATCGGGCATCGTGACAGTAACCATTAGATGTAAAAATGAGTGATACATTGCAAAATATACGAAACTATTGATGTTAATGATATAATATGACACGTAAGAGTAATGAGGAAAGGCATCTCTGGCAGCATCAGTTTAAAAACCCACGTTCTCATTGCAGAAGTTTAAAAAAATTTTGACACAAGAAGTTCATACATATTTACTTTTTTGTTGGATAACGCATTTAGTAAAAACGTAAGAGTTATGATGCAAATTATATAACGTCAAAACGTATTTAAGAAAATCTAATTATACTTGTCATTAATAAGTCCAAAATACCTAACAGCTAAATGTACGATACTTGTGATCAGGACGAATTAAGAGGTAAAAGAAAACCAGTTCACTGGTTAACAGCAATTTAACACTTTATGTTGAAAGTTAGTTAAAGACTTCTAATTTGATTATGACTTGAAAAATACAACCAATTATTATTTACACCTCGGTTTAGGTAACCGATGGTTAAATTTAATGATGTCAATTCCCATCAACGAAACCAGTTCAAAAAATCGAAAAGTAAAGGTCAGCTACACCCAGTTAATCACACTTTTACTTAATTAACCAAATAAAATTATACCCAAAGTAGTAGTAATATATGATGCTCACCGTATCTTTCTTCTCCTGCGGAGATCCTGACGCGCACTCTACCAACTCCAAACAAAGCTGTAATTAGACAGGTAGTAGCATTTTATACAAGTCTAAAGGGTATACGTAGTGAGCGAACCCGGTTTGAACAGCATCAGTGATGTTGATGATGGCGTAGAACGGTTGTGTTGTGTGGACGGCCTGAAGGTCAATAGGTTTATTCCATGTAAATAAATGCTGTTTGTCTTGCTAAATGTACATTAGGAAGCTCCTCACGAAGAACAAGAGGGAAGGATCTATCTTATTCGCACAAAGAAAGTAGATATTGGTGTATCGGAAATAAGTAATAAAAAGGGAAGAATGGTAACATGGGTTTAATATTATTAAGAAATATAGAAATGTCCCGGTGTAATGCAATGAAATGTTACTTTTACATTCTTAAAGTACATAAAGCACTTCTTTGAGTCAATTAACTAAAAAGAACAGATGCCATTCTTAGTAATATTAACTGTTGGTCACATGTATTGTGGACACCAAATTGCTTGTAAAGTGCTGGATTCTTCAATAGGCTTAATACACATTTTTAAGTTTTCATAACGTAATGTAGGTCAGTAAAAGTTATTGATCATCTGAGCTAATACCAGTGGATCGTTAGCTTTTATATCATTAAAATTATTGTGCCATTTTCAGCAATTTAAAATTCATTTTCAGCAGTTAGATTAAAACTATATAACTATCAGTTAAATTTGTTTAAAAATGTAATAAACAAGTTGGATAATTTTATAGCAGACTTCTAGCTTTTGAACTTAATTAAGCCCTGAACAAGGCTCATTTTAAAAAATAAGTCTACCAAAATATGTGTATCACAGCCCAAGCTACATGGGAAATAACTTGCAATTTTTAACACGAATGTTCTCGAAAGCCGCATCGTTGGGCTTATCTTCCAGATAAATTTTCGATTTTAACTCCCCATTCGCTACAATTATTTTACATAGAAATGTGCGCCTTTGTTAAAACAAGAAATACCTATGCTACAACTAATGGAAGTGCTTATGCAGAGCTTTAACATAATCTTTAATTTACGAACAATTATCTTTGAATTCCACTTGACGCCAATAACACAATAATTAATTTTTTAATTAAAAAATGGTAAAATCTTAGTAAGTATACATATATGTTAATTACTAACTTTTCACTTCTGAGTAAATAAGAAGTATATTAATAAACAAATATAAAATTTCAAAAATCTGTTTGACGTGTAAATATTTTTTGTTATACGGAATGTCCGACAAAGGTGATAAAATTATTTAATATATAAGACTTGGAAACATTTAAACGTTTTGCGATTCGACGAACCCTGGGAAGTTTAATGACTCATTTTGCGTACCACTCAAGACAACCTTTAATTTACATAATGACTGAACGACAAAGGTATGATTTATTTGAAAAGTCACTAATTTGGTGCACATTTCAAGAATTCTTAAATCTCTTTGAGTTTCAAATAAACAGAGAAATTGGAAATTTTTAATGAAAATGAACATATCTGTATATCTGTATGACTCGATTCTAATTATTTCTAGGTAGAAAGTATACATAAATAATGTAGGTAGTATAGAAATCATACAGATTATAAATGCAGTGTACAAGTATGCTGTAATTATTATTATATATTATTATTAATATTATTATTATTATTATTACTATTATTATTATTATTATTATAGATTTGACATCATCAAAATATCAATAATTTCTGCTTCTACTACTCTATTAAAAAAGTGGCGTTTTGGAATATTCTCCATTATTTAAAGCTAGAAAAATATTTTTTAGGACATCTTGAAATCACAATTTTAAAAGGACTCGATTCAAATTCATCAACTCAGCTGAACTCATCAACATCAGAACTAGATTCTAATTATTTCTAACTAGTTAGTATACATACAGTATGTAGGTAGTAGAGAAAGTATAGAGAATATGAATACAGTGTACAGGTATGCTGTAATTATTATAATATTATATTGTTATTACATTATTATTATTTTTAGATTTGACATTAAAGAAATAGGTAATTTCTGCTTGTCGTACTCTATTAAAAAAGTGGCGTTTTGGAAAATTCTCCATTATATAAATCTAGAAAAATATTATTATGGATATCTTGAAAACGCAACCTTAATTAGTATGTTTTAAATGCTTCATTATATCTTCGTCAGAAGGTTTTATAGAAAATTTGTTCAATTGGTCTTCTCAGTGTTTCTCATTACCTACCTCTTTCACTATGACAATGTCGGAATGACTAGTCGATCACTGCCCATTCCAATTAAATCCTGAAATTGAATTGTATCACTAATTTTGTATACTCCCAATCCATCCTCAGCTTTTTAAATCCAGAGAATCCAGTTTAGACAATTTAAAATGCTATAACATATGGTGTATATAGATTTTCATTAAATTTATTTTAAAATTTCCTTAACTCTAAGAATTAATATCATAGAAGTTTGTCATAATAAAAGTTCTCTATATCCATTTCCCTTTCCTTACAAACGTATATTTATATCGCAGTGCTTCAAACGATCGGAAATTCACGTAGCTATTCCACTTTCGTAGATCCTGTAACTGTTCCCATAATGCAAATTAATAATTTTCCTACTGAATCGATCTATTCATCTCATAATGAAGTCTAATGTATTCAATGTCTGGTGTCATTATTCATATGGTTGTGCATTGTGCGCATCGCCATTATTTCTGGTATAAAATAGGTCACCATTTACGTTTGTTCAACTGTTACTAGCATTGCACGAATTGAATGAACGCGCTTGGTAGTAATACTATATCGTTATAATAATTACGATAATCATTCGGACATCACGAAAAAGAGAATCATTATTAAATACAATAGGATTAATATAACTAAATTTTAAAGTTAAACTAGAGTTAAACTTTAGATAAATAAGTTAAGTAGGTACTCTTTCAAATTTTGGAAATGGATACTTTGGTAGTTTTAATATTCCATTACTTCATATAAATTTATAATGGAACAGCCACTTACCTGAGTAACACTTACTTGATGTGTTAATACCGACATCTCTCATTCGCAACGTAAACTAAAGAAATACTGTAACATTCAAATTAAAGATATGCTTGATAGGAATCTGCAAAAAAATAAATACTGATTTTATGTCATTCAAAATGCACAAAACTCACATTTCCCTGAACTCTAAATATTTCAAAGATAATTTAAATACCTATAATTTGTTCCTTAAAAGTGGGCTTATAATAATTAAAAATAAATCATTTATCCTGTTTGCTACTGAGTCGTATATTTAATCCTCCACATATGATTTTTGGAACAATTAGATTTAGTCATTAAAATATTAGACAATAGGCATCAGAAAGCTGATGTAACCATCAAGTTAGTTGACCAGAAAGAGGAAAGCGTTTAGAAGAGAGCGAGACTGAGAGCAACGAAATACGTTATTATTATTATTATTATTATTATTATTATTATTATTATTATTATTATTTTTGTCCCATTTCTCAACATACAAGTTGGTGCGGTTATTAACTTTGTCATCTATCTAGCTGAGAAAGTAATTCAACTCCTCTCAACTAGCCTAGAAACTTTCGGACTATATGGCACGTTTGTAACAATACTGCGCGTTGGCCTAGATTTACAATGTTATTGGAAAGTCCAATCTTGTCTAGATTTGCAAGGAAATTTTTACTGATTATACCTTCAGCTGGTATAACAAATGGAATGATAGCGTTACTGCGGAGTTTCCATTGAGCTTTGAGATCATATGCCAGGTTTTCGTACTTCGTTGCTTTTTCACCCTCAGTTTTTTTTATATTGTGCGACGACGGTACTGCTATATCAAGGACGATTCCAGTTTGTTCTCTCTTGTTTATCAGTATGATATCCGGTCTGTTGTAATCCACACTCCGATCAGTTGTTGTAACTCTGTCCCAGTATAACAGATGGTCGTTCGTTTCCAAGACCGGAGAGGGGTCGTATTTATAGTACGGTGGGGGTGGAGCATCAAGAAGGTTGTGCTTGATTGCCAGTTGTTGATGGATTATTTTGGCGAGTTGGTTATGCCGCCCTAAATATGCACTTTCTGCTAGCATGGGGCATCCCGCCATTATATGCTCAATTGTTTCACCTGAGGCCCCACACTTCCGACATTTGTCAATGACATTTAGCTTCAGGCAGTGTTTTTCGTAGTTCCTTGTTCTTACTACTCGGTCTTGAATGGCCATTAAGAATCCTTCCGTTTCCGGGTACAGCTGTCTTTCATGGAGCCATCGTAGAGAAGCGTTCTTGTCAACATTCTCTAGGTGTAACAATTTGGGGTATCTTCCATGGAGGGGCTGTTCTTGCCAAGCATTCAGATTCTCTTGCATTGACACAATATCGCTTTGGTAGCTATGTTGAGACAAATTGAGAGGTGTGTAGCCCTTGTCTTCTCTCCCTACTACTTTTAGTATTTCACTATCAGATGTTTGAAAATGTTGTCTCATGTTTTCTTCTTGTTTTAAACATAAGTTTTTTATGTTGAGTAGGCCCCTGCCTCCCTCTCTTCGGGGTAAATAGAGCCTCTTCACTGGTGAGTTAGGGTGAAGGTTTCTTGACTTGGTAAAGTACCTCCTCGTTGTTCTGTCTAATTCTTCCAGATCAGTGTTCGACCATTTCACAACACCAAAGGAGTATGTTAGTATAGGGATTGCCCACAAGTTTATCGCAGCGCATAAGTTTCCACCCGATAATTTAGTATTGAGGAGTTTGTTCAGCCTCTTTTTATATTTTTCTCTGAGTTCTTGCTTCAATTGTGAATGGTCCAGTCGCAAATTTTGTGAGGTACCAAGGTATCGGGTATGTTTCCTCCGCGGGTAACTGGTCAATTCCACTAATGTCCTGTGGGTGGTCATCTGCAACTCCTTTTTTGACATTGATGATTGCACATTATTATTATTATTATTATTATTATTATTATTATTATTATTATTATATTTTTATTATTATTATTATTGTTATTATTAATTTACGTCATACGAAATTATCATCTCGTTAAGACTGGTAATAAGGGCGGATCGTCAATCAAGCTAAGCTGAGTAAGATTTTAGGGTGTGCTTATAAGGCCCTTTTAAAATAGCCACATGAATTACTTGAACTCATGCACAGAAGACTATCGATCAGTTGCATCAATTGGTAAAAATCAAATTGCACTTGCATCTATGTACATTGTATATGTACATTATTATTACTATTATTAATAGTATATTGCTATATGTACCATTATCCCTGTTTGTCAAGTTATTGCTACGCACATTCAACGGTCGTTAGGAATTTTCGAGCGCTATCAGTGGAAACAAAAAGTATTGTCCGTTACAATTATATCATCGTTGCTCCTCTGCTGGTAATCACTTAATGAGATTTATCAGTTTTAGTAGCAGTCAAATACGTGTCTCCGTCGCGTTAAGATGTTCGTATACGGACCTTCGGTAGTCGAGTGATATAATAGTGATAAATATTAGTGAATGTTAGTGATTGTGGTGAGTGTCACAACTGACGTCTCGCTCGTGGACTACTGAATAGTTTGGAATTCAAGTTAATTTGGGTGGTACACATACATTGCGCACTTAGACCTTTTTAAAATTACATTTACTCATTTTAGCGTTCACACTAAGGGTCGTCCAATTTAAATTTCTATAACAATTTCTTCGCCCTTGCAATTTTGCAATGAAGAGATGTTTTGCATCACCATAACTGGTGATTTTTCGAATATATTTTAAATTCAATATAATTGAGCTTTGGTTGTTGTACCATGTAATCATTTAAATGAGTCCTTGAGCGTTGACGTCTTTTGGAAGATGAAGCTGAAGTCCTCCCAAGAAGTGCAGTGGAAGTAGAATCAGACGACAGGGCCCTGGAAATGTCAGAGTAAGTGGTAAGTATCCGACGAGAGAATATTTAGAAGTTTCATTGAAATGTTCATTGCAAATTGCCAAGTAGCCAATGTAGACTAAAAGCATACATTTTCCGGGATGCTTTGATTTATCGTAGTTTACAGATGTCCTACATTTAAAGGTTCCCATCATAGATTTCACTATAAAATGTTTATTAATTGTCAAAAAATGACAGGTAGTTTTTGGTATATTAATCCAAAAACTTCCACGAAATTTGACCAAGGCGTTTTTGAGGTTGTTGAATCCAAACCTGTTTTTTTAATTTTTAGTTATTTTAAAATAATAAATAATTATTTTAAAATAAAGTATTTTTCCAATATGGCCGATTGTTGAAACAAAATTCTTAAAATGAGTGTTAAACAAAGAACGTCTTCCGATTTTCAATTAGAAGTTATTAAGAACTAATTGATACCATTCAACAAAAGTAATTTAATTAATTAATTTATTACTTTATTTAAATAATTATATAATTAATAATAGTAATTCTAAACTGCTGATCGAATTGGGCAGACTTCTCAAATAGTTCATAGAAATCATTGAAAAATGGGATAAGCATGAGAAACTATTTATTTTTGAAAAATAATATTAAGTACTTGATAATAATATTTAAAAATTACAACAATATTACTTAGTACTATATAACTAAATGAAATCTCTAGTATTTTGTGCAGAATTAAAATATTTTTGGCTTACGTCTTCTGTTAACTGCACATATTCAGTAAATACTAGATAATTTAAACAATATTGTTCACAGAAATCTTTCTGTATCTTCCAATAGATCAAAATTGATAAATAATTAATTACTGAACAATGTAAATTACATTGCTGTTCATGATACCTTACACCAATCTAAAGTCTCTCTATGCAGATCTTTTTAAAGATATCTTTACATTATTTAAAATTATTGAAAACTGGTAATATTGAGCATAAGGTGTTAATATACATATATACACACAAAATTTTTTCTGTTAAATTTGTTTCATTTAATATCTCAAAATGAAAATTTATAGATTTATTTTTCAGTTCTTTCTCTAATAATTTAAATCTTAATTTTATTTTAGTCTAAATCTTCACAAAAACCAACTAATTTTGCAAGTGATTTGTTTAATTCATAGAGCGACATAGCGGGAAACCTATTAATACGTTTTCCCTGATATGCTTACAATTAAAACTTTCAAGCATTTTCTTTTCTGGAAATTATTCCAGTTCCATTTTCGCGAGAGTTTTACATATGAAAATAAACATGAGTTCATGAAGACGAAGTTATCATACAAATACTAATTTCTAAACAATATAAAGAAAGTTCCATTAACTGTAATAGAAATTAATTTCATGAAATGTAATTTTCTTCTTTATCGTTAAATGGTGAACAATAGTTTTTCAGTTTACTCTGAATTATGGCAATTTATTTTCACAGATTTATTTTCTTTGGTTTCTTAATTTCAAAAAAGCATTTAGTTTATAAAAAAAATTGTCCATTTTAGGATCAATAGTATTATATAACCAGGGTGTTCATACATAGAGATAGGGATTTTACCCTATCGTTGATACCAAGTACAGTTTTAAAGGTCGATACTTACAAGATTGATTGAGTATAATTAGATGAACATTCGAAAAAACCAATATTCAAACTAAAACCAAACTAATTCCAGTACTAAGTGAGTGTATGAGTCTAAACTCATACACTTGCGAACTTTTGTAGGTTATAAAATGAATTGTTGGAATGGTCGTTAATTATTTCGGTTTATTCATTTTACAGAAATTGATCGTCGTAAAGCGTCTCCGCACACAACCAGAGGTGGAAGAGAGGTTTAAGAATATCAAGGTACAATAAATACATATTTTCTCTCAATTTCACTTATAACAGTCTATTTTCTTTATTTTCAGGTAGGAGAAACTATTTATTTCGGTATTTATCATCAAATCGTCCCCTTGCACTCAGTTTAGTATGATTGGAAAAGTCTGAAAAGTGGAAAAGTGTTTGGTGACAACAGTGAATTTAGTGTTTAGTGAGTGGTTGTTGATGGATTTCATTTTCAGGTAAGTACAACTTATATCAAGTTTTACGATTCAGGTTGTATCTTATATCTAAATTTTGCTTATATAAATGTTCATTTTCAGCGCTATTTAATTTTGCTAAGTATAGGTACACCTTTTTTAAATTTGTTTCCTTTACTTACTTCTTTATTTTCAAGTAAGATAATTAAAAGTTCATATTTTATTATTAACAGTTTAATTGTAAATGGCATTTTCAAATTAACCATTTTTTTTCGGTTTCATGTGTCTTTCAAGTTATACTTTTTATAACCGTTGTTAAATTTCACAAAGTGTTTGTTCATTTACTGAAAACTTTTCTAATTTAAAATATTTTTTAAGGTTGGCACACATTTTCTATTTATTTTGCTTACATTTGAATTTACTTTTCTTAAAAATACTGAAACAATGTAAAAGTGGATCCACGTGGAATTTCCCAGTTTGATTTCCTTAAGGGCAAACAGATTTAAAAACAAAAAAATGTTATTCGAGGTAATTCAACGCAAATAGCTTCTAGCTTCTTTAGGAAATTTTACAAGTTTTTAGTGAAAATTCGCATTAATTAATTTTCTTACTGAAATTTTACTTAGGCAGAAACTGAATCAAAATATAGAAGAATACCTGCTACAATTAAAGTGGCATCTAATTTTTTAATACCCCCTCTACAATTGACTCTTCACTAAAGTAACTATAGGTCAAAGTGTGGCTATCGTTGACGATTCTGGGGATATTTATACTATAATGAAAATGCGCAAAATTAGCCATGTGAAAAGGATTTTTTGAATTCCATTTATAATTTGCAGAGATCACAATTTGACAATTTTTGGTTTTAATGACAGAAAGCATTTTGGAACTAGATTAGTATTAATTATTGTACTATACAGTAGATCTGTTCGACAATATAGAGAATGATGCCTGCAGAATGACGAAAAATACTTTTGAAAGGTGGTTTTGTGCGTACTGGAACAGAATTCTAAGAAAAAGAAAATACCGCATACTAAAATTTTAGAGTTTTGACAACTTTTTACTAAATAAATTATATGTTCCTTAACCAATAATCGATAATGGACATGCAATAATGAGCCTAATTCAAAATGAAATCACAAATTCATTAGAATAATAATTACTATTTGTTTGTTTTCAGCTTGTACAACTTTCTTTCCAACTCCTCTTCTATTGAATACAAAACGTCGTGATGATTAGAACATTGTCAATACTCAAAAATTTTCTAATAGCTTTTCCAACATTGGCAACATAATAGAAACTTCACTTCCAAATTCATTCCCTTTGTGTGTGTGTGTCGTCGTCTGTCATTGTATCATTTATTCAAACTGATTTTCAATAAAATTATCCTGTCTCAGCTCTAAATAACAATAAATTTATAAACTTCTTTATACCAGAGAAACAAAAGCTTAATATATCGTTAGTGAAGAAAAAACGATTCGGATTAAATTATGCTCATCTAATAAAATTGGCTACCTTTTAGTAGGTTGATAACAAAAATTGTTGAATATTGTTGAATAATTGGTATTAACTTTTACTTGAGCAAGAGTATTTAAAAAAAGTGCATAAGGAAGCAAGTTAATACTTATTTAGCAATTTTGATAGTGCATACTGCCAGCATATTTCAACCCTTACTTAGTGTTTGCTAACCGCTTTCGTAACAGTATTCATTATCATAATGATCAAAATATATTGCACCAAATTTTTAGGTACGCCAAATAGGTGTTGTTAATATTTGGTATACAATAATACAACAAATACAAAAATACAAATTTATTGCACTATATAACTAATAACATAGATATAACACCAAAATCAGTCGATATTTGTACGATAAAGTTGGCTATTGAATACATACATAGTATCTTATACACAACATGATCGTTATTATAGTATAATAGTATATTTAAGCGGTTTTCCAACTCTAAGTATAATACTCTGGAGTTTAATATACAATAGTCATTATTATTATATACGTTTATATCATGTATAGTAAATAATGTGAAAGTTAATTACTATGTATTTAAAATTAATATAACGTTCAATGTAACCAAGTAACAACAAATCGCTATTGTCAAATACAGAGAAACAATATCAAGGGATAATCCGTTTATCTGATGGCAAAAGTATGACGTCAGTGAGTTGTTCTTATCTCGAACCAATCATATGTGTTATATGAGAAGTACCCATAATGCACAAGTGAATACATAATTATATCCACAAAGTTAATTTTTAAAAGATACACTGGTAGATAAGTCATCACGTCATCGCTGTAGGAATTACAGCATATTAATTCGATTCATTGAATGATAATAATAATTGAGTTTTGAACAATAGATTAGGGGATTACTAAATTTAGTAGGTTAATTAGTATGGTATTTCATTTACCTGGCGAATAACTTCCATTTCGGTTATTGGTTTAAATGGTGATATCACTTGAAACAATTTAGATATTTCAATATTTGAGCAAGTGATTAATTTAATGTAGTGATTTTTATAATAGAGTGGAGCTCAATAATTAAGCTTTTCATTAATTAACCAATAATTAACCATTCTATTCAATGAATATTTTATTTCGAAAAACAGGGTAAGGGGTTACTAAATTCAGGTTAATTGATATATATTTCCTGATATTGGTGAATAACTCCCATTTCAGTTATTGCTTTTAATGAACATATCACCTGAAGAAACTTAGATTTTTCAATATTTTTTCCAAATTATTCATATAATTGAATGATTCTTATAACAGAGTCTAGTTCAAAAATTGATATAAATAATTGAGTTCGAATTCTACTCTAATGTGTAATTATTGTTTAATAAAGACGTATTATTTGTATTATTATTAGTAAACAGGTATTGTAGGGTAATTTACCTGAAATGACTATTGAAGTGGATGTTGGTGTTACACAAATCGAACATGGACAATTATAATTACATGTTATACTTAATTGGTATTAATACTCTGATCATTTATCAGGTAAAATGCGGTGATATTACTTCGTTCGTTATAAGAACAAGTCACTGTATGCTTTTAACTGCACTTACTGTTGTTGAAAAATTACTCAGAGATAACGTTAGTGATCAAGTCTTGCGTTGAACGTTTTCTGTCATTAGTAAGCCTTATCGTATTCGACTTAACTTCGAATGAAAGTTATAACATTTCGTCGCTCTCAAAACTATCTATATCACTTAATTGCAGTCCACGGCGAACGTTCCTCTGATTACTCCTTCTCCCTTCGAGTTTCCCTCGTCACACTCTGTACCTCTCGATCTCCTCCCTCGGCCTTATGTACACCGGATAGGATCTTTTGTGGAGGTTCGATTCGGGACTCTCTGTCGTGGTCGAAGTCCTACTTTTCAGGAACCTCTTTATGGCGAAGTCCCTTATGCTCCTCAAAGCCGGCCGGGAATTCTGGACCAGATTGTTGACAGCTGTCAGCGTCTGGATCGGAATCTGGAATCGAGCCGTTGTTCTCATTAGGTTTAGTTTGATAGGGGAATGGGGTGAAGTGTGAAAGTGAGGGTGTGGCGGAGAGTGATGAGAGTAGAGGGCGATCGTATAAATTTCAGCTCTAATGATTGGAGTAGGTATATGGAATCTAGTGGTTGTTCCAGAATTATTCGTTATAAATAGAGAGCGGATTTTAGGTAAAAACCTAAAACCTTACCTTTTTACCTTTTTTGGACAAAATTGTCTAATTTTACCTTTTTTGTGTACTTTCTTTTTTTTAACCTTTTTCAGTCATTTTTTTACCTATATTTAGCCTTTTCGAATAAAAATAATAGCTTGTGTAAGTGTACTGTTTATTAATGTAAATTTTGGAAAACTACCTGGTAACTTAAAAAAATTGGAAGCATCCGGATTGACGTTGGTCGAATCGTTATCGATACTGGATGAAGTTGAGGACATTGCTCCGGGAAATGTCGGGACTTCTTGTAAAGAAAAATTAAAATATGTTTTGAATAAAAACCCATTCTTAGCAGAACTTCAAGAAATTCGCCAAATTCACGCAGGTGCCAAAAGCAACTATTGCCATTTATCCATAAATATAATAGAAAATTTGAAATTTGCACCAATCACTTCAGTAGATGTAGACAGATCTTTTTCTCTCTATAAAAATTTACTAAGCAGCAAAAGGACAAATCTAACACCAGAAAATATCGAAAAATTGTTAATTTGTTCTTGGGAAAATAAATAAGTTTTTAAAAAATTGTGTGTTTTTGAGTAGGGGTAAATTATAGCTCAAGAACTATTTTTTGTTTTAAAGGTTTTCACCTTTTTTTTAACCTTTTTCTCAGTTTTATTTTACCTTTTTAACTTTTTATTTTAACTTTTTGAACAATTTTATTTCACCTAAAATCCGCTCTTTAGTTATAAACACTGCTGAGAGGTGGTAAGGTGTAAAATTGATAGGTTTTGGGTCTTATCAAGAAGACGTTTTTCGTTATAACATGGAGCAAGTTATACCAATATCGTTATTTAATTATTTCTATAAACTCCATTAGGTAAATGACATATAATTTAATAGTTATTTATGGTACTAGCGTATTATGTTGAAAATAAGTCAAATAAGTCATAAAATTCTCAAGTGACTTAGGAAACATAACACGCGAGTGGCATACAATGTTTTATCCAACAAGTGGAAGAAATCGTTTATTACGAGATAATAATTAACAAGCTTTGTGATCAAATCAAAGCTACATGCGTCTCAGTACACTATAAATGTCAGAATAACTTGACAGTGACTTTTTTACATTTTGGTTAAAGTAGGTTTGTTTGGTTGCCACGGGCAATCTTTAAATATAAATACTTTAAATATGAACGTGACTCACTAATGAGTTATGGATTATAACACATGTGTTATATGGCATGTGATGGATAAAATAAATTACAATACTTATATCAACATTTACATCTAATAATATATATCCATTAAATACTATTTGGCAGAATGAAGAAAAATTCTGTAGCTACTTCTAACAAGTTTTCATGTCATTTCATACGTTAATACTCCAAAAGTTAGTTAGTTCTTTTAGTTGCAACCCTTCTGAACCCATATGCCTGTGCTCCTTTTTGAGAAAAAATTAAAGAAAGTTATGCAGTTAATATAGTTTCATTTCTTCTTGATCAACAAGTTCTTGTTTTCATTATAACTTACTCGGAAATTACAAATTCATTATTGTTTCTCAAGATACACCTCACAAAATTACCACCACTATATACATTGTGAAAAGAGGTTAAACGGAACATAGACTGTTCATTACTTTTTGGTATACACTTTTCTTGTGTTTGTTTGAGCTGAAATTTATATGGCACGCTTCACATGAGAATAGCAGGTCAGTTGTGAAGATGTTCAGGTGAAATTCTGGCCTCAGTTCATTAGTGTCATGAAGAAAATATGTGAAAATATGCATAAGATAAACCAATGAAAGCATAAGAGGATAGAGTTCGAAAATATTATGCGAATAGTAGCGTTTTCGTTTCATTCTTATAGACAGATGAGAAATGGTGACAGCAGAGATGAGATGATTTTGCCAATGGTCTTTACACTTACGTCCGACTACATTTTTGCTCTTATAACTTTGGTTCTAGCTATCTTCCTCACCAAGAAGATTTCCCTTTCGCCAATATCGTTCTGCATACATAAAGTGTCAATTTTAATGTAGGTATTTTCACTTGTAGCAACATCACAAGAAAACGATTCATTTCTGTTTTGTACTCACATTGAAGAAACCGTCGATGAGTTTGGAACGTTCGGCTGTTTCCCGTTTGATTCTCGGTTCCGTTTCACTCATGGCCGACTCGAAATGGTATTCACTTCCCTGAAAGGAGAAATATGATTTAACGGCATAATTTCGTGGAAAAGGTTATTGTTCTTTATTCACGGTAATATTGCTCTTTTGTTACTTAACCGCACATGGTCGTATAAAGCTTGCTTTATTAAAGTGTCAGTGGGAATTTTGAAAAATTATGTCCTTTCACATGTTACATTTTTTGAATTAAAATATCTGAGTGAATAACGAAGTAGGTAACGGTCTATCAAAATACCCCGTGGAGTAATAAAACCATTATCTCGCCGGTAACCAGAGGCGTTCTTAAAGAAATGAACGGAAATTAATAAATGAGTTATAAATTTGCTTAAAACCCTTATAATTGTTTTAATCAAAGGTAGGCATTACGACCGCGAATGTTATCAACCCAGAAGCGCTTCCAGTTTTAGCTGATTTGTTGTTAAATTATCATTAATATAATATATTATAATATCTGAACTCGGTATTTATTTATAATATTTTATGGTAATATTTTTTATATCTTCTATTTATAAGGATGTGTTGGATTCTTGACGTCTACCTTGTAAATTTGTCGATTCAGATAGTGGTGATCAAATCTTGAATTTTCATTTATTAATTCATTCATTTTTTTATACTATTATGTATGGAGAGATTTGCATGTACTTACTATTTTGTGAAATGTGAAAACTTGCATTACATAAAAATTTCAATTACTTTCACAACCAAATACCAATACCAATAATATTTTTTTTTGTAGCTACACTGATTAATACACACTCATTGATTCTACTAATGTTCCGTCACTAACGTCACTAATATTAATTTTGTCAGATCAGGAAGTGACTGTAAATAGGCATAATAAATATTTTTTACCCAATAAAGATCTTTACATGTTATGTTTTTAAAGTTTGCTTTCCAAACTATTCCAAGGAAGAGACCACAACGGATATTGTCATCTCGGCAATTCTAGGTAAGTTAAGGGAACTGCAGCTGCAAATGCGTTCGTTAACATCTCGGGGTGTTTATGTAAATAACATCGGCCCATTTATTTCGTTTAAAATCAGTTTATCAGTAATCAGTCATCATTGCATAGACGTGCAAGTGTGTGTAATTAGTCAGGGACAGTTTGAATTTCAAAATAAAGATCTGAGTTTACCAGGAAACCATTAGGTCCTGGGTGTTCATAGTGGTATTTTTAAACTACGGAGATACGTTTTGGAGTATGGAGAATTTACCAGGACCATCGAAACGCCCAAAATTAGCGCCATTCTCAATTAATGAGAAAGTTTTAATTTTGAATTATTTCGATCACATCAAGAATCAAAATTCCGATGCGAGTGTGGACACACACAATTTTTCCAGTTACCGACTATTGCGTATTTACTCATTTTCCCCGACCGTACGCCAGAGAGTGATTATTCCCTGTATGTTTCCAATAGTCATAGGCACAATATTCGCACGTGTTTCGGGTGAGTCACTCAAAATAAAAAGCGATTCCGTAGGACAGCATGTAAAACTCCCAAAATTTAGAAGATGCCACCTTTTATGGGTTTTCCATTTATAATGTGATTTTATTACTCCATGGGTTATTTTGACATATTACTATATTACTACTATATTACTACTATATTAGACTATATTATTCCAATACTTTTTACGTCACTTTCACCTAATTCACCAATCATTCGAATTATTGCAGTAGCAATTAAGTATTACTCATTTTTCTTCAATTTCGTACAAAATTTGGCATTTCCTTCTTACAGAGACTCAAGGACTACGAGAATTTTAATTCAGACTCAAATATTGACTACTACCCAATTAGAATAGATGTGGTTGATGCTGTTTATATTTCGACTCTTTCAAATTTACATAGACGTCACTCAAAATTTGCACAACTCCCTCACACTTCGACATGTCAAAGACATCTAAAATAATTCATTTACGTCACGAGTAAGACACATCAAAACTGACGCATTTAACATTCAGACGGCGGATCCTTCCATTATAGAAAGTGTTTAAGGATTCCAGAAGCGACACTTAGCCGGAAGGCAAAAATCAACGAGTTATAACGACATAAAAGTAGACTTATTAGACGTATTTGGGTCGGTCGAACTTGTGAATTTTATGACGAAGTAACTGCACAACGTTAGGAAGTTAACCGAGTGAAGAATGTGTTGTTCCGTATGGGACACACCGCTGGGGAAAGTTTAACTGTACACGAGAACGAGGACGATTACCTCGGAGATATATGTACGAGAGGATTAGAATTGGAACGAGCGGGTAGAAAAGGAACATTTTCGCCGTTATTCACCGGTTTGTGAATTGATAAATATTTATAGAGGAGATTCACGTACATATGCTGAAACATACTTGGGAAACGTTCACCTTTCACTCACCAACAACCAGGCAATTTTACAGGCTAATATTTTCGGCCTTCGATTACACATTTTTGTTAACATAGAGATAATTAGTGAAAGTTTATAACAATTTTAACGAATATGTGGTTCAATATATCGTATATATTTTTTACCAGACGTTTCAATGGCTTTTTGTAAATATTTAGGATTATCACAGAACACCATTAACATTGGGAAGTGGAAAGCCAGTCGACAACCAACTGCAAAGTAGGGGCCGTAGATTTGTCTTTTCTAAAGCCAACTTGTAAATATGACGGTCCTTATGTTTTTTTTTCAATATTCATCAATGCGTTCCTTGATACTTCTTTCATAAATTTTACCGAAGGAACTTAGCAAACATATTGACTTATATGCAGATGGCTCTTCGATTTTCTTAAGTTTCCATAAAGATGTACCTTTGTAACTTTCCAAGCTCTGGAAAAAGGTTGTTTTAAAAACACTTCAATAAATAGATCAAGGAACATACCAGGCTAATATTTTCGGCCTTCGATTTCACATTTTTGTTAACATACAGATAATTAGTGAAAGTTTATAAAAAATTTAACGGATATGTGGTTCAATATATCGTATATATTTTTTACCAGACGTTTCAATGGCTTTTTATAAATATTTAGCAAGTAACTCCAACAAACATGTAATGAATACCTATACAAAATTCTTAAAAGCACATGTTTGGGAAGTAATTAACATCCTTTGAATTCACAATAACCAAAGGTTTGTTAAATATTTTTTATGACAAAGTTGTCTTGTATAACAAGTTTTAATTTTTGTTCGCTTTGTTTTTTTACTTGTTACAAAGTGATATTCCTAATTCATATATTTATTCAACAGATACATACAAAATAATGACTTTTACCCACAACCAGTTCTCTCTAATCTGTCCCGACCTAATATAATATTTAATACTCGAATATTTACTCCAAAAATATACTAAACTTTGTAGGTTGGAAAATAAATTACTTTTGTCTTCATTAGTCTTCTCCAGTAAGATCTAGCACCCAGTACTTCCAATCTTAACACAATTTTGAATATTATCATGTATTATTATAGATATGTTTCATTTCAATCTGCATTTTCATTTTTATGTCTAGGGTTATCACAGAACACCATTAAAATTGGGAAGTGGAAACCCAATCGACAACCAACTGCAAAGTAGAGACCGTAGATTTGTCTTTTCTAAAGCTAACTTGTAAATATGACGGTCCTTACGTTTTTTTTTTTCTAAATATTCATCAATGCGTTCCTTGATACTTCTTTCATAAATTTTACCGAAGGAACTTAGCAAACATATTGACCTATATGCAGATGGCCCTTCGATTTTCTTAAGTTTCCATAAAGATGTACCTTTGTAACTTTCCAAGCTCTGGAAAAAGGTTGTTTTAAAAGCACTTCAATAAATAGATCAAGGAACATACCAGGCTAATATTTTCGGCCTTCGATTACACATTTTTGTTCACATAGAGATAATTAGTGAAAGTTTATAAAAATTTTAACGAATATGTGGTTCAATATATCGTATATATTTTTTACCAGACGTTTCAATGGCTTTTTATAAATATTTAGCAAGTAACTCCAACAAACATGTAATGAATACCTATACAAAATTCTTAAAAGCACATGTTTGAGAAGTAATTAACATTATTTGAATTCACAATAACCAAACGTTAGTTAAATATTGTTTATGGCAAAGTTGTCTTGTATAACAAGTTTTAATTTTTGTTCACTTTATTTATTTATTTGTTACAAAGTGACATTCCTAATTCATATATTTATTCAACAGATACATACAAAAATAATGACTTTTACCCACAACCAGTTCTCTCTGATGTGTCCAGACCTAATATATTATTTAATACTCGAATCCATACTTCAACAATCAACTAAACTTCGTATTTTTCTCTTCATTGGCCTTCTTCAGTAAGATCTAGCACCCAGTTCTTCCAATCTTAACACAATTTTGAATATTATCATGTATAATTAAAGATATATTTCATGTAAATCTGCAAGAAAGCCTTTCAATTAGCAAATCCAGAGAGCCAGTAGCTCCCTTGGCTCAATTGGAAAAAAGCTCAAAATTTAGAGAGTACACTATTTCGCTGATTGACTGATAGTTATGTGGAAAAACGAGAATTTTAGAAATAAAGCAAGCTTTTAATAAAACGTAATAGCCCTTGCAGTACATATTTAGATATCTCTGTTCTAACTCATTAGTTGTAAAATAAATTTATGGGGCTATTTACAAGAATTCAAGATCATACTTAATAGTTGTAATCAAAAATTGAATAAAACACTATAAAAATATTTAAAGAGTAATTTCTAATTGCTCTTCCTGAAGTAGTATTTTTTTTTCTAAATTTACCTCTGAATACGAAATTTCTGGTAAAGTACTCGGCGATTCCAAAATTCCGACGATTTGTAATGCCTGTGTAGTCAACGCAGTAATCAGCAGCATCCATACTAATCTGTCCAGGATATAAACTACGACCTAAAAGAAAATTGAAAAAATGGTTAAAATAGCTAATTCTAATAAGTATAATATGATCAATATGTAATTATTATTACATATATATATTAATATGTTTAATATAATAGGGGATATTGAAATTGTTAGCTAAAGTTAAATAATATGGCAATATTATTAACGTGTTTCTTTCATACATTTTCATAGAGCTTATTTAATATTAATGATTATAAATAGAAATATATTGTATTTAACTGCATTTTATAACGATGGGTTACAAAGTAGCTTTGCATTGCATTTGTTACAAATAGGAACCTTTTAGGCCTAAAAAGGCGCTTTTACAAATGAATGTTAAACAAAGATTGCTTCAATTTGCTATAAAAATCAAAAATGTAAACTGTCTACCATTCTTTTAGAAAAATTAATTTATCCATTGTTCACTTCTCCCCCATATATATTCACAGGCACATTGTAATTTGTAGGTTATATATGTTAACTCAATAATTGACTTTTAATCCCTCAAGATATAAATTATCAAAACGTAAAACGTGAGATGCATAAATTCTCCAAAAGACGCACTTAAATCTGTAATCTTGTATTAGGCATTTGATAGTACCTGAAAAATTAGGAAATATCCTGAATTCCCAAAAGTCCTGAATTTTGGCAAATTTAAATACGATAAAAGTGATAGCATTCCATACAGAAAACCCATGAAACTGTCTCAAGTATATTTTCTTATGTTCATGATTTTCTCCATGATTATATACGGTAAGTCAATAATTTATTTTTAATCCCTCAAAATATAAATTATTAAAACGTATAACGTGAGATGCTTAAATTCTACAAAAGACGCACTTAAATCTGTAATCTTGTATTAGGCATTTGATAGTACTTGAAAAATTAGGAAATATCCTGAATTCCCAAAAATTCTGAATTTTGGCAAATTTAAATACGATAAAAGTGATAGCATTCCATACAGAAAACCCATGAAACTGTCTCAAATATATTTTCTTATGTTCATGATTTTCTCCATGATTATATACGGTAAGTCAATAATTGATTTTTAATCCCTCAAAATATAAATTATTAAAACGTATAACGTGAGATGCTTAAATTCTCCAAAAGACGCACTTAAATCTGTAATCTTGTATTAGGCATTTGATAGTACTTGAAAAATTAGGAAATATCCTGAATTCCCAAAAATTCTGAATTTTGGCAAATTTAAATACGATAAAAGTGATAGCATTCCATACAGAAAACCCATGAAACTGTCTCAAATATATTTTCTTATGTTCATGATTTTCTCCATGATTATATACGGTAAGTCAATAATTTATTTTTAATCCCTCAAAATATAAATTATTAAAACGTATAACGTGAGATGCTTAAATTCTCCAAAAGACGCACTTAAATCTGTAATCTTGTATTAGGCATTTGATAGTACTTGAAAAATTAGGAAATATCCTGAATTCCCAAAAATTCTGAATTTTGGCAAATTTAAATACGATAAAAGTGATAGCATTCCATACAGAAAACCCATGAAACTATCACCAATATATTTTCTTATGTCCATGATTTTCTCCATGTGCATCACTTAAAATGGCAATTAAAACAAAATCAAAAGCCAAATGAGGCCACATACAAATATTTTTCAGTATGGCAGATTTCTTATGAAATTGATAATAAGAAACTTAAATATAATTAAAATTTTTATTATTTAATGGTATCAATGCTTCAACCAAAATACATCAAATTAAGCAAAACTAATTTAACCGGAATTATTTATATAGCACTTATTTCAGAAACGGTTGTGTCTTTAACATCTATTTTTAGAATGTTTTAAACGTAAGGTACTCGTCAAATGTTGCACAACGTGTTATTTTGTGAGAGCGCATATATAGATAAAATTTAAGAATATAACTCGATAAAATTAATGACACTGAATCGAATTAATAGCAAACATTTTTAAAAATGATCTAATTTTATAACAGAATTCTAAAATAAAAAGAATTCTTGCTTGAAAATAGCTTTAGAGGTATTTATGTTCTTGACTTTTTTGAACAAATTTTGCAAAAGATTGGTGATGGGTTGCCAAATATTTATCCTCTTTGGTCCACTTTTCTAGAGAAATTTTTGTATGTGGGAATTTCAAAATTTTCTTTACACTCTTGTAGTTAGTTGACATAATGTCTTTGCTTTAATGGCAGAACTAGCCTATTTCGACAAATATCTGTTCTTATTCGGATATTGCAAATTTAAAATATATTATATTGTATATTATTATTATTATTTTATATTATTATTAATATATATGCATATTATTATATATTATTATATTATATATACGCCGTCTAGTGTAGTACAGATATCAATAACAGGCGTTATGTGCGATTTTAGTTCATTTTAAAAATAAATTTGAAATTTTGAAATGGCAAAATATTTCCCCAAAAGTATTATTTTTAAAAAGGGACAAATATCCAGAATATCATCGAAAATGGCAGCCATTTGCCACGACGCCCGTTCTTTAACGATCACACCTTTCCACTGCGACAGTATTTCACTAATTAGAAAATATGATAATTAACCTTTGAGTTCAACTTTTTTGTGAGTTTCGCCACATAAATAAAATTATATCATTAATTGCTTCGCTAATGCACTTTACTCGTAATTAAAACATTAATTTTCCGTTGATGGTGAAAAGAAAGCCGACAATCATCCTACCCCAACAATAAGTAAATTTCCTTTCTCCTTCGTACGAAACCTCGAGAAAGTTTTCCATTAAATATTTATGTGACTAAAGTTATGTAATTAAATTTGACACAATAAACGGTTTAAGTGGCGATCTTTTCTTAAAAGTGAATTTATACGAGACGAAATAGTACTCAAAATGTTTATAATAATAGACAGGAAGGAGACAAAGTGAAAGCAAATTTTTACGAATATATGCGAAATTCGTTCCTCACGTCAGAAAAAGTTTAATTTGTCGAAAACAACTTTTAATTAAGACCATTAATCAATATATTTCGTGCACGTACATACGTTAGTTAGCTCAATTAATCGCATAGGTAATTAACTTCAAAATCATAATTAATTACTGCTCCAAGGTGAACTCCGAAGAAATTGTTTTGAATTAGTCGATTTTTTTTAACACTAACAGCATCACAAAACTCGTAAAATTAACGTCATTGATCCTTAACCTACGTCACGTTTAAATGCGAAGGTCCTGAAAACAGCTGTTGATAAATATACACCTACATAGGTTAACATATTAAAATATATATTCATGGATCTGATCGCAAAATTAAACATTTTCGCTAAAGTGAATATAGAAATACGATCTTAAATGGTTATTATGGTACTAACGAGACTGGAGGTAAGTTCATGGCAATTACGAGAAATGGCGTGAATCATAACATGAAATAATAAAAATATTTTTGGTTATTTCAATTTAACCAATTAGTAATTAATTACGTCACTTTGTGAATCCTTAATAAATTTTAATTGGTTTCATACCACGTGAACGAGGAAACTGTGCAGTTGTAATTATTGTTTTTTGTTTTGCATGCATGCCCTTTGATAAAGAGTAATTCTAGGGGCGAATATTGGCAAACAGTACGTTGTATACATTGCATGTCAATTTGGATTCCTTAATTAACATCGCGCAAAGTCTATTCCTTACGTACAAATATTCCACCGTACCAAAAAACTTAATTAAGCAACATGACAATTTGTGACCCTCATCAAGTGCACGGAATTTGTATTAATTGTTATTTTAACGATACAATATCGTTAACTTGTTTAGCTTAATTACTAATTTGTCTGCTTTTTAAAGTGACTCAAGTTGCTTAACAACTAATTCCCTATTATTTTTTTAAAATCATTCCATTACTCATTCCAACAGAGTCACGTTTCATTTCATGGCGAAGTTCATTATCGAAGTCGATCTTCGTTACTATCTTTAGATTCAATGCCTTTACTTCTTTCACTTCCTTTTTCTCCATTTTCAATGTAGTTCAGTGTCAAAGTAGGGTATAACGTCGCGGAGAATAAGTTAGTTAATTAGCAGTGCAAATCGTGTTTCATTTTAAAATATTTTACTAAAAATTGCGAAAATTCCAAGTGGTGTACTTTAATGGCGTTATACTTAGTAATTAGCTTCCATTGGTTTTTGAGAAGTTCGACGATTTGCATTTCATTGTATGTATGTGACAATAAGTATGGATTTTTAATAAAATCCTTCCGTTATTTAATTAGGTAATTAAGGTTGTCTGCGCTCAACGATAAATGTTGCTCAAGATTTGTAGGAACAATACGGATTATATAATGAACTGGTAGTGGTTTATTAATAAACAAATATATTTTTAGAAAAGTTTTCGAACCAAAATATTATCGTATTATGTTAATTTTCCGGATAAAATTTGGGACTTGCCAATTGGTATGTGTTTGGAATTATAATTAACGTATTCCAATAAGAAAATAATTCGTTTTATTTGTATAATAAACTCAAAATAATTAAGTTACCAAACAGTCATTTAATTAAAATTTTCCCAAAATTTCTTCTTGGTACAGGATTAAAACTTTTGCAGTTCTAAAATTAATATCTGGGTTTCTTGGGAATTAATCCGATTATTGACTTTAACAAATAAATGACTTACAGTGCGTTGCAAATTACATTGGACGGGATTTCCTAGCCTAAAATGGCGACAGGGTTGGCTCTATGGGTCGTACAGAAGTATATAAAAAAGTACTGTAACCAACTAATAGTTTTTAGATGCACAATTTTATTTCAGAGAGTAGAATTTTAAATTCTAGTGACTAATAATTACTATAAATTTGACTGGAAACAGACAGCTCAAAATATAACGACAATAACATTAAATACTTATGTTATACAAGTGCGTCTCTGATACAATCTACTGGCTGATATTAAGTTCAATACCTATGTAACGAAAGTACTTCATGATGTTTATACTAATTTACAAGTGCATTAAGTGTCAATTTTCTTAAAAGGGATTCGAAGTCTATGTCATAAGGGTGGTTTACCACCCTTAACGTGACACTTTTGAAAAGTATATAGCTTACTGACGTCACTAATAAAATTAATCCCACTTTTATCGACACAACAAATACGTATTCATTATTATGATAAATTGTATCCAAATTGTCAGAATAATGAGAATTATCATGTTCCTATTTTTTAGTAGTAATACTTGTCTAAGTCTGATTTTAGTTAATTCAAATTAAATTTTGAAATAATAATTTTAATCCAAATTTTAGTACAGTCAGATACTTGTAACAAAGTGAGTAATAAGAATGTAAAAATGGTAATATGTCTTCCGGACTAATTCCTCATATCTTGCTATATATTTCGATAGTAGATAAATAGTCAAGGTTTTAAAAATAATCTTGATACAAATTTTGAGATTTAGTGTAAATAAAGAAATATATTCAAAAAAGTTATCAAAACTTTATATAAATTCTACGATATAGATATAAAATTCACTATAAATTCACGAATTTAGAGAAAATTTCAAAAACCTGAAAACGACAAGTGTAAAGTGCCCTTTTGAGGGGAGTTTTTAAAAAAACATTATTACAGTTTTTTTATACACATTCAACAGTGCAATAAATGTTTATATTTTTAGAAAAAGTGTTGCAGCAAATTTCGAGGAAATTACAAAAAACAAATAATTACAATATTAAATTAAACTAAGCTTTAATATAATATAAAGTTGAAATACAAAGTTTTAAACGTATTTAGTAATATGTAACTCCAATATTAGGTATGTACATTGTATTTTTTTAAAAAATATGTTTGTTGCAGTTGGAGGACCTTAAAAGTGTTAGAACAACTAACAACTAAAATTCGAAAAATGGACCTGATACAAGAATTCTGATATATGTACCTCATACGAGAAAGTAAGATTGATAATAATTTTTATACACTTCTGAATAATCAACAAATAAAAATAATACTACAAACTTGCAAATACTAAATTCTCCATAAATATTGCGCCTTGTCTAATATTGTCAGTAATTCAAGCATCAAGATTTGAATTATTTGTTACTATTGTAGTAGTAATACTTTTCTAAATCTGACTTTGGTTAATTCAAATTAAATTTTGAAATAATAATTTATTTAAAATTTTAGTACAATCAGATACTTGTAACAAAGTGGGTAATAAGAATGCAAAAATAGTAATGTGAGATATAGTACAAATAAAGACATATGAGTTATCAAAACATGTATAAATTTTATAGTAGAAGTTTATAAGGCACCTTCTACACGAATTTAGTAAAAATTTCAAAAACCTAAAAAAGACAAGTGTAACGTGCCCATTTGAGGGAAGTTTAAAAAAAATATTATTACAGTTTTTTATACACATTCAAGAGCACAATAAATGTATATATTTTTAAAAAAACTGTTGCAGCAAATTTCGAGGAAATTGGAAAATACCCCAAAAATTACAATATTGAAATAAACTAAGCTTTAATATAATATAAAGTTGAAATACAAAGTTTTAAACGTATTTAGTAATATGTAACTCCAATATATGTACAATGCATTTTTTTTTAAAAATATATTTATTGCAGTTGGAGGACCTTAAAAGTGTTAGAACAACTAACAACTAAAATTCGAAAAATGGACCTGATACAAGAATTCTGATATATGTACCTCATACGAGAAAGTAAGATTGATAATAATTTTTATACACTTCTGAATAATCAACAAATAAAAATAATACTACAAACTTGCAAATACTAAATTCTCCATAAATATTGCGCCTTGTCTAATATTGTCAGTAATTCAAGCATCAAGATTTGAATTATTTGTTACTATTGTAGTAGTAATACTTTTCTAAATCTGACTTTGGTTAATTCAAATTAAATTTTGAAATAATAATTTATTTAAAATTTTAGTACAATCAGATACTTGTAACAAAGTGGGTAATAAGAATGCAAAAATAGTAATGTGAGATATAGTACAAATAAAGTCATATGAGTTATCAAAACATGTATAAATTTTATAGTAGAAGTTTATAAGACACCTTCTACACGAATTTAGTAAAAATTTCAAAAACCTAAAAAAGACAAGTGTAACGTGCCCATTTGAGGGAAGTTTTAAAAAATATTATTACAGTTTTTTATACACATTCAAGAGCACAATAAATGTATATATTTTTAAAAAAACTGTTGCAGCAAATTTCGAGGAAATTGGAAAATACCCCAAAAATTACAATATTGAAATAAACTAAGCTTTAATATAATATAAAGTTGAAATACAAAGTTTTAAACGTATTTAGTAATATGTAACTCCAATATATGTACAATGCATTTTTTTTAAAAATATATTTATTGCAGTTGGAGGACCTTAAAAGTGTTAGAACAACTAACAACTAAAATTCGAAAAATGGACCTGATACAAGAATTCTGATATATGTACCTCATACGAGAAAGTAAGATTGATAATAATTTTTATACACTTCTGAATAATCAACAAATAAAAATAATACTACATACTTGCAAATACTAAATTCTCCATAAATATTGCGCCTTGTCTAATATTGTCAGTAATTCAAGCATCAAGATTTGAATTATTTGTTACTATTGTAGTAGTAATACTTTTCTAAATCTGACTTTGGTTAATTCAAATTAAATTTTGAAATAATAATTTATTTAAAATTTTAGTACAATCAGATACTTGTAACAAAGTGGGTAATAAGAATGCAAAAATAGTAATGTGAGATATAGTACAAATAAAGACATATGAGTTATCAAAACATGTATAAATTTTATAGTAGAAGTTTATAAGACACCTTCTACACGAATTTAGCAAAAATTTAAAAAAACTGAAAAAGACAAGTGTAAAGTGCCCTTTCGACAGGAGTTTTTTAAAAAATATTATGACAGGTTTTTATAAACTTCAGCAGCACAATAAATGTCTATATTTTTTAAAAAAACTGTTGCAGCAAATTTCGAGGAAATTGCAAAATACCCCAAAAATTACAATATTAAACTAAACTAAGCTTTAATATAATATAAAATTGAATACAAAGTTTTAAACGTATTTAGTAATATGTAACATTGCATTTTTTTAAAAAATATGTTGTTGCAGTTGGAGGACCTTAAAAGTGTTAGAACAACTAACAACTAAAATTCGAAAATTGGTTCTGAGACAATACTTCTCATATATGTACCTCATACGAGAAAGTAAAAATGATAATAATTTTTATATATTTCTAAATAAACAACAAATAAAAATAATCCTACAAACTTGTAAATACTAAATTTTTCATAAATATTGTGCCATCTCTAATATTGTCAGTAATACAATGTACCTGGTAAAGCTTGTATTGAAATTTTCCTAAGTTGTATAATTAAGGCAAGTATGACAATTCATCCATTTTCACTTTTTCAAAATAATAAGCTTGGAAGACATTAAAATTGTAAACAGAACACCATTAATTTTTAGGCAGCAATTTCTTAAGTTTTCCTTATCAAATAAAAATATATATTCTTCCGATTCAATATAATTGATTCACCTCTTCAAATTACAATACAACACAAAATCGACGTCAATTCGACATATTATCAAATACAACTAACGTCAATTAATCAACCAGATCTGATCTGAGTCACGCATTCTGAGTCACATCAGCTTACGTGACAGATCTCACACAGCCCCAAAACAATCAATCCACCACAATAACAATTAATACTGACGATATATATATCTCACCTTACTCATTTCGAAACGACGTGTTCAATGAACTTGCTTCGCCTTTAATCACTACCAATGTACTCAGCACCTGAACGCACTGTAATGTGATGTGTGAGCGGTGTCCTCACGGTACCGAATAGGAGTGTGAACTGTTGATGGCAGTGCACTTGAGAATAATAATATAACAGTACCACCATCGAGACTGCGGAGGAGAGATGACGGTTGCATTGGTCCAACAGATGATCGGAGATCGCGGTGGAGATGGAACAGGAAATTATTTGAAAAGTGTTTGCGTTATGTTTGCTAAAGAGGAATATATCTTACAGATTAAAATAGAGTCTGTAAGGTCAAACCAGCAGATGTCCGTGTTAGAAGCAGGTTATATTTCTCGATAATTGTGTATTGATATTAAATTACTAACTAGTCTAAATTGAAAATAGTTATTTTTTCTTCCAATTTTTGATTCCTGATTTTTATGATTTTGACGTTTGGGACATATTTGTCTTCTCACTCTTTTTTTGGTTATTTTGCTGAATTTAGGCGCTAGATACTTAATGCATGGAATAAAATCTTCACGTGACTCTTCATTTCCGGATTTTCATTTCTTCACTTGCCATAAGAAAATCATGTGTTTAAAGCTATTTCTACTTGCATGTAACGTCATCTTGCTATTTATTGCTTTTTAAGTGCTATAATTACCACACCTAGTTTTTTGTTGTTGTTATGCAACGTGAATCTCATACGCTAAATAGATAAATTGCTTCAATCATCTTCGATTAATCTTCAATACGTGGGATTCAATTTTCGAAAAAAAAATTATTTATGAACCAGGATGTGTTAATTTAATACTTTAGTCCATTGCAATTACTGGAATCTGTTTCAGTTTTACGTTCCAAACCAAAATATCTAATAATGAATAATTTCGAGACAGACATGTGTTACTCTTATATAAGATAAATTACATATTGTAACGTTTATTCTAATTTATTTACACAGTTTTAATTACAGACTACACACTACTTAATTTATCTAAACTATTTCCTAACTAATTAATTTATATCACAATGTTAACTGTTAATTTATTTATACGCTCTCGCTTGTCCGTTTTTCGCACTGTTTACTCACTCGCGGCTTCACGTCTAATCTGGTCTTCGTCCGCAGCGTTCGGTTTTTTATAGTCCTCCATTATGTCTCCAGGACCTACTAGAAAGAGCTCGATCCTTCTTTTCCCTTATAATGTTTATTCTCGAAAGGCCCGGAAAGTAACAAATCATTCTTCCTTTAATAAGAATATTCGGGAGTATTTTGCAACTGTTTTTATCACTTAATTAGCGGCCTCCCTTTGAGGTAAGCCGCCGTCCGATAAGGAGAACGCTTACGCTGGTTGTTTACATTTCGCGTTACAATATATAAAATAAATCTGTAATATATAAGGTGTCCTGATGTGTATGTATCTTTGGAGTTGTTTATATATACATTATCTGTAAATTTGAGATTTTGGGGAATTATAGCTTTGATCTCAAAAAGGTCCAGAAAAACGTGCGTTGTCGTATGTAAAACTCCAGTTATTATCGTTCCTATTATTGACAGATTATTAGATAGTAGATAGTTAAAAATAAAAATAAGCCTATTTGGGTCTAACAGAACAGGAAACCAGTTATTTTGTATTTGGGTTATAGTTTTTACAAAGAAGAGAAAATTTTATAAGAAGTCAAATGTGTTTCTTCAAAGTTGAGGTTGAAAGGTGTTCGAAGACATAATATTCAGGAAATATTATATCTGAACATCCCAAATATTTTATTATCATTAATATGTACAGACCTTGAACATTTTCGTGATCTCTGTCATAATTGAATACTATAGGACTATAGGTGACTAAATATAAAATTTGAAATTTTTAATTATTATTTGAATTATCTGTCCAAAGCGATGAATTTTTGTATAATTTTCTTTGAATTTTAATGCGCTTTTCAATGCAGTACAATATTTTAATTTTCTATGTTTTAAGTCTATTTTATCATTCCTTAATTATACGTATTACATGTGATATTCCTTCAATCGCAGTTTTTACAAATATCTAGCTTTTTAAAAAGAAATGGACAATGGAAGTTTGTGTTTATTGGTAAACGATGCGAATTTTAGTAGGGGGTAAGAAATGGTAATATTTCTAGCCCTTCACGTGTAAGGAATAGTCTCTCGAAATTTCCTTTTCTGAGGGGGTGAACTTTAATCTGTGGGCAGTTTATAGGGTAGTATAGGGTATATAAGGTAATGTCTCCTTAAGTGGATCTTAATCCAAAAACTCCCAATTTCCCCAACATAGGGGTGGAAATAAAGGGGATGAAATATATTTAACGGTGCCCGAATACTTGGAACTATATATATATATATATAGCAGTGAAATTAACGACGGAATAAATGTACAGGAGAAAATTAACGACTTACCCGTCTAATTCCGTTAAGAAACGGTAACCACCGACACGTGTTTCTGCTTGTTAGCTTCTTCAGGGTGGTATAACCAAGTTTCGAATGACAACGGTGTTTGACAATTGGAAAAAAAAATTATACAACGCAAAAAAGAACGCAAACAGTAGGCAGCAAAGCATATTTGCGCCTAACATAGGAAAGACCCTCCATTCGAGGGCAACAATCCGTCTGTGACGCGGAGGCTAGCTATAGCCAACTGTCACGAATCTTTTGTCGGCAAAGGAATTTAGCAGTGAAATTATCGACGGAATAAATGTACAAGAGAACATTAACGACTTACCCGTCTAATTCCGTTAAGAAACAGTAACCACCGACACGTGTTTCTGCTTGTTAGCTTCTTCAGCGTGGTATAACCAGGTTTTGAATGACAACGATGTTTGACACTTGGAAAAAAAATTATACAACGCAAAAAAGAACGCAAACAGTAGGCAGCAAAGCATATTTGCGCCTAACATAGGAAAGACCCTCCATTCGAGGGCAACAATCCGTCTGTGACGCGGAGGCTAGCTATAGCCAACTGTCACGAATCTTTTGTCGGCAAAGGGATTTAGCAGTGAAGTTAATTAATTAATCAATTATATATATATATGTACTATATATATCATATTGATAAACTATATCTTTCCAAACCATTAAATTTTTAAAATCCCCTAAATAGTGATGATGCTTATTAAATAGACTTAGCCATGGGACAGCCGTTAGAAATCTAAGTTATAATTCTACCATTGTTTATATAAAACATCACTGAACAGTAAAGGAATACAACAAAACTAGTGATGCCCACGATATTCTCGTTTGCGAGAATCTCGTCTCGTCTCGTCTCGTTTTCGAGACGAGACTCGAGGCGATACTTTAAATTTTCCTTGCGAGACAAGACGAGACTTTTGAAAGTCTCGTCTCGAATCTCGCACGAGAGTCTCGCAAAAGTCTCGAAATATCGCAGATAAAAATGGCAAATATTAATTACTTATTCTAAATATCGCGAATGTTATTGAAACATTTTTTTAAAGCCGCATACTACGGAGCAGCCTGTGTTATCGCAATAAGTTATGACAAACATTTTTTAAAATAAGATCATAATTTATTCATTTTATTATTTCCCAACATACAGTAATTATTACCACCGAAGTTTGAGAAAAGAATCGTATTATTAATAACTGAGATATTAGGGCGATATAATCTATTATACTGTTTTTATATACTGATTATGTTTTTTTCTCGGTATTTTGTTTTTGTTCGTTGAAATTAAAATTAGAAGTGATTTTATTATTTTTTGTATTTCATGTATCTATGATCGATTTTCGTTTTTTTTTCTATTCATCTTGTTAGAATACTATCTTTTTGTTCTTTAAAATAAAAAAATTGTACTGATTTTATTTAGATAGGGAACATAAAAAATTTGCGAGACTTACGAGAATTTTGCGAGATTCTCGCTCGAGACATGAGACGAGACGAGACTTTTATTGCGAGACGAGACCCGAGACGAGACTTTCCACTTTCTTTGCGAGACAAGACGAGATTTTTCAAAGTCTCGTCTCGACTCGTCTCGTGGGCAACACTAAACAAACCAAAATTAAACTTTGTTGTAAAGGTGAAGAGAAACATTACATACAATTTACTAAGCATTCGATTTTAGTTACTTTATTTCATTAATTTCTTATAACAAAGTTATATAGATCGTACAAAATTTATTATGGTTTATTCATATTTTTTTTCAAGATGTTCATTTAAGCTTTAATGAAGAGGACTTTAGATATGCTTCACACGTGCATTTTGGAATTGTTTTTACATAGATTACTTTCGCTTTGGCTATAACTGAATTCGTTTGTTTTTCAAAGAATTTTTAATAATTTCTTCGTAAATGATAAGCGTAATAATTACGTAAAGCGTGTAATTACGGGTTGGGCGCAAATACAAAACAATTTATCTGTTTATATATCGCATGGGGCACATTTCAGAATACATAGTTAAAAAATAATATTCCACTAGAACAGATATTTAAACACACCCAAAAAGAAAAAAGAACATATAAGACTATAAAAATGCTTAAAGAATAATAAAGACTAAAGAAATTATACAAAAACAATACTTATACATTATAAAGACTAAATATTAGATTTTATTGATTCCTCGACATTTTATTGTTTAGTCCAGTTTTGGAGTCAAGGAATTTATAGAAAAATACTTAGAAAAACCATACTGTCAAGGTGAAATATTATTGTATTCTATTCTTCACTTTACCTTGTCGAGATTAATTGCTGCTAAACTTAATTAAATTAATACCCTATTTCCTATGAAAATATAATATTAATTAACTTATTTTAATTAGTAGGGCATCTGAACATCCCGGAATAACCTTCAATGTTCAAGTGGCCTTACATTATTAGTAATCTCTTGAGATTTTTGAGAAACTGATGTTAAAATATTTTAGAATCGTTTAATTTAACTTCTCATTAGCATTCCCCTTATATCTACTCATTTTTTCAGAACTTTTTAACTGGGTGTACTTATTAAATAATATTAAATAAAACTATTTGTCCTCTATCGGATTTAGTTTGCTATATCAAAACCTATTTGAAATGCATATCAAATTATACGTTACGAGATATTAAAAATTCTTGAAGAATTAACCGAAGGCTTTAATTATGCTCCATTTATCTCCTGTCATCGGATCGGTATACGTGACCGTTCGCACACATTCTTACAGACAAAAGAATTTAAACTACGTCTAACTCGATATTTCCGTAACATCCCATCTACATCATCGAAGGATTTTTCTTAGGTTGATCAATGAGTTATTAATTACCATTTTTATCGAATTAATAAGTTGTTGTCCAATTCCTGTTATGTTCAAGCCAATAACGTTCTGTGTAATTTTAGAAAAATCTTATTGCGTTAATATAGTAAACTCATTAATGCTAATTTTTATGCGTATGTAGTATTATGTAAAGGAGCAAGGTCTTGTTAAGCTGGTGAGAAAAGTACGCACAATGTCTATGTAAATAACTGCAACACATTCTCTCCAGCAATTCCATAAATGTCAAACTGAAATCGCTTCAGTTATGTTTGTTTTAAATGAAAGTTTTATGGAATAAGATGAGATCGTTTGTAATAACAAATCTATTAGGATAACGCTGTAATAATCGAAGATACAAGGTTGTTTCTTGTAATAGCAGATACAATAGCATCACTGTCCATTACTCGCTATTGTGTCATACAATTATCAACAAGAATTACTGAAATATTATAATGTATACAGACCACAGTTGCAAACCAGACAAACTTGGTGTTTAGAAAGTTCCCAAGAATATCCTCAGCACCTCTACCACTTTCTGTTTGAATAAATCGGAAACGATTATTAGTTTATCTTATTGGTATTAGCTTTTAATAGGTTTCAACGAATTGCTGCCAATTACTTTCACCATATTGACGTCAACTAATGCAATTAGGAGTGTTTCAATTAGATTATTTTGACGTCATTTACTCACTATCGTTTAATTGCCAAAATATGTCCATTTAAAATTTAAATAAACTGACTAACCGTGAGAGTAAAATTATGTACAATAAGGTTACGTTATATTTTCTCGTCAGGAACCGATTTCTTTATGAATAAAATATGAGATATCATCTAAACCACACTAATTATTTGGTTAATTACGGAGTGATATTTTGATGAATTTTAGAGTGGCTGTGTTTTCTTGTGTTGAATTGTTTTAATTGCTTGTTGGGAAATCTAGTATAACTGGTGTATCTGACTAGCCTGCAAAAAATGAGACACATGTATCTCGTTATTAAAAAATCTATTAAGTTATGGTAACTGCAATGTCTTATATTTTATAGGATGTGTTTAGTTCTATGTTAATTGCATGTTTATAAAATAATGCTCAATTAGTAATTTACCGCTATGGATAAAAAAATCATATAAAATTTAACTATTGAATTCAGCTCACCACATTTTTTATTACGCTTTTAATTAATTAATATTCTTAATTGTATTATAATATATATACTTTTTGTAAACTTATTTCAATTTACATAACACTCCCATTTTTACATGCTCTCGTAAGACAATAAATTGGGAAATTTTTAATATCACCAATTGTATCAAATTTTGTAAAGTGAAAGGGAACTATTTCAGTTTCAAAATTAACAGGTTATATATTAGGTTACATTGCTAGATGCAGTTACGAAATATTAATATGTTTGAACCTGAAATATTTCCTATAAATATTTATAAGTAATAATTAATGAAACACAATGTGATATAACCATTAAAATATAAATTGCAGTGTACTTGAGAATTATATTAAGTTTAATGCACGTGTTGATAAAATATTTATGTTTATTCCGGTATTTCAATTATATTAATTATATGCACAGGGTGGAGCGCAGTGTATTGGTTCCAAAAAGGCAATAATTGGTAAAGATTTTTCTTACTGAACCCGAGTTAAAGAAAAATAAAAATTATATATAAGAAAAGGGGCCATTGGAGATGCGGGGAAAAATAGTTTGTACCTGCGGAGACGTCTAGTTTTTGAGAAAAAAAAAATAAAATGTTGGAAAAAACACCGAAATTACCTATTTTGAAAGAGGAATTTCTCAGTGTTTTCGTGAGTAATTTTTACTCACTTTAAGGCCTAAATGTAGTTCGATGCTTGGACTAATCGATGGCATTAACTTCGCGCCAAAATAATACCGGAAAATTTGCAAATTCACCATTCGAAACAGAGACGTTTTCGCGCCTTCGCCATATTTAAATACTGTTGACAGACACGCCGAGAGCAGTTTTGGCAGTGGCTAACCGGCCGACATGACGAATGGTAGACTACAGACGGGAGGGGAGAGAGAGAGAGAAGGAAAGAGAGTCGCGACGCTCAGAAACTTGCAAATGTTTTAATTACTGTACAAGCCATACCAAACATACCTAACCTTCCCGACTGAGTCGTAAGTCCAGAAACGTGCAAATAAATTTTATCTTTTATCCAAGCCACACCAAACGTACGTAACCTTCCCTACTGAATCGTAAGCAAAGAAACATGCAAATAAGTTTTACCTTTTATCCAAGCCAAACCAAACAAACCTAACCTTCCCGACTGAGTCCTAAGTCCAGAAAGAGTGGAAGTACGGAACAATTCCAAAATACATATCTCAAACTAAATGCAATGTATTCTTTACATGAAAATTGCGGTATATTGATAGCGACGAAGATCACATGATATTATTTGACATTATGAAACACTTGTAATAAGCCATAAAATTGCAAATTATAAAGTTAGTAATGTGAGTGTGTGTGGTTGCCTAGGTGTAAACTGTTTATATTGTCGGATATTCTTTGTAAAAAGACGCTTGCATTGTATTATAGTAGTGAAAAGAATTATACCAAGAGTATGAAAAAGAAGATAAAGTTACAAACATGCGAATTTAATCGGAGAATGGCTTATGAAAAAGATCGTCGGACGGTCTCGTAGGTATAATAAAAACCTCGACGTTCCATGATAATTATGATAAATGTCAGATTATGATTGTGTTCCGTGATTTTTTTCCAACAATTTTGGTCATATCGCCCAAAATTCGCATTTAACATATTTTGCAAAAAGTTTGAGCGTGAATAATAGTGAAAAATATATAAAGAGGATCACAGACGTGTGATATGGAATGAATTTGATGTCCGACCATTAAAATCGCTATGAGCAAACATCTATCCAAATTGTTGGAAAAAATAACAAATTTAACATAATTGCAGGGAATGCTAACGAATTTCACACCCTTGTCGGCCAGTTATTATTATCAATAGGATAAATAACAAGCAAAATAAATACTGGGAGTATATCTGTATGATAAATTATGAGATAACGTCTACTTCACACTTTAATGTAAATATTGTTAGAATTCAAAAGCACTTAAGAAACTGCAACAAAATATCTTTTTGTTTTTCAATAAGAGGCAGATATTAATAACCTGCATAAACCGGCAAAAATTCAAAATTGCATATAGTTATTAAGAAAATTCGTTAATAATTGGCACTGGCCAATATGTTCATTCTTATTTCGTGTATATTAAATGTAATTGTAAATGTATATTATATATTTCAATTAATGACTGAGTACGTTTTTAACAAGAAGGAACAAAAACTTTTGTTAAAGTGCAAATATTTAAGAGTGCATATATGTGTGTTTAAATAGATCTGTAACTTGTATGAATACAAAAACGTATACAAAAACAATTAACTCAAAACACTTGATTGAACATTTAAATCGCTTGTCTCTTCAGTAAGAAATAGGTCGAAAAGTTACACTGTGAACATATAAAATGTTTCCTACCTTTATGAATGAATAGTTTGCTACTAACAGCTAACTAACTAATATAGTATAGTGTTGTATACATAATAGTTAGGTAAAGTAATATGTTACAATGCACACATTTGTTAAATGCACCTATCACTTATATGGTTACATAAGGAAGCAATCAATCTAATAAGGTATAAAAACATATATCACAAGATGAAGATCGTACAAGTTTGTCACCTCCATGAATTACAAAACCATTAAAAAACTAATACATTCAAAAAATACATTTAAAAATAGGGAAATATAAGTTACCCTCTACTGTACAGTTAGTTATAAGTTTGGTTAAATTTTCATTCCTAAGTTTAATTTTAAACTGAATATATATGTAATAATTAATAAGTTTGTTGATAACTATTTATAAAATATATCACTTACATGTGAAAAAAAAGTGATTATAGTAACTTATATCTCCATCTTGTTTGGGTTCCTTTTCAGTAGCCGTGAGCTACTTCGTGATAAAAATGTGAAGATAAAGTATCGAATCTTCCCAATAATTCACGAGAAATTTAGAAATTTGTTAAATTTGGTATAACTCAGGATGAGCATAAACATAGTGTGAGTTAAGGTACATACGATAACACAGTGCTTTGGTGCATTATGTAACAGTATCCCGGACTTTTGCAATCACCAAATTATAATTCTTTGTGATTTGCAGATAAGAATTAAAATATTACCAAAAATTCACGTTAAACTTGTGCTGTTGTTGAGCAAATCCACCGTTTGAATCAAGGTAACGAATACAAGTATAATAAATATATTTGCATAATTTTATACCTGGATCATATCCAAAGAAAAATTATTTAGACCAAGCAGTTAATATGCACTTACGTATCATACTCATATTGATATAATATATCAGCATGAATACAATTTTATAGTGTCACTAATAACATATATCAATATTTTGTACGATGTAGTTAACAATTATATTTTCCAAATTGTTGTCTTAATTCTAACACGAACTACCGAAACCCAAATATTTTGCAACCGCCCGTGATGAAACTCTCTTCTTGGCAATCGTTGCTAAACCTTTTACTAAAAAAAATAATAAGCGCGGTCTAAATACGTCTGTGATGAAACTCTAGAATTCGGTCATTAGAAGTTCACCATGTTAGAAAAATCTGAAGTGTTTCCAAAACCTTGACTGCTCTTGATCGTGTGTAATTCGCAATTAGGCGCATCTGTAATTGTAGTCCATTAATATTTTTGTACAAATAGCATGTTGTAGTAGGTCACGGATACGTACGGTATAAATGAGTGAATTCGTGCCGTTTTAATATTTCTTAATTATGTATGTATGACACAATTCCAGTGAACTTGGTATTGGTTTTTTTATATAAAACGAAGTAAAGTATCTGATAGTTGTGATATTATGTTCGATTACTAAGGTACATAAAGATCATCAGACATGATCTAAATATTTGTGCATTAAATTATCAGATAACTTTTTTATTTAAGTCAGACTAGATTGAATATGTAGGCAACATTTCGACACTTTATGCATATTAATGTTTACCTTTCGATTTAATATTGTTTAACAACACTCTCAGTTATTAATAGGTACTTCGTGAATTTAAAAAACTTTCCCCGACCTCTGACTTGTTTGATTTTGTTTTATTGCCTCGTCATATTGGTGTTTAATCTCCGAATAACCTTATTTTGGAAAAAGTTATTTGAATGTATACCTACTTTTGCAATTCGCACTATTATGGTATGCACGCAACATTAATAAACATTTTAGTTATCAAGGATAAAGTGATACTATTTCGAAATAACAAATAGGTATTTAATTGTATAAACGTTTTCCAAGATATTATCAAGAGCTTAACTGTGAAATTGGGGGCTACCATGCATTCATTTTATTTTAATTAGAAAGTATATAAAACGTATATGGATTTCATGGTGAAAATTCCATTTATATTTATTTGGGTCTACATCTCAATGTCATGAGTATCACAATTAGTTTTTATTAATTGATAAAAGGTGATGTAATGCTATACTCTTAATTCTATTATTATTAGTTTGTCATACTCTTTATCACTGTCATATTCTTAGTTAGATATTGGAAACTTTGGTCTATAATACGTTTTCTGATTTTTTTAAACGAATTTAATATTTTATCTAATAAGCAGTTTGACTTTTGAGAATGCATTCATTGGATGTGATGGTGTCCGAGATTATATCAAAAATTATGTTTATAGTAAATTTGATAATAGTTAACCTGTAATTGCTACGTTTATGGATGTAGCACAAGCTTTTGACAATGATAAGCATATTTTTTTTGAATTATACAGGTTAAGTATTATAGGTTAACAGTAGACTTAATTAAAAGTTATTTACATAATCGGATGTAACTGGTTAATGTAAATGGAATAATAAATAATTATAAATATTTAAATATAGGCGTTCCACAGGGATCGATACTAGGGCCATTATTAATTATAGTATACCATAATGACTTATTTAAGAGCATACCAAAATATACGAATGTATCATATGCGAAATATACTGTCATATTGTGCTTTGGGGATAAATGGCAAAAAGTTATAAATGACATTAGAATACATTTCACAGTGACTAAATAATGAACAATTAATACTAAAAGTACAAAAAATGGTTAACCTTCTCGTTACAACGAATATAAGAACGATGCCTAATAGTTCAATGATAGAAATGGATGATAAAACAATACAAAATATTATACCTACTAAATACTTGGAAATGATCATGGATAGTCATTTACGATGGCAACAAAATTTAAATAATATTTGCATTAGTACTAGTAAACTAGTATTCATTTTTTCTGTAGGAAAAAGTACCACCACCTAAATCGTTAGTAGTCATATATTATGGAGTTATTTTCAAGTATTGTAATATACTACATGTGTGCACAGTATGTATGGTCCCTGCATACTAAAATGCACTGTCGCCCCTATTAATGATTAAAAAGGAAATTTTAAAAATAATAAAATATTCAAATCAATATCTATAAAATAGGAAAAAATGAAATATACTTACGGCATATTTTAATAAACTACGACATGAATAAAAAGATAAAATGTTAGTAAAACTGTGAAAAAACTAAGATCAGGAAGTGAAGCCAAATACAGATGTAAAGAGAATATATTATAAAATGCTGAAAATACCTACTATGCCCAAAAGCTAGACAGCATAATATACAAAATTCAATTGTCTTATTAAAGTTTATTAAGGCTTAATGGTAAATTTAATTTCATAAGATTAGATATATAAGAAATTAGTTTTAAAGTACCTCGTATAATTGGCCTATAACTGGCCTATTAATCAAAATAATAATTACTGGTGGGCGTTAAATTATTATGAAAATACCAATATATATTCACACATACATACTTTAGTAATATAAACCAATGAAGTTATACACATACACCATGATGTTACCAATTTACCCCTCATTAATTTTCGTTTCACCTCCAATAAAACCATTTAAAATTTAGTAAAATTGTTAGAGTGAAGCTTGTTACGTTTATTGGTATCGTTATATAAACTCATGTTTTAACATTTTCAAAAGCATAATTATTGTTGTTTACCACATAGGTGCAGCAGGAATATTCACTGCTGCACTCATTTACGTAATGAATACATAAAAGTACGAAGAGAAATGTGAAAGTACGCATATATGGACTACGTCGCGACATTCTTAACGTAATTCTGAATTCTGGGCAAAGAAAGATGTATCGAGTTTCTGGAGTTGTACGAGTGGAAATGTATACTCTGTTCAAAACAAATCCCGATGCACGTCATTTTGATGACGTCAGAATCATCCAATACAACCAACTTAATATAGTCTCAGGACATCGTAATTTATGTGTTCCGTGTATATTTTAGGTTGGCAATATATATGGTTATGTGTATTCTCAACCTGAGATATACACGGAACACATAAATTGCGATGTCCTGAGACTATATTAAGTTGGTAGTATTGGATGTTTGGTGACGTCATCAAAATGACGTGCATCGGGATTTGTTTTGAACAGAGTATAGTTACGGCATTTTGCTCTTTACCGTGTTAAATGTGAAAAGTGGAATTGATTCCTTAGGCTGAAATTTGAGGTCTCTTTGGAAAATTCCAATTACGAAGAGAGTAGTGGTGTTTCTAGTTCCCAAATATCATAAGGTCGAAACATTATTTAGCTAATAACAAGTGGGTAATAAAATTAAATATATTATCAACAATAAAACAATAATTTATTGTAAAATGTGCAAGTGTGAGAAACAAGAAAAACTCGTTTAATTAGCAATTGCTTTTAGTTATCCGAGTGTTAATGGAGATATGCAAATGTTTTTAAATTCCAGTCTAGATTAGTTTTAAGTACACATCTGAGATTATTCAATTTTCACCTCAACTGTTCCAAAAAATATAATTGTCTAATTTAAATATGTTTTTCGCGTTCTTCAATAATATAAAAACTGCTGTTCATGGTATTTGAAAAAATTAATAGTATGATAAGTACGTTGCTTTAAAACACCAAAAGTAATTTTAGTGTGAAATCCGTGATTAAAATTATTTTGTAATTAGGGTAAGTGACTGAATGCATTTGCTATAAAATTTGGTTCAATTGTTTCCTGGGAAGATTACCAACACAGTACTTGTTTCATATTCAAATATTACACTGAATTTAAATTACAATAACATTACATTACATTAGTCAATATATACAAAAAGAACATGATTTTTAAACGAATACCTATTACTAAAATATAATAATATAACTACAGATTTTCTTATCACAAATCACCATGCAAACTCTTTGCAAGTGACTACTTTTCAGGAAGGAAATCGAAACACGTCAACTTTCTTTCTTCGATCTTATTTTAAAACAACTAACTAAACGGAACTAGTTCTCAGTAAATCTAGTTGCGTAACGTGTTACGTTACACCATGTGTTTCAGGTCACTTCCTCGTTAAAGGGGATATTTGTTCTGACAGAGTGAAAATGTTGCGATGTTTTTAAAATAATATTGTATAAGAGGTTTGGTAAATGGAAGCTATTGAGTTGTCTGTTAGTATGTAACGATTCCGGGTGAAGCATGTTGCGAAATTTTTAAGATATGAACAGTGTCAGTTATTTTTCAGCTTTTGTTTTCTAGAATCACATAACTGAAGATTGTAAAATTACTACAAATCTCCTGATCGTACTGACTTATTATCTTTGTTGAAGTGACTCGATTTCTTCTCAGAGGAGGTGAATTGATTAAGAAAAATTATTTAGCAAATCATTTTTTTAAATATTTTTAAGGATAGATCAGATACTTAGGCAGCCAACAATGCATATAAGAGGAGATCATCATCATCATCACCTGGTGATTCAAGATTCAATCCTTAAAATTATGGCTGGCGTTCAATGCATTTCAAAACATATTTATTAGGGGTAGATTCTTGGCTTTACCTCTACTGATATAACATGTTGCATACTAAGAGCCAAAGCCGAAATTTCCCAGTGAACTTGTTTTGCCAATACATAATTCATTGATACTAGTTGTTAAATTCACAAGACACCCTAGTGGATACAGGGGGTATAAGGGGTGAAAGTGAAATGCTTTACGAAAAATGTTGGCATCGATAGTACGCTTGAAAATTGGCACAGTTATATATAAGCATATTTAAAGAAAATTCCAAAGAACATACACCTTGCAGATTACAATGCGTGTGGCCGAGTGGGGGAAAGTGGGGATAAATTGGTCTCCCGTCATTTTCCGGCTCTTTAGAATTTTTCTTTAAACTTTCTGCATGAAAGTTTCTTAAACTTTGAAAACCAAACTTGAATAAAACAGTTTTCAATTATTTATGTAGCACATCTATATAATAGATTAATAACACTTCTGGTAAAATCTTCTCTGATGGATATGTAATACTTTTAAGTTTTATGAAAATTTGTTAAAATCCGTTCCAACATATTTTTTGTACTTTGGTATAGGCCACGATGAACACGGAAATTGATCCCTTTCTTTGATTGCTTTTTCATGTTCCGTTAGGTATTTTCGTAATATTCGTAAAAATCTTGTCTGGTGTAAGTTATCCTGAGGAAATAGTTTGGAACCAAAAGAGTCTATTGTAAAAATGGCATGTTTTCTTTTAGAATTAGTGTCCTAAAAGACCTTAGAAAATTTAGATATGTCAAAGAATATATTTTAATATCCCTTAGGGGGATTTTCATGAAGCGATAATTAATTGGATACTATACTTTATAAACCTGGAGTTCTATGGAGCTATAATAGTGGATTTCTATAATCATCCTGTATATTAGTAAAAGTACTAGTGGACTACCCATCAGAGGTGCTGATTTTCCATAAAATATCTTGCAGGAGTGCACTGAAAAACTGTATCCACTTACGTCCACTTCCATCCTGAAATTCTATAACTGAACAAATACTTTTAACTCAAGTTAAGTTATTCTGAGGAAATATTACTGATTTGCGTTATTTTTCTTAGAATCTTAACTGGTTTTAACTAAATCGTTCTTTAGGCAATTTAACTTGAAAGTTCAAAATATGGGAAGTTGTCCAAGCTCGATTTTTCAGACTTTTAAAGAGTCGCGCTCAGAGTTCATCAGCCTTTGGACATAACTTCCCGATATATTTCACGTAAATTAATTGGAAGTCATTATTTTCAGTCATGATAGTTTAGATAGAATGTACACTTAAGTTTAAATCAGGATATCCGACTGAATTATTTCGGAAATTGGAAATTTTCTTATATTCCAAAAATGTGGTTCGTTACCCTTGTTATATCTATTTTACTAAAAGTGCCAAGACTTAAAAAGAATTATATAAAAGAAATAGCAATGCATTAGGCTTTAAAGATAAGTGCGTTCAAACCAAATTTTACGTCAAGGTAAATAATCCTGGACTATTCCGGAAAGGTTCTCAAAAAATTGGAATAGCTTTCCAAAAACAGCTTACAAAATTTGTTTTGAGAATACTTCCTTGAAAGTTCTTGGATTCTGAAATAAAAGCAGGATCTTCCATTACCTTCATCATTTCAAAAAGGCGTGTCCATTAAATTATATAAGTTTTAAGGATAGTAATACCTTTGTCTCCTAGTACAGAAAAGAAATGCTAAAATATAATTTAATTAATTTAATTTGACACCACATGTAATTTTAACATATTAAATAAACTATGTACATATTTGAGCAAACAATGCTATCACAGATGCACCCGCAATTAACTGAATTTTTCACAGGAATTTCGAAATTTCCCTTGAAGCGTTCTTCCTAAACTCGACGCGATACTTCTCGGATTCCTAAAAATAGAAAATTTAATGAAAACTTTATAAAGGAAAAATTGGGCTTTAGTTGAGTTAAATAAACCTAATTAACTAAATAAATTGTTATTATAATTTGCTCACGTTATTTTGCAAATCAAAAAGTTTACTGAAATCAGAAATGTTCTTGATAATCCCCAAAATAATAACAACTAATTGTAGGAATATTTCACACTGCCGACGTTTCGTTCAAAATTCTGAACATATTCATAGCTCTAAAAAATAGATGTTAAGTATCTCTTATACAACTAAAAAAGTATCACTTACATGTCATTAAGATATAAAACTTGACATGTTTGACATTTGATAACTGTATATCAATTGTTTAAAACAAATTATTAGAAGGCAATTATAAATAATAGAAACCTTCAAATTGTATGTGCTAAACTAGTGTCAAAAAATGTCAAAAGATAAAGGATAAAATCTGTATATTTCTTTTGAAAATGTGATAGTTTTCATATGTTCAATTTATTTGAATAATTTGTAATATGCTTGAGCAAAACTTTGAAAATCTTAAAAAGTATCACTTACATGTCATTAAGATATAAAACTTGACATTTTTGAAATTTGATAACTGTATATCAATTTTTTTTTAAACAATTGATATACAGTTATCAAATGTCAAACATGTCAAGTTTTATATCTTAATGACATGTAAGTGATACTTTTTTAGTTATATAAGAGATACTTAACATATATGAATTACAAAATAAAATTATGAATTATAAATTAAAATTGACCTGTGAGTGGAGAACGTAACTAATTTTAAAACCTAATCTAAAGTTCTTTAAATCAATTTATCTCGTCTGACTACTGCGAAAAATTGAATAAAATAACAAATTCAAACATTATTTTGCATTTGCATTCAGTTATCTGACAAGAAATTTGTAATTACATTAACAGAAAAGTTTCTGCAACTTTCTAACCTCCGTGACCTTTAATAAAACCACCATTTTTCAGACAGTCAAAATATAGTTAGCGCTATTCCTTTGTGTACCTTTAAGGCGTCTTGTAATTCAAGATTGTACAGCCTCTGCAATCCTCTCAAGTTCCTCCTTATTATTTTTAACAATTCGCTCCTTGTAACCCTATATGGCGCTTCTGTTGCCGAAGCATTTGCGTCGACAAGATTCGATGCTTGAGTCGTCTGAAACGTAACAATATTATCTATCGATATTCTCATGTATTTTAGGTGCCTCGTTATGCTAAAGAGAATCAACATTTAGAGCTTCGTATATTCGAAATAAATATTATTTCACTAGGTATCGAGTAGTAAGGGGATAGGTCCTGGAATAATATAGATACCATAAAATGGCAGTAAATGTGCGTGTAGATAGACGAATCCTACGTATTTTAATTAACCTACCGGAGCGTTATCTGGAAGAATGTTTTCGTTGACTAATTTGTTCACTGCGCCAAAAGTGTTCCTCGTGTCGTTCCATTGCTGAAATTCATTTTACATGTTAATCGACAAGTTTCATTGGGGTTCAAAGTGTACCTCGAATATCACTGAAAATAACGTTCTGAAGAATCCCGGCCTCCTCGTCTGTCTTACGTTCCTTACAACTGGTCTGTTCTGAGAGTTCTGAAATGAAAAGTTAGTAACATTGCCATAAGTTCTAGCCGTGTTTCTCACTTCATCTTTTGGGTGCTTTGGTACATTGTCTTGTATGGCAAGTCCTACACACAATGCCAGAAGGAATAAAACTATGCTTCGCAGTAGAATTCTGTTCTTCATATCCTGAAACGAATAATGCTTATCAATTAAAATTTATTTTTATTTTGTATTAATTGAACACAACTGATGTTCATATTTTATTTTATAAGACGAAGAGGATAATTTGCAGATGTAAGTTAATACCTTCCGCATCGTGTAAAGCTATACCAATTAACTTAGTTAAAATTAATTTATTCGTAATTATGTTACAATTTAATAATGAGATGTTAGATGCTGAAGCCGTTGCGAGTAATTAAAGTAATTCTCCTGTATAATCTATATTGCTTCGAAACAGTGGAAGATTGACGTCAACATTGCAATTACTGAAAGTTGTTTCCTGGGGATTCGAGCGGAATTTTGAAAAATCATTAACGAATTTTGTAATGAATGGGTTTAGTAAATTTTTGAAAAGGATGTAACGTTCTTAAATTAATATAAGTTACATGCGTAACGTGTTATGGTGAAAGTGTCTTCAAAACCAATTAGTGTCCTGGTCAATTGTCGCTATCCAAATATGACGTTGGTGATTATTCATTGAAAACGTGATCGTTAATATAATTGCCTCATTAGGTCAAAATAAAAACAATTAGAAACACATTTGAGAAGCTAATTAGACATGTCGGTATTTTTATAATAATCATTTTTATGCATTTATAATAATTATTTTTGTATAACCAGATGTATTTTTGATTAAGGGAAATTAAATATATTTTCCCACCGTGTAACATGATTAAAATAACCTGTGTTAATGCGAACTAGAACAAGTTATTGATACATTGGTTCAATCTCCCAGTTCACTAATTAATTAAATTAAATGCACCTATGATTAATCAATCATAGGAACATAACCTCGACGTATTATTCTGATCCTGTTCGCTCTCATCGTTAATTTTCTCTTCGAAAGCTTTCGCATTAATATACAGCCAATTGTATTTTAAGAGAGACAATGGCGGCAGATAATATTAGCTTTTCTACAAATGGAAAGTTGTGTGGTTAGGCAAATCCGCTTTAAGAATATTGACATGTGTGCTCTGTTTAGGGTTCATAGCGTATCGATACTTCGTGAAAAACCCGAGACTGATTGTTAGGTAAGTTGAACGCGGAAGAAAGTGAAACTTAAATATCGGCGGTACCGCGCCTCGAATGAAAAAGAAATACTTAATTTACGTCGAATGGCTTAGTACGTAACGTTTTATATTCGTGTTATGTCACGTAGATGGAAGTATCGAAAATTTGCATAAGGCCGGTGTAAATAGGATTCGTTGATGATTTTAATACCAAATTAATTACGGATGAAATAGATTTATAATGTAGGAATTCACGCAGATTATACTGTGTTGTGGAAATTACTATCCATGACATTTAATTACAAAGCAGAGCTCTTCATTAAAACTTGTCCCATTGTATAAGTTAAATTAGGTATTAAATTATTCCAAATTGTCTCGGTAAATAATGGTATATGATGACAACTAACGAGACAATTTATGTTGAGATAATTTGTAGTCAAATTTTCAAATTGCAGGAAATAAAATTTAAAAAAATATGTGTCTGTTAGTTAACAGATCGTAAATTACACACTTGATTGCCCGAAATGTTTACATGGAAAAATTATCAAGATTAGAGCAAAAATTTAAATACTGTTTTATGCACGACACTAAATACTAATTATTTTACCTGGACACTACTACTAACTACTTTTCCATAGTTGATTTACCTTGTTTGCATCATTCAAACCTGAGTACTTAATAACGAGGTCTACTTACACTAAAACCTAAACGTATGAAACTGAGCCCCTTCGCATGATCCGTCGATTTACACCACTAGCCGAAAACAAAGCCAAAAGACCACGATATTCGACGGAACTGTCGAGCGTTTGTCGAAAGTTTTTAAGCGATTACATCGCTGTGATTTAACTGGTAGGTACCACGCGCACGGTTATGGCGAAAGAGTCACGTTCACTGTTGCTTTTTCCTCTCTTGCGGTACTACTTTACTCTGGTATTTCCATCGACCCGTCAATTGAAACTGGGACGCGTGAGAAATGGAATTAGAGGGAACAAATAGTGTCGGGAACATGAAGAAGGAACAAATACTGTCCCTATGTAGTCTAGTCAAGATGTCAAGTGTTTGCTGCGAAAAATAGTTGGAAGGCTCGGAAAAATATGAGCGATAGCTCATTCGACGCGGAATGCAAAACTGAGAAGGGCGTTTTGAGGATTTTTTCTGCCAAGAAAATTTGCAATTGTTATTAACAAAAAAACGAAAAATCAAAACGCTCTTTCGATTTTTTGATGACAACTCAAAAACCATAAGAGATAAAGAAATTCGCAAAAAAGATCCTTAAAGGAGAGGAAATTTCAGATAAAGAAGTCTCGACTCCCGAAATTCTATCTCTAATATTTATAATTTTAATTTGTTGCTGAAAGTAAGACTCCGCGCGACCGTTACGACATGCGTTCGTCACCCCTGAAGCGACTACGTCATAGAAAATAATTTTTTAAGGTACTAAGTATTAGTTTAAAAATTTAAAACAAACTTTACTGTATTCTATACACTTTAAAGAATAAAGTCGCGTTGAAAAAAATAATTTAAATGCATTTTTCAAAAAGCCAGCCAATTGTTAATGAACTTGATATTTTCGTGCTTCCGTCTTCATTGAAAGCAGGCTAAATGTTGAAATAAACTCTCCATAAAGATTTTGCTTCTTGGAGTCCTTTCTATAAGTGTACTAAATAAGTTGACGTCATAAAATTATAGAAAATGTCTTTATTTAGTTCACAATGAATTTTTAATGTCAACAAAAAACGCAAAATCCGGAAATTGTTGTTAAAATTTTTTTTCTCTTATATATTATGTTATGGCTGTTTTTATATTCAAACTCAGGATTAAATAATTGTGAAAAATATTTTTTACAGCTATTTTCTTAAGAATTGTTTACAAATAAACGGCTTAGTTTAATATTTTTGAAAATTCTTTTTTTTACCATTTTATTGTTTAGGATTAATTATGATTTTTAAAATAAAAAAAATTGTTAAAATTTTTTTTTATAGTTTATAATGTTTTTCTTAATGTTTTCATTATTTAAATAACTAGTTAAGGGGTAATTTTGTGTTTAAAAATTATTATTAATGGCTCTTAATAAAATAGGAGAAAAATATCTTCTTTTCATTGATATTTTCATTGGTTATTAAGTTAACAATTTGTTATAAAACTTATTTCAGTGTCACAATATTTTTTTTCTATTACTACTAAAATTTACATGAACAACCATATGCAACAAAGTGAGGAAATACATTTTTAAAACAAAAAAAATTTTTAATACAAAAAATTTTTGTCACGTCACTTTGTTGCATATGGTTATTATTATAATTTTTAGTAGTAATTAAAAAAATATTGTGACGCTCAAAAACTTTTTATAACAAATTGTTAACTTAATAAACAATGAAATTATCAATTGAAAAAATATTTTTTTCTCCTATTCAATTAAGAGCCATTTATAATGATTTTTAAACAAAAAAATATTCCTTAACTAATTATTCCAATAATGAAAACATTAAAGAAACGATTATAAACTATAACAAAATGTTTTAAGAAAATTTTTTTATTTTAAAAATCATAATTAATCCTAGCCAATAGAGTGGTAAAAAAAATTTCAAAAATATTAAACTAAGCCGTTTATTTATAAACAATTCTTAAGCAAATAGCTGTAAAAATTTTTGTTCACAATTATTTAATCCTTAGTTTAAATATAAAAACAGCCATAACATAAGATATAAGAGAAAACAATTTTTTAACAACAATTTCTGGATTTTGCGGTTTTTGTTGACTTTAAAAATTCGTTGTAAGCTAAATAAGGAAATTTTAAATACTTTTATGACGTCATCTTATTAAGTACACTTATAGAAAAGACTCCAAGAAGCAAAATATTTATAGAGAATTTATTTAAATATTTAGCTTGCTTTCAATGAAGACGGAAGTACGAAAATAACTAGTTCGTTAACAATAGGCTAGCATTTTGAAAAATGCATTTAATTTTTTTTTCTAACGGCACTTTATTCTTTCTACTGTATAGAATACAGTAAAGTGTGTTTTAAATTTTTAAAGTACTACTTAGTACCTTAAAAAATTATTTTCTATGACATAGTCGCTTCAGAGGCGGCGAACGCATGCCGTAACGGTCGCGCGGAGCCTTACTTTGAGCAACAAATTAAAATTATAAATATTAGAGTCAGAAATCCTCGAGTTAGGACTTTTAGATCGGAAATTTTCTCCTCTTTAAGGATCTTTTTTGCAAATTCCTCTATCTCTTATGGTTTTTGAGTTGTCATCAAAAAATCGAAAAAGCGTTTTTATTTTTCGTTTTTTGTTAATAACAATTGCAATTATTCTTAGCAGAGAAAATCCTCAAAACGCCGTTCTCAGATTTGCATTCCGCGTCGAATGAGCTATCGTTCATATTTTTCCGAGCTTTCTAACTATTTTTCGCAGCAAACACACATCTTGACTAGACTATATGGAAAGGATGTAATGTAGATGTAACCAATATTGGTGGAATGAGGGAATCTAAAAGGGGATAATATTAAAACGAAATGATAAATTGAAAGAAAGTATAAGTAATAATAACAAACAGGGTAAAAGCGTTACGACTATATCAACATGAGTATTTTAGAACGAAACAACATAGAAAGTTTAAAGACATCTCAGAAACAGAACTAAGTGTATTCCAACTTTGGGTAGTACTGCTTCTCGTATCAGATAGTGCGTAAATAGGCACATAACAGCGGTTACCCGAACTAACCCCCTCCTCGATCTATATCCATTGATCTGGGTCGGATAAACCCTTCATTAGAAGAAGAGTATGCATATTTTCGACAAGATTAATCGTGAAAATTGTCATGATTTCAATTACTCAATAGTAGTATGCTATATTTTTATAGCGAATTTTCCATATTCTAGATATTTCTATTTGTAGTTTCTCCTATTCATAATCATTAGATTTATAATGTTGGTTGTCAAAATAACTGTATTTAATTCTAAACTAATATGTAGGAGTTAATTTGAACACCATGGACGTGTTCTGCATTATATAAAATATGATTACAGTAAGGGTAAACCGATGTTTTGCTTTTTATTTTACGTGAAACAACTACATGAATCATGATACGTCATAAATTGGTTCAGGAAGTAATCCTATGTTTTGAATTTACTATTATACGAAGTGAAAATACTTGGTATTAATTTCTTGGTTAATTTTGCCGTACTGAAACTTACATTCCATTTGCAATAGGTTAAGAGTCTCCTTCATACTGACTTTCTGGTCTATAACTTCTATCTTTCCATCGCTAGTAAATGTACCAAAAAATTACTCGATAAGCTTCTGCAGAAATTGTATTCTAAACATAAGACTCACGGATTGGAGATTTCCGACGTATCATACTTAGGTAATTTTTATATCTAATGATTTCTACGGCAAATATCTATAGAGGAGCCGGATACAACAAAATCTGGTTTATAAATTTTACGTTTCTAAATGAGACCTTCCATATTCGGCATCAATCCAGTTAATGTAATTAATTTCTCCTTCGCTTTCTTTGCAGACACTTTTAGATGACACATAAATGTTAATTTGTCATCGAAGTATAGGTACACATAAATATTTAATAGTTTTACTGGGAATAATTTTCCTATTCAGAATTTTAAATTTAATGAAATCTAAATTTCTACCTCTTTTTAGAGTAGCTACATCTGATCTTTCATTAGTAAATATTGTAACGTTTTTACTACTCACTAAAACTAAACACTACGCGATTTGTCCTAATTAATTTATTTCTAACTCTTACACTTATGAACTTAACTTAACAATCACTTAATTTATATTTGCACACACATACGTTTATTTATGTAATGCGCGCGGTCTCTCGCCCGAATATTTACACTGCGATTCTTCAACACCGTGCCTCGAGTCCGGCATTCCCTTTTTATGGCAGGTAAACGCCTTCTCGAACTTTCTGGCAGTTTCGAGATAGCTCCACGAATTTCTCCTCGGGTTTTCGGGGAATCGAAGCGTCCCGGCCTTACGAGATTGTTCCCTTTGCTTCTAGAACGAATTCGCAGAACCCGGGCAGTCTCAGACGTGTTTATTTGATTTCGGCGAGCCGTTCCGTTACAATATTAAATTACTATTTTGCATCCATTAGAAAATTTTCGCTACAGTATCACTTACAGGTAGTTTTAACTTCAGGGGAAAATTTTCTTTTCATCAAAATAAGCAAAATAACAAAGCATCTGCGAATGCCAATAATTTCGAATTTTCAGGTACTTGTAAGCGACTGACATCATTCTAAAGGATATCCATAATATTGATCCCAAAATAGAACCCAGACCTAACCCTCTATTTACCTCTACCATATCCTTACTTAAACCTGTGAGAGATCTACGTGGAAAACTTATTTTAATAGTATGTAACACAAATATTAAATTTTGCTTTCATGAAAATCTCATTTGAGAACTTTTGATTTATTCCCCCGTTCCACATAATTACTTACGTTAATAATTGTTTACCGAGCATATATATTAACTGGAATAATTTAAGTTATTTAAATCTCTTTCTAACTAACTCGATACGTTGCTTACCTTGTCATTTTTTCCCTTTCACTTTATGCATATATGAAATGGAATGAAAGGGGTGGTGGATTAATATTTATTAAATTATCGAAAATTCAGGGGAATTAAAATGAGCTTAAGTTAATTGATTGGTAATATTTAGTAGGTTAATAATATTTCTTTTAAATTAGTTTAACCCATAATCCAAGAACGTTTTAATTAAATTTACTACTAAATGTACAGATAATAAAAAAGTCAATTTAATAGTTTTAAAATGAAATTAAACTTAGGGGCCTCTAAATCATCCGAGTATTAGCTTTATTATTTAATTTCCAAATGAACGCATAACTCAGCCTACATATTACCGACCAATATAACTTTCCTCGTCTACAACTCACCTTGATTTAAACACTTTCGCCCCAATTCCCAATACTCCACTATCCACTCTATGGAATCACTACCGAAGGGAAAACCTAATTGTTATTAATAAAACGTACACACCTGCTCACTTCGCTACCGGATGGCCCACAATGAGACGCGCCAATCGGGCTTCGTTGTTGAGGACCTTCGGAAAAAGTGTCAATTTAAGTCAAGGTTAGCTAACTTTCTTACATAAGAGTGTAATGTCCAAAGCTGCGCTTACCAACGTGCCGTTGAGAAACTGATTATTTAAAAGAGCTTTTACGGTCGTGTTGCTTAACATTTATGGATGCGGTTGTATGATGCGTCGACTTAAAAGAATTATTTTGGGTAGCCGGTATCCGCCTGCTAATCGATTCAGAGAAAGAAAGTCTCTCTTAAGTAATATTAATGCTAACGGTTAGTTCATAAAACTTGAGAACTTGAGCGTAAATAAATCGTTGAAGTTGTAGATATTTAAGAACAAATTGCAAAATAGTCCGGTGTTTCAGGGCAAAGACAATTTTTACAATAAAATTGTAAATCAAACCTACTTAGCCTCTAGATCAAGCGCTGTAGGTTCATGATGTGCGCTTTTTGTTTTGATGGGTGAATCATATTTAAATACGTACTCAAAATAGTATTCTATGTTTGCAGAATGTTATGAATAATGTGCTTCAACTTTTCATCCCTTAGAAACTACCCTTAAAACGCGAATTAAGAAAAAAATGAACCCAAAACATATTTTACAACATATTGGCATGCTGTTATGGTTAAATGTGTATGAATTATGATCCCATAGAAGTTATAAGATATCTTTTATAAGATATCTATGATATCTATGAGATTTATGTATATTTTTCAACCATTAGAAGTCACATCTTATTATTATTTCAAGAAAATTATACAATAGCTTGAAATATACTTATGTTTCATTCGAATATATTAGTAGTCCCTTCGCACTTTGCATGATTTATTCAACCCCTTATCAACCCTTCCACCTCTTATGATCACTTTTTTTAAAAACATATCTTTCAATATTTTGAAATGGTTTTAAGGTTAAATCAATAGGAACAGTAGTTCCTTCACAGTTTATAAAATGTTCTAGAATTGATAGCAATTTTCTAACCCATGAAAGTCAACCTTCACGATGAAATGTAAAAAAACTAAATATTTTCCAACAGCTTAAAATGGTTTTATGGTTAATTCGATAATAATAGTATTGCCTTCCCACAGTTCATTTTATATTTTATGATCTATTGCTATTTTTCAACCTTTAAATACCATCCATTATGGGATTAAAAAAGCCACATACTTCTACGTTTAAAATGTTATTAAGCTTAAATCGATATCACTAGATTAAAATGGATTTTTGAAAGAATTTTTATACATAATTTTTTTTTGCTTAGAGTTTATGTTGTATTATATTATATTTATTGTATAACTTTTATTCCTTAAGTCTTTCCCTACATATTAATAAGCACACAGGTTAAATAATTCAACTTTACGAATCTAGGAATGAACATTTGCATTGTTGTTTTTGGTTTGTTAACCTTTATCCCTAAATAAATTTAAATGGGTTAATTTAAGTCGCTTAACTATTATTAGAAAATAAGTCAAATTGGTTAATTCAGTTATTGGATAAATTAAATTGGTTCAAAATAAATTTGTTAATAATAAGTCAAATTTCAGCAATATGGTTAACGTAATGTAACATCTTAAAACAAAATTGAGTTATAATCAAAATTGCTATTTAAATTAAATCGATATTTTGTATATATTCTTCATATTTATTATTTTATTATTTCATTTATATATTCCTTATTAAGTATGTACTTAATATAGCAAATTACCCAATTTTATATATTTTCATTTACTCTTTATATTCTATAAATTTTTCCAAATTCCAATCCTGTTGACAAATACGTGTAATTAGTGATTAGACCTATGCAATTACGTATGTGGAAACTATTAGCAACACGAATAAGTAATTTGGGCTAAATTTAATAAACCGAATTTAATTGTTGTTTAATTGAAATTTACGTAATAGGATGTTACTTAAAAATAACTTTTAGGCCATTAATTATTCTGTCTTTTCAGGTGTTATCGTTGCAAACTTGTTTTCTTATTATTTTGAAATATGTTCATAGTAGTTAAACTTAAACGAGTTAAACTCGTTAGATTGTTTATATGATACAAAGTAAGGAGTAATATTATATTAAAATATTAGTATATTTGGTTTTAATTTGCTACAGATAATATTCATTAGAATAATGTTTAATGATTAACTATCTGTGGTAATTAAATTAAGTATAAACTGGATATTCAAGTCAATACAATATTTAAGAAACACATACCTTCTTTTGTTTTTAAATTTACTTAAATATAATCTATAACATTTTAATAATTGGTAAATGGCTATATTGTATAAATAGAAGGTTTGGAAATATTTCCTAATATTTTAAAAAGGTTTCAAAACCTGTGTAATTTCTACCCAACAAAATTCAATAGACATTACAAACTATGAAAACAGAATTGTTGAAATATTAATTCTGACGGTACAAAAATGTTACATTTCATTAATCGCTTTTGACATAAAAATATGTATTGAAACTTACACACTAGCTAATAGTATTATATAACAATAAGTAACACAGAGGATATATGCCCAATTTACACTATTTGCACATTATAATATCTAACACAGAAATAACTATCACCTTTGCACATTGATTGCAGTATTTTTGTGTGATTATGTATACATTTATACTAAATATTAAATAATATTTAAGACGCAGAAGGGTCGGAAAAGATTGGTTTATCCGTAGTAGCCTCGATGACAATTCCTTTAGCGCCGAAGATTTTCCTCAGGAAGGGCCTCATCGATTCCAGGAGCCTTTGCGCACGTAGGGCAGAATTCTAAAAATAAAAATGATTTATATATAAAATAAGAATACTCTAAAAGGAGTTCATTGGTTTAACATTGAAATTAACATTTAATTCGTAATCAAAAAAAGTATTTACAAATTAATGATTTGACATAATTTCCGCACTTTCTCCATTTCATTGAGTGAATTGTCAATATCAATAAATTATTTGGGCATACCATTTTTATCCATATTATTGAGACAGAGACAGTGAAGTAACAGTTATCAATTCTATTTTACAAATTAATTTATTAGGGAGTAATAAAATTAAATAAGAATTAATTACAATAATTAATCCAACTGGTTACTGGACTATTATTACAAACATCTTATACTTGGAGAGTTGCATTTACTTTATCTTCACTAAATTTTTGGTTATACTAGGTCAGACCTCTATTAGACCCATTACATCAGTATGCAGTTCATCTAAAAAAAAGTGTTTATCATGTTGCTTGAATGACATATGTAGAAGAAGATCTCTTGATAAAAATTACAATGGCAATTCTATAAAAAAATATCATAATATTTAACATCAAATTTAAAGAAAACATTAATTGAAAACAATTATCTCAAAAAATTAGATATTTATAACTTAAAGCTTATTGGAACTTTTCTTGTTAACTCTCCCAAGAAATCACTTTACCACAGATTCCCTAAATCCAGAACATGAAATACACTATACGACCGCTCACATATTCGGTTGCGTCAATTTTTAAACAACGTGGTTAACGATTTAACATACGACGTCCCATTTGCCTAAACGTATTTACACGGGATCCCTTCTGTCCCTATTACTTCCGTCAACTCTTTTACTTACGATCATGTAATCTCCGATGGTGGTGGAGAGGTTAGTCACTAAAGTGAAAGAGGAGCCGAACAATTCACTCGGAATATCGAGGGCGACAGGTTTTCCCACTTCGAATTTGACGATATCCTCCGTCGTAGTTGGCCCTTTGGGTGTGGTCGTCGATTTCGGTAAATCCCATACGAACCCTTTAGAGGCCGGGCTCTGCAAAGAAAGGATACGCTCTGATATTAAAGGAAGTAAATACATCGAAGATCAAAGGATATTGAATTGAGATAACTTTGCTAGTAAGAAAAAAATGTGTGTTAAAAGGTATAATTGTAATAATTATTGACACGACCATGATAATTGATATCTCACTAAATTGGTCCAGTAACATTCACTCTGATTGTTAATCTAATTTAATTTTTTATTAGGACAGTTCAGTGCAAATTATACTGATATATAGTTTATAAGACAATGACTCGAATTTCGTACATTATAAATTACTTCATTGTAACGGCTCTAATTACGTCAATTATGCAACCATATATAACAGTATTAAAGAACTAAAGGTTACGTAATTTCATTGCTTCTCTAAATATGATACATTCTTGCATTTTAAATTTTAGCATTTTTGGGAATTTAAAGAATGCATATTTAATTACGTTCAAATATACGTTTGAATTATTGTTAATAACTTGAGCCGTCACTGCAGGAAACAGTAAGTACAAGGATAATGAACTCCTGAAACACGTTTTAATAATTTTATTTACAATATCTACAGCTTTGCTTAAAAGTATTTACAATACGGTTCAAATTAATAAAAAAATATTACAAACATATATATTGATCTACTAATATAAATGACATAATTTAAACAAAATTAGTTTTGGTAAGCGTTTTATAAATTAATTACATACATAGTTGACCGAGTATAAAAAATCCTTAACGCTAATAAAAACAACAGATAATAGAAAAAAGGTCATGGTAGCAGTCGGCAGATTACAACAAAATCGGAAAGGTCTTTTGTGAAAGTGTAAGAGGAATACTAATTATTTACGAGGCGAATAAAATACATATTAACAAATTTCAGGATGTCCTTGTTACAATTTTTCGTTGATTATAATCTCGATGGTTAAACAATTAAAATTCCATTTGAATCATAAGAAAGGATCATGACTAGAATCACACCAAGAATACAACGAAGGCAGTGTACTCATATAAATAAGTTTACTAGAGAATAAATAATAACTGGGATAATTTTGAAATAATAAACATCAAAATATTAGATAAGAGTCGAGGATAGAATATAGAAAGTTAAGAGTAAATATAATTCCATACATATGCATATTTTAATGTAATTTTATATGTTTTTTAAGATAGATTATTAATTGCTAATAAATATATTTTTATGTAACATTAGAAACGTATCCAACGCAGTAAACACACAAGCAGAAATTTCGGTTTTGCAGCAATTACGTCAGGACTTAAAGCAAATTTACCAATCTCCTGCTCTGAAGGAGAGGTATACAATGTTCAGATATATTGATGGAAGAAGGTGTTTGCATATAAGATAACTAGGTTGAAATCATCAATGGATCTGCTGGAATGTAGGAAACGCAAAGAAAATGTAAAAGAAACTAAACTGTTTGTAAATAAGTTATATCAAGTTCTGATATAATTGGGACACATTTGATAATTTCTTTCTTTGTAGGAAGAGTTATAAAAGATCGAAGTATATTGATGGAAAAACGTTTTTCCACAAAATAATTAAGTTGAAACCATTAATGGATCTGTTGGAAAATTGTAAAGGAGCCAAAGCTCTTGGTAAATTAGTTCCATATTTTTCGTAATAATGATTTATTTAGAGTGGAGGTATTTTTATACACTCTAATACATAAGTCAGAAATTTCGTCCAAATATCGGATAAAATTCTGTAGTTTACTCTGATGTAACAGGTAACTGAAAACACCTTCTTCTTAATTATTTTGTGGGACCAATACCACTGTAAGCAACTTCCTGCATAACATATTTACTAACTCATTATTAGTAAAAATTGGGTAGCAGTCTTCATAACCTTCGATGGGATATTGGGAACCTGCTTTGTTCTTCAGATATGAGTTTAACCAATATGGATGAGTTTCTATTGTTTGAAAGACCTTTGGTGTGCCTTGTTGTAATCTGTCGAAACTTCAACTACAAGCACTAGGGAAGCAGCATTTCCTAGTGAAACTTCACGACTAATTTGAGCAAATAAATCGACGTCGTCGATCTTGACACTGCTTCCCAGTTTTATCACCAAACTTTACCTACACGCAAAATTCGTATCGTGGAAGATAGTTCCAGCGTATTGACTTGACGATAAAATAGACAAAAGCAACGAGTTAACCTAGTCAAGCATTGACTCATCGTCATGTTGTGGGCTGCTTCGACCGATCTTCCATTTGGGAGTTCTGCCCAAGGAAGTCTAAGTCCTGGTCAATACGCTGGAACGAGTTTCCCCACGACGACGACCTTTCGGGGACCTATATGGCCGCCCCGTGGACGGCGGCGCCCCCTTGGCTGCTGCCCCCGAATAGGGCGCCGATATTGAATCCGCCGTGGCCGCCCTTATGGGTGCTGGCCCCAGTCAGCTTGCTGGTGACGATCTGGATGAGCGGGGCGGCCGCCTGCAGCTTCTCCCCGATGGCTCCAGAGATGACCGCAGAGAGGGAGTGCACCGGGTCAGCGGGAGGGTAGATGTGGTGGGCGGCGTTCTTGGCGATGTTCGTCTTGTCGAGTTGGTCGATCCAATGGGTCTTTTGGTCGATGAACGAGTTTATTTTCTGTGGAGTTGATGAGAGGGTGAGAGATGAGGGTGCGTGAGGTAATATGCGGTACCTGTCACGTGGCGGTTTGTAAAGAGGCGGGTCGAGATGTATTTAGTTCAAAGCTGAAAGACTTTGCGATACTGCGAAAAAGTTACTAAAACCTGAATCATCTTGGATCATAACTAGAGAGAGGATAGTAAGGCATTTACCTCATGTGTGCCATTTTGCCTGGTTTATCTATTTTCTGAGGTGTTTGCCTGATTCATCATATTTTATTTCATTATGTTTTTTTTTTTAATATATTGAAATTTATTTTAATTTTCAAATGGAAGGGTAAAATGAAGAAATATTTCTGAGACACACTAAAGCGTGTATATAGACACTTGTTTAAACCCTTATTACCTCGTAAATGAAACTTCTCTACGATTTGGTGGTCTTGAGTATGTCGTTAGGAATTACCCAAGTTGGAGTTCGTTTATAAGAGAACTTATATAAGAGAAAAATAAATGCTACATATTATAACCATTCATAGTATATTAATATAATAGTTTAATAAGACGGAGTATTGTCACACGAGAGTTTTAAAGCACGACGAGCGAAGCGAGGAGTGCTTTAATAGAACGAGTGTGACAATACGTCTTATTAAACGACTGTAATATACTATTTTATCTACTTTGTTTATTAATTCATTAAATTTTGGCTGTTCAAGTTTTCGTATTACTCTAGGAAATTTTGCGTGGGTTGGTTACCTGACGTCACTGACATTGACGTTCGTATTTGAATTTGAAAATCTATTAAACCTAGGATAAAATCAATAACTGCTTACTTACGTGAGCGAAATGGAAGACAAAAATGTAGATTCATGAAATTTTAAAGGATATGTTTATTGAAATACTAATAATTTAACCTTGACGTCTACACACGTCTCCGTGACACGACGACGTACCAACTTAACAAAAGCAAAAAGTTACGAAAAGTAGTGTTATAATATGAATATTATTACACTACTTTCGGTGTAATAATGAGATCATTAGTAACGCAAAGTAGATAAACAATATTTTTTTAGACAATCAATTTATTTTCACCGGATGAAGCTGCGTCTATTAAGAGAGCTCAAGCAGCAGTAAACTCCAAACGTACAAAATCTAATTTGGCATATATTTCTGGGAATTTTGAAAAAATTCCCCAAAATATAATTTGTTTGGAAAAAAGGTGATCTGTAATGGAGTCTGCCAGTGTTTTAAGAGATTGAAAATTGTTTTAATAATGTTGCTGCTCCTGTCGGAAAGTAGTTAAAAATTAAAATGGAACAAGTAGTGGGGACGGATCCTGCTTTATTAATCATAAAAAACGTGTGTAGAATCCATAAAGGTTTTCAAGGGGAGGTGGATTTGAGCATACAAATATAGCATCACTGAAGTATGCCCCTGTGACATCATGTGATGTAGAGAGATCTTCGTCAAAATTGAAATTACTTTTATCAGACAGAAGACAAAATTTGTTATTAGCAACAATAGAAAAAAAATGTTAGTTTGTTCTTTTAGTATTGAATAATAATGAAATTAATAAATATAATAAATAATAATAATGTGGTATTATAATTGACTAATTGTGCCAATTTTTCTTGCCTAATTGCCTTTTTATTTTGCCTGTTTTACAATTTTAGTAAGCCTTACTATCCGCTCTTTAATCATAACATTGGTAACTGCAGTGTTGCCCGTGATTAAAATTGTGCAGCACTTCCTCATTCGAGTCGATAATTTTAAAGACTGTTTATTAAATTGAACACTTTTATAGACGCGCTTGAGAAAAATGAACCTTTGTAGATGGGGTAAAATCTTCAACTTGCCGTCAGCATGAAATCTGTTACGCTGTGAATCGTCGTATATCCAAACGCGTGTTACAAGTGTATACAATATACTTATGCGTAGTACAATCATGCAGGGTGTTCCCTATCCGCCGGTCTATTCTCTCCAAAAGAAAAGATATATATATATATATATATATATATATATATATCATATATAGGTAGAAAACGAGGAACGAGAGAGCGTGTTGTTACGTGAGATACGACAATCGAAGACGTGGAGTAGAGAATTAAATTTAAATATGTCTAATGATAGAAATGTCGGTACAACAAGATATGGGACAAAAATTATTTACATTTTTGGCCTGCCAAATCCTTTATGTAGTAAGACAAGCTAGTCAGAAACAAAGAGTTTTGGTAACCGTATGGGTTGAGATCATTGAAAATTATTTGATTGGGCCTTTGCTATTTCAGAATGGAGTAACTTTTGAAACCTATTTACAAATAACTCCGTTAGAGTTCTTTTTGGAGGGTATCTCAAAAGACTTGTTTATTCAACATAACAATAAACTAGAGAAATTTTCCTGAAAGAATAACTTATTTGCTACAAGTTTATTCAAAATGATCCTGGAATGTTAAGAAAATCGGAGCACAAGAAAATGTATTGAAGTTCAACGTACTTGAAGTACAGTATTTTTTTAGAAATAGTTGTTTGCCATATTTCACTTCAAATAAATCAACCAATTATTGGAAAAGGGCCAGAAGACCTTATCACATCTTCAGTGATTTAAAGGGATTTTGAGACGTTCTCACAAGATAAGCTCAAAAATGTGCTTTCGAGTCAAAGTCAAATGTACGAAAAGTAATTCCAACTATCTCCAAAATTGTTAAATCTATTGAATTGTAACAGGAGTACCTGTAGCTCAGTAAATTGTGTGAAGAATTAATTTGATGTTCGTCTTATGTTAGTGATTGATAATGGGTGTATAATATTATGGTAATATGAGAATCTCATTGAAGAACTCTAAAATATTTCTAATATCGTTTCCTTTTGAAACTCCTCTAAATTTTGCTCTGTTATCGAAATGTGTGTACACAATTTTGAAATTTAGTAAATTATAACAGGTATTCAAAATTTTACTAAAGCTATTTTACACCCAATCTTTCATCCTTATTTTATGTGCATCTAAATTGGAAATCATTTTGTTTATCAGCATAATGATATCATAAGGTACATTTTCAGACGTATCAAACTACAATTTTAAATATTTCACCATGATATTTTTAATTAATAACAAGAACAACTTCCTGAAAAACATACACGAACAAATGCATTAAACATAAGTACAATGACATAAAAATTCACAACACAAATACACCACTCTGCAGAAAGGTGTAAGAGGAACACCAAATATATGAATCCTTTTCTAAAAGTAGTGTATCTTGTTTCGTAAGGTAAGGCTAGAAATATTGTTAGGTTTGTTTATGGAATTAAATCAAGAATAATCAAATAAAAGTATTTTAAATATCCTATCTCTTAATGTCATTTAAAAAATCTGTATTTATCTTGAGAACTATGTGTTTATGGATCTATATTATGATCTGATTTAAATCCAGAGCTGCACCTACAGGGGTTTCAAATTTATTACGCAATACAATAACTTCATTGTTCGAAAATAAATATTAAACTAATTAATATTACTAGTTCCTGTAGATCCATAACTGTCAACTTCTGAACTTTACTGGAGCACTTTCTAAATTTTAAAAGATTACTATATTTCCACGTTATTTTCAGAATAGCTATAATTCCTTAAATTTAAACTCCAGTTTTACCTTATAATAACTCTCGTTGGTAGAGATACCCATGAAACATATACGAGGAACATAGATGTTTCTAAGTATACTCTATTCAAAACAAATCCCGATGCACGTCAATTTGATGATGTCACCAAACATCCAATACTACCAACTTAATATCGTCCCAGGACATCGCAATTTGTGTGTTCCGTGTATATTTTAGGTTGAGAATACGCATAACCATATATATTGTCAAACTAAAATATACACGGAACACATAAAGTGCGATGTCCTGTGACTATATTAAGTTGGTAGCATTGGAAGATTCTGACGCCATCAAAATGACGTGCAACGGAATTTGATTTGAATAGAGTATATATTTTAACATTACACAATACGTTAATTTTATTAATTGAAAGATTTGGTAGATAATCTCAATTGCTTCATACAAACCATTTGTTGTCCTAAAAACAGTGAACATATTTGAAGCAGAATTTAAATCACTGTAATGATTATATTGTAGATTTTACGAAACTTGAACTTACGTTAAAAACGAATCCTAGTACAGCATTTTTCACTCCGGTTACGACTTCCACCTTCCTCTTATCTCTGTAGATGCTCGAATCTGTTAAATCCTAAAAGGCAGAATTCAATTAATATTACATTAAATAAACGAAACTGATTGTACTTGTACGTCTCACATTGTAATAAAAGAAAAATCTCATATTATAATACACCGATGAAAGTCAACTACGTCAAGTCGCTTCAGATGGTAGAAAGCAATAGAAATTCTCAAGAGAAATTATTTGAACAACAATGATTACACTTTCATCTTACTGCAATCATCGAGATTAAATCATTGGGCGGATTTTATTATCTATCACTTAAGGCGTTTTTATTACTTATGTAATTCCATTTTGGTTCCTATTGGTAATTACGGTAAACCAAGCTTAAAGGAACAATAGTAATGTTCGTTACAAATCCGCATATTAAAACTGAATTACCTTACTGTTATTAGCATATAAAGTAAATTAGCCATGTGAGGTAATATGCGCAGTTACGTTTCACCCGGTGCTTTAATCAATTCAGATTTTCTATCACTTAGGAAACGTGGATTGGTAATGAAATAAAATAAAATTTATATATACTTATAGAGAATCAATTTGACGCGCTACTTATTAAGTGTGATGATAAATCTTCTATTGGTATTGTCTAAGTTTAATTACTCGTAAACTGAATGGATCGCTCGGATCTTTAATAAATAAAAAATAATTAATCAACACAAGAGAGTCATGGATATTTTAAAATATCATTCTATGCCAAAACTTATATTACCATAATTAGTGTCGGATCAATCACCTCAGCGCCCAGTTAGATTACACAATAGACCAAAAACAAGTCGAAACTAACCAGTTAAATTTCTGGTCGCTGAAATGCAATTAAACTACAAGTATTGCGCATACAATTAAAATATTAATAAACCGTTGGGTAAACGAAAGGTCTCATGTACTTTCCATTTTCAAGGGAAACTGTAAGTCAAACGGAGAAAGAGAGAGGTAGACAAGAGAATAATTATTGTAATGAAACAATGAAAAAATGTGAGTGGAGGTGATAATTAATGGAAGGAACAAGCAAAAGTTACTATATAATGGCAACTTTTTATTTAATAAAAGTTTTAAGTTGTGGTCCTAGGGAGATTGGTTAGATTTGAAATTAGTTAAATAAACTTAATTTAATTCAAATTATATTTCAATGTTTTATAGGAATTTTACAGACTTCCCATTTCCCAATATTTTTGTTAAAATTTTGATTAAATTTTCGCTAAATTTATATTATCAACTACTTTACCAATTAACTCAAAATTCAATACACTTGTCAACTATAATTGTGTGCTTCATCAATTCTTTTTTGTACACCACACGTATCAAAATTCATCTTTCAATTTGATGTTAAAAACCGGTTAAAACCTTCCTTCTATTTATAAAAGTAACGGTTCCATGTGTACACTCACCACGGATCCGTCAATGAAAGTTACATTGTAAGGCAAGGTCCGGTTATCTAATAGAGAAAGAAAAAGTGCCCGATGATATTAAATCATCGTGACGATGATCCTGTAGGGAGATTCCGGTCGGATTGCGTAACGGTCGATTGTTAACGATTTCGGATTTTATTTAAATTATGGAATCTTAACGCATTATTACATCTTTTCGATATTTGCGTAAGATTGCAATGGTTTACAAGGTGTGCAAATAAGTGCAGTGGGAAATTAATCTCAATTGATTTTATTTATGTACATAAGTAAATACATACATATGTAGTTTCGTGAGAAGTATTGCAGGAACGTAATATCAATGTAATAGGTAGCTTTTATTAACCTTTGTCCACAATTTCCAATTGTGAATTTGGGAAATTGTGAATTTGTTCAAAATTTCCTTCTGTGACCAAGAATTGAATTACTACAGAAGTGAGCACTTGACACTAATTTGTTTATTATGACCTCCAGCCATTACAGATTATAGTTAAAAACAATTTACATTTCATATGATTTTCACCCTAAAATACTTGAAATTTACAGTGGGTTCCAGAATTTTCACTGAAACTTGTGATAATATCCTTCTGTTCATCTTATTGTAACGAGACGATAACTAAATGATCAGACGGCTTGCTACGAATTAAATATTGTTTCAAATGTGTAATTTAAATTTTATTTGCACTTTAAGGCTAATAGATAACATTTTTGTATCTGTAGCATTGGTAATGCAATCCATGGGTAGCTCTCGTGGACGTTTATACATAGCCAATAGGTTTGCCCTATTTGAGTACTCTTGATTTATATTTCTGAGGTAGTTGGCAATTACCATTATTTGTCTAAGAAGGATTTTAGTTGTAAATATTACAGAATTACAAAAATATTTCGTGGAGTACCTCCTTATAACAAAGCTTATAACGATGATATTGGGTGTTTCTCACTAACATTGGAATGGAATTTGAAACAACACTTCACTAAAACTTTAAAGTCGTATGAAAGCAGTATAAAGATAAAATATTGCATTCGGTAATATTGAGACACTTTTCCAAACGCTATGTTATATCAACTCGTGTTTCATTAAAAACACCAAAATTATTTTATCAAAATTCATCACAAAGCTACCTTCATCACAGCTTAAGTTATTTCGAATCAAAAGCTCCCCTTTTCACTACACGATCAATCACTGAGAGGCTTAATTGCTCAGTCGGTCAATATTAAAAAATACTCAATTTCCCATCGGTGCGTTTCATATTTTCGTTTTACCGAACACAATTTTTAAGAGATTAAAGGGACAAATAACACGAAAATCCCTCATTGTTGAGTCGTCCCTTACGCTCCAAATATTTCCAAAGCCCAATTGGTGAATCTGATTACAACTTGAATTTTAGTCAAGGGAGGAGCGGAAATTTAATCCATTCAAATGTTTCACCATGATATCTTTACCAATATTATATGTGGGGACCGCGATACATTCAATACATATTGATCTATCGGTGTAGCAGGAGATGTGTTTTAATGACGTGATGGGAAAATGAATCTTAATTACATTTCAGGGCGCATTTACTTAAACAGTGGCGTTGGTTTCGTGGCTTAAATCTATGAATTTAAGTCAAACTTCATTTACCCAATTAAACAACCTTTAATTAGTAAAAGGTAACAATCCCACCGTACAACCCAAATGTTTATTAAAACAATACTGAGCAACTGCTAGTCTTGAAGAGACATTTAAGGGAAATGGTGTTAGGATTCATTTGTCTCCATAAACTAATTGGAATCTTTTGAAATTCTTTATAAATAATATACAGTAAAACTGAAACTGAAAAAATTGTAAACTTTGATTTTTTACCTGGTTTTTATCTAATTTTGACAGTTAAAGTACATTGTCCTGTTGCACCATTCATTTAAATGTTGTTTACATCTCAAATAAAAGAGAACACTTAGTAGGACAGCAGAATGCAATTTCCCATTGTGCTTATTCAAACATTACAAAATGTATGGAGTGTTTTTGAAAGTTATGCTCGTAATGTGTCATTTAGTTAAGTCAATATGTGGACCACTCTTCGATATTACGCCATCAACCAGTTGGGTCAAATATTGCATCTACAAAAAATTATAATTATACTTATTCTACTACTATTCAAATATCATAAACTGAAACTCTATCTTTGAAGGGTATAGTCGTACCACATGGTTTTGTTCACCAAGTGTTATATTTTTTATTCTGCTATATTCCACAGAAATGATAAGTTACTTTTGATCACACTCAAATAACTCAATTACAGTAGACCACGTTTGACGAAGATAACCGCAATTTTGACTCTCAGTTTGTACCACAACATACTGTACTGATCAATAACGTGTTAATGAACGTGCACTTTTGCAAAGCTCGTATGAACCGTAACTAACCGAACCACAAAATGGTTTTCGGATTTCCATTAGCCTACCTTGAGAGGCTAATAAACTTTTTCTCATTTAGCTTAACTTCACTTACCTTTAGTTTATGCTCGTCCAATTCGTGCACTCCCCTCTTGACTATCGTCCTAGATTCGCCGCTGTGCAAGATGGCGGCCAAACAGATGAGCGTCGCAGTAGACCAAGTCGCTTGCCTCATTATGCTGGAAACGAGAAACAAAGTCACAAATAGAAAGTGAAATATAGACTTACATTCATGCATGCATACGCATTCGTTATATTTCCAGCACGCAGAACCGGCAATTAGATTTAAAAAAATTATATGGTAGGGAGTTTGCGATTAACAACGAAGTAAAGGGTATGATCTGGAGAGTAAAGTTGGAATGGGGTACGCCAACATAACCTTGAGAACATGGTACTTGATACAATTACTGTATGACATCTAAGGAGCAAATTTGATTTTACACAGCAATGTTAAAAGGGTTGTTTGTAACAAAATAACTAAAAATGTTCGCTTTCACTTCACATGCTCTAATCTTTAGTTGAAGTACCATAAGTACTGGAACGAAAGCTCAGCTAACTCCTATATTTTATTTAACAACTTGTAACCTTTCCTTTTTAAAAGTTTACAACCGCTCTCTTATTTCAATTAACGTCCTATAAAAGTTTTATATCTTAATGAGAGACATCGAGATTTCTTAACCACTTTTGAAATATTTAAGTTTAGCATTCGGTTATGGAGATGGCGAAAGTGAAAGTTCACTAAACGGTTTCTTGTGTATTCCGCGAAATAATTTAATTCACACATTTAGTTTTTTATTTATAAAATGGTAATCACGTATTCATAAATTAAAAGGGTGGGAAGTACTACTTACTAAGTTTCAAATAATTGTTTACAAAGGCAGAACGACAACTAATGTTTCAAAATAGACACACTGCAAGTACCTACATGTTAAGAAAAATATATGATGTTGACATGTGCATTAAATTATAATATTATTGAGGCGCTGTATTTAATATGAACCGTTAGTACTACGAATAAATATTCCTGTGATTGTCAAGTCAAGAAAATAAGAAACATTTTACCCAAGCGTTAGGTTAACTGTCCGGATTCAACTGCAGGTCTGAAGAAAAGTCTAATAACGGAACACGCTATATTCTGGTATTAAAAAATGTAACTTTTAGCTAATTTCACGGTTTTATTATTAGACTTTTGCTCATACCTCATCCCAAGCAACGAACTTTTCCCCTAGCCCGTTCACCAAAAACCACAACGTCCTCCACCAGAAGAACCACACCGATGGCACAGCGCGTAAAGTAGGCCACACAAAAGTACAAGCCCGTAAAATAATTTCAAAAAAAAATTAAAGAATTAAATTGAAGCGCTCTTACACTTTCCTACGTTCAGCCTTAACTACGGAGTGAATGTGATAAAGTCTTTTAACTTCTTCTTATTTCTAAGCTCAGACCGTTTGCGGGTACCGGCTCGGCGACGGCGATTGACGAGAGCGGTCGAGAAAGGTACCGAAGCAGAACCCAAGGAGGTCAAGGAGGGTACCAGCGGTACCGCCGAAGATGGGGCTCTTTTTCGGCGACGCGCGGACCGATCCGTTCCTTTGGGCAATGAACTTGAAACCGTGAATCTGTCTACAGGGAGTACCGAGGGGAACGGGCTCCCTTGAGACCGAAGCGCAAATTTGAAATTTTCATGAGGGTACCACTCGCTAAATTTGTGGTTTAGAGAATGATGTTGCAAAATCCGTTAAAGTTGTGCTTATGGGTTTCTGTTCACAAACTTATCGCAACCTGGATTGAGGGATTGTCGAGACAATATTTCACAAACTGGAAGTTTCCAATGGAGTACCACTCACCAAATGGAAATTTAGAAAATAATGGTGTTACACAGATCGCTGTAGGGTGTGTTTATGGATCTCCTTTTACAAACTCGTTGAAACCTTGTAAGGAAGTTAGATGAGAACATATTTCACAAATTCGAAATTTTTAAAAAGGTACTTCTCACCAAATTTTAAGTTTAGAGAATAATGTTGCAGAAGTCGTTAAAGTTGTGTTTATGGGTTCTTTTTCGCAAACTTACTGCAACCTGGAATGGGGGATTGACGAGACAATAATTCACAAATGTTAGATATATCATGTATCGATATCGTTATGGTTATGTATCGAACTGTCACCTGTTTTAAATTTTTTTAATTCTAGAGATATTGTCAATACAGTTGTCAATATACTTCTTGATCATTTGCAAGTTTTGTGGCCGTCTTCTACTCAACTTTGCTACAGGTTATGGGCCCAGCGCCAGAAAAGATATAGATATAGCGGCTTGCGGTGAAAATTCGAGTCGAAAAAGTGTGTATCAGTTGGACGCGTTAATTCAAGATGAATTCGGTCACTGGACGTTTCGAGCAGTTGACGAAGGACAACTATGAGACCTGGAAAATCCACATGAGAGCGGTATTGATCAAGAACGATGCTTGGGGGTATGCTGACGGATCATGCATTCGACCTGAACCAGCGACGGCCGGCGCCGATGCAGCGGAAGTTGCACTAGCGACCCAAAATTTGAAGAATTGGACCGACGGAGATCTGAAGGCCCAGTCCGACATAATTCTGGCGATCAGCTCTTCCGTAATTAAGCAGGTCAGAGGATGCGGAACAGCGCGTGAGATATGGACGAAGCTGGAAGGTATTTATCAGTCTAAGGGTCCGATTCGAAAAGTCGCGCTCCTGAATCAACTGATCTCGCACAAAATAAAGGAGGATGATGATGCTCGAGACAGCACTCAAAAATTTTTGGACATCGTCGATAGACTCGGTGAGTTGGATATCGAGGTTAACGACGATTTGTTGACAGTTGTCATGCTACGTGCTCTTCCTGACAGCTACGAAAATTTTCGATGTGCAATCGCGTCCCGAGATGATCTTCCTAAACCTGAGGTGCTACGAGTGAAGATTCAGGAGGAGTTTGAAGCACGCAAAGACGGCAAGAAGCAGGAAAGTCAGAGCGCAATGATAGTTCAGAAGAAGCCTTTTAAGAAACAGAGAATAAAGAAAACAAGCGAGAATTCTGTTGAGAAGAATAACCATGATGGACATGAAGCGAAGATGAAGTGCTTCACGTGCCAAGGTTATGGTCATTACTCCAAGCAGTGCCCAACACCAAAGAAGGTCAAGAAACAATCATCGCACTTCGTAAACGACGTGAGTCTATATGCTGAGGCGAAGATCATTGGAAACGACGCTTATCGTGTTGGTGAATACAGCGGTTCGAATTCGTGGTGCGTGGACAGTGGATGTACGTCACACATGTCGTGCGAGAAAGAAGCATTCACCGAAGTGGACGCTACTCAGCGAGGAGGTTTGAACCTGGCTAGCAGTGGTGCACGCACAAGTGTACAGGGTCGTGGTGTCGCTACAGTAAAATGCGATATCAAAGGACGTGAGACTTTTATACATTTCACGAACACCTTGTACGTTCCAGATCTTCGCTCGAATATTATTTCTGTTGGAAGGATCACGGATAAAGGTTACACCGTTGTCTTCAGTAAAGAGAAAGCTGAGGCTGTTGACGCAGATGGAAACGTGGTGATGGCGGCTGAGCGTGGTGCCAATGGACTCTACTACTTGAAGTGCGCTAACGTCGATGAGTGCAAGATCGTCGACATGGTCGAATCTCCCAAGAAACCACCTGAAGAGAACTCGTTGGAATACTGGCACATTCGTCTGGGGCATCTGAACGAGCAGTATCTACGCGACGTTGCGAAGTCGGGTGCTATCAACGGTGTCAAGATCAAGAATCCACAATCCAAACTCAAATGTAGTGTATGTCTTGAGGGGAAGATGACTAGAAAGCCATTTCCATCGACGCCAACCAGAGAAGCCAGCCCTGGAGATATCATCCATTCAGACGTCTGCGGCAAGATGCGGGTAACTTCGAAGAACGGTAAGAGCAAGTACTTCGTAACCTTCATTGATGACTGTTCCGGTTGGTGCGAAGTCAGGTTCCTGGCGCACAAGAACGAGGTCTTCAAAGAATTCCAGAAGATAAGGAGTTTACTAGAGACTCAGCACGGAAGGAAGGTGAAGTTCCTTCAATCCGACAACGGCACAGAATACGTGAATCAGGAGTTTGACGATTTCCTGAGCAAGCACGGTATCAAGCGGCGTTTAACCGTGCCGTACACGCCTCAACAAAATGGAACGGCAGAACGTCGAAATCGTACACTGATGGAATCTGCAAGATGTTTGCTAATTCAGTCTGGTCTACCGATATCTTTCTGGGCAGAGGCTGTAAACACAGCGAACTACATCCGAAACCGATGTCCAACCAGTAAGCTGAATGGAAGGACCCCGTTCGAAGTCTGGCATGGACAAAAACCGGATGTTAGCTACTTCCAACCCTTCGGCTGTGAAGTTCGCGTTTTAAACCTCGACCCAAAGAAGAGTAAACTGGACCAACGCTCGAAGACGGGAGTTTTCGTAGAGTACAGTGAAGAGTCGAAAGGTTTCAGAATTTGGATTCCAAGTGAGGGGAAGGTCTGCATATCAAGAGATGTGAAGTTCCTCAACAACATGGCAAGCAAAGCAAGCGGTGACCAAGGTCAATTTTGGGTAGAAGAATCGGAATCGACGGGCAAGGACGAGTCAAGAGATAAACAAGTCGTCGAAGTACCGTTGGTTCGAGAGGTAATTCGAGAACGAGAGATTGAACAGACAGCTGAGAACATTCCGACCATCCAGATGAATCAAGAAGAGGAGATGATCTCCGACGAGGAAGATTTCCTGGATGCAGTTGACTTGGAAAACCTCGCTGAACTACTACCCGAGGTGGACGCTGCAGTTCTCGAGCCAGCTGAAGGTGGTATCGAGGATCGACCCGGACCGATCACGAAGCGTGGTGCAGGGAGACCAAAAATTCTGCGTACTGGACGACCAGGTAGACCTCGTAAGCAACATCACATGGTGACTCGAGAAGACATGACTGGCCTCGCTTACCTGACCGAGGTGAACTTGGATGAAGCCATATCTAGTGGCGAATCCTCCGAATGGATGAAAGCTATGGCCGACGAAGTTTGTTCAATTCTCAAGAATGAAACATGGGACCTGGTATATCGTCCTCAAGATAGAAGCACCGTCGGGAGCCGTTTTGTCCTTCGGAACAAATACGGTACTGATGGAGTTCTGGAAAAACGGAAGGCAAGGATCGTCGCCAGAGGATTCTCTCAGAGGCCAGGCGTAGATTTCCACGAAACTTTTGCTCCTGTGGCAAGGCTGAGCACCGTTCGACTGGCGCTGGCTGTAGCTGCCAAGTACAGGATGTCCATTAAACAATACGACATCACGACTGCCTACCTGAACGGACAGCTCGAGGAGGAGGTGTATATGGAAACTCCGGACTTATTTAAAAAGGTTCTTCGCTATGTCATTCAGGAAGGAGTGCCAACAAAGTACGGCCCAGCCGTAGAAGCAGATGCCAAAGCTATGCTGCAGCAGATAGAAACCGGTGACAAGGTGTGCAGGATGAAGAAGGCACTGTATGGCCTCAAGCAAGCTGGTCGCGCATGGCACACTCGACTGGATAAGACCCTTCGCGTCATGGGTGCTCGTCCTACAAAAGGTGATCCGTGCTTATACATCATGGGAAGTGACGCAAACTTTACTATGATCATCGTTTATGTGGATGACATCCTCGTCATGTCACGTAATCCAAACAAAGCAATTTCTTTTGGAACGCAACTGACAAAACATTTTGACGTCAAGAATATCGGTGAATTGAAGAGATGCCTCGGAATGGACTTCAAAGTCAGCGACGACGGTATCAAGATTTGCCAACGTACGTACGTGAATGAGCTGCTGGATCGTTTCAATATGAAAGATTGCAGAACTGTCTCAACCCCCCTCGACGTTGGGACAAAACTGATGAAGATCGAACCTTGGAACTCGAAAGATGGACCAAAACCACCGTACAGCGAGCTGGTAGGTTGTCTACTCTATCTGGCTGTAGCTACTCGTCCCGATGTGGCTCACGCTGCCAGCGTATTGGGGCAATTCAACGACTGTTTCGGTAAGGTTCATTGGAGTGCAGCGAAAAGGGTTCTACGCTACTTGAAGGGCACCGCAGATGTGGGAATCACTTTCAAGAGCAAGGAGGGAGATCTCGAAGGATTTGTGGATGCAGATTGGGCTGGATCCATTGACGATCGAAGATCTTTTACTGGGTACGCTTTCAAGATGGGCAGCGGGTGCATCTCGTGGGACTCAAGAAAGCAAAGGACCGTAGCCCTATCATCCACTGAGGCCGAGTACATGGCCCTCGGTGAGGCTACAAAGGAAGCCTTGTACATTCGACGTCTACTACGTGAACTCGGCGTCTTCGTGGGTTCTGTGAAGCTGGGACACGTAGCGTCCAAAGAAATGCCGGCCGATGTCCTCACCAAGGCGCTCACAAGATTGAACCATGAACATTGTGTCTCTCTTTTGGGCCTGCAGAAGGTGGCAGTTTAATTCCCTAAGATAACTCATCGAGGGGAAGTATTAGATATATCATGTATCGATATCGTTATGGTTATGTATCGAACTGTCACCTGTTTTAAATTTTTTTAATTCTAGAGATATTGTCAATACAGTTGTCAATATACTTCTTGATCATTTGCAAGTTTTGTGGCCGTCTTCTACTCAACTTTGCTACAACAAATTAGAAATTTCCAATAGAGTACCACTCACCAAATTGGAAATTGCCAAGAGAGTACAACTCAACAAATTGGAAATTTAGGGAATAATGGTTGGATGTTACAAGCTGTTACACGGTGTTATATCCCTGGAGGGTGTGTTTATGGGTCTCCTTTTACAAACTTGTTGAAACTTTATAAGGGAGTTTGATGAGAATATATTTCACGAATTCAAAATTTTCAAAAGGGTACTTCTCACCAAATTTGTAGTTTAGAGAATAATGTTGCAGAAACCGTTCAAGTTGCGTTTATGAGTTCCCTTTCACAAACTTATTGCAACCTGTAATGTGGGATTGACGAGACAATATTTGACAAATTGGAATTTCCAAAAGGGTACCACTCACCTAATTGGAAATTTGGAGAATAATGGTTGGGTGTTACACAAATAGCTGGAGGGTGTGTTTTTGGATTTCCTTTTACAAAGTTGTTGGAACCTTGAATGGGGGTTTAATGAGAAAATATTTCACAAATTCGAAATTTTCAAAACGGTACCTCTCACCAAATTTTTAGTTTAGAGAATAATGTTGCAGAAGCAGTTAAAGTTGTGTTTATGGGTTTCCTTTCACAAACTTATTTGCAACCTGGAATGGGGGATTGACGAGACAATAATTCACAAATTCAAAATTTCCAATAGAGTACCACTCACCGAATTGGAAATTTCCAAGAGTGTACCACTCAATAAATTGGGAATTTAGGTAATAATGGTTGGGTGTTACACGCTGTTACATCGCTGGAGGGTGTGTTTATGGGTCTCCTTTTACAAACTTGTTGAAAGTTTATAAGAGAGTTTGATGAGAACATATCACGAATTCAAAATTTTCAAAAGGGTACTTCTCACCAAATTTGTAGTTTAGAGAATAATGTTGCAGAAACCGTTCAAGTTGCGTTTATGAGTTCCCTTTCACAAACTTATTGCAACCTGTAACGTGGGATTGACGAGACAATATTTGACAAATTGGAATTTCCAAAAGAGTACCACTCACATAATTGGATATTTGGAGAATAATGGTTGGGTGTTACACAAATAGATGGAGGGTGTGTTTTTGGATTTCCTTTTACAAAGTTTTTGAAACCTTGAATGGGGGTTTAATGAGAAAATATTTCACAAATTCGAAATTTTCAAAACGGTACCACTCACCAAATTTTTAGTTTAGAGAATAATGTTGCAGAAAGCAGTTAAAGTGGTGTGTGTGTGGGTTTCCTTTCACAAACTTATTTGCAACCTGGAATGGGGGATTGACGAGACAATAATTCACAAATTGGAAATTTCCAATAGAGTACCACTCACCAAATTGGAAATTGCCAAGTGAGTACCACTCAATAAATTGGAAATTTAGGGAGTAATGGTTGGGTGTTACACGCTGTTACACGGTGTTTTATCCCTGGAGGGTGTGTTTATGGGTCTCCTTTTACAAACTTGTTGAAACTTTATAAGGGAGTTTGATGAGAACATATTTCACGAATTTAAAATATTCAAACGATTACTTCTCACCAAATTTGTAGTTTAGAGAATAATGTTGCAGAAACCGTTCAAGTTGCGTTTATGAGTTCCCTTTCACAAACTTATTGCAACCTGTAACGTGGGATTGACGAGACAATATTTGACAAATTGGAATTTCCAAAAGAGTACCACTCACATAATTGGATATTTGGAGAATAATGGTTGGGTGTTACACAAATAGATGGAGGGTGTGTTTTTGGATTTCCTTTTACAAAGTTTTTGAAACCTTGAATGGGGGTTTAATGAGAAAATATTTCACAAATTCGAAATTTTCAAAACGGTACCACTCACCAAATTTTTAGTTTAGAGAATAATGTTGCAAAAGCAGTTAAAGTTGTGTTTATGGGTTTCCTTTCACAAACTTATTTGCAACCTGGAATGGTGGATTGACGAGGCAATAATTCACAAATTGGGAATTTCAAAGAGAGCACCACTCACCAAATTAGAAATTTTCAAGAGATTTCCAAGAGAGTACAACTCAACAAATTGGAAATTTAGGGAATAATGGTTGGGTGTTACGAGCTGTTACAAGGTGTTACATCGCTGGAGGGTGTGTTTATGGATCTCCTTTTATAAACTTTTGGAAACCTTGAAAGAGAGTTTGATGAGAAAATATTTCACAAATTCGAAATTTTCAATAGGGTAGGTACTTCTCACCAAATTTGTAGTTTAGAGAATAATGTTGCAGAAACCGTTTAAGTTGCGTTTATGAGTTCCCTTTCACAAACTTATTGCAACCTGTAATGTGGGATTAACGAGGCAATATTTGACAAATTGGAATTTCCAAAAGAGTACCACTCACCTAATTGGAAATAGATTGGAAATTTCCAAGAGAGTACAACTCATAATAATGGTTGGGTGTTACAAGCTGTTACAAGGTGTTACATCGCTGGAGGATGTGTTTATGGGTCTCCTTTTATAAACTTGTGGAAACCTTGAAAGGGAGTTTGATGAGAAAATATTTCACAAATTCGAAAATATTTCAAAAGGGTACCACTCTCCAAATTTGTAGTATAGAGAATAACGTTGCAGAAGCCGTTAAATTTGTGTTTAAGCGTTCCGTTTCGCAAACTTACTGCAACCTGGAATGGAGGATTGACGAGACAATATTTCACAAACTGGAATTTCCAAGAGAGTACCACCCACCAAATTGGAAATTTAGAGAATAATGTTTGGGGGTTACACAGACCGCTGGATGGTGTGTTTATGGATCTCCTTTTACATACTTGTTGAAACCTTGAAAAGAAGTTTAATAAGAAAATATTTTAAAAATTCGAAATTTTCAAAAGGGTACCACTCACCAAACTTGTAGTTTAGAGAATAATGTTGCAGAAGCAGTTAAAGTTGTGTTTATGAGTTTCCTTTTACAAATGTATTACAACCTGGGGGATTGACGAGACAATACTTCACAAAATGGAATTTCCAAAAGAGTACCACTCACCAAATTGAAGATTTAGAGAATAATGGTTGGGACAGATCGTCAGAGGGAGTGTTTAAGGTTCTCCTTTTACAAACTTGTTAAAATCTTGAAAGGGGTTTGATGAGATAATATTTCACAAATTGGAAATTTTTAAAAGGGTAACATTCACCAAATTGGAAGTTTATAGAAAAACGTTTGAGTACTAGGTTGTTAGAGGATGTGTTTTTGGGTTTTCTTGCAAAAACATAGAACCTCAAAGGGTAGATGGGTTTGGTAAGAATACATTTCGCTCTAGTTTTATTTTTAACACAATTAATGGATGAGAAGTCTCCATGAACTTATATTTTATCAATTATAATCAATAAAGTTTATAAATTATTGATATCTAAAAGGGATGAGTTGTTTTGCGTTTAAAAATATATATATATATATATATATATATATATATATATAATATCAAGTTGTAGAACCTCCCTATTAAGTACGTATGAGTCAGTTAAGTTTTAGATTTATTGGTACATTATTTGATTACTTTATTAATATACTGATAGGTATTAAACGTAACAAGTGTTCTTAGTTGATGCAGGCAAGTAATCAGACAAATGAACTTACCAGTTTAATCGCTGTTTATTCATATTTATATTAATAATATTATTTATTAATATGTTATATTTGTACTTTGTGAACAAATTACAAAAGTGAATTTGCAAAAGCAACAATATATGTCACCTCATTCAGAACAGCTTAATTAATTATCACCTACAGTCATTGCAATTGATACTGAAAATGCTTAGTATATTCAAATTTAAGATCCATATTTCACATGGATTCCTATATTTGACGTACCAATTTGTAGACGATACAATTCTACAATATTGACCCCACACCGAAGTTTTTCATTAGTTACAGCTACAGTTATTGATACATTCATAAAACATCTTGAACACGCTTCAATAATTTAAACATTAGACAGCAAATTAATATTAAAATTTCAGATTTAGCATCAATTCGCTTAGCTCACGTGTGAAGTGTCCTCTCTCATATAACAGATCTTATTATTTCTAATAAACATTCTACGTGTTGTAGCAATAACAGGAGGAAAAATTCCACAATTACAGCAAAGTGATACAAAATAAAATTCTCAGACCCATTTTCTAGAAAGAACAGTGTCTAGAAAAAACAGTGTAAAGTGGTATTAAAAATGTCTCATTGAAGAGCTACAGGTTACCGAATTACCAAAATTTAAAAAATATCACCTATTTATCCTGCTAGGTTGGCAAATAATAAACATCTAATTTATAGTTAACCTTAGTGACCAGAAAATAGGGCAGACACTAAATCGGGTGGTAAGACAGAACAAGATATCTTCAGAAAGAAGGTAAATTTACCCTGGATATAAATTTGAACCAAAATTTTTTTAAACATTAAAATAGGGCCTCATTTTAACGGATTTGGAAGGTTAGGCATATGTTTGTAGTTATCGTAAAGTATTTTTTGATTTTTTAATTAGAAGTTTTAAATTGATACACGCTAACCTTTCGATGTGTTTGGTTATACTTGAATTGATTTCACGAAATTTAAATTTCGAACTTTCTAATGGACGACTTAAAATTGTGGAACGAAATTCCATAGTTGATTTGGAAAAGTAGTTAATTTTTGGAAATTATCCAAATAATTTTTGCTTTTATTTTCTGACGAATGAACTTACTTAGAAATATTGGAAATGGTGTTCTTACCACTCTATAAAGTAACGTCTCTTATACAAATTGAACTAAAATAAAATGTTTTCTTCGAATATGTTGCTTAACAAAATACTTAAATGCATATTTAACGCAAAATGAAACCTGCTAATACAATACGAGCTCGATATCTAAACCATCGTAAATTACAAAATAAATCTTCTTATTCACACTAACTCAGCATCTGAGCTTCGCATACAATATTGAAAATGACGTACGTCTCTCTTTCTCTTAAAGAAGAGAATTTACGCGACATGTTGAGAGATATACAGAAGCCTTCACCAAGTTATATACAGTCATATTTTAATTAAACATAAGTAGGGTACCCGTTTCGGCGTTTGCCATCATCAGTCGTAACATAAAAAGTTGAAGGATGCCCAAATTAATTTTAATTTTTAAATTTTTATTTAATTTTTGTATTTGTTCTTAAAATTCGTACTTTTCGTTGTTCCTCGATTCAAATTTTGCTGAGATTCATTTTGACATAAATGATATGCCTATATTTATACCTCTTTCCAAATTTTAAGTAGAATAATTCCTAGATTTCCCTACTCGAAATTTGGAGATAATGATTATAATAAAAGGTGTTTATATCTTTTAAAATGTTTTGAGTTAGTATTTTGGGCCTCCTTTATCATGTTGTGATGAGTTAAATTATTATTGTAGGAAGCGGTGAGGACTCCTTTACCACCTGAAAATTTGAAAATATATGGCTTGGGTATTTTGTTTAATCTCTGGGCAATTTACTTAATTGTAAACTAATAATTGTAACTAATATTCGGTTCTACAAAACATTTATTTTTGGATCTCTGCTCGTTCACCCATCAACATCCAGATTTCTTCACAAAATTATTTTATCCATAATGTTAGTTCAATTACTCAATAATAATTTTTTGGTGATATAACGGAGTTATATCCGGTCAATTCCATGAAGTAATTAAATAGCAGTAAACGCTATTAAATCTGCAAGTATTAAAAATCAGTTCCGATTAAATCAATATATCTGTAAGTATATCACGAAGTAATTTAAAGTGGAAGCTAAACAGTCATATCGTTAATAATTATATCTACGATAACCCGTTTCATATTACATTACCGCTTATTTCAGATTGTATCGATGGTTTAAATGGTCAATTTGCAATACAAGTATATCAAGTTCCATACCTCTTTGAAGCGTAATAGTTTGATTATTCTCTAAGAGATGTCGTTCAAGAATTTATCTTATAAAGTTGTTTCATACTAATAAAAAAAAACAAAGCTCGAAGGTTATTTGTAACAATGACTAGTTTTCTGATGAGCTCTCATATTTACTTAAGCAACGATTCAATTAAATTATAATTAAAGCGTGCCTGTATTCGGTATTGAAATATTACCTAAACATGCAATTTAATACATATTGAATCCCGGAAGGAAAATCATCCTGCAAGCCTGAAACGTGTGATACAATAATTTCCAGGATATAACTCAAGACAAGTAAATCACCATGCATATCTGAAGATATTAATGTCTTCCGGTTTAGTTACCCAAAATAACAAGCAGTCAGTTCTCTTCCATCAAATTTTAATCGCATTTCGGGTGGTCATGGTCCGAAACATAGAAGCAATTAAATTTTACGTACAATTTCATTTCTACGTTGTCTGGCATAAGACAGACGCGGTAATATAGTGTAATTTTCGAGTACAGGAAAAAATGAGATAATAATTTGATACGTTTGAGTCGAATTAAAATGTTGATATATTTCCTTGTTATCTGTAACGACCAGATGAAAGCTGAATAATTATGTAACAGAGAGCTTTATGCGTATTTTGTAATTTTTTTGCTAATTGGATACGACAGATGGCGAGGACTTGTCTGAAATGAAGAGGAAAGTGACAATATTAAACAGTTGTCACAGCTATGGTCACAAGATTTCTTTAATGAAAACTCGTTCATTACACTGTTTTAAACTATACCATTTAAAAAAAAATCTTTGTATTATGGTTTATTCTGTAAGCAACTTGTTGAGTAGGATTAGTATAGTTGACGATGGTCACAAGATTTCTTTAATGATACCTCTTCATTACACAGTTTTAAATTATACCATTTGAAAAAATGTCTTCACATTAAGGTTTATCCTGTAAGCAAGTTGTTGAATACGCTTATTATAGTTGATACATAACAATAAGAATTAAAATTTCGAATCATTTTCCATTACGAATTAAAATGTGTATGTCTCTGTGGTAAATAAACCTGTTACGTTCTTATACATTAATGAGGAAGTAGGGGGAAGGATGTGAATGAAAATTGATAATTGAAGTTATTTCACAAATAGTAAAATATTACTGCTGTTTGTAGCCATTGCTTTATCAAAGACTTGAAGCATATTGTAACGTTTATTTTATAATTTATTTACATTAATTGAACACTAATTTATTTAACACACTAAACTACTTGTTCACTAGACTAGACACTACATAATTTATTTGTACTGCTCCGCTTTCGGATCGTATGTCGCGTTCACTTCTGCTTGTCTACTTCTAACTAACTCCCTCGATCACAAGCCCCCTTATATATACACCCCCAACCCTGATCGAGAACATTCTAGTACATTCTAGAAGCCTACGCAGCAAATGTTTATAAGGTTACCAATTAATTGCTTTTCGTAAACAACAAACGGGAAAATTCGTGCAGCTGTCTACGCGTCGTAGTTGGTGTCGCGTTGTTTACTTCTCGCATTACACTGCCCCCGCCTTAGAGACGTTTCGTCTCGGAACGTATCCCTGGTAGGCCCATGCAGGAACCTGCAGTTAGCCCCCCGCTTACAGCGAGACGTGGCGTCAAAATAACAGGGGACCGTCTTCCCGAGTCGACATGGTGCAGGCCCAAAACAGCAGACTAAAACTTCCACTCCGGTATTCTTCAACACTACTTCCAGCATGTTCCGGACAACCCTCCAGTCCAGCTGATCTCGTCCAGCACCTAACTTGGGGACAGCTAGCTTCCTGATGTCGAGCTCCAGCAGTCGGTCTCGTAGCCTATGCAAGGTTCGCCATACATCGTGATAACATGGTTTAAGGGACCCGATCTCCTTCGTAACCAGATAAAAGATGTGTCTTACGTTGTCACGTAGTTCCAGAACCTTGCCAATTTCCGGGAGTTGCGCTCTGAGTTGTTCCAAGCGCCCGTACTTCTTCTTGAAAACCGTGGCGATACCTCGTGACATTACCAGGTCGGCGGACACACAATGGGCCAACGAGTATTCTTCAGGTACGCTGAACAAATCCTGTTGTTTTTCACAGGTTACCCCATACCGTGCTTTTCCGGTACCCCCGTAGGCGCTCATAAATTCTTCGAAGGAAAGTTCGTTCTCCTGCGCCAATGTGTTTCTTACTCGGGGAACCTCCGCCTCATCGTGCGACCCCTCATAGGGTGCCAACCGATTAAAGTGCACCACTCTCGGCTTGCCGTTTGGTAGTTTGCTTACCCGGTAGACCACGTCATTGATTCGTTTCTTCACAACATAGGGACCTTCCCAATTGGTCTGTAACTTAGGGGACAAACCACGTTTCTTCTGTGGGTTGTACAGCCAAACTCGGTCTCCCATTTGGTAGCCACCCTCTTTAGCGTTGATGTCGTAACGCTCTTTGATGCGATCACTGGCGATATTTAGTTGGTACCGGACTTGATCGTGAATTTCGTTCATCCTTTGCCGCATCCGGGAAACGTAATCTTCCCCCGAAACGTCCTCGTCCGGTCTAGCGCCAAAGATTAGATCACAGGGTAGTTTAAGTTCTCGCCCGAACAGGACTTTGGCTGGAGTTTGTCCTGTCGACTCATGAACGGCCGAGCGGTAGGCCATCAGGAAGAACGGCACGTGTTCGTCCCAGTCTCTTTGATGTGACGAGACCATTTTCGCTAGATAGCGGTTGAGGGTGCGATTCATTCGTTCTACCATGCCGTCAGACTGAGGGTGAAGGGCCGTGGTTCTTGTTTTCCGTACCCCAAACTTCTCACAGATCCTCCGGAATAGGCCACTCTCAAAGTTTCTTCCTTGATCCGAGTGTAATTCCATGGGTACTCCAAACCGGCAGATCGTCTCCTTCACTAGCACATCGGCCACTGTCTCTGCCTCCTGATTAGGGAGAGTGTACGCTTCTACCCACTTCGTAAAGTAGTCCATCACGACCAAGATGTATTTATTCCCCTTTTCGGTCTCAGGGAAGGGTCCTGCTATATCAATAGCGATCCTTTCGAAGGGGCTTCCGACGTTATATTGTTTCATGGGAGCTTTCGGTCGTCTTTGTGGCCCATTACTTGCAAAGCATGTAGTACATTTCTTGCACCAGTTCTTCACGTCGTCTGAACAATTGATCCAGTAGAAGCGCTCCCGTACCTTCTGCAGCGTTTTCTTGATCCCTAAATGTCCACCAGACGATCCGTCGTGAAGGTGCTGCAAGACCTCCGGGATTTTACTGGAGGGAATTACCAACTGCCGTCTTTCCTCCGTCCCGTCTTGGCTCTCCAGTACGCGTTTTAGTAGTCCATCCTCAACCAATAGCGAGTCCCACTGTGCCCAATAGCTCTTGAGTTTTGGCGAGCCAGGTGATACCTTTTGCCACTCAGGACGCTCTCCTCCCTCTTTCCAAACCAGGATTTCTTTGAGAACCGGGTCTTTTCCTTGCTCTTGTCGTAACGAGGATGGTGTCCATTCCTCGGCGACCACGGTCGTTCGATAGACTTTCTCGGACTTTTCCTCAGCTTTATGACAATGAGGACACTCATCAGGGCATGGTCTTCTCGAGAGTGCGTCTGCGTTTCCATGACTCTGTCCTGGCCGATGTTCTATGACAAAGTCATACTCCTGGAGCCTCTCGATCCAGCGAGCGATCTGTCCTTCGGGATTCTTAAACTGGAGGAGCCATTTAAGAGCAGCATGATCGGTCCGGATCAAAAACCTCCTTCCACACAAATATTTATGGAAGTGCTCGATGGACTTGACGATGGCCAATAATTCACGCCGGGTGACGCAGTAATTCCTTTCTGGTTTGGAGAGTACCTTGCTGAAGTATCCAAGGACACGTTCTTGTCCCTCCTGGCGCTGCGACAGAACACTTCCAATTCCCACATTGCTCGCGTCGGTGTCCAGGATGAACTGTCCTTCTGGCAGAGGAAAACTCAGCACTGGGGCACTGGTCAACTTCCTCTTCAGCTCGTCGAAGGCAGACTGGCATTCCTCATCCCAACAGAAGTTTCGTCCTTCTTCCGTGAGCCTTGTCAACGGCTTAGCGACGTCGGAGAACATCCGGACATATCGTCGGTAGTACGTGCAGAGGCCCAGAAAACTCCTCAACTGGTGTTTATCTACCGGTATTGGCCACTCCTTCACCGTACTTGTCTTGTCCGGATCGACGGCGACGCCCTCTCTGCTCACTACGTGCCCTAAGTATGAGACCTTCCTTCTGAAGAGCTGACATTTCTTAGGGTTCAGTTTCAGTCCCGCACCTTGCAGTCTCTGGAAGACGTCCTCTAAGTTTCTCAGATGTCCTTCGAAGGTCTTGCCCATCACGATGACATCGTCCAAATAGACTAGGCACGTTTTCCACGTCAGACCCATTAGCACGCTCTCCATCAGCCTCTCAAACGTAGCTGGGGCATTACAAAGTCCGAACGGCATGACTGTAAAATGCCACAGGCCGTTACCGAAGGTAAATGCCGTCTTTTCCTTATCGGCAGGGTTCATTTCGACTTGCCAATAGCCGCTTTTTAAATCCAAGGTCGAAAATATCGTGGATCCAGCAAGGGTATCGAGTGTGTCGTCAATACGTGGTAGCGGGTAGCTGTCCTTTTTGGTGACACTGTTCACCTGCCGGTAGTCTACACAGAATCGAGTAGTCCCATCCTTTTTCTTCACCAGTACTACCGGCGAGGCCCATGGACTGCTTGACGGCTCGATGACCCCGTCCCGCTCTAGGTCCTTGATGATTTTCTCGGCTTCCTCCCGTTTGGCCAAGGGTAGTCGTCTTGCTGTTTGTCGAATCGGTCGTGTCTCGCCCGTGTCAATTTTATGTGTCACGACCTTGGCCTTTCCCAGCTTTCCATTCTCGGTGGTAAATATGTCCTGGTACTTATTTATTAATTCATTGGCCTTCTGTTTCTGTGTGGGCGAGAGAAACGCACTGGTCTGGAAAAGAATTTGTTTCAAGTCCTGCGGAGTGTGTCTGGACCTTTCTTCCTCACTAACGCCCCTTACGATGGCCGAAGCGGCTTTACACGTGCCCAGCTTCGTACCCTTCTTGATGGTAACCGGGTACTGATTGATGTTAAGTAGTTGCGCAGGCACTTCACTTGAGAGAGTAACGAGCGCCTTTCCTACCAGTACCCCCCGAGCCAGTCGATTGTCATCGTTTTCTGGTTCGATCACGGCTGGAATTCCCTCTTCCACAACACCCCTCAGACAGGTAGAGGTGATCGTTTCGCTTCGTTCCGGGAGAATCACATCTTCTGCCATTATTACGTCTAACACAAAGTTGTCACGATTGTGTAGCAGTAATTCTTCTTGACCGATCCTCAACACTCGGTGTCCGAAATCCAACTGGAATCCATGATTCCTCATGACATCCATCCCCAGTATGACGTCTTCCTCAATTTCGGCTATGAGAACAGGATGGTCAAACTTTACTCGTCCCAACGTCATGCTAACCGTCGCTTCACCGTGTATTACTGCCTTCTCCCCAGTGGCAGTTCTCAATTGCCACCTACTTGGCCTAATCTTCCTACGGTCCCTCACAACTTCCGAGCGTACGATCGTCTTCGTAGCTCCCGTGTCCACAAGCATGGCGTGGGATCTCCCGTCGATAGTGCCATCGACGTACGCGCTCCCCAATTGGTGGGAAAACGAGGCTATACTGGCCCGGGGGTTTCCACTGCTACGGGTCGACGTTCCCCCTTTCTTATCGACCCGCATTAGTTTTCCTGGGCCTTCGCCGGCGCCGCTGTTCTGGGCCGCTTGCAAGAACTCTTCACATGGCCCACTTCGCCACAGTTCCAACAGCGAACTACCTTCTTCTTCGCCGACAGCACCTCCATGATCTGCTGTAGGACCCTTTCCACGAGCTTTTCAGTGTCTACTTCCTCTGTAACCGCTCGAACACGGCCGTGACCGCGGGAGGCTTCCATGGCTGCATCATGCTCCAGTGCGATGGCGAGCGCGTCCATTAATGTTTTCGGTCGAGCTAGTCTCAGGGCCCTCTGCAGTTCCTGGTCCCGCAGCCCGCTCACGAACGTCTGCACTGCGAGGCACTCCATCATCTGTTCCGGTGCCGTAGGATACGCCAACCTCACTAGTCTGGCTATGTCCGCTTCGAACTCCTGCAGGGTCTCGTTCGATCTCTGACGGCGATTGGACATCTGGGATTGATGGACTTGCTCCAGATGTGTTTGGCCGAATCGCATTTCCAGTCGCCTCAGCAGCTCATTGTAATTCCCGGCTTCTTCGGTGGATAGCGTCTGGAGAACTTCCAACGCCTCTCCACGTAAGGCTACCGTTAGGGAAACAGCTTTCTCGTGAGGGGACCAAGCATTAGCCTCCGCTGCCGCCTCAAACTGCTTCTTGTAACTGGCCCACGGAATTTTTCCGTCGAACGTTGGGGGCGTCACTCGATTGGTGCATATCGAGTTCTGTTGAACGACCGCCTTTATTTCTTCCTTCGTCTCGCCGCTACTGACTCGCCTTAGTCGTTCTTCCAACTGCTTCGTCTTCGGTTTAATTTCGTCTTCTTTTCCCTCGCCGCTACTGACTTGTTCTAGTCGTTCTTCCAACTGCTTGATCTTCTCTTCAATCTCCTTACGCTGAGCTTCCATCTGGTCGGTTATCTCTTCCCTCTGGGCGGCGATTTGAGCAGAAATATCTTCCCTCTGGGCGGCGATTTCTTCCCTCTGGGCAGCAATTTGAGCAGTGATGTCTTCCCTCTGGGCAGCGATTTGAGCAGTGATGTCTTCCCTCTGAGCGACGATTTGAGCAGTGATGTCTTCCCTCTGATCGGCGATTTCTTCCCTCTGGGCAGCGATTTCTTCCCTCTGGGCGGCGATTTGAGCAGTGATGTCTTCCCTCTGGGCGGCGATTTGAGCAGTGATGTCTTCCCTCTGGGCGGCAATTTCTTCCCTCTGGGCAGCGATTTGCTTCGTGATGTCATCGTCTTCGAACTCGAAAACTTCCGGGTCCTGGCCATTTTCTTTCAAAAATGCTGAGAGTCGGTCCTGGAGTTCGGTCTTCCTCCCTCCTGTTTCCAATTCCCGTTCCTCGAGTTCTTTTTTTAACTCGGCCACTTTTAGTTCGCGTAACTTCTTCATGATCCCACTTCTGACACCAATGTAACGTTTATTTTATAATTTATTTACATTAATTGAACACTAATTTATTTAACACACTAAACTACTTGTTCACTAGACTAGACACTACATAATTTATTTGTACTGCTCCGCTTTCGGATCGTATGTCGCGTTCACTTCTGCTTGTCTACTTCTAACTAACTCCCTCGATCACAAGCCCCCTTATATATACACCCCCAACCCTGATCGAGAACATTCTAGTACATTCTAGAAGCCTACGCAGCAAATGTTTATAAGGTTACCAATTAATTGCTTTTCGTAAACAACAAACGGGAAAATTCGTGCAGCTGTCTACGCGTCGTAGTTGGTGTCGCGTTGTTTACTTCTCGCATTACAATATGATGCAGAGGAAGCATTCAGTGCTTGGCTAATTACGCTAACTTTTACTTAAATAATATTAAGTAGAATATTAATATGTGTGTAATGTATATTAATACCACAGACAATGAATTGTCTGTGTTAATACGTATTATACAATACAAATAATATTATATATAATATAATAATTCATATAGGTATATGTAAGAATTATAATATATGTAGTTACACAGTACATATTTGTAGACATTTCAAATGTCAAAATAATCATTCAATTCAAGCGTAACAATTCGTGTATAAGATATGCTTCATTAGGTTTTACATCAATCCAAATCTCTTCAATTGTGGTTATTCATAACAAGTCGTTTAAAGTAACGCTCACAGAATAAATTGTAAGATTATAGCGATCCAATTAACTTTAAAATAGTAGCTAAGTACGTATTATATTTCAATTAGTGTGATTGTTACGTATGTTCTTTATCTGAACGAGTAAACGGTAGACCATGTCCATTTATCCCTTCAAAAATCAATTTTAATTTCAATTTAGTTAATTAAACAAATTTCAGTTGAAATATAAGTTTGTAATGTAATTACATGATACATAGTTAGACGTTTTAATTGCCTGAATTCTGTGATTACGTATCATTAAAATTCACTTTTGGATTTGGGAATATCACGTCTTCCTGCTGAAAACCACAGTTTCTTACGCCCATAATCTCGAGGTACACAAATAAATATTTTGTTTGGTGTACTGACAGATGTGCTTGTACAAAGCAGCACTTGTTGTCACAGAACTTGTTGTGAGGTCCGTACATAGCCATTTATTTACATTGTAGTCCGTCAAAAACTTGAAAAGGCTGTCCTAAACTGCTTTTATGCAAGCTTTTGATTGTAGCCACGTAAATAAAAGCACAGATTACCGCAGGTTAAAGAAATTACAATAGGACTGAAATAGGTTAAAACAATGTTTACACGCGATGTGACGTCAGAGGGGTATAACCTTCAGAAAGCTAGTTTTGGCGCCAATTCCTAGCGTTTGAATTTCAAATGACTTTTCTGCTTGAATGTGTTTGATTTATTTATTTTTAATATTAACCTAAGATTTATAGGCATATAATCTCTCATTTAGCCAATTTTCAAAAAAATGTGAAAATACCCAATTGTGTTTTTCATAACAAGTCGCTTGAAGTAACACTTACAGAATAAATTGCAAGCATATAGCAATCCAATTAACGTTAAACTAGTTGCAAAGTACTGCATTATAGCTTTCAATTTTTGTGATTGTTACGTAGGTTTTTCATTTAAACGAATAGAAGGCAGAACATATCTGTTTAACCCTTCAAAAATCAATTTTAATGTCAATTTAGTTAATCAAACAAATTTCAGTGAAAACAAAAGTATTGTAGTTACATGATACATATTTAGACATTTTAATTGCCTGAATACTGTCATTACATATCATTCAATTCAAGGGTACATTCGCTTACAGAATATGCTTGATGATATTTTACATCAATCAAAATCTCTTCAATTGTGGTTATTCATAACAAGTCACTTAAGTTACACTCATACAATAAATTGTAAGATGATAGCATCCCAATTAATCTCAAAATAGGTGCAAAGTACTGTCCATTATACTTTCCAATTTTTGTGATTGTTAGTTATGTTTTACATCTAAACGAATAGAGGGCAGAGCATGTCTCTTTAACGCTTCAAAAAATAATTTTAATGTTAATCTAGTTAATTAAGCGAATTTCAGTTAAAATATAATTATTGTAGTTACATGACGCACAGTTAGACATTTTCATTGCCTGAATACTGTGATTACATATCATTCAAAAGTAACAATTCGCTTACAGAAAATGCTTGAGGATATTTTACATCAATCCAAAGCTTTTCAATTGTGGTTATTCAGACAAATCGCTTGAAGTGACACTCAACTAAGCTCACTAAGCTTATAGCAATCCAATTAATGTCAAAATAGCTGCAAAGTACTGTCTTATACGCTTTAATTTTTGTAACTGCTACGTGTATTATTCATTTAAGCGAATAGAGAAAATATTACATGTATCTTCAATCCTACAAAAATCAATTCTAATTTCATATAAGCTGTTTGAGCTAATATCAACTTCAAAAATATTAATTTAGTTACATTTCAGTAACAATTCACTTGCAGAGTATGATCAAAAAGCTTACTTCAATCTAGTTGATGTTACAATACTTGCAGGAAACAGTCTTACACGTTTCAGTTTTTGTGATCTTTACGTATGTTATGTATATAAGCAAATAAATGGCAGATGTCACTGATAGACTTCTTCAACTGGTAGATAGCAATTGCTGTCAAACAATTCAGTAACTAGTTTGAATTTAACTAATATTAGAGAATTTATGGAATACAATCTAATTCAATCTAATTGTCAAAATTCGTTAAATGTAAGTAAATTTATAAAACATAAATAAATTCTACATAATATGATTTTAATCATTTTATATCAATCTTTAATTATAGTGGTACATAAGTCTTTTGAATACACTTTAAGAATACAATTTGCCTAAACTCTTTGATTGTGCACCATTCAATCTAATGGTCGCAATTCGCTAAATGGAAATACAAATATAAAATATAAATAAATTATACATAATATGATTGTTATCATTTTATATCAATAGAGGTCTCTTCAATTATGATGGTACATTACAAGTGTTTTGAATACAATTTAAGGTATAAAATTTCCCAAAACCATTTGATTTTGCATTATTCAATCTAATTGTGACAATTCGCTAATTGTAAATAGAAATATAAAATATAAATAAATTCGACATAATATAATTGTTATCATTTTATATCAGTACAAGTTTCTTCAATTGTGGTGGTACATAACAAATGTTTTGAAAGATGTTGTCAAAGACTTTTATGCATATTTCAATACAAATTTTAAAATAGTTGCAATGTACAGTCTTAGAATTTTCAGTTGTTGTGCTTGTTACGTATGTTGTGTATCTAAACATATAGGTGACAAATATTATGTCTCTTCAACTGATACACAGCATGTGATCTTAATCGGTTCGTCGACTGATTTAAATTTAATTAATAATTAAGCTAGTTACAGTGTATAAATTTTGACAATCCTATTGCCATAATTCTGAGGTTGTCTACCGTTCAATTCTAGCGTAACAATTCGCTTACTTAATATGATTGTTGTGATTCTATATTAATAGAGATCTCTTCAATTGTGGTTGTCCATAACAATTTATAAGCGGGATGCTTACAGGATCCGCTTAATTTAATTCAATTGATGTTAAAGTAGTTGAATGTTTAGCCTCAGACGCTTCAATTGTTGCATTCTACTTTAACACTTTGTCAATTGACATGTTTCCACCCTCGCTACTAATTCAAAATCACAATTTTCTACCGTATAATATTTGTTTCTATTTCAAGTGAAGAGCTTTTAGCTTCTTTAATTAATGTAAATGCATCAGATTAACGTGAATAACTTTCCTTGACATTTCAAAACGAAAGGTGTGCAGTTTTTAAACTTTCATCGAATATGCTAGTCCTGTCCAATTTCTTGCTAAAAATGTAACACTTTCACCATTTATGTCTCGGTAGCATCGGAATATTACCCGCCGATTAAAAAGTGACCACGGGATTCATTACTTTAATCATTTTTACACTATTCTCTCGACCTTAAGCGGCATGTCGAAAGGAGACGAAGACCCGGCGATTAGGCAACCGTATTCGATTGCGAGCGACCCCAATTGAATCCATTTACATTAGGTGCTGAAAATTTTTTTTAAAAACTCCAAAGCGACCCAGTTCTCGTCGAATGCAGGCCCCATTAAAAAAAGGTCGCGTCAAAAAGTATCACTTAAAATTTTTCAACAATTAGTGATGCAACTGAGTTTAATATTCTAATTTCTAGCTCGTACGTTATGATGGAGGTTAACCACCCAAAAACAAGTTTTATAACGCGATTATGCAACTGCTCGAGGGGAAAATTTTTTTAATAGTTGGAACGTAATATATGGTCCCGATGTTAATGAATGGGAGGAGTGAAATTTTTTTTAGTGGGATCATTGATCCCGCTCTTTTGTAATTATCCGAGCTACATCTCGTTGCATAACAAGTACTTCCGCGCGGCGTTGAAGAAAAAATTGGAGAGCGAGAGAATAAATTTTGCATATCTACACTTATCCTCGCAAGGACTCATTTACCAAATAGTAAATGTTTGTAGCTATTAACCTCATAATGAGTATATTGCATTGCGCGATTGCAAGTGATGACGTTGTGTAAATATGGCTGAACAATCGAATTTTTATCATTGACACTTGTTTGCACTTTTAATTGCAATTGCGTTTTGCAAGGCATTTTACTCCAAGTGGATGGATTTTTAGAATAGAAACGATTAGGTTTAATCCATGATGATCCAATGCAATGCATGCTTTACAGTTATGTGTACAGCAGAATGACAGAAGTTGAGAATGTCCCTTGAAAAACTGGCAATTCTTCATCAATCTGTTACCAAAGTGTGAGCTCCAATTAGATACGTGAAAGGTCCTTTTGGAATATTTTCAAATAACTGTAGTGCAAAATTTACTACAAAAGCAAAACTTTTATAGATCACTGGATTTTCAGAAGCCCATTGATGCATTGTGCCCAAATAAACCATTTTTAACCCAATAATTTTTTTCCGTTATTTCATATTGATAGTTCTGAAAAAATCTAACGTGTTATGTACTTGAGAACCACGATCTTTATTTATTTTCAAGTTATAAATTTAGAATTTTCAAAACCATTTTTTTCAAAATATTCATATCGCTATAACTTTCAGGCCCTAAGGTTTTCAGGCATAGTCCAGTCATCTTAGGCCAAATTAGGTGAATATCTCGGAAAATCGACATACCCAGTATATTAACACGTGAAAACTTCTATTTTGGTATCCTAAAACTTTCCTCAAAATTCACATATAATATAATAATATAATATTTTTCTAAATTTTTGCAAATATCTCGTTTTCTATGGGTTTTACGCTATTTATATTTATTATCAGTATTGTAGAGAATCAAGTTCTCTACAACTTTTTTATTTGACATTTCTTGATATCTTGAACTGAAGTCGAGATAGAGGGCGGAGAGCGCTGGTCAAAGAATCATGTGAAGTCAACTGATACTACTGGCAGTCCCGATCAAAAACTCGTAATATTAAGGTTATAAATTATTACTAAATATATAATTATCATTTTTTATTAACTTTTTCATTAAATTCATTTTGTTTGGATACTTATCTATTTTTAGTTAAGTGTCCATTTATTTAATAACACTTACCTGGTAATGTAAGTAAAAAATTGTTGAGGAAAATAATTAGATTACATTTTAATTGTAATCTAATTTATACTAATAACTTTCCAAATAAATAAAAAAGAAAAGAATTAAATTTGTAATTAACGTTTTTAGTAAAAGTGTCATTTGATTAATTTAATATTGTCAAAATTAATATTAAAGAATAAAAATTACGAGAAGAACAAGTTCTAATTTCAATTCTCTTCTACTTCTTCTTCTTCTGAATATAAATTTTTTAAAGTTATTAAAGAATTTAAGAGTTTACGGATTTTAAACAAGATTTACTTAATTATTTTTTACTTCAACTGCAATTAGTGTAAATGAGAATATAATTGAAATGTAATTAAAGTATGTCCCTTAATAATTCTTCAACTACAGAAAGAGATTATAAGTGTTATTGAATTGATAAATTTGAGAATTATTAGACAGAAAGATTGCATTTAATGTGAAAGTTAATAACACGTGCTAATTAAATATTTAGCAATAATATGTAACCTTAATATACGAGTTTTTGATCGTGACTACCAGTTGATCTCACATGATTCTCTGACCAGCGCTCTCCGCCCTCTATCTCGAAAACACTTCGAGGTATGAAGAAATGTTAAATACAAAAGTTGTAGAGAATTTCATTCTCTACAATATCGGTAATAAATACAAATAGCGTAAAACCCATATAAAACGAGATATTTGCAAAATATGTAGAAAAACATCGATTTTTGTGACTTTTGACCCCCGACTTTAAAACTTCGGCCATCCAATTATATGTGAATTTTGGGGAAAGTTTTTGGATGCCAAAATAGAAGTTTTTACGTTTTAATATACTGGGTATGTCGATTTTTCTAGGTGAACCCCCTATAATGACTGGACTAACGGTAATCTTTATGCAAAAGTTGTATTTTTCTCTGAAAAGTACTTAAGTATTAAGTATTTAAAACTCAAGAAACCGTTTTCTACTTCCAGCGCTTCACCCTTTAAATCTAAGATCATGCTAATGGCACTATAAGATTTTACGAGAAAAATATATTAGAAACCTAAATGACCTTTTCTACAGAGTCGCAGTATGGTATAAACATAAGGGCGAAAGAAAGGCTATATATTTCTCGTTGGCTAAACAGAGAAAGAACTTTTGCGACGTTGCTAGCTCGCGAAACATCACAGTCATCGCCACACACTACCGGATCATTCGCTGTATAGACTCCGACGAGAATATTTGGAATGGGTTACGGATCGGCCGGCCGGCAACGTTGCAAAACTGCCTTCTCTGTCATACTAACAAATTACTAATAGTTTCTCTTTCGCTCTTGTTGATTTCGGACCCTGAATTTTAATAGAATAGGTCGGTATAAGTATGCTTATCTCACGATGAGTAATAATATTTGCTAAGAGAACTTTTTATAGTTTGACAACTAGAAATCAGAAAAAACGCATTTTATAATTTCCCCCCTTTTTTGCTTATATATATGGTTAAATGGTATGTGTGGCGTATAGTCAGAAATAATTAATCCAGCAAAATTATTAACATCTTTATTTCATTTTGAAACTACATCTCCGTTTTCTGAAGTATATTCGGCTAAATGTTTCAAAATTATCGTTTATCTTTCGTGTTAATTAGAGTAAATAAAATTATTGATCTTAAAAAAAAGAGTGTATTATTAGCTTATTTTTAAAATGGTCATGGGAAAGTAAAAATGTTTAGTGATGCACCATGTTGCAGACGAAAATATGCCTAGAACCTCTTAAAGTATGATTCACATAATAGTTATTTAAGCCACAAGGAATGTAAAGACGTTTTAGCATTCGAGGCAAGTGTGTACGAGCCGAGGCGAGGCCGAGGCTTGTCACTTGCCGAGGATGTTAACAGTCGATGCATTCCGTGTGGCTTATTAAATTTTTCACGCTGCCATTGAATTTCCTCATAATTCCTCAAAAAATGAAATGTTTGACTCTGACATAAGTTGACTGACATACGTCAAACTTACATATGTCAGTCTGAAATATGCGTAACTAGGGATAAATCAACTTGATTTACTCTTTTGATTTTCCTAGGAATGTAAATGACAGTATTTACATTCCGTCGTCAAGGAAAAATAATACACGAATATTATGTGCCATTTTCATGCTACATATCTATGCATATAAGAGCTATTTACGATAGCGGCAGCGTGAAAATTTATTTATATATCTGAGCGTGATCTTTCACTTTACTCTATTAACATAAATATTTCTATTTGTATTCCTCTCGATTTTCTTAAAATGTTTTTCCCAGTAGTCACCCCGGTATATAAAAATACGTAATATATGTTTATCTACTTTGCGTTACTAATGATCTCATTATTACATCAAAAGCAGTGTAATAATATTCATAGTATTACACTCGTTCTATTAAAGTACTCCTCGCTTCGCTCGTCGTGCTTTAAAACTCTCGTGTGACAATACCCCGTTTTATTAAACTAGTATAATAACATACCATTATACACTTATATGTATTAAAATTTTCAGAAATAACAAATACAAACATCGAAAATGTTATATTTCAAATTCTCGTCAAGTACAAAAATAATTTATTTATTAATACGTATATTTATATACACTTCATTGTATATGTAGCTTCATAGTACTTTCATGTATAATTAGGTCTCAATAGTGAGATGTTAGAAGCGACAACAGATAAGAAACCCGTTGTTTTGAAAAATTGATTACAAAAATGACTATTAATAAATGTTATCTCTGAAAGTGTGTTAATAATAATATTTATCCAACACATGACAGTTATGACTGTCATTATTAATGTCATTTTAGACAAGTAAACTATCAAATAACACACTAGTGTGTTATAATCCATAACTCACTAGTGAGTTATGGATTATATGTCACGTTCATACTTAAAGTATTTATATTTAAAGGTTGCCCATGGCAACCAAACAAACAACCTACTTTAATCAAAATGTAAAAAAGTCATTGTCAAGTCGTTCTGACATTTATAGGGTACTGAGACACAAGTAGCTTTGAGTTGATCACAAAGTTTTTTAATGATTATCTCATAAAAAACGATTTCTTCCACTTGTTGGATAAAACATTGTATGCCACTCGCGTGTTATGTTCCTAAGTCATTTGAGAATTTATACCACTCGGCCTGACGGCCTCATGGTGTAAATCTTCTTGTGTGACTTATTTTCAACATAACACACTAGTACCCTAAATAAATATTATATACGTTTATTATTTACTTTTTTCGCAATATTCGATGGTGCTATTAAATTTATCTTTGGTTTGAATGGTGTAGCACCAGAAGCAAAAAACTTAAAAAACCGTTTTTGAGTTTTAAATAGAGAGGCTCCAATCATTTCAACATTTTTCTTCTTTATCGAACTGTTAAGGTAATAATACAACTTTTACACAAAAAATGTTGCCTAATGCTTTAGATTCTAACAATTATATTGATTTGGATATTTAATAAAAAAGCTAATTTAAATTTCATTAATAATGTTAGGTTAAATTAAATTTTTTTAAATAAAGCTTTATAATTAAAAAAAAACAAAATTACTAATTAGACTACTTATTTGTCTAGGAGGGATTCAAACTGCCTACAATGTTTCATGAAATTTCATTAGTAAATACCGTTATTGTTACGACGTTCAGTAGTTCTCAGGTTTCTTCAATTTTACTAATTAGATTTTTTGAAAGTCACTTGTTATAAAATTACTTTAGAACTAATTAGCCAATTTAAGCATATAAAAGTTTGCCGCACGAACCTTAAACCAAGTATCTATCAATTAGTCGAACTTGTCACTTTTGTTTTAAATAACGTAAAAAATTAAACTAAACGTTATCGATTTAATTATTTATTTTTTTATTATTCGTTATTTTTTTAATATTTCCCTACGTATTTCTAATTTTCCAGTTTATTAATCACCTCTTACAAAATCCCATAATTATCTTTTTCATCAATCAAGTACAATCACCGTCCATAACAATTGATCTAGAACTTTTCTCGGTTTACCTTGACATTAAAAAGGGGGCGCTGTAAAAACTGTGTTTCATTTGAAAATTTGTCATTGGTTAACAATTTTCTGCGGTAAAAAGCAAGTAATTATTATTTATTAGTAATGAGGTGATGCAAGAATATATTAGTATTATAACGTGTGGTACTTTCAAGAATTAGAGCGTAGGCAAAAGAATATAAGTAAACGTTTAAATTGTAATTGTTGAAATATGATAGATAAATTGGGCCGAAAACTAAAATATAACGAATTGCTTCAAGGATATTTGTAAATTTTTATTAGTAAACTGACGAATTAACGTTATGGAATTTTAATGGAAAATTTACGACCAACTTAACTTTCCCCAATATGTAATACTATTATAATTAGGCAGGAAGATTAAGTATATACATGTGAATTTAATGGGCCCCAACCAAACTGAATTAAGAACGTTTATATTAATTTCTACAAAACCTCAAATTACATATTGAAAAAACAATAATCTAGTGCAACATGTATTTACTTGTCGAATTCTCTTTTGAAAACCACATTTGTATTTCCATCCCGAACGATCAATATCATTGTTACATAACAGAAACGATAATTTCTTTTATTACTTTCATCGACACGTGACGTAACGTTTCAACTCATTCCGATGAGGCATACGAAGGCAGGGATATTCCTGCTTTTACTAAACGTAATTTGACACATCCTTGTAAAATGGGTTTATCCCAAAAACAAGAAGTATGGGTGAAAGTTAAGAAAGTAATTAGGCAGTGTATCATGAGAGTCTTTTTTTACAGCTTTTACGTAAAAAGCCATGATTTCATTTTAAATGAGTTTATTGTATTATGAAATGTAGTTTAATTTTAAGCAAATTGAGTAACTGCAACTTGTTTCCCCAACACTTCTAACTGAGCACTACATATCTATTATTGAAGTTTCGTCAAATTATTTCAATGATTTTCAGACTAATGTATTTGCTCGAGTAATGAATTATTTACTGTTTAATAAATTATTAGCGTTGTTCAGTGAAGTTCACTTAAAAATGATTTTATGAATAAATGTACCAAATATGTAACTGTAATATGATATGTAAATTACCTGGAAACTATCTTAAATATAAGCTTCATTAATATGTTTTGGTATATGAAAGATTACTTCAAGAATAAATATTTTACTAATTCTGACAAACATAGTGAACAAATAAAATTATTATACAAGGTGACTTTTTCATGTAGTGATAACATCTCTCTTTATAATACAGACACAATTTGGATTAAACGGACAAAGTTTCATGTCTAAATTAACATTCTGTTGCAGTGAAAATGAAGGAATTTTAACCAGATCCCAAGTCATGGGCAAAAAAATTAAAAACATTATTTTGAAAATTTTTGAAAACATGAAACAAAATTGTTAACTGTTCAAAATGACAAAATTAACTGAACATTTCCAATATTTCGCTGTAAATATTTTCTTGTAATGAATGAAACGAGAGGAATTACTCGAAACAAAAATTATAGTTATTAATAATAATAATAAAAATAATAAATAATAATAATAATAATAATAATAAAGATATTCAGATATTCCCGCCACTTCTTCTAATGCAGATATTGGGTTTCCCAGATAGTCCATAATCCCGCAACCTTCTTTCCAATTTCTCCAAAATTTCTCTCCTTTTTCCAAAAAAAGTAATAATAATAATAATAACAAAAATATATCCGAAAAACAGTATAAACCATATCATTAAATTGACCCAAATTTATGGAGACAAAAGAGCTATAAATTTTGTTTTCTCAGCAAGTGTGAGTAGGTAATAGGTACTACATCTTATGTTTTGAAAAAAATTTAAAAATAGATTCGTCTCTAATATCGGAAATTCAATATGGTCCCCATAGGAAAACCGAAAGTGGATGTATTTACTCGAAGATGAATGAATATAAGGGAATTAAAAGTAGAATATTGGAAAGTCCAAAAAATAATGGTGAGAAAATATGTGAATTTTTTTTTCGAAAAATCCAAAAATAAAAGAATAATGGTGAAATCTTGAAATTATGGTTTTCAGTTTTATACAATAACTTGGGCCCTGACTAAAATTCGTTCAGTTTCACGGCGAAATATTAGATCTGCACAATTTTATCTATTTATCCAACATTACATCTCAACTACTAATAAAGGTAATTAACACACGTTATACTACCAAAAATAATTTTAGAGATAATTCGTGCAAATGCGTTCATATTACGTAAGTTTTCTTCTGTATTGCCCTCCTTTTACAGTGAATGTACTCCCACATAAAAATCCTATTAATCCAATGCTATTTCGTACAATCTGCTAAAAATCCCAATCGCCCGTTTAAATTGTTAAAACATGTTTAATTTCGTCCGGAAAAGTGACCGGATTAACGACCTCTCCACTATTAATTAAGGCATTTGACCAGATTACCCAATTAATTTTAATTCAATTTATCTCGCTCGCGAATTTGTGTTTGGCGCTCTTACTCCCACTCCCGTTCACCGATCCGCCGAATTAGAAATTTCTTATTAGCTGGAGCTCGAGTCGACTTTTGTTGCATAATTAACGTGTATTCAACGAGAATTCGACATTTGAACCCACCTTAAACGTCGTGCTTTCTCCTTCAAGTCACAAATCCGCACTGTCCAAAAAGCGTAAACCACACAACATCATCTTTTTCGACGGAAATTGCGCTACGGACACGTCAAATATCAAAGACACGCACCGACTGAAACTCTCTCTTTCAATGTCACCGAAATTGCTTCCCGACTTTCCTTTTGTTATTCTTCTATTAAGGCGACGGTTAAGAGTCGTTTGGTTGTTTAATTGCTTCGGTAGATTTCAGTGGATTACTTTTTTTGTGTTCGCTTTACCGGAGGACTTTGAATAGGCTCCACTTTTACCATGAAAAAGTCTTACAAAGATATTCTTTGGCTTCAGGTTCAACAGATTGTCGTCTTGAAATTCGGCCAAACAATTGAAATCAAGAGATAATAAAAATGGCAACGTCTCCTTATACTTAATTTTCTTGGCTTCACAGGTCACTTTGAAAAATAATAGAGTAAGTACTCTGCTTTTCGCGGAAAGTACAAGAGTCGCAAGGATTTAATTTTTCCTGTAAATTGATAGTTTTGCAAGCACATATGTTGCAATTGAAAATATTATTACTGTAAGGTATGAAGGGTATGGAATATAATGTGTATATAAAAATAATGCAAACATTTTAGCCAAATTAAATTTTTTTTTAAATCTTTTTTATATAAATCTTCATATTATTGCTTAAATAACCTAAGTAACCAATATGACTTGTGAAATTTCTAAACATTTTATGCTGTAAAAATATCTTTAAAAGTCATTAAAAAGGCATTAAAAGTCGAAATACATTTTTGCTATAATTTCACTAAAATTACCAATACATATTGAGACAGAAATAACCCAAGATGCACTCAAATAACACCAACTGAAGCGAAATGACAAACTACAATAATTTTTTTAAAGAAAGGTTCAAAAATCGAACTTGGAAAAATCTGAAATACGGTTCTGGTCGTAATCCTGAAATCTCACAACAATTTCCAATTATCTGAAAACCTGAAAATTTGCACAGGCTCAGCCCAGTATTAGGTCACGAAAATTTTGAAAAGCTCGATTTTCCCATCTGCAAGGGATGAAAATAAGGGGTGAAATTTATTTTCGTCCATTTTACGCTGAGGTCGCCTTTGATTAGTTTGAAATTTTGTAACTAATTTAAATTTTGAAGGAACAACTTTAATGGGTTTACCCGAAGTCTGAGTTTCAGTTAAAAAAATATGGATTGTTATGCATTCGCTCAATTTCGTCAATTTTTAACATAAAGTGTCATATCTTCCAAACTCCCTGATAAATAGTACTGAAACTCACTAAACGTCTTCAAAATACTTCAATAAACAAACTTTAATAAAGTCTAATGAATTTTATTGTAATTTCAGTTCCAATATTTTTTAACAATTTTTAACAGCGTTACAGATTGCGACTTCAAGACTCCACAACAATATTTGAAACTTACTAGCTCTCCCAGGAAACTTTACTCAACAAAAGAAAGTTTAGATTTATTAAGTCTAGCTGTACGCTATTTTGACAAAATATTTATAAGAGAAAACTTTACTTTACATTATAATGCAAGTACAGTTAAGGAGATTTGGGTCAGGTTCGATTCCCTGGTTCCCATTCTTGGTAGGTATCGAGATTGCACTTTTATATTTATTTTTCATTATTATATACAAATTTGGTTGATTTATTCCTATCTTACCTATCTTTAATCTTCTCTTTTCCCTAAAAACTTTCATACTACCCTTCTCCATAAGTGCTTTGTTCAATGGAGTATTTTTCTTCATCTTTTGTAAACAACATTACCAACCCATTTGTCATTGCTTCATAAAGTCTTGCAATAATTGTGTTTTTAGATCTTCTCGAATTATGCCATTTTTCTTCCTCCCTTGTTCACTTCTGTTGTTAATATTAAGTCCCTTTTTAACCCTTAGTTTTAAAAGGGGGTGAGTTAAAGGGCTCAAAAAAGTGCTTACACGTAAATAAACCTTTAAAAATAGCCTTATCTCACTTAATATTTATTGTACAGAAAGTGTAAGGAAACTAAATTCTGGGAAATTAGAAAAGCAACAATTTTAAATTCTAGCATATTGTAACGTTTATTTTCTAATTTATTTACACTAATACTAATTGTACACTAGACACTTACTTAATTTATTTACACTATTACTATACTAATTTATATTACACACTTACCTAATTAATTTATATCACACTCTTAATCGTTAATTTATTTCACTGGTCGGTCTTTCGCTTATTTACTATATCGCGCTCACGTCTAATAATAATCATCTCCGACCACAAGCCCGCTTATATATACTTCTCAAATGTAATCGGGAACCTTCTGGCGTATTCTTTTCTAATTATACAAAGAACTCGATTCATCTCGATAATAATATTTACGTAGAAAATTTCCAGAAGGTCATAAATTACTTTCCTTAAATAATAATGAGTATTCATGGATCTGCCTTTTTTTATAGAATTCAATTAAGCGTCGCGGCAATTCTTTTGAGGTAGCCGCCCAGGTCCGATACGAGTAAACACGTCTCGCGCTGTTTACTTTTCGCATTACAATACCTTCCATATCTCCATTAGTTTTGGGGTTATTGATAAAGGTTTTTTTTTCGAAATTACAAAAATTCATTGTTCTCCTTTAACTCCAGTTTTGTTCAAAATTCAAAAAAGTACGGACTTACTTTATTTTTGTCATAACTCAATCAATTTTAATGATCGCGGCTTTAAATAGTTACTTTTTATAAATATACATTTTAAATATTACTTAAGTTAAGGCTCTCTCTCTTTCTCTCTCTCTCTCTCTCTCTTTCTCTCTCTCTCTCTCTCTCTCTCACTTCAGAAGCAGTTTTAAGAATCATTTAAACTTACCTTTAACGTACATTTCCCATCAAGATGCAGAAATCATCAACAGGGGTTTGCTTAGATTTTTGTTAAAGCAATTTTGAACAGATTCATCATTCTTATTTCCCCTTCTCATTAGTCAGATCTGTTCTTCGCTTTAAACATCAATAAGGAAGAAATGTGGCATATTATTAACCTTCTCGTTTTTTCTTTGTTATCTCGTAATTGTAATTGTTCATTGTTTAATATAATCTCTAAAGCTACCCATTTAAAACTTAGTGTTTGTGATACTCTAACTTGGTTGTACATAGTAGAGATTAGAATGTTGAGTTTTGCCTCACATTAAACGATATTAAATAATTATCATGTCCATTACTTTTATTGCTTAATTTATTGACTTATATACGTACATAAGACAGAACAGTTTTTCAAAAAAGCCTTGATAGAATTACAATGTAGAAGATTTATTGATCCACCATTACCTGAAGGAACGTATTAAACCTTTCGTTTCACCCAATTACCTCAGAAATCATATTAATTTTTCTTAGTGTTATTATTAATTCAGAGACCTAAATCTAATATTCTGGCGATAAATTGGTAATTGCATTCATATACCCATACCGGCTGGTTTCTGCAGTTTCACAGACGTGTGCAATTGAACCCCGGAGCCATGAAATTACAATACGTGAGTTACGTTCAAATTATTCTATTATCGCTTTAAATCACTCTATTACAATGATATTTAATTGCGAAAGTGAACGGGAAAAGGGTAAATGTATTATCGGAAAATTGTAGTTTCAATGAGTAACAGACACTCTCTGTAGTAAAACCGGCGTCAATCAAAATTCAATTAATTACTCGTGCGCCTTTTTATGTAGCGGAAAATCGTTCATTTATAATTACAAAGGAAATACGAAGGCCGTCAGGACATAAAACATTGAAAGCGTTACCGCAAATACTACAAAAGTACATTGTAATTCATATTAACAGAGCATATGTTTCAGCAGTAAAGTAAACATTTTATTTTAGATAATTAGAGTATGGTTTGAATTGCGTTTACAAGGCGAATTTCAACGATCTTTCTTGGAAGATGCCGCGAATATCGAAGTCACCGCCGAGACAATCGTCTTGATGAACACGTATTTGTTAGTTCCACCCTGGAAAAGGAAGATAAGTCAAGACAAAATATATGGAAATCAAAATAAATTTGTGATAGTTTTATAACTACGTTTACTATGTTTGAAGTTGTATTCAGACTGTTTACCTGTGAGTAAATTTGGAACACAATATTTTATTGTTTTCAGGCAATTTTGCTAAAACAAACAGAAATGCGATGTAAGATCCAACGTACCTTGTGCTCACTGTATAAATTATATTTAAAAAATATATATTTAGCTTCATTGAATCAAACATCTTAAAATACAATTACAAGTTTGGGAGTGACAAACTTAATGCAAAAAAGGGGCTATTTGAGCAACTTAAAAAGTTGGAAATTGAGAGTTATGAGGAAGCCAATTAAGCTAATATAATTTTTTTTATAAATTAACCTTATCACCGAGCCCATTGCTCATTTTTTGACCATTAATTTCATTGTTATGAAATACAGATTTTCTATGAGAATCACAAAATTGTTTAATTTTTTTATTTCATTTTTGTATTTATTTTTGGAACTTTTGTGATATTTTATATATTATTCTACTGTATTTCATTAAATTGCTTTAAGGTTAACGAAAGTAAGGGCAAAGTAGCTACCGGAACATACTGCTTTTTGCTTAATGCCCACAGCAGTGATGGAAAAATCTATAATATCTATACAAGTATCCTAACAAAATTACAATTACCGCAATGTCGATAAAACAGTATTACAAATTTTGGAAAAATTAATTCTAATTATCAACTTACCCCTTTGTTATCCCCACCACTGCTACCGCCAAGAACTGTCTTAAGAAGGCCCTTTAAGAATCCTCCAACATCCAAAGTTGGTCCTTTATTTTTATTCATGCCATCCATTCCATCCATAGTATCAGGCTAAAATAATGAATCTTTGTTAATTTAACCAAACGTTTTAATGTTCAATCAATCCCAAACTTTTATTAAGTTTCTTAAAAATAATACGTTAATATCTGCCTTTAGCTATTCAAACTATCAGTAAAATGAGATTGTAGAAGAATCCTGTAAATTCACTCATTCAGTAAATATTTCAACGAAATTAGGAAAATCTTAAAAATACTGGTTAATGGCGTCTGTACATAATATTGTAACGCGAAATGTAAACAGCAGCGCGAAGCGTATTTACTCTTATCGGACCTCGGCGGCCACTTCAAAAGCGCTCCGTTAATTGGGCCGTAAAGGAAGAACGATTTATGACCTTCTGGGAGTTTCTAGATAAACATTATTAGGGGAAAAGAAGGATCGTGTTCCTTCAAGAAGGATCTCGAGACATAATGGAGGACTATATAATGACGGGCTTGCGGTCGGAGAGATTGTATTAGATGCGAAGCCGCGAGTGAATAAACAGTGCGAAAAACCGACAGGCGAGAGCGTATAAACAAATTAATAATTAAGAGTATGATATAAATTAATTAGCTAGGAAATAGTTTAGATAAGTTAAGTAGTGTGTAGTGTATAATTTTGGACAGTGTAAATAAATTAGAATAAACATTACAATATGATCTTCAGATCACTGCAAGTGTCACTAATGTGGAAGAGTTAAGTTTACTTTTATAAAACTGTTGGTATGCGACGCTGTATGCACCGTATGCACATGTGACGCTTCACATGACCTCAGTGGAAAAATTGTGCGATGTCCATGTCTTGAAACCACCATTAGGCTAAAACCCATTGGGAGAAAAGGTCGATATGGTGAGATATTCGTAAAGAGGTAATATGGAGGATTTTAGTTTGTTTTTGTATATGTGTGTAGAATGTGTAGAATGCTTCATTTTCCAAATTGTTACAAATAATGAAAAGTTGAAGAAAAAACAATAAAACTGTTGAAAAAATCTGCATTACGAAGATATGAATTTCCCAACGGTTCTTGGCGTACATATCCATTAACACCAAGTAGAACGGCAGTTTGGGTGGTTTAGCATGTAGAACATGCTGCAATTGCTGGCCTGATAAAAACTGGCCCGGCAATGCTATTACTAACAACACGTTCACTTTTTGGGGATGTTACGTAATGAATTTCCTGCAACCCACGTTGATTTTCACTTACATTAATTATAATTGGACCAGTTAATGGTGTAGTTGAAAACGAGAATTGCTTCATTCGAGAATACATGGGATTTTCCCTTACAAATGCAGTATTGCTTTAGATTTTATAGAACTAAATGCTGAATATACACTTAAACTTATAATTATTAACTGTAAGTATTTGCAGGTTACTACAATGAAGAGTATGGCTTTTCCTTAACGGTTCATAAAAGGTTAAACCTGATATTGTTACCTATATGTGACTCTTAGTTACCTATTGATTTATCACGTAATGGTACCATAGCTTTACTAATTGCGTCATTGGAATCGACGGTATTAAAGGAATTTCAAAAAATAACGTTGGCGATCACCCACTCTACATTAAAATGTCAACTCGTTATGACTTCACGAGTTGTTCAGTCATTTTCACAGTTTCAAATATGAAATGTCTATTAAGCAATTAGCAGTATAATTTCCCACTAAGAACATTATTAAGATCTAATTTTATTTTATTTTTTATTTTATTTTTATTTATTTTATTTAATTTTTAACATTTTTATAATTATAATATCGAGTGTTTTTTTAAATTTCACCTCATAGTAGGCTGTGAATAGTGTTTGTGAATGCGCCTTACTAAAAAATGTCAAACTTGACATAACCACACTTTTTAATAAAAATTGCAACTGCTCCAATCAGTTACTAGTGTCTTGAAAAAGACAGCTTGGCTCCATTAATTAGGCGTAGATGAGTGAGCTGTCTTTTTGAAGACACTATTAACTGATTGGAGCAGTTTCAATTTTTATTAAAAAAGTGAGGTTATGTCAATTTTGACATTTTTTAGTAAGGCGCATTCACAAACACTATCCACAGCCTACTATGAGGTGAAATTTAAAAAAACACCCGATATAATTTATATTATATTATAATTATAATTAATAATTAATTATAATATTATATTATAATTATATTTATAATACAATTTATAATATTTGTTTCATTTATTTTTAAGATTAAGATTTTGATAACAGACTCAAGCAGAAAAGTTGCTACCAAATAAAAAGCAAAATTATATACAGTGTAACTGAAAATTGAAAATTAATAATGAACCGTCCTAAGGCCTTACTGAATAAAACGTTAAAAATAGGAACAAAAATCCATATTAATCAATGAATTCTCTTTCAAACATAAATCGAATCAATCACCCGAATTACCTCAGCGACCATCTACACTAAATTCACAATAACAACAGTACATTCTGATTGTCCATTTGATAAGTTCGTAAGGACAATTTCGACACTATTACAATTTTACGTACTACGTTACCAACACTTACCGGTCCACTTAGCGCCGGTAATAAGCCATTAAAGAGCTTTCCTGTTAAAATCCCCGCTCCCTTCTAAAATGAAAAAAAAGATAATTGAATTAATCGAATGGTGTCGATGAATGGGCGAAGATATGAACCATCAGATCCACGGGTCAGGGTATAATTTTTTAAACTGATTTAACATGTAATTTTGGAGCTTTCTAACGCTCCTTTTGTTAAGTAATAAAATATTCCTAAGTTGTATTCGTACGTGTCCATAATGGGCATTGGGTTGTGTAACAGGTTTGATTTATTGTACAAAACTTTTGTAGTGTTACGAAACGTGAATTTGTGTGTCGTTCGAATTACGAGTAGTAATCTTAAAAATTTGCCGAAGGGTACTTCTACTTACTGCTCCGGGGGGCTCCGCCAGTCCTTTAATTATTGCTCCCAATAATCCCCCTGCGAAAGCTCCCACATCTGAGCCGCCCCCATCGTCTCCACCCTTAAATACATAATTATTCGATTAATTTATATTGTTAGGCAAAAATTATTTCATACGCAACAGGTGTCACAGTCATTATTGTCTATTGTTCAACTTATTATTACCGTTTCAGGAACGTTGCGTGAAATGAAGTTTTCCATCTTCAATGTTGCAACGAAGTGAAATTGTCCGCTCGATTACAATATCATTATGTGTCGAATTGCTATTAATATCCATTAATACTAGAATTACCTACTACATACGTGGAAATGATAAATTTCTGTTTTATTCATGCATAACACGTATTGCTTATCAGATATGTAATACACATCTATTAGTCATTGTAAATTACATGTATAGTATGAAATTGTAACGACAAATGTGGCACAAGCAGATTTGATTTAAACCTTAGCTGTATTATTATAATTGGGTATTTAGCTGAATCTTACGATTCGCCACGGTCTGGTAGAGAGTGAATATTCTATTAGGTTTCGCTTACCCCAAAGAATCCCCTCAGAAGATCTGTCAAGCCTTGGAAATCATAAGTTCCGTCCGGATTTTGCTGAAATAAAATTTTTGATGATAACGTGATAATTAGAGAGCGCATTATATGCAGAAGAGAACTGAGATATGTGCAAATATATAGGCAACAAATTATTAGACAATATGCATTAATATATGCTAAAAATGAAAATAGGTAAACATTGTAACTATAGAAAGACGTAAACAAATATAAACATACCCATCTTTATTGAAAAGAAGGTGTTTCATTTCTTACTAGAATTTTACAACTAATTTACACACTACTTGATTAAATATATTATTAACTAAATTAAAACACTGTCAACTGAGTTCAATCTGTAATTGCTTGGTGTAAAATACTTATTACTACCACATATTTTTAAAACAATTTATTATTAAATGTTATCTAAATTATAAAATTATGTAGTAGAAAATTTTGTCACCTATCATAATACATTTGCATAGAAATGGCAAAACTCAATTGACATTTCCTGATATAAGTAGTGCATATATTAACTTTTTAATACATTTTAAAATAAAATTCAAGTCCTAATCATTTATTATTCCACCTTACAAAATATCATTAATTTTCTATAGGTCTAAATAGCCCTCATTTTTATTTAATAGTTTCTAATTATAATGTTTTTTTTTTCTATTTTGTGTTAGTTACTTCTTTCTTTTCTAATTTTAATTTAAAATAGTGAGTATGTATTATATGCCACTTTTAAAAGCATATGCATAATAGTACATAAATATGAAATTAGAAATTAGTGTAAATTAAGTTATAGGAATGTAATTAGTCTATATTATCATGAACTACATTTAATGATACGCAGAAGCAGAAAATAAAATAAATGTACTTTGCATATAATCTGACCTTTACATATAATGTGCGATGTATTCGAATGTTATATAAATAATTTTCCCAACTTTAAAAGTTAGAAAATGTCTCATGAGCTATCAACTAACAATCAAAATATTCCAAATTAATGATAAAAATGACTTACTGTGCTTAAGCTTCCAAGGAGTCCCACAATGGCGTCAAGATCGATGCTTCCATCAGGCTAATAACCAACATTACAATTAAAATAATTAATTATAATTAAGCAACTTGTGATAATTTACCCTGCTTAGTCCGCCCAAGAATGCTGAAATCAACCCGGTAACCATATTTTGGTCCTCCTCACTAGAATCGTCCTCCTGGGATTCCTTCTCTTTACTGGCGAATTCCGGATCGTCCTCATTGTCTTTATTAGGCTTTTTGATAACTTCTACAGTTTCAGTCAAATTATTTGGTCTGATAGCACGCTTTTCAGCAAGTGTATTGTTATCGATTGAGTTGTTTTGTTGTTGTGGTTTTAGTGTTGTAAGAACTTTGTTGCTTCCAGATGTTAGTTTATCTTCTTGTGTTGTTGGAGTGATGTTATTGGTAGCTAACGCTGCTACGATTTTTTCTTCTAACCTTATACGATTTCTATCGATATAGTTAACGGTGGTAGTGCCTTGTGTTGTTGTTGTTGTTGTTGTAGTAACTGTGGTTGTTGTAGGTTTTGTAGTAGTTTTAGTTGCTTCGGTAGTTGGAAATATTGTTGGATTTGATGTTGGAACAGTGACTGTTATCTAAAACAGTTAAACAGTATTTAATTACAATTGAACTGAAGTTTTGAGGACGATAAAATTTAATAAAAAATATTAGTAATGTTTTTAAATCTGGACCAAAAGTTTGTTTTATCATTTCTTTTCATATTTTTGATATAATGGGTACGTAGGGTATCTTGAGGAGATCATAACTGCTTTATACCATTGCAACCTGTACAAAATATTTTAAGCACTATGGATAGTACTTACTAACTTATCAAGTACTAGCAAGTGCTATAGACATAGATGTAACACCTGGCTCAAATGGCATTAGTATTTATTTTAAGGATTATGTTAAAAACGTATTAAGGAACATTACTTGATTTTAATAATTTAAATAAAGAAACTAAGAGAAGAAGATATGTTTAATACCTATAAAATGAGTAGAGATATACCAAACTCGATCAATATTTAAAAAGAAATACGCGAAAACCAGTAAATTACGCTGTTTTCTTCCAGGCTTCATACTTATTCTAAAAAGGGTCGTGGGACTTCAATGAGTCTCGAAAACGGAGCACTTATTATTTATTACTCAATACACGTACAAAATTTCGGTGTAATTCGATTATTCCTTTATGAAATGTTGTAACTGTTTATCTCAGAGATGTTTTAGTATGTTTTTAATGCCAATTTCTTTGGCATTCAGTCATATTACACAGATGTGAAAATCATATTAGAATTCTTAGATGTTCGTCTATCCAAAAAAGTGTACTTTGCGACTACATTTAGAAAAGTGAAGTTAAAAAGAGAATATTTTTTGATCATAAGCAAATTGAATAACTCTTAAAAAATCCATTTTATTTCTAATTTCAGATTTGGATATCTAGCCTTCTTGGTCAAATATTCAATTTTTTTTTTCAAAAAATACCACCCTGTATATAATTTTTTATCAACATTTAACAACATTTTTATCAACATTTTAATCAACATTTATCAACATTGAATTATTTCATTGATACTGCAATATCTAGATACCTTCAATACTTCGAACAGAAATACAATGTGTTTCAAAATGATTGTCATCTAGTCGGCTGTGGAATTCCCATGTAGTATTAAAAAACCAGCCTTGCGAGAATAGGCGTTTCAACTAGCTATACATAACCTCAAAATAACCTACTTAACCTCTTTTAACTTCTGGTTTTTCTCTGTCAAAAGAAAACGAATTCTTAGTATTTGTCTATTTGTAGTATTGGTTTTGGCCCTGAAAAGGGCCCTTAATTACCACCAGTACTGATTGCCAGTTTCACAATAAATGTTCGAAGTGTCACTTGTTGTCAGAATTAGATAGGTTCAAATCAATAGAGCGCGGCACATGAAAAATTACATGCACAGAAATTACAACGCCAACTAGATGACAATCATTTTGAAACACATTGTACAAGTACCGAATATCAACAAGTAATCTTGAGAAAAACTTGAACTATTACAGAGTTAAGTTTCAAGTAACTTTTCTATACATATTTTTCAATATTTGAAAAACGTGTAATATGTTGCCGGTGTAATATTGAAACACCCGGTATATTGATAAGCCGGATAAGTGAGAGGAATTTTGTAATGTGTGTATTTATTATGTTACAAAACATACATACATACATGAATCCTTTATTAAACCATGTACAATTCTCAATAATAAATTTATTTTTGCTTGAACATTTTTAAGATTTTCAGAAATTTTAGAACCCTTTGGATTTAAAGACCTAAACAAGAGGGCGTGTACGCCACTGTGAATAAGAGGCACTCATACTATTTGAAAAGTAGTTTAGGAATATAAGAACCCTTACAATAAATACAATAAAGCGTAACAAACTTTTCGGCTAATTCGTCTTTTAAGAGCACTTTACATTTGTCGTTTTTTGAAACTCTTAGAAATTCGCTCCAACAATTTGTCTCTACTTTAAATATTCATTTCTAAGTAGAATATGTCTCAATTTCAAATTTCAAATTATCAAGTTTTAAATTTCATAACACTTTTTGCTAAATTTTTTCTAAGTGGTACTTTAAAATTATCGTTTTACAGTTTTTTTGGGATTTTCTCGAAATCTACCTTAAGCATTGGATATTTATTCTATTAGGGAATATGTATGTAATAGTTTAATATCATATTTAACAAACATCCTGAGTATGGCACTTACTATATTTAAACCTAAACAATTACTACCATGAACTGTCCACTTTACTGTCTCAGTTCCACACTGGAAACGTGACGTTTCAAGTAAAGGAGATTAAAAATACAATTTTATAACTATAAAAACTCAAATTAACCAAGCGATAAACTAGCAGTAATCACTCTTTACTTAAAAAAAAGTAGTCTGTGGTAATCCACTTTTCATTAAGTAGCAATTAAACAATCTGCAGTTTCTTTCAATGATATTGAATTTATTCTGAGAACAATGCAACGACCTTCGGCATGTAAATGCAAAATATAAATATGAAGCCGGACACAATCGCTTTTCTGTTGGGCAAGAATTAATCACGAAGGAAAAAATTAATTTAATTTAGCTACCAACTGAAGGGTTAACCTGTTAATAGTCGTACGGGAAAGGTACAGGAAATGAAGCAATTAATATTGAGACATATTACTAATCATACAACTTACCTCCAAGTTGATACTGTCGCCGGGTTTTTTAGATTTTTTGTTCGAAGAGGTTGTAGTGCTAAGTGGTGGATAAATCTCCTCGATGTCGTTGGGTGGTAAATTGAAGTCTGGGTACTCGTCATATTTCGGAAGAAGGTTTTCGAAATCCTTAAAAACATATGGAAAGCAACAATCATCAACTAGTATAATTAACACGGATTTGGATTAATAGCGCCTTTTGCCGGATAAGAAATCTGGAACAGTTCTTATTACCAGAACTGTATATATTTATGAATTTAACTGGAACAAACGCAAATTACGACTGCTCGTAAAAAGTTTAATGTAAATTGACTATGACTTCAAATTATTTATTACTTGTACGTAATCAGTATTACTAATTTATTTACGACCAGTACTTTTCTGGTAGATCTGCTTCGTTTACCTGAGCTAATTCAATACGTCCACTACTATCAGGTGTTATAAAATATTATTAATAAATCCAATTGGAATGAAGGTGTGAAATATCAAATAAGCAGTTCAGAAGTTTGCAATGTAAAGTCAGATAGCATTAGTTGTTAGATGTTGAAAACATAATTAAACAACTCATTTGACTTTCTTATTGTGAGAACTTTGTAATGTACTCCTATTTTATCTTACGTCTAGTCCATTCTGGGCAAAGATCCTCCGAACAAGCTCCGGTCTTCTGGGCAAGCCATGTACAGTCATAAGGATCAACGACAACCTAAACGCGACTACTAACATAACTAAAACTAATCCCTAAATGGTATGTCGAACCTTCCGAAGCATCGACCTTATTAGCCGAAGAGCAACTAACTGATCCCCAAGAAAGAAGTCATTAAAGAAGCGAACGAGGAATGACAGTCGGGGTAATTACTGGCCATTGTTAATATTTCCTTTAATTCGATATAAAATGATATTTTTTTTTTCAAACGCCGGTAGAAATGAGCTTTTCGCGTTCGACCAGTCGAGCTCATCGATGCTTGGCAGGCAGATTAAGCGGGAATAATCGTCAGGCTTACTTTAGCGGATGTTAACAAAAGTATGTAATCTTTTCAGTCAATTGCAGTTTAAAAACGAAAGTATTGGACGCGGAGGTGTGTGGAATACGGCGGCTTGTTGCAGAATTTAAGGGATATTACGTAAAAACGTCGGTGGTTTCTGTGGTGGTGGATATTTTGGCAATATAGCGAATTTAATAGGTGGCATAGTTTCCACGCTAACAGTTTCGATAGTAATATTTGGTTTTTCAAATTTTGAAAAAGTGTCATAAAACGCCCAATCCACTGAATCCAACGAGCAAATGGAAAGTCGATGGCGTCGATTTTTTTGAAAATTTTTGATATTGTTTTTGGAATGCCATGAGACCGATTATTGTGCTATCTGAAAAACGTTTTTGGAGCCCCGTGGGGCCATGTCCAAATTGACCTCTTAACGCGTTATTTGAAACGTGAAAAATCACACCTTTCTCAAATAGCCGGCATTTTATTTATTACATATTTCAAATTTTATCAAATTACAGTCATTTTTCAAAATCCAGATGGTTCGAAAAAACTTTAAAGTAAACGTAAACTTGTTGAGTTGCTTTGCGTTATTTATACAAAATTTTGTTAAATTTTACATATTTTCCAAATTACCTTTCTTCTTTTCGACAAAAATTTAAGTTATTTTTGAATCAAATTTAATACGAATATTGATTGGATATGCGGAACTAAAAAATATCTAGCTTGTATTTCATATGCCCAAGTTTTCACTATATAAATTACATAAAAATGATCCCTTTGCAAACCTTCTAAACCAAGCAATAGGTATACTTTTATCTGTTAGAACGTGATAACTATCGCCTTAAGTTTTAACAAACTGTCAACTTGTCTAATAGTTAATTTAAACGTTCAGTAAGAAAAGGACAAAGTTTGTTATTTATGTAAATTGATAAGATATAGTAAAATTACAAAATAATGCCTATTTTGACTGTGAAAACATTTAAAATTTTAGTAAATGTAAAATATACCTATAGGCTACTGACTATGTCATTTAATAAGGAACTAACGCGGGCAAGATATTTTATTTTTTCATACGGTCAAATGACCTCTAAAGAAATAAAATCCAAATGTGCTACTACATTTAGCAATGCGTTTTTGAGAACGGGGTAAGTTTGTCCACTTTTCGATTTTTCGGCTATAGCGCAAAAACTATGCATTTTTCGAACACACGTGCCGTAAGATTTCTTGTAGGGAATAAAATTTCCTAGGAAAGTGATATTTTTTGAAATAAAAAAAAATTTTTTTAATGATGTAAATTCAAAAAACAAAGTTAAAAAACCGGAAAAATTTCAAACTAAATGTTTTTTTTTGAATTTTTAACTATAACTTTTTTTCTGAGTGAATTTAAGTTAGGCATTGCTTCATAAAAAATAAAGATTATGAAATTCTCTTTGAAACGGTGGCTTGTAAGTCTTTATATGTTTAATATTGAGTGAGATACCAACGTTTGAATTCAGCCATTTTTTTTCTATTTTTTACTTTTTCTTTAAAATGCGTATTGTGTAATATTTTTAACTGAAAAAAAAGATTTTTATGCAATAACAATTTTATGAAAATAAATTTATTAATAAGGTTGGATATTATTCTACTAGAATATATTCTAAATATTTAATTTAAATGGTTATAGTCATTTTTGTGAATGGTCATTTTCCAGAATAGTCCTTTTCCCGAATGTCCATCTTTCCCAATATTAATTTCCCGAATATCCATCTTCCCGAATAGTAATTTTCTGATGATACCATTGATACCTACATAATACTATTTCCATATGTTCCTCCCTTCATTTTTAAATTCTCGGGAATTCCGTTTAAAGCCACTCGTTAAATTAGATGAGCTAAATAGATTGTAAGAATCTCTCATTGTGCTACCCGAGCAGGTATAATTGTGATTTAACGAGTGTCTTTAAACGATTATCTACTTAAATACTTTAAATACAATAAACTACAGATAACAGGAACCATAGCTTTCCGTATTTATATTACGTTTACTGCGTGGAAAATAAAATTTTATTGATGGAAAATAGTGCAGTGATTTTCGGTGCAAAACTGACTTCAAATATAAAGAAATAAGATCATTTTTTATATTAAATTATTCGTATATAAGTTATTTATTGCATAAAAATTATTTTTTTCAGGTAGAAATATGAAACAATAAGCATTTTAAAAAAAAGTAAAAAATAGAGAAAAAATGGCCGAATTCAAACGTTTATATCTCAGTTAATATTAAACATATAAAGTCTTACAAGTCACCGTTTTAAAAAGAATTTCTTAAGCTTTATTTTCTATGAAGCATTGCCTATACCTAAGTTCACCCAGAAAAAAGTTACACTGAAAAATTCAAGAAAATAACATTTTTTGAGATTTTTATTTTTTTTAACTGTGTTTTTTCAATTTATTTCATTAGAAATATACTTTTTTATTTAAAAAAATATCATTTTCATTCTTTTTCATTCTCTACAAGAAATCTTACGTCACGTGTCTTCGAAAAATGCATAGTTTTTGCGCTATAGCCGAAAAATCGAAAAGTGGACCAACATACCCAGTTCTCAAAAACGCATTGCTAAATTTAGTAGCACTTTTTGAGTTTATTTCTTTAGAGGTAAACTGACGATATGAAAAAATAAAATATCTTGCACGCGTTAGTTCCTTTTACCACTGTTATTTTCGACATGGTCAATAGCCTACTATATTAAGTTTACACAATTATAGGAGTAATGGTTTCATTGTAGACTAAACCTCAATTGACACATCCATAAATTACATTACTCCATTTAATCTTCGTAATAATAGCAACATGATGAATGTCTTAATTATTTATTTATTAACTATTAATCGTGAAAATTCAAATCCGTATATAATGAATTATAGTGCATATTTAGTACCAATTAATTTCAATTAAATCATACTTAGTTCAATTCATTGAAATCATCAGGTGATTTTGATATTGCCAGAAATTAATCAGTATATTATCGATTCGTGTATGTTACATTACTTGACGTTTTTAATTACGTAATAATTATTGGCAACTTTGAAGAGTGCTGTTATATTAAACTTGATTGAAGTTAATTAAGTTGTAATTGTGTTCAAAGATGGTAAAAGGGGATATTTTTTAAATTCAATTATATTGTTTGAAATGATGTACATTTATATATAATACAATATGAATATTATATTATGTAATTTACATATAATAATATATATAATATATATGTATTATTTAATTAAATGAAATTTAATAATACCTTAAACTCTTGTCTTTAAAACGCCATAAGTATTAGATTCAATAGGCAATTGGAACATATTGAAGCTGTTAAAACCAAATAAATCAATTGGAGAAGTGGAATTAACAAAATGTGTAATGACATAAAATTTTAAATATTTGTTACATGGTTGTAATATAATAAAATGTATTATTACTAAAAGTGGTTAGAATTCGTTGGAAATGTATATAATATTTACTTATGAAACGGTTTTTGACATATTATTACACAAGAGTAGCCGATATATTTCATTTTCTTACGTTATATCGCATTATTCATCGCTATTTGGGTCTTTCTAGTAGCAGCTCGTATGTAATGTTTCTTTTACTGCTTAATCTTAATTAAACCATTCAACTATTACTTTAGAATTGTCGGTTACAAAACGACAAAATTTTGTACACGCATTATTACCAAATTGCACTACTTTGTAACGATTGCACTCTTCACTGAATTTTTCAAAACCAACTCTAGAAAGTAACAGCAATCTTAATCCCCTTAACGCAAAAGCTGAGAAAATCCCGTCACATCCGTTACGGTAACCTCATTAAGAAATCGAATTTTAAAGTCAGAATATTACCCAAAATACTTAAACCCGCCGTTCTATTTTCATGAGAACTCGGACACATCTGGATTCAACGAATAGTGGGAGGATAATAGTAATAATAATCCCCCAGCATTCCTATCAAATCAAAAAAAATATGTTGTATTCGGATTCAGATTGGAAATTGTTTAAGACCAAAATATAGGTGAATAAAAGTAATGTGACCCAAGAGGTATCACATTAAATTGAAGGTATTATAGTATAAACAAATTGTAGTAAAATTGTAAGAAAATAGTCTTTCACCTGCATTAAAATACACATGTCATTGGAAGTTTCAATTTTTTTATTTTTAATAATGCATAAAAATTTATGTATTATTTATTTAATTACATAATTACAGAAAACCGTTGACAATCCAATTTGTAATAAATCTAGAAATATAAGCATAAATATTCTCCAAACTGGCATAAAAATTTGTCTTTTACTTGTCTTATGAATTTCTAAAAATTTCTTAGGAAAATATTAAATTGTTTACGAGTGATTGCACCTGCTAATTAAAAATTATTTTTTTGACTAAAAACCACGGTTGTTATTGCTTATAATAAAGGACCTCACTAATAATACTAGATAATACTAGGACTCACTTTATTCGTATTAACTTTTATTTTCAAGATAGACAATTATAAATTTTAATTTCCACGATAATAACACCGAAAATGGAGTCTAAAAATCGCGTGATTTGTTAAGTTCGCAGGGAATAAATATTTTTGATGTTCCTTTTGCTGGTAATGTTACACGGTGTTTTTTAAACAAGGCGTCTTATTTAACCCACAAAAGCCTTTTTTTTAATCACTATTTGCTTATTTATTAACAATAAGACTTAAGACTAGATGAATAAATCAATCAACTCTGTAACTTAGGAATATGGTAGGTATCGAAAGGACTTATTTCAATATGATTAACAATGATATCAATGCGAAAGGGTTTGTAATAAATGTTGAAAAATGTGTGTCTAAAAAAATTTCATTTTATCAAATTTATCACTAAGGTTTCGAAGTAATTTCATATTGATTAGTTACAGCTTCAAAACCTTCCAAAAATGTTGCGGTATAACTCCCCATTTAAATTTTTTTAAATTTTTAAAAATTTTTAAAATTTTTAAAATTTTAAAAATTTAAAAATTTAAAAATTGTCTCACAATCTCTAAGAAAATTGTGGTAAAGTTTGCTTTCAATGACTTGGGACAGAGAACCTTGAATGTAGTTATAGTAAAATTCGGGATTTATCTCCTTGCATGCCGAGGCTCTCACTAGACAATTAAATGTTAACTTGAGATTTCCACCACACTTAATATACTTGTGAAACTGAAAATCGTTGTGGTGTTTGGAAAATTCTATGGTGTATTGCATACCACTGGCTATTCGTATTAAGGTCCCCAATCCTAATACTCGGATATCCGATAAGCCGGATATTCAGATCAGTGAGGTAATTCGATTAACCGGATATTTTATCCGGTTAACCGGATATTTAAATCGTTCTAAATAGAGAAAATTGTGTGTACTTTCACATCCAATTTTGTTTTTAAATTTTACACACTTTTTAACCAAAATTCAAGTATTTCGTCGATATTATATCTAACATGTTTACAAAGTAGATTTCTAATTTTTATCATTACCATATTGACTGAGGTACCTGTTAAATCAAAGAGCTCCAAAACCATCGCAGGTAATTCGGATATTAAACATTATGAAATATGTATTACAGGTTACTAACAGTCAAACTAACCGACTGTAAGAGAAGGCGTTCTTTAACTGTGCAGCTAATCAAATCAGCTGTTGAAATTAATGAGGGTTATAATTGTATTTCTAAAGATGTTAATAATAATTGTTACCAGTTTTCGTATATTGTTATTAAAATAAAACAATTTGTGAAATAGCAAAACACAGTTTATCTTACAAGTTCTATTGTGTTATCACTCGAAGTTTAGTATGTTAATACATAATTACCAGAACGCCAAAAAATTTAATTAGATACTGTAACGTTTATTTTCTAATTTATTTACACTAATACTAATTGTACACTAGACACTACTTTATTTATTTACACTAATACTAAACTAATTAATATAACACACTTAACTATTTCCTAACGAATTAATTTATCTCACTGTTAATTATTAATTTATTTATACGCTCTCGCTTTCGCTATTTCGCTTGTTTACTATTTACTCTCGCGGCTTCACGTCTAATAATCCTCTCCTTCGTCCGCAGCGTTCATAATTACATAATTACCAGAAAGCCAACAAACTTAATTAGATACTGTAATGTGTATTTTCTAATTTATTTACACTAATACTAATTGTACACTAGACACTACTTAATTTATTTACACTAATACTAAACTAATTAATATAACACACTTAACTGTTTCCTAACGAATTAATTTATCTCACTCTTAATTATTAATTTATTTATACGCTCCCGCTTTCGCTATTTCGGTTGTTTACTATTTACTCTCGCGGCTTCACGTCTAATAATCCTCTCCTTCGTCCGCAGCGTTCACTCTTATAGCCCCCCATAATATATTCCCGAATTTACTAGTATTTGCTCGATAATTCCAGGTCATTCCTTTCTCAAATTAATATTTACTTAGATACTTCCAGAAAGGTCTATGAGGTCGGGTAGGTAATAAATCATTTATCCTTTATTACCCCAATTACGGAGCATTTTAAACTGTCCGCCGAGGTCCGACAGGAGTAAACACATTTCGCTCTGCTGTTTACATTTCACGTTACAATACCACAGTGACATATATTAAATATTTCTAGGATTACAGGTAAGTATCCGGATAATTCCCTCTATATGAATTTAATATGACGAGCCTCGGAAAAATACGCTCATATGTCATATGTCGTCACTGTGACACAAAAGATCTGAACAACGAGAGATAACTAGAGTATTCGCCCATAGGTATACTGACCCAGTTGGGATGAATATCGAGTAACGCCAACTGGAAGATTAAATCTGACGAATGATTGAAAATGAAAGTTGAAGGATATGAAAGCGATGGAAATACCGTAGATTCTCATCAAAAAAGGTCATGTTCCGTCCTTTTGGGAATTCCATGGTTCAGGAGTGTCGAAACTTGATAAGAGGTATTACCGGGAGTATCTTAGCAAAGCTCTTACTAAACTTGCTTGTAGTTGCTAAATGCAACGTCAAGCTAAGATCATTCAATGTGGTTTCTTAAGTTAAGTGTATTAAAATTCTGTAAGTACTTTAAACGAAAACAACGTGGTTTTTCTCCCACAATTCTGTAGCGGATAAATTATTTAAAAATACAGACAATTTGGGCTGGTGAGAAATTGCCCAATGCTTTTACATCAAGCACAAAATTAAATGCTAATTTATAAAGTACCGTCGATGTATTTTTCCTTCACGGTATTGTTATCTCGTTTTCACCTTGCTACATCGAAACAATAAAGGCAATCACACTTTTACCCGCTTCCCATCTTACAGTTGCGAGCTTGCCAGCTAATTGAAATAAGATCGATCAGATAAGGATACCTAGTTGCCATAATTTTTGTATTTTTCAGTATGTTGACAGTCCATTGTTGTACGATTCGCATGCACCGACTGCAACAAAATGCAATACATTTTTTCCCTACGTATGTAAATCAGTCTCCCACGATTAACCGTTATGCCGGAGTTGGCCTTTCATATCTGCCTCTCGGGCTCAGTCATTATTATTTAATTTGTCGATAAATGTGTTTGTTTTAACGGTTACATTATAATACCTCGATCGCAATTTATTCACTCACTTTCAATAATGCGAGAACCAAGGCGAACGGCCTTTGAAAAAATCGGAATTGCCCTAGTTCGAATGAGTTTGTAAGGTAGACGGAAAGCTCCGTAAAGGAGCTTAAACGAATTTCACAATGCGGACGAATTTATATGTATGCGCCCGATACGTGTAGGTAGGTGTAGGTATTGGCGAATGTGTGGTCGGGTCTCGTTTCGTAGAAAGTGAAGAATGAGTTTTGAGCGATGATGAGATTGTAGGCAACCAACCGAACGATTCGTAAAAGAAACATAAAATTCCATTTAGTTGTTCTGTTTCTACCTCTTATAAAATTATAGCTTTTTATAGGCGGATCGATGAAAATATTTCTGAGACCGACTGTGATACATAATTTTAAACATATTTAGACGTAACTAAAGCTGAGTTTCTGACCATAATACACATTTTAAGACAGTTATAATGCTCAAGCATAGCCACACCCACAACCACATACTTATGAGTGTACTTAATTGTGCTTAATGTACTTAATTTAGTTCGTCATCTAGCGTGTTTTAAACATCAATGTTCATTGATCACTAATGAGCATTGAATTTTTGACTGAACAGTCTTTGAAATGACATCATTATTGGGTACTATGAATATTCTTGAATTTTAATTCACAGACGAGTTTTGAACATTTTCTTTTGAACACCATTAATCATTGTTAGCCCTAACAATCTTTGAAGACTTGAATCCCAACAATAAATCTCAATTTGTCTTTTACATTTAAATTAGACCCATTAGAACCTTAGTTAGAACCGTTAGAACCTTTTGAAGTTTCTTGAAAATTCCTGAAAAATGTTCCACTATTAATTATTTATTATTTATTATTATTACTATTATTAGTACTATGACTATTATTTATTACTACTATTATTTATTATTTCGTCGATAATTTTTGTACATTAGAATGAGTATAGCTCTTAGAGCTGTTGAGTATTCTTGAATTGTAAACCGCCCAAGGTATTTTGGACTCTCTACGTTTATGTTTAAGTACACTTTTAAGTTTTAAGTTCTAAGAAACCACTGAATACTCCATCAACAGAACCGACCCTAAAATTTATTGGTAAAACTCAAATTGGTAAAATTCAAAAATCTGGGAAGTTGAGCACTTTAACCGTTTTTGCAGGAAAATGTAACTTTTGCTGATGAGACGTAACCTTGTTAGTATTAATTTTTTAATCTGTTTTAAAAATAATTTTGAAAACGACAGGATGTCAAAAGCTATGTCACATTATCCCACAGGAGAACACAAAGTTGTTAGTGAATTTTATTAATAAAACTGAAGTGTGTGTGTCTGCAGCACAGCCGTAATATCACTGAAAACAGATGTTAAAACCCAAAGTGGGTGGTTACACCCTCGTAGTAAAGCTAAATGAATTCCAGCATTAATTTAATTGCCAATTACCTACCTAAGTAATATATGCAATACAAATGAAGGATAAAGCAATAGACCTTCACAACCTAACAAATATCATAAACAACCAATAATATGTTAGTTCAGGTTAACAACTCCTACTCGTATAGATTCAATAATATTTTCAAATTTAGTAAAAACAGTTTCGAAAATATGAGATGGTTTAAAAATAGTTATGTTAAAATTGTATAAAATTATAAAATATATATACAATAAAATAATATAAAAAACAATAAATATTAAAAATATGTATTATATTAAATTACAATTTTTTTTTAAGTATTCACCATAATTGGTGACATACTTAATGGCTTACGAAGGGACGAAACAGTGAATTTTCAATTTATTTTTAGTTTGTACAATACAAAGTGTAATTTTCATATTGTAGATGTGGTGGGATTACGTTGCTGTTCAAGTTTAGTGACTTTTTGAATAATGGTTTCAATATGCCCAGCTAACAACTTAGCTGAAATATTACTAGAAACTTACGACAATTTTATCAAAGTGGCGCCATTTTTCAAGTCAAATTTACGTATAAAATTAGTTATAGAACATATAAATTTAGATCAAAAATTTGCTTTATGGTGAAATTAGCAACGGTTTCCTACACTATACTCATTTTTGACATTCCCACCACACTGTTGTAATTAAATTAATTAAACTTAACGTCGCTAATTCGTATACACAAAAATTATTATTGTCAAACCTTATAATTTTACTTAAAAAATAGCAACGCATCTCAAAAAGAAATGTTAATAAAATAATTTTTTTAAATATTTTATCAAGTAGTACAATAAAATAGTTATAGTACTTAAGTGCTTCGACATGTTGTTGAAACAGTATAACACTGTTAACTACGTGGTATTAAAATGTGAATAAATCTATGTTTAAATGGGGAAAAATAACTGAAATTAAATTTATATTATTTGAAACATACATTCGCTATATCGTTATGAAAATATCTAAGTGGCATTTTACCTAAATTACTTACGAGTAGAGTAAATTGGAATGACCTATTGGGATGAATAACTTGTAGGTAATAAAATTGAGTAATTTTGACCACTTGGTCACAAGTAATACACTAACCCTATTCTATCTATTTGGTGTTTATGTTCTTGTGTGACCTGTTTGGTGGTCTGATGTTCCTTAATTTAATATTGCGACTTATCAGTAACATTTTTTCACCAAATTTTCACACTACTTATTTGGTTATCTCGAACGACCTCACCTAATTCGTTTAAATATATCTCAATTTTTACAAAGATAGGTAAAATCAAATTTGACTTTAGTGAAAAATACCTAAATTGTTAGCTGGGTGGTAGTAAACAGTGCGATGTAACATAGTACTTAAATAGGGACATAAATGGATCTCTGCTGTATTTACATGGTAAATCATAGGCATCAGAAGACTTAAGATATGGTTTTAAATTGAAATAATACCTTTCCTGCTACAAGCAATGATTATTTCAGAAAATTATTAAGTAAAATTACAGATTCCCTTTTTCCAACTTAAGTTACCAACACACCAACAATATTTGAAGCTCATTTCTACAGTATGTATTACCTGGTATGGTCCATTACATGTAATTTCTCATATTAAGAACACATTTAGACATTCGGATTTAGGGTGAAATATTTCTGGATTTAAAAGTAATTTTTATATCTTTAAATTAATTGTAATTAATTAAAATTACATTACTTTTGTAATTATTTACTAAATATTATAATTATTATGCTCCTAATAGGAACACAATAAATTCATTTCGACACTACGACACTACAAAATGTCAACGACACATTCAGTTTTTGATTTTTGACCAGGACTCATTGACTAAATTGGTACATTCCGCTGGACAGATTTGATCTACATAAAATATAAATACATTATCTCCGTTCACTTATCTTTTTTAGTTAACGTTAACGTGTTTGTATTTCGTATATATCAAATAACGTCTGAACATTAACAGTCATTTTAACTGAATAATTCATAATGAAACATTATAGTAACTGGTAATTTCACACTGGTAAAAGTGTTGGTGTCACAGCAAATTACTCTTTTCCGGAGAAATTCATTAAAATACACCCAAACAAACTTATCAACTGCAGTAGTTAAGAAAAGATTTGCAATTTATTACGCAGTTTTGAAAGGTGTATTATTAATAAACAAGTTATAGTGTAACGTAAGGTAGTTGTGGAAAATCCTACTTAGATTAAGTGAACATATTAACCAAACAATTGGTGAAATAATTGTAATTGGTTTAATACCTTTGTTAAGAACAAGAACTTAATAGCAAATAACACAAAAACTGTGTAAAATGTAAGATGTGCCTAAAACTCATTCCATGTTCAGTGTTTAACTAAACCCGGTTCAAGTTGATGTAGTCCACTTCAGATTGTAACTTAGCTGAATTTAGTTAAACCAATTTTAAACTGATGTATGTCTTTCATTATATTTCTTACAGTAATTTACCTAAACAAATATAGCAGAGGATAATTAACAAATACACCTGACGACTAATTCAGTTAGTCATAGTAGAATATATTATTAACGTGTGATAATTATATGATTTATCACTGTTTGATAAGGTCAGTGAAAGTATATCTATTCAATAATAATCCACACTAAATTGTTGACCGATTTTATTAATGACTTACGATTAACAAGTGATTTTGCACCATTTTCGCCAATCGAATTAGTTGATTGCCATTAATTGTTTGATCGGTATTGCACACCAATTAGCAAAACCAATTTCATAATTACTAAATTTGGGTGTATGGATGTCAAACCCTAAAAACCCGCTCGACTTAAAAAAATTACATAACCAATTCGCAACCTTCCCGAGTAAAAGCTTTTGATCCAATTTTTATTCGAGTTTAATTCAAACTTAATACATTTAATACCGTTTTTTGTGCGCCTTGGTAAAATTCTCCTCGCATCAACGTTACGTAATGGCTTTCTTTCATCAATATTTATGTGCCAGCAGTGGCGTCATTTGCACGGGAGGATTAACGAGAAGTGTTTCTCTTCTTCGGACGTAGAACAGGAAGGTGTTTATTACCATGAATTTAATATCCGAATGTGTTTTGGCAGCCTGGAAATCCGAGAGAGAATTTCCGTTATTATCATTAAAAGTACATTTGAAATTACGTAATGGAAAGAAATGTAAAAGTGGGTCCATATCCGTGTTTATGAACTTAAATGCGGATAAGGAGATTTATTGAGAAAAAATAATTTTTTACTGTATAAAATAATTACGTACATATCGAATATATAAACGAAATGGTACTTGATCTAGAGTCCAATTAATAAACTATAATTAACTGTAATACAACTATAATGAACATTTCATTACATAAATGTTTAAATAAAGCAGAAATGTCAGGACACATTGTAGAGTTGATGGCATGAAGCTCTATTTATATATTTGTTTTAGAAGGGTTCAGAATGCTAAAAATTTTTGAATTTAATTTCTACAAAGTTCTCAAAATATAAGAAATTTCTGCACTGAAAACTCCTTGTGAATTGCATTAATAAAACTCCTCCCATCGTTATTAATTCTATAATTTTAATAAAATTTATTTCCCAAATTACAACTAATGAACATTATTAAAAATTAATAAAGGAATCAAAACTTCCGAGTCTTGAAATCAGATGATATCAATTTAAATCAGTTTAACGCTCTGAAAACGAAAATTACAATTTTTTTAATAATGATAACTAGCACAATAATTAATACCAATATTAAGTTAATAAATATTAGTGAACTGTTATGAAAATCCAATCAATTTCTTTGTTAAATTTTGAATTCCAATTGCCTTGCATACTATTAAACTGCAATACCTTTTCACCAATTTCACCACTCAACAATACCCCTTTCCGTTTCACAACGTCGACGCGTAAAACGTCCTACCGATATTACTTATACATAAATTTCTATTGCCTCACATTATGAATGCATTGTATAATAATTGCAAAATTCAAGTTGATCTTATTGCAATTACATTTCAATTTTGATACATTATCTCAATTAAAGATGTCGCAAACGTTTTTCATATTGTTTTCACTTCGTTTCGACAACTCCTACGTGCTTTTCCTCGTTACTTTTATCGGGCGAATTGAGTTCATTGAAGAAATAAATGTAAAATGTTCCGATACAACTCGTACATCAACTTGAAGATAAATGTTGGTGCAAGGCGCTTGCAATTTAAATTTAATGGCGTTATTGCGTTAAAGCCTAAAAAGTGTAATCGAATATGGCGCTAAATCAACCTTAAAATTAATTTTCTAAAGAAAATTAATTAGCTAATTCTAAGTGTTAGATGATGGGTTTAATTAATTCTTAATTATATTGATGTAATCGGTGATAGATTCCAATTTTAAAAATGTGTGAGCTCCCAAGACTTTCAATTTATACTGCAATAAATACATTGCTGCAATTTTTATTTAACATAATTGCTGCACTATTTTATTATGTTCAATGTTTCGTTACCTCAAATTATAGTCCGGGGCGAAATACTTTTAATAACATCGCCTTATACTGTCTACTTATACAGCTTCAATGTGACATAAAAATGCGTTTCCGCATATTAAACTGAATTTCTATTTCAGGAAGGGCATTTAGCATCAGCTGGACAATAAAAAAGTGACGATAGTAGAACAGTCCCACTAATTTCTCAATTTTACGAAAGTGAAATGAATTTCGGACAAGGAAACGTAGAAAGTTCTGACGAAACGAGTTTGAAGTATTTCTCGAAATTTCAAAGGAAGTCAGTGGTTCGTAGAATTTTTGGTGGTAATTTAGAAACACCTAAATTTATTTTAATTATGCGCTATTTATTGGATGGGTGGTTAATTAATCAAAGAACAATTAAAAAGTGTTTGTTAATAAATATTATTTAATTAAGAATTAATAAACAAATTTAATGATACTAATGAAATAACCGAATAAATAGTATATTAGTATATTGTAATAATATTGTTATTAATACAAATAAATATATATATACATATATATTTGATATTATGTATGTAATATTATTATTATTAAATATTTCATATTATTAATGTTTCATTAATCATGGGATTCTTATTTATATTTATTTCGGTAGCATCCATTGGCCCACATTTTAGTAAAACAAAAAAAGTAATATGAAACTCATTGACGAATTTTGGTTTTTCAAATGCATTTTGTAATTTGTAGGCTGAAAGTTACTTTCAAACAGTGAGAAATGGTGAGAAGTGTATAAAAAGGCGAGAAACAAGATTAAATTTATTTAAATTGAAATTACCGGAGTATCTGTGATATGTTGTATTGAAATTCATTAATATTAAATTTAAATGGTATGTACTTTCACCCAATTATGGTTTAAAAACTATATATGTACCTACTCAATAACAATATTTTTCCATTTTAAGTTTGGGATACCTGAACATATTGACACATTTCACAATAAATTCTATCTTCCCTGTATTAAAATATGTTATTGTCACAATTGTAGAGATATTCACTTATTCTACTGGCTTTCGAGGAGAACCAAACAATTTAACCTTCACTCAAGTATGACGGATTATTAATTTTTAATTTCTCATTCTGTTTTGTTGATTTTCCCTCTTCGACAGGTGATATTATTGACATTATAACGCTTGGCGTGGGTTTCGTGGAGAACGTCCCGAAACATGCTATACAGTATAAGTCAGCAGATTATTGTCCCTGTTTGATATGACTTTAATCGCAAATCCCTTATGAAGTGCTCGATACTAAGCATACTGGTGAATGTTTTCAATATTATTTTCATCGTGGTTAACAAACTGTATTGTATGATATGCATCATTTATTGGCAACTTAAATACAATTTCATGCTAAAATGTTTACATCGCAATGAGCACTATATACGAGACGTCGTATAGATCAATCATACTAAAATTAAGGGCGATAAATGTAAAGTGCCGTTACGCCTCATTTTGCATTTTGCATGAATTGAATTTCTGAAGTACAGTTGTAGACTTTAAATCGATATGATTAAAATAGTGTGATATATTGCAGGAATTTGAGGGCAAAATCTGGAAAAACAGAAAATTCAGAGGAGTGAAATGCTCTTACGGCTCATTTCACAACGAGTGCTTTAGAAGAAAAATTGTAGATATTTGATCCATTCGATAACCTGTTAAATACTACACATATTACTGATTGAATTTGCGAGATAAAATCTGGAAATCGTCTACATTCTCTACTTACTATCTCCCATTAAAAACAGTCATTCAAGGACTTTCATTAAATAACAATATTGCAATAGTTAATTCTATAAAGAGTAATAATGAAAAATCATAAATTTTTCAAATAACGGTTTTATGCAATTACAAAACAATTCCTAAGCCCAATCATATCAGATATCACTAACACTTTAAGGGCAAGTGTTGAAAAATATGTAGATGTTCACTCATATAATATTTACAACTATAACTTCTCTCCAATAACAACCATCGAACATGATAATCTTTACACCGTAGAATGAAACCACAAATTTGGTTAAATTATTTAGGACAATAATTAGGCGCAGCCGTTTGGTCTTGTGAATATCAAGGCGTGAAGAAACTTTATCACTAAGAGTAGGCTCTAAATATTCTTCTTTTAAACTAGCAAACAAACTATATTCGAGCCCTTCTTGGCTATTGGTTGTATTAGAGCCAGTGGATCCTACTACTTCATAAAACAGAAATCAAGGAAACCAAACTAAAGAACTCTGATCGACTAATTTAGAGATACATTTTGTCCCGTCCAATGGGACAAAATTCGTCCGTCAATTTTATCATTACAGTTGGGTTTTGCATTTAAACCATATCATATCAAAGCACTCTTGTGTCTAATTTTTCCAATACTTAAGTGTCCCTGCGCCTAAATTTTTCTCATGCCTTATGCTCTTAAGGCCCAAATGTGGCTTAAGTTGCAGAGATTTAGTACTGGGACTTGTTTCAGGTCAGCCGGAACACACCACGAGCTCAAACTCAAAAGAAACTGATCGATCAATTAGTAACCAAATTCGTTATTGGGCAACAGGAACAAAGCTATAGTTTATTCATTAAGAGAAGGATGCGAGTTTAAGTTTATGAAATTAAAACAAAATTTGTAATCTGAAATTACATATTTCATTAATGTCGTTATTAAATTTTATATTATTATCTATAGTTAAATTATTGAACGGTTATTATATATTTTACAACGTGGAAACGAGGTATTAAATTTTATATTAATTTCTAAGTTATCCTTATTACAAGTAATTATATTTTGCGGCTGGGAATGAAACTAAATGGTACTTATGAATTCGGGCTCATGATAAACTACTTTATATTCAGAGGTGTGACATTATTTGCACTTAGGAAACTTTATGGTTTTAATGGATATTTATGATATGAGGAAAAATGGAAGAAAGTTCATTTTCAGAACAGGCTAGAAGTGTGTTTCTAAGCATGACAAAATTTTTTCGTTAAATTGGAATTGAGTTTTGATCTAAGAGTTCTAATGCTGTGATGCATTGTGTTACCGGTGCTTCTATATGGTTGCGAGAGTTGGACACTAGGTCCTACATTGGCAAGAGAATTGGGGTATGAGATGTAGCTATATAGGCGAGTGCTATGTATCTCAAATAACTGCTACTCACTGTCAAAGGGAGTAAAATCTGATATTTGTCCGACATAATGAGTTACTGAGACTGGTAATTACCTTCTTTCCAAGATTAGGTGTAATGGCACCTGTTCCGGTCTCTACTGCTAAGCCATCTTTTTTGCGGTCTTCCTATAGTTCTTCCGCCTCTTGGTTTGTAGTTCAGAATTCGTTTTGGCAGCCTTTGTTTTTCCATTCTTTCAATGTGTTCTTCCCATAACTGTCTGTATTCCTGTATTCCGTCGTTGAGAGAAAATATTTTGAAATCATTTCCTATTTCATTATCTTTGATATGACGCAGAGATCTCATTTCTGCTAATTGTATCTGTCTTTCATTTTGTTTCGTTGAAACCCATGTTTTGAACCAGTACAAAAGAGTGGGCACAGACATCACTTTAGACAACTTCAATTTTGTTTCTTTTCTTGTTTGTTTTCCAAGAGTTCTTTTAATAGTTCTACATATTGCTTGAAATTTACATATTTTTCTTTCTGATACTGATCATAGAGGCCAAAATTAAGGGAAAAAGATATGTCGGCAGACGTCAAATTCCTGGGTCAAGGATTTACGTAGGTAGTTTAGGTGGTGGAAACTATAGATATATTCCGAGCAGCAGTATCGAAAACGGTGATTTCTATCTGGATCGCCAACCTCCGTAGAGAGACGATGTAGCAAGAGGAAGATTGAACTAATCTTTTAACAGAACTATTAATTTGTACAAAAAGAATCTTTTATTAAAAAAATTTCATATTGATGTAATGTATCAACCAACATGAATTTTAGATACTTATGCTCTTTTTTTATTGATAGTAATGTTGAAATACATTGACTCAAGGAAAATACTTACTATTCATTGAATAAGTTTTTGTGGGGATGTACTAATATTACATTTTTGAAGTGAAAACTTTTATACGCGCTCTTGTGAAAAATAAACGTCTTTAGATGAGGTAACATATTTAAGTTAGCGTCAGCATGAAATCTGTTACGCTGTAAGTCATCGTATAACCAAACGCGTTTTACAAATATACGCAATATCTCTATATACATATGCGGGGTATAAGCGAGTCAAGCGAGTTAATAAGTATATCCATATATATCATTTTCAGTGTCAAAATTAGTTTAGGTGGTTAAAATAATTTTTTTCTCGATTTTTTGTAAATGTACCCAATGTATCAACCCCCAACGACAACTAGGGTGGTAAATCGTATCGGATACATTTGTTTAGTAATAAACAATCTCGCCGAGAACGTTTTTTGGCTACCTTCCTAACCGTACTATTTCGGGCATTTCGATAACAAAAGAATCGTATCGTTTAGGTACATTTGAATCATCGCCGCTTATCAGCACAATTACGTTAAGAGATTTATCTCTCGTTCCGAACCATAATCACCGTCAGTTTAACGTATCGTTCGAACGAGAACGGACGTATCGGTCTCTCCGCTCATGCGAGTGTGAGAGTTTGTGAGTTGTGGGGCGAGTTTTGTGAGTTAGCACAGTGACGTCTCGTTCCTGGACTCCCGAATGCATTGAAATTATAATTCTGGCGAGTGAATTGCGCACTTGAACGTTTTCTGAGTGACATAACGTCTACTATGAGGAATTCTGGGGCGAAAAGGGCGAACTAGGAGGAGAGAACGCCCTGGAAAATCGCGAGTAGGTGGCAAGTACTAGAGAATAAGCATATTTTCAAGTTTTTTCACATTTAATGGAAATTTGACGTTGAATTTAAGTTTTTAATAATTTTTAAACGCCTAATACCTAAAAATGAATAACCTAAATATAAGCCCTAAAATCCAAAAAATCTAAAATAATTTTTAATAAATTTCTAAAATTAGTTCGTGAAGGAAAGTTATGCAGGTAACATATTTAAACAATAAAGGGACTCATTTATTAATTTAAACGAAAGGCTAATAAAACGTCATTGATTCATTTAATAGAAATGGACATAACACACTTAGAAACTTTTCATAAGTCTATTTTTAAATGTCAACATGCATAAGTTTTACAGATTATTCTAAATTTTCGTTCTTTACAATTAGAAACTGTCACTGTTGCTTCCAATTTACTGCAAACATTTTTTTTTACCAAAAATGTTTTCTTCTTAGGAACAAACTGAGGTACAAGTACATACTTGTACATAATAATCTTAAAGGGCATTTTATTCTATAGAATTTTTATTTTGTTTTACATTTCTCTTTAAAACGGTTTTGGTGATTTATACCAAATCTCCTAACTTGAGTTAGTTGTTTAATGCCTACACCTTTTGATTTGATACATTTTTATGTAAAATTGCCCTAAAGGGCACTTCCTTAAGTGCACCGGTTTGTAGAGTAATTGTTCAGTCTAACTGATACATCTCCATATCCATCTCCATCTCCATCTCCAAGTCTTACGATATTACACATCGCCATTTTTTTTTTAGAATATGATGTTAATAATGGAAATATAGAAATAGATAATGTTGATAGTAGTGTTAATGAGATTTCAGGTTTTAATAATGTATGGAATATAAATAAATAATAAAGTGACTATTATATATTGTAATTATAATCTACAAAAATGTATTGCGTACTTCTTAACTCACCTCTTCCATTTTAAAAAATTTTCTTGATAAAATATATAAAAAGAAAAGTATCTGTAGAGGATTATAATATTTATAATTTTAAAATATTATTTAAATTTATATTTCATGATTATTTTATAAATTTGGAAAGAATATAAAAAGCAATATGAAAGTGAGCAGTCATATATTTATAACAATTTTAAATGTGTTTTGAGATTCAGGGAAATTTCATATTTTTCACAATATAAAATTTCATCCGTTTTATTGTCACAATGTATTTTTTCATCAATTTAAAAAAGGTAATTTTATAATTCAATACACCTTTTATTGAAATGATGTATTTTTTATGGAGCCAAGGTGACAGCAGTTAATAAACCACTTACATTGATATTACATCCAGGAAATTTTTCAGTGGTCGTATAAGAGCGATACAGCCATATTTCGGTATATTTTTAGTGCGCATTTTCGTCCAAAGTTTTAAAACAATTCAGAAGAAAGTTTCATTTCTAGTAATCGATGACTTGTCCAAATGTCAAACAAATATGACTTCAACGGAGTAAATAATTTAATGATGATCAGCTTGGTGAGTTCACAATTTTTTCGACCTTCGATCCCGTAGAATCTCAACCGTCCGAAGAGCTCTTCGGACAGCCGTCTGACTCGGACCGGAACCGGCACGAAGAGACACACCGAATCGCCCTGTATGAACAAGTTCATTTCACCGCCGCGATCCAGTCGCCTGGTGGAGGTTTTTAAGAGAGAATGGCGGGAGAAAAGTCTGGTATAGGATTAGAAAACAGCCGGTGGAACAGTTTCGGTTTAGTTCTTTTCTTGTGTCCGTGCCGTGTGCGTTCCGATACCTGCAAACTCTTTTTTTTTCATAACACAGTAAGTGTCCTCTTAATCAGCTTCGACGCCATCAGCTTCCGAACACGTTGACCCGCAGCTTTTGCGAGCTTTTGGCCTTGGCGTGTGCCGTACATGGTGCGCTTACGACGCTTCTGCTCATCAGTTTCATTGATTTTGACAATAGACAGAAGTAAGGCAATACCGAGACGATGCTTAAATTTAGACTGATTCGGATCTTTAAAATTTCAATATTCGCAAGGGTATATGCATTAAAAGTATGAACTTGAACTTTCCTCAATAACACGAAATATTTGGAAATGAATGAAACGATGACGGATAAATTTTGACAATTTCCTTATGACTGTCATAATTTCGAATTGTAAATTTGGTGGGGGTGATTTTTGGAGGGAAATGCATTATTAGATACGGTGGTGGGGGGTTTACTTGTAAATTCACCTAGTGCGGTCCTGGAAAATTCCAATTCAAAAACAACTTTTTGATCTTATATAACAGTATTTTGGTTGTGAAAATACTAGTGGGTATATTTTTTGGAATTTTGTCCTATTTTAGGCTTTTACATAACGTATTGCGCGAAATGCATGATAATATGTGAATATTACCGGTTCTTACTGAGTTGGTTAGATCTCCGTATATAAAATTGATTTCACAACGTTCCTAAAGTTTCCATCTATTAATTTTGATAATTTAAATAAAATTATACAGAGTAGGTATATTCAAACTCTAATTAGGCAGCAATGTTATAGCACCCAATTTGCCATCTTGTTCCAACTAAATTAGTGTCATAAAATTCCACTTAAGCAAACCTTAAGCAACCAAAGCAGTATACCTATGTTAATAATCCTTTTCTTCTTTGAACTATACACAAACATCTTCCAACTATACCTAACGTTACATTCCACTCATTCCTCTTATTCCTCCCGTGTCACGTACGTCCCATTGTCGATCCTTATAGTATTAATTGTCATTACCCGAATCGACTCTTTACAGCGATAATACGGTAAATTTGCGAAGGATTCCGTCAGTGAAAGTCCGCCTAGACGAAATGAATGGAACACTTTCGACCATTCCTAAATTAAGAAAGCGTCCTTTCGATTTTGTTTTGTATGTCATAGTTCAGGAAGATGATCTAACTGGCTTCGAGTGGACGTGTCCGAGCTGATCGACAATAGCTTTTGTCTTATCGCAGGCGTAAGAACGGTAGGAGAATTTCGATTTGCGTAATCTGTAACGGGCGCGTGACGTTTCGTTCAAAATTGGAGCATATCTCGGTTTCTATGCAAATCAATGAGCGCGTATCTATCGCTCACGTTGCGAGAGTGGACGTGCAATTAGACGAGCGTCAGAAGATGCCGAAACAAGGTTAAGAAATTTGAAATAAGGTCTCGTACGAACTGAGTACGTAAAATCCTTATGAAATGCAGAAGGAGAATTGAAATTATTTGCTGTGACTGCAATACGAAGTTGTGAATTGTACGCGTAATTAGAGGCGTGTGTGATGTTCAAATAATCGTCCGGATTAATAATTGGATAATCAAATTAACGGGGATTTAAATTAATTTAAATTAATTACACCTGTGTATTCATTTGTATTTATTAATTTTTCATCTATTGTGGCGGAACTCAGCTAATGTTCCCGTCATATCGTTTTATTGATTTTACACGCGGAAACACTTTCACGGCTGTAACGTTTGTTTAAATTTTCTTGTCTCAATTAATCCTTACGAAATGCAAACATTATTTATATCGAGTTAAACGTCATAAATTTATGAGCACTTTCTCGGGCAGATGATGCATCTGTTTCCCGTCACCCTTCACTTTTTTCCTGATTTTTAAGTAATCCTTGCTAATGTACTTTTACTCACAACCCATACCTGTTTGGATAAAATCTTATAAACTTATTATGCGATGACTAACGCTTGCGATGTTTATTTCTTCCAAAATTTTGCGCAATCCCCCTTTAAGTGGTTCACAGTTGAGCCCGAGGGGTTTCTTTCAAATGTGTTCTCATTTATACGGTTTCACCGTATCTGAAATTAACGAATTAATCGTATCTCAATAAAATTTAATTAGGAATGTTCTCAGTAGCACTTACGTCACGAAAATTGCTCAAAGAATTGCTGTACGAGCTTGTGGAAATTGATTGTTTAAATTGGGTTGGGAATCAAAGTATTAGAATTGGTAATTATCTGTTATTTGAAATGTGTTTTAATGTTCTTTCATGCCATTTAGCAAGCTTCAAATGCTGACGATGCTTGACAATTTGTAGCTATTTGCTTAGGATATCATAAATAAAGCTTTGTGTATATGAAATAAGAATGTGCCAAATATGTACATAAATAAGCAGGGGATTTTTTGGTAGGTTTATCTAGTATTGCATTCGTTAAGGAAGTCGAAAAAAGAAGAATTAAAATGCTGTTTTCAGTTTTTTTGGTATATAGAGATCATACTTAATAATTTCTCAAAAGCTTATATATATATCGGATATAACAAAATTTGTCGGCAAGCGACAAGTCGCATTTTTCAAAGAATCACAACGAAATTTGGTACAAAAATCAGTTGGCCGAAAATCTATGTCGAATTCGTTAATGGGCCAAATAGGCCCACCGGTTTCAAAATGGCGGCTGGTTATTTTCAAAAAAAAAAATTAAAAAACTTTAATTTCGCGTCTGGGAAAAAATGTTACTAAGGTTTTTTATTGATCTTATAGAGGCGAACGACTTTTGTATAAAATATTTTTTCGAGAAATGTACAGAAAAAAAGTTGTTTTTCAAAAAAAAAAAATCGCGTCTGAGAGAAAAATGTTACTTAGGTTTTTTGTTGCCCTTGTAGAGGCCAACGACTTTTGTATAAAACATATCTTTGAGAATTGTACATAAAAAAAGTTATATGCAAAAAGTTTGAAACTTTGATGTTTGTATTTTTTTAACACCTCGTATATATTTTTTGACACATCGTGTCTGTTATATTACTCTATATCCTACCTATAAATCTACCTTTCAGCCTGGCATGCCATGGGGTTTTCTGAACATGCACAATTATATGTAAAATATAAAATATGCGTAATTATTTATTACATATATCGTAGCTTATCTCTGAAAACGCAACAGTTAAAACTTAAATACATTTACATCTATTACTGATAATATTTACTGATATACTTCCATAAAATTCTATTGGAAACAATTAGTGAAAATATTCAAGGAGTAAATAAGACGATTTGTTTTAAGCTAGATTCGAGAAATAATTAATAATCATCCATTTCTCTCAATTGTACATCAACGAGAAATTATTTAATTTGTCCATTAAATTATATTTTCTACGTTCACAGAAACTTATTTTAGATTAGGAAATAATATGGCTCAAAGTGTATATCGAGATAAACCCCTCATAAAATATATTTACCTAGTAATACATATCTATTACATATTTCTATTTTTTTAAATCATTTTGCCAGCTCTCCCGTTTAACACAGTTCTTTACAGCAATTATTATTTACAATTATGCAATCTACTAATGACGATACTTCTAAGTTTTAAAATGGTTTTTACGGTTATTTAAAACTTTCAGACATTAAATACAACTCACATTGTACCTGACTACTTTTAAGTAAGTTTTAAGCCTCTCGTTATGGAAATTAAGTAAGACAATGGCTAATATGGAATGGCCCATTAGAGATTTCAACACACAGTTCGTAAAGTGGCCAAAACCACAATTCTAGGCAAAGTTCAACTCAATATTCTTTGGTTTTCTTATATTTCTGAAATTTAATGAAGACTACTGGAAGAATTGATTATAATTGAATTTAGAATTTTTTGGAACATTTGGAAAGAACAATTTGGAAAGATATATAGGGAATATGAAGATACATTGTAAAAAATGAGTTAGGATCAAGGTTATAAATTAAAAATGTCCAATTCAATCAATCAGCATTTTCATAAAATACGTATTTTACGTAAATTCAGAGCCTTTCTCATAACTTCTTCTTTTTCTTCTTCTTCTTTCACAGCCTCATCTCGTCCACTGCTGGACATAGGCCTCTCTTAACCTTTTCCAATTTGTACGGTTTTGGGCATCCTGAATCCAATTTCTGGAGATCCTTTTTATGTCGTCTGTCCATCTGGTTGGCGGTCTGCCTCTGCTTCTGAATGCTTCGTCTCTAGGGCGCCACTCCAATATCCTTTTGTCCATCTGTTGTCTGACATCCTTGCGACATGGCCTGCCCAGTTCCATTTTAAGAGTGTTACTCTATCCACAGCATCTGCGACTTTACTTCTTCTTCGTATCTCCTCATTTGAAATCCGATCTCTCAGGCTTATTCCCAGCATAGACCTTTCCATTGCTCGTTGGGTCACTTTTATTCTGTTGACAGTCCTTTGGGTAAGTGTTAGTGTCTCGGAGCCATATGTCAGTACCGGAAGGACACACTGATCATAAACTTTGCGTTTAAGACTTACTGGAATATCAGACTTGAAAACGTGTTTTAATTTTCCGAAGGCAGCCCAGGTTAATCCTATTCGTCTGCTCAGTTCACAGGTCTGGTTGTCTCTTCCGATTCGTACTTCGTGCCCTAGATATTTATAGGAGGTTACAAATTGGATTTCTCTTCCCCCTAGTTTTAGGTTGCAGCTGGGGACTAAGTTTCTCATAACTAGAGCTCTAAAAACGTATTAAACCAGGGTTAACACACGGAAGTAATACGCACTAGAAAAATGGTAAAATATGCACATTGCAATGCAAAGCAGTTATTGACTTCCGTATGCAATTCTTTCAAATGTTCCTTGTCTGATAAAAACAAATATCATTTTGTTCGACTATATGCTAAATATTAGCTACTTATAATTGGTGAAATTAAGCAATATTGGATTTTTTTTCAGTAAAAATAAACTAAATTTTAGTTTCTTTTCAATAAATATAATAGATCTCCTTAGCTCCAATTCCTTAACTTTATTCTACTTGTTATATATTTTAGCCTACCTTACTTTTTGGAGGAAGTGAAAAGTTTTAGCTCCTCATAACGACACAATTTTTGTATAATTATTGCAAAATATTAAACAAATATTTTTGACCGTTGGGTTGGCTAAGAATTATGAGTTTTGGGAGAATGTTCTCGGGGAGCTGAGATGAATCCAAATATAAAAACAACTAATTCTTGATATATCAAACTGCCAACGGTTCATTCATTATTATGAACATAATCATGGCTCTAAAACTATAAATATTTTAAGTATGTCTTATATATAAGATTTTATAATTTACATATTTATATTTTATATCTTAGAAAATATTAAGTATCTCTTATATATAAGAGATACTTAACATTTTTGTAGTTTTTGAGCCATGATTATGTTCATAATAATGAACGAAACGTCGGCAGTTTGATTTATCAAGAATTAGTTGATTTCATATTTCGGGCTTATTAAGAACGTTCCTGACTATTGTAAGAGTTTTTATTCAAGCAGTATTACCCTACAGGCAAAGCTTTATTTTAGCTATCATATCATTCATTGCATGGACTAGAACCTTACAATTTCATGATTTACATTTCAAACTTTATGTTGTTTTAAGTCAATATTGCTGTTTATTAGTAACTTTAAATTCTTTGAATGCCTCTATTCTCTGTAAGTATCAGAACTCTTTTAAATATGTAAAAACCTACATTTCAAACGTCATGTTTTGCTTAAAATAATTGCATATCCTATAAGACTGTCGTGGAAACATTACAATTGTAACTTAGGTATTGATTATTTTCTATCAAAGCATCACAACTCCTTCTATCAAATATGCTACATATTCTTCGTAAAAAATAAAATTGCAACTACTTTCAACATGGCATCTTTCTTTACAACTGTAATTCTTTTTCCATAATTATACCTCCCAATGTGTTTAATTGTGTCAGAACATAGTTTAGCACGTCTCAAGGTGCAATTTAAAGATACCTGTAAATTATCTCAGGGAATTAAAACTATAATAATATTTTGAATGTTCTACTACTGAAGAACTACTTTCAGTGATTACCGAAATGACTACAAATTCTTTAGAACGCTCCCTTCTTCCGGTGAAACATCAGATCTAGTTTAAAGCGACTACAACGTCAACTTACTTAGTCAACTAACTTCAATTGTCAAAAGTAGCTTAAGAAGTCCTTAACATCACATGTAAATTTTCTCAGCGAATTAAAACTATAACAAATTTCTGAAATTTATACTACGGAAAAACCACTTCCAAAACTTTGAGAGTTATGTTTCCCATTACATGTTATTTGGAGTTAATTAAAATGACTATACATCCTTTAGAACTTAAGAAGTAACGAAGTTAAGAAGAACTTAACTTTAGAAGTAACTTAAGAACTCATCAACTTCACTTCGAAATTTACATTTTAAACGTCACGGAGTAATTAAAACGATTGTAGCTCCTTTAAAACTATCATCAGTTTACAATTCAGTTGTCAAGATATCCTTGGAAGTTGCTCCCCTCCTGCTCCTTTCAAAGTGTCAGGGATTCTTTAGAAAACCTTTTAAGCAATATTTAAAATGTTATATTTTTCTTAAGACTCTTGCAACTCTTTCATAAATGTCTTAAGATAATTATAGTTGTATCAAGTAGTTTAGACACTGAAGCACTAGAATGTGTATTCTAAATATCATAAGTTCTTTCTGACTGTTATAAGTTTTTTAGAAACCCCTTAACTTCTTTAACTACGTTAGAATTTATTTAAAAACATCTCACATTATACTTGATTAAATTCAATATAATAAATAAATTAAATAAATAAAAATAAAATAAATAATAATACATGTAAAAAAATATATAAGTATTATATATAAATAACAAAAAATTTTATAAATTTTAAATTTTAAATTAATCTCTCAAATTAAATTTCGACAAACAATTGTAACTCTTTAAAAATTTTCGTAGGTCTATTACAAGTGTATCATTTTCCTTAGAAACTCCATAACAATAGTCGGCGCCAATAATAATAAATTCCACTTGTAATGTTTCCATAAAATTATAATGGCGTTTATCGTTAGGTAGCGTTATTTACCTTTTCAAAGAATTATTTCCTGAACAAAAAGTATATCTTGATGGAAAACTTGCAAAATGTTATGAGGCTAAGAAATCAAAATTTGTATTGAAATTAAATTATATTTCCTATATTTTTAAAATATGAATTTTCCGAACCCTACTGATATTAATATAAGGCTACCTTCACAACGTAAAGCGCTGTATCCTGAACAATTTTCTTGACATGTCATCTCATTGTGTTATAAACTGCCATTTCAGTCTGCACTACATTGATTTGGTTAAACTAAAGTGGAAATTTTAAAAACAAATTTGAAAATGTAAACAATCGCATTGGTGCCCACAGCAATACCAAACAATCGAACCTAATGTATAAACGTATAGGTATCTCATACACTTCTTTAAACTCAAATGGATTTATCTGTGAGAAATATGTCTCCAACAAACCAACGAAGCCAGCAGAGACCGAAACTGAACTGAAAGTAAGATATTTGGGTCATAAAACGAGTCCATAGTTTGCGACAAAAGTTTTGTAATCTGATCCGTATCAAAAAATAAACAAAAATTTAACCCACAAAGTGTCCGTCACTTTCTACATCGCTTATAAGATGTCGGTGGGTACTGTAATGAATTTTACTAGTACCTTGTAAAATTTATTTATCGGAAATCGCCTTGGAAGCATTTTCCTGCTTATCTACGGGCAGGAAAATTGAATTTTCCGGACTACCACTGTAAAGACTTGACAAGACGCAAAATGATATTTTTTCGATGTTGCTTACTTTCTAACTATAGTTGGCAAGAAAATTGACAAGCTTGATTTTTGTGAAATTGTTAAAAACAATTCTGGAATTTGTAAATTTGGTTATTTTTATGATTTTCGGAAAAATTTCAAACAAAATACGTTAGTAAAATCTCTTACTTGACCAGGAGTTTTGAAGTACTCTGCACAAAGTGCCTCTTATTTCAATTTAGCTTCTCTTCACTAATGTAAAATTTCCTGACTTTTATATAAATATGTACCTATTAGTTATCAAATTAAGAATTAAGAAAAAATAAAAAGTAAGTTAAAAACATCTTTTTTGATTGTTGTAATGAAATTTGTCACAACCAATCATAGAGTATTACAATTATTTAATTACACTTGAGTCGGTAATCTGGTACATTATGGTATTCAAATTTCGAACAGTTTCCGCTTTCACTCACATTTCCACCATTAATCTTACGCCCAACTCAAACATCCACTCATATCGCTTTTTAATACCTCTTTATTAAAGGTAAAGGTCAACACATCGTAAATTCAAAATCAAGGCTAGAGAAATTGCCAGATCGATGCACGCGCACTTTGTAAAAAGAACGAAATACAACAACCTTCGTGTACTTCTTTTTAACATGTCCGTCACATCTTCAAAAATAAATTACTTAATTCGTAAGGATCTACCGTCACAGTGTAGTTCCGAACAAATGAATAATTTCGCAGCAATTGAATATAAACTGCTTGATATCTATCCGTTCATGGTCAGACGGTTACGAATTGGGTTACTGCAATCGGTTCTTGCATTTTGATTTTGAGCAGAACTAATCAATGAAAATAATCACCTAAATTGGGATTTTACGCAAACAATGGCGATTCAATCTCGAACAGAAATTAATTGAGAATTTTTATTGAATCGTGAATGGAACAGGAGCAACGCAGAGATAATGTTTACAGGATAATTGTAGGTTATAATTCTTGAAACGTATTGGAAAATATGGCTTCAGTACCTCCTGGTAAAAAATTGGTTAAGTTTCCTATTAAATGCGTTGAGAAAGCCGTTTGTATACAAAAGTTACTCCCAATACATAAACATGATTCTCAAATTTTACGTAATTATTGCAGCTCAATAGGTTTTGAAATTTTCCTATTTCTGCCTTATAATTTGCGTTACATCTTTCTCACGACGTTGGGTATTTTAATAAAGAAACTCGCTTTTCATATCACACTACATACAAACAATAAACGAAGGTAGCGTTATGTTTTAATTGCTAAAACCATATTTCATCAACAATCACATAGAAAATATACATAATTTTTGTAGAAAGTAATTATTTGTAAGCTCTGTTTTACTTAAGGGAAATAGTATGTCAAATCCTTTCAAACTGTCATGTAAGTCATATCAAATTGAACAGTCATACAATATTTCAAAATCAATAGTAATTTTAACGTTTCGTAACAATTGATAAGTGCCCAGAAAATTTACTTATTTAAGTTGTTATTTGGTACCTATTCTATTCCAATATATGTAATCTTAATTGAGAATACATATCGTTCTAATACAGTTTACTGTCTTATCATTAACCTTCTTAAAAACGACAAGACCTCAAAATTTCACTACTCAAGTAAACATATCAATTCTGTACTTTCCAATGGTGAGCATTAAAATATATTTAAATTGAATGCTACTGAGTCTTTCTTCAAAGTAATTTCCAGTGTATTGTAATGTTACTGAACTGACGAGCCTTTAGCGATTAATTAGCATTGTTGTATTCTCGATTTATTGTTATTATTTCTGTCATTGTTCTTTAATTATGCACCAGTTGCTTAATATGACGAGCAGGAACCAAAGAAATTTAAGGTAGCTCCAGAGAAAGTTTTTATTAAAATTTAATTCGCAAAGTGCACGCTAATGCTTTCTACAAAATGTTTCATATTAAATCATCACGTTTCCTGAGTAGGAAAGTTACTTAGAATAGTTGATAAAGTAATACAATGTGAGTTCTTTAGGTTTGGGTAACATTTTGTTACCAATTTTTCACATTACATTGCAATAGTGATTTTTCAGTTTTTGAAAATTTTCTCAAAATACACCCAGAAATTTTATTTTCAAATTTTGAACATTTATCTATTCAATGTTCTGTGTAATAAGTTCAATGACATTTTTGCTAAATCGTTTCTGGAGGGCGCTTAATGTTGACGTTTTTCGAATTTTCGAAATTTTCTGGAAATCCCATTTGCAGAATTCTTTTTGTAAACTTTAAATATCAATTTTACTATGGAATATTTATCATATAATATGAGAACGTGGTCTTATGAACACATAGCCAATTTTTTTTGTTGTAATATGTATTTTGAAAATACAGTAATTTTTGTCCACAATGATTTTTTTTGAAAAATCAACACAAATAACTGTTCTTTGAAACACCCTGTGTACTCTATGCGACTTGGGAATTTACGTGTAAATAACATTGGAAAATATTATAAACAATTTCCTATTGAATGATATATCTGTTATGATTTATTATATCGTAAGATTGTTAATTTTGCAAATTTACAGTCGATTAGAGCAATAGCAACCAAATTGTTAATTTCGTAACAATATAATAAATTACTGCTAAAAGGACCATCGTGTGTGCTTAATTTTATAAGCATTACCATTTTTCTTAAAATAAATTTGCCAAAACTGTTTGTTTTTCAAAGTGGATAAAAATTACAAAATTTATTTTTATTAATCAGTGAAACTTGAGAATCAACGTATCAAAAGGAGCTGTAAAATTTGCTCAAATTACGAGAAATATGACTATATCATGAATTATGACAAGTGACGAAATTCCAAAATCGGGTAAATTACAAATTAGCAAAACATGCTAAATCCTCAGTAAATTTCATATGAATTCAGATAATTCTACTAGGAAATGACATATTTGTCTTTGGTAATTGATCACATTTTTATAGAACTTTTAGAGGATTTGGAAAAATTTCCAAATATTAAAGACAAAGTGAACTACACAAATTATAGCACATTTGGATTAATATTTAGTCTGAGTTTACCAGCATTTTGGGAAGTCCATTAAGTATTTTTGGTAAGTTTGAAATGTATCATTAAAATGGTGAATTCGCAATATTATATTTATTATAACAAAGAGCGGATTATATGAAAAATAGAAAAATATGTACATAAATATGTAACGATTTTCCAAAATACATGTAAATATTTGCTAAAAATATGTAATATATTAAAAATTTAAAGGGAAATTTTCAAATAGCAAACAAGCAATATTCACCATAAATATAACTTTACATTATTCCAAAAATGTATGCCTTATACCCTACTTAACATCGTAAAAAGGATTAACCATTAAGTGTTTTTCTAAATTTTCTACAGTAAAATTTTGACGCTTATCGGTAAACATGTGGTTTTACAAAGAAAAGCTTCTCTCAACCTACCGAGGCTATCGCGGCATATTTTAATTTCGGAAACAAGATTTCACTGAAAGTAGTTTCTACATCAAAATTCCCCTCAAAAATATTTGAAATATTTTGAATAGTTTTGAACCATTCATTATTTTCCAAAATCTGATTCAATTTGTTCAAAACTACATTACCAATTTTCCCGCTTACTTTTTCGAATTTTCTTTGAAAATTATCTATTATTTCAATAGAATCAAGGTTTATGACATGTCATAAATCTGTTTGCATCAATCCTACACCCTCCACAAAAACTAAATACCAAGAAAGAAATATGGGACACTTAAGACCCTACTTAACGCACAGTTATACTGTGCTTAACAGTAGGTAAGGTATTGGTTTTAAAAGAATAATAAGAAAGCAATAACAATAAGAACGATTATTTGGATAAAAAAGATGAAATCATGTAAATATATGTAACTATATTTTAAATATAAATTGTATGTAACTTTGATGAATATGTAAAATATGTCAAAATAGGTGAATTACATATATTCCGGTCTTTGATAATAAATAATGATTCCACCGAACTGCTACGAAGATTCTAAAAAAATATTTTTTAGTTTTGGGAATAATATGTTCCCTATTTCTCATAAAAAGAAGCATAAAATAAGTTACATGTAATCGCACTCTCCGCGTGATCAATCTCGGTTATATGGAGAGCTAAATAAAATTCGACCCGACCTACTCACATGTTAAGATCCATCAATATGAATATTTATTACTTATTTAATTTCGACTTTATAAACTTCTATCCATTTGCAAATGTATTTCCCTTAATAATAGTGTTTAATAGGTACATTATTCATTCTCTGTACACTCTGTGAATGTAATAGTAAAATTGGTCCGTGTGCTAACCAACATTTTCAGTCTTTTGCTTCTGCCTACGTTTATCTGTCTACTTGTAAGATTATTTTTCATTGCACTTAGTTTTTCTCTTTTTATTTGTTTGGCTTTCTGTACTTTCACAAATTCTTTCCACTCGTATTCATCTGTTCAAATCTGGTGTCATAAGTGCCTTTGACTTGTTGAAATTATCACATTAATATATCACATTAATTGTCAAACGTATTTGTAAGCAAGATACTCGTACTTGCAAATATAATCACTTCAACAAAAACCTCATCACATTCACTGTGTTTGCGCTTGTAATTGCATCTCAAAGCTATGAGAGGAATCTAGGTAAACCGGCATAAAGACGTTCACTTACAAAGTGTGATCATAAATAGTACCTGGGATAAGGCCATGCACCATATAAATTTTTAAGTAGAATTTTCACGTTGCTAGTTATGTGATACATGTGTATTTTCCCCATTTTCCCAAAATGCAATAAGCTGCAGGTTAGGTTAAAACGCCAACCAACACAGCTTACCGGTAGATACAGTGACCTTCTCAGGCAGAATTGTGATTTTTGATCACATTATATTACAAAGTCGAGTTCGGAATATCGCGTTTTATAGTTATGCAACCAAGACTATACGAAAATGTTGTACGGCCAGTCGAGTTAATTATTTTCCATTCCAACGCGAACGATTACCGAAATAATGTTAAATACGTTACATAAAGGATAAGCGTGGATACATCGTTTGGTAACGAAAATATCCGGAAGTGTAATGCAGTAAATTACCGGGGTATATTATTTCGAGATGTGTGTCATGATTTCAATTAGAAATTTTTACCAAAATTTATAATTGAAACGGTACGAAGGAATTTAAAGATTATGGAGATAAAAGTAATGAACGTAAACTTCTAAAGATGTCGCTAAAACAATGGTAATTTCGTTCTTGTAATGATTTTTATTGCATTCGCTTATTGCCTAATGATACAATTTGGACGTTTTAATGAAACTGGGATTTTTAATTCTTACGATTGCTACTTAAATTAGTTTCTAATTATTACACTCAATTAATTACAAAAATGAGAAAATTGTGAACAGAGTAACCTTGTGTTATTACTATTTCAAAACGAAGATATCCTTGATGGAATTTATTATATCAAATTAAACTCTGCCATCATAAGTACAACTAGGCAATAATAACGTTAGTTTCAATTACAATTGTAAACTAGTGTGACATCGTTATGCTTTGTTCCTTTCGACATCTCACCAAACTTCTGATTTAATTAACTCCAAAAGTGAGTTTTGAGTATGTTTGTTGTTTGTACTAGAATTGATCTGATTTAAATATCTATGCATTTACTGTCAGTAGAATAGGTAAAATTGAAGTTAAGGTCCGAACAGATAGTTTCATTGCTTTGTTGAAATTTTAGAAGATAATAAAATCTGAGGTATGACAAACCCTCTAAGCATACACGACATTCACCATATTCTCTGCAAAAATATAATTGAGAATTTAATTTTGAATAAATGTAAAATTTATTTTTTGTGTCCCTCATTATCTCTCTGAGAATAGGAACTTTCCAAAAAGTCTTTCTTATTGAGATTGATGATGAATCAATAATAAATGCAAGAAAATTCTAGCCAAAATGAGGCAATAAATTTGAACATTTTGAAGTTAAGGCCCGGACAGCTAGTTTCATTCCTTTGTTGAAATTTTAGAAGATAATAAAATTTGAGGTATTACAAACCCACTAAGCATACACGACATTCATATATTCTTTGCAAAAATATAATTGAGAATTTAATTTTGAATAAATGTAAAATTTATTTTTTGTGTCCCTCATTATCTCTCTGAGAATAGGAACTTTCCACAAAGTCTTTCTTATTGAGATTGTTGACGTATCAATAATAAATACAAGAAAATTCAAGCCAAAATGAGGCAATAAATTTGAACATATTGAAGTTAAGGTCCGAACAGCTAGTTTCATTCCTTTGTTGAAATTTTAGAAGATAATAAAATTTGAGGTATGACAAACCCGCTAAGCATTCACGACATTCACCATGTTCTTTGCAAAAATATAATTGAGAATTTAATTTTGAATAAAGTAAAATTTATTTTTTGTGTCCCTCATTATCTCTCTGAGAATAGGTACTTTCCACAAAGTCTTTCTTATCGAGATTGTTGATGTATTAATAATAAATACAAGAAAATTCATGCCAAAATGAGGCAATAAATTTGAACATTTTGAAGTTAAGGTCCGGACAGCTAGTTTCATTCCTTTGTTGAAATTTTAGAAGATAATAAAATTTTAGGGATGACAAACCCACTAAGAATTCACGACATTCACCATAATCTTTGCAAAAATATAATTCAGAATTTAATTTTGAATAAATGTAAAATTTATTTTTTGTGTCCCTCATTATCTCTCTGAGAATAGGTACTTTCCACAAAGTCTTTCTTATTGAGATTGTTGATGTATCAATAATAAATACCAGAAAATTTAGCCCAAAATGAGGCAATAAATTTAAGCATATTAATAAGTTATTTAAATTTTCGTTTGATATGTTAATAAACATTTTTAGTGAAAATTCAAAATTGCCCTAAATTAGGCTGGGTAGTTGTAAAAGTTTCTTAAATTTCTGAAGTTTTTAAGGGAATTAGCGGAACTGAAATAGAAGTAAACTGATTTTTAAGGTTCCTCAGTTATCAAGGTTTCAACCATGGGAATCATACCTATTGATTGAACTATTATTCAAAAAATTTGCATAAAGATAATATTATAATAAATCCCTATTAATTCGCTTTTCTTGTAGTAAGGACATTATGTTGGAATTGTACTTCAATAAATTTATAGAAAGTAAATTATGACCTTTTTGGTCTTAGAAGTATGGGAATGTAATAAAGCCTCTTACTTTGGGGATAAAAGTTTACAAACTTTATCATTATATATCACGCAGGGGAGTTGATTAATGAATTATTTATTAAGCACTGTCTGGGTCAAAATAAACTTATAATGAAAATAGGCTGTCGTGATGAAGTACGCCATGAAATAATTTTTATATCTGAAATTGAAGGGAATGTACTTAACAAGTAACAAATGTAATGTCTCTTTTCAGTATACCTATGTTAATAAATTAATATAAAGGAGTCGCAAAGGTAAGCATTGCAAATAAAATGCAAATCCGTTTCAAATGTACTGGCCCCTCATTTTAAAGTGTAATAAAATAAAAACTAGCTTAAAATCATTTAATACAAAGAGTGAATTTTAAATCACTTGTTCTTACATAAGCTCTTATAATGATAAATTGTTTGGGCAGTTTTTCTTCTTTGTTGAATATATTAAAATGGTATACCATTTTCGGCCTAATTTAAATTTATTAATTTAAAAAAATTATTATATTTTATATTCTATACATTTTTTTAACAAAATATATATTAAATATTATTATTATAATACATAATATATGATATGTCATATATTATATTATTTATTATATTATTTTTGATTATATTCTATATTAATTATAAATTATTATTATACATAGTAAAATTATTATCTTTACTGATTGATCGATACTAATACAATTATACTTGTCCACCTAGTGTTCTATGTTTTAATACCGAATAATAGCTTTCCATAATTCATAAATTTAAAAATCCGTACCTTTTATATCAGGTTTTTAAATTAATAGGTGAAAATAATTGCATAATTCTCAGATTATAGTTACACGGATTGAAACGAATATCTATTTTTTAATTGTGGGCGGATTAACAAATATCTTGATGTTGGCGTATAGAAAATACCGTGTCTTTGCCATCCCAATTTCATAGCTTTCAGTTGTAATATATTGTTGTTATTGATATAGAAAGAACAAGTATGCAAATTATATTTGAAAATAGGGACATTTTGATTTATAACAATTGATGAATTATTAATTCCTAACCTTAAATTTAAATATTCTCCCATGTTGTAATAGCATCTTTATAGAGAATCAACATTTATTTTTTTTTAATTTTTCCCTTAAGGCTTTTAAATAAGAGTTGTATTCCAAGAGTATCATACCAGTGTGACACTATTGAACTGTATGGATTTTCATTAAAGCATTTATCAAAAACACCCTCAACATATCCCGAAACGTTAATTCTGCCCCTAATTAATTTTTGTGATGATTACCCTCAACCATAATTTTTTTCAAAATTTTCTCCTAAAGTCTGATCACCGTGAACGTTCCTATTACGCTACTTTTCGTTAGTTTCATTCAACACTGTGATACCGTAGAACGTTCGAGACGACGTGTTACCGACATTCATCTGATTGTTTCTACGTAACGGTCCGTCACTTTCGCCTAGCAGATATGTATTTACATGCGACGCGGAGGCATTCTCCTCATTGTATGTAATAATGGTATTCGGGCGGTTAATTGTTATAAAATTCGAACGCAAATTATGAAATTACTGCCATTATTTTAGTTAATATGCACGACATCATTTCTGGAAACGCAAACACGCGATCTCGGGTTAAGTTTGCTTAGTGATGGAAGTGGGTTCAACGTAACTATTGAAAAAACTAAATGTGTGTACTACGGTACATGTGATTTTCAACGAGAAAAAAAAAACGAAAATTGTATAGTGTAGAGGTACTATTTGGAGTCTATATCAGAAGTTCCTAAATAATTCAGAGCTTGTTGTGACCAGTAGTATTTAAAAATCTGAACATGTGATTGGTCTACAATAGTAATTTAATATATAGCTCACATCATACCTGTGTAATTAAGCACAATTTGACCAAACATAAGTTTACTATAACATAAGTATATAACCTAACATAATATAACGTAAGTACTCTATATTATTTATTTATAGAATTCAATCGAGTATTAAATTCATTTTATATTGAGGCATATTAGGGATCTCAAGAGCACATGCTCTTCCTTATGAGTTTCATACGACAACAAATTTCTTAGTAATTATTGGCGACAGTGTGGGTTTCTGAAGTAGTGACTAGATTTCTATAAAACATTCTAGAAGATTGTGGAAACAAATACAAATAGAACTGAACTATAAGGAAATAGTAGAAGGGCGAAACTTTATAGACTCTGATACGGTCCATAAAGCCCAGAATTTGGTAAAAATGAATACCTGAGCAACTACAAGCCATCAGCTAGCTCTATATAAAACTGGAAGTAGCTAACTTTCCGCCTAAGCATGCGCAGTAACAATTTTTGTTTCGATGTAATACGTCTCAAATTATTAAGTAATGTTGAAATGTTTCACATATTGAAAAGACACCAAACACTTTTAATAAAAATGAAATCTCCTTTCGTTGCAGATTTTCTGCCATTCTTCCATAATTGGAGACGAAAACTTGCATAATTGAGGCCTTATTCAAATATTGATGTATAAACATGCGATTACATAAACGTCGATTGTCATTTTAGAGTCACATACGTACACAGACAGTCAGGAAATTGTGCATCTCTTACTATCACAGGTTGAAATAATTTTGTTATTTATCCATAACCAATGCACTGTGCTTTTATTTGCTTTAATAACCTGAAATTTGTTTATGTATTACTTGTTGGTACTATGCAGATAAAAGTGTTTGTTGCGATATGATAAAAATATCACACTTCATGCAACGTGTTCATAACATGCATAAAAATGCATAACACGTTGTAACTGTCTCTTTGTGGCTAACATTTTTTTTTCTCGAAATGTACGTAAATAAATATGTAATTGTATTACTCTCTCGTTCTCTCGTTGAGAGGGTACGTCACATCGATGAATGCACAATTTTCTCTTCGAGTCACAAAAAGCGATCTCGTCGATTTCTTTCACTTTCCACAAAGAATCAGCAGAGACAGTACAAAACAGGTTCCGACCTTGTTTCGAACAAAGTATTATCGATAATGGAATGTTTTTTTTGTAATAACACTGTGGTTCACTAACATCGAACGTCTCCTTGAAATTCGACAATTTGAATAAATTTCCATTAAATTGTAACGATCGGTAAGGTGGATTTAAAAAAATGTAACTTTTACCAATAAAATCATCCTCATTTAGAAACCATTTGCGTAACCCCCTGTTCCATTTGAAATTTAAATTTTTAACATATCGCCATCATATTAACGTTCATGGAACTTAACCTTGCAATTTCATCACAAGAGAACGTCTGCCGAATTCACAACGAGTTAGCTTACATTAACCGTTTAATAATGCTTCCTATAGGTCAAAATTCCATCGCAAGATTTTGAAGAAACTGGGAAATTGAGAAATTTCTTATAATATCACACAATTTTATAAACAATGACTTTTTGTGTTTACGCCGTTTATGCAATATGTGTTAAAAAGAAGAAGCTCCGATCAAAGTGCTAACAAGTACTCAGAAATAAATACATTCTTTATAATATCGTAAACTATTGCTAAGACAATTAAGTTGTGTAAGTTTGAGTAAGCAGCAAATAACACGCACTAAATTTAAAGCACAAAGTGGATTGTGTAGTTTTCTCATGTAAACTACTAGACATAATAAAATAGTTGAAGCTATTAATCGGAAATTAATTACTAGGATTGTTTAAGATATTTTTTGTAGTTTATTAATGTATTAATATTTATCGTGTATCCACTTAACAACACTAAATAGTCAGAGGCGTTGTAATTTTTTTCCATTACCTTATTATTAGTTCCATTCATTCTTAACGACCCAATGGAATCGAGTAATTACACCAGCAACCCTCGGAAAAGTTATTTCAATTTAAAATTCTCCGAATTTTTAAGTCCTAATGATAGGAAATTCCCAAGGATTAGATTCCTGTCCTAAGCTAATTAGTCGAATATATAACTACGGATATTAGTTATTATCCGATTAAACCGTCTACAATGTCTTATAACAATGATTATGCGGTAATTTAGGTACATTTTCGCTTTTAAAGATTGCCTTGAAGTACTCATCACAAATATGGGAAATGCGGAAAAATTCTGCTACAAGAATCAAACCGAAGGTCTAATTGGATATTAGGAGTTAGGTATTGATTAGTATTGCGTTAGTACAAAAGTGTGAAATATTTAATTATTTAGGTATATAATTGGAAACTGCAAAAATGCGTAGAATAATATTTGCACTGCAAAGAGAGAATTTGATCGTCTGTAAGTAGAAAGCTAGTTTGCTTTAGCCAAATTGAATTTTTAATAAGACAGAAATACTATTTATGTAATTTCAAAAATTGTTACTAATTTCGAATTGGAAACATATGGTATTTTCGGTTTTGAACCTGTTGTAATTTCAAATCTAATTATTCTGAAACTAGTTTATTTGAATATTCGCCAGTTAAGAATATTTAAAGTTTTATTTGTTGTAATATGAACACTTTCACTTTCAAAATAATAATAATTGAACCAAAAGTTAAGGTTAAAATTTATGGTAATTTATACGTGGCTGTTCAGCGTCGTTCCTGGTTACCTTCATACTTAATTTGCTACTGAATCCATGTTAAATTTTTTGGAATTTAAATTTGCACATAAAATTTAATAATCATACCAATATTTGCTCAAAATGAAGAAATAAAATATTTATTAACACTATAAATCTCTCGTACTTAGTATATAGTCGTGTTAAATCATATATTTCAAGATACAACTAAAATTCTAATGCTATAACGTCGTACCGGAGATATTATAATATTAAAGTAATTCTCATTTTCCAGGATGAATAATTCCGGAGAATAATTTCCTGGAATTGCACCCTTTTAAATTGTCAACACAAATTAGCTGTCTTAAACGCCCCATGAGAGATCTTCTTTAAATTTTCCAAGAAGGAAAGCATACTTTTTGCTTACTTACCTTTAAGCCTGCTTTTTATTGTCTTAGGTGAAAGCTTGTTTTAACAAGGATAATGGACGTTATAACATAGATCTTCTATGGGAATATTAGTGGCTCACGAAAGAATAATTTTTTTTATCACATGTACTTACATATGTAACTTACGAATAAACGAAGTAATAAATGAAGTGAAACATCCTTTCAAGGGTGTTTGTGCTGTTAACTTTTGTGGTAAATAAATACAATCTTAATTACCTACAATAAACGTGTGCTCTCTTAATATAAGCGTACGTGGTTTTAGTCGATATATATACAACTTCTTGTATTATCTGCTGTAGGTTTAGAAATGGAGATGATTACCAAAATACGTATGTCTTCGTATCTTTAGAAAAAATATTTTTTGAAATTTATAGCACAAAATTTTCATTAAAAATAGAGAAATTGAATATGCAAGACAATTAAACAATTTACAAATTTATCTGCTTTTGCATGAAGTGAATAATCAAAGTGTAGTACGAGTCTGACCTGATCATCTAAATCACAATAATTACATTTTAACAATTCTACCATTTTGAAAATAATTAGTTACCAAAATGTTACGATTTCGTTATGAAAAATTTTGAATGACACTTAATATATAAATACTATGTATGTACCTTGTGATTCGTGATATGAATTTTCTATAAATGTTTAAAAACGTATAAAACGTAAAATAGTATAAAGTAATTATGCAACTATGTATATAGTTTTCTGTACTTGGTCTACTTTTGACTTTTAATTTATACCTAATTGACATTAACCTACTTTACCACAATTATAATTATGCATATAATTGTATTAAGTTATTAAATTGATTCGTCGCCCAATATATAAATGAGTAAAACACCTTTCGCCTAAGCCTCTAGCGTCGACTAATTAATAAGAATTATTAAGAGAAGACATTTTAATTGTTTGCCAATTTAATCAAACTTTATGAAAAAACAATTGTGTTTTAATTTATTTCTAACTATGAATAGCATCAGATTGAATTTTATTAGGAGACCGTTCTGTCAGAAGTTATGAAACTATTGGCATTGGGCAGTTGCGCCACAAGAGAAGAAAGTAATGAGTAGGTTCATGTTGACATGTTGGTAAAAATGGTCAGAAAATGTGCAAATCAGTGGGTAAACTACCCATTAGAAATACTAAAACGAACCAAAATTTATATACATGGATTGGAAATATTTGCAGAGTCATTGGTTATTTAATATGAAATCTAATTTATAACGAAATATGATAATAAGTATAAATTAATTAAATTATATATAAGTAAATAAATTATGATAAGTCCTAAAAATAATTAATTTGTTATTAAAACAACATATAACTGTAGTAATTGCCATAATTAATCCCGAAACAAAACACAAAAAAACAAAGTTATGTTCAGTACGTGTCTTTAGTTAACACTATAACAACAAAAAAACAACTAAAATCAAAAAATTAGTTAACGGTCAACAAAATATCAAGGCCGGTATCGAATTTCTTAAGAATCTCTATAAAAGACAACGTTAAAATTATTGCAAACAATATTGAGGCTCTAATTTTACATTTATAGTCCAGTCATCTTAGGCCAAATTAGGTGAATATCTCGAAAAATCGACATACCCACTATATTAACACGTAAAAACTTCTATTTTGGCATCCTAAAACTTTCCTCAAAATTCACATATAATTGGATGGCCGCAAGTTCTAAAGTCGGGGGTCAAAAGTCACAAAAATCGATTTTTTCTATATAATTTGCAAATATCTCAATTTCTATGGGTTTTACGCTATTTATATTTATTATTAATATTGTAGAGAATAAAATTCTCTACAACTTTTGTATTTAACATTTATTCATATCTTGAACTGTTTTCGAGATAGAGAGCGGAGAGCGCTGGTCAGGGAATCATGTGAAGTCAACTCCCAAACAGCATAAAGACATCTAAAAGTCATATTTCAGACGTCCATCTGCGGACGTCCGGTGTCTTAAACACGTCTACAAATCCGTAATGGCGTCCTAAAGACGTCTTTTTGGGGGCTTTTGTTACAAAACGGTTCGTCTTTAAGACGTCTCTAATATATCTGATTTACGTCTTTAAGACGTCTCTAAGGCGTCCAATTGAAGTCTTAAAGACGTCCGAATTACGTCTTAAGGATGTCTTAATAACTTCCGATGTACATCTAAAACACGACTCCAAATCCGCAATGACGTCCCAAAGACATTTTTTTAGGGCTTTTGTTACAAAACCGTACGCCTTTAAGACGTCTCTAATACATCTAGATTTACGTCTTTACGACGTCCGATCTACCTACGTTTTAAGGACGTCTTAAAAAGTCCGATCTACATATAACAGACGTCCCAAAATCCGCAATGACGTCCAGAACACGGCTATTTAAGGGATTTTATTCCCTAAACGGTAACTGTTCCCAAACGGTACGTCTTTAAGACTTCTCTAAGACGTCAGACTTACGTCTTTAAGATATTTTAAAAACGGCCGATGTACATCGAAAAGATGTGAGCAAATCCGTAATGACGTCCAAAAGACGTCTGTTTTAAGACTTTTTTATACAAAACTACGCCTTTAAGACGTCTGTAATACGTCCTTAAGACGTCTCTAATACGTCTTTAAGACCTGGATTACACCTTTAAAACGTCCAATCTATGTCCTAAAAACGTCCGATGTACGTCTTTTTATGGTATAAAGGTAATAAAGGTAAATCTCTGGCAAAAATTTAAAAAAAGATCAATTTTTTAAGTAATACAACTATTAATTGATACTAAAATTAAACAACACCAATCACACTTAGGCTAGATTTTAAAAGTTCGGTTTAAACTATTAGTAGGAGTTTAAACTAGTGGAAGATTATTTACACACATTTTTAGTTGAAACTTCAGTTTGTAGATTAAACCAAGCTTATACAACCGGGCTTAAATAGAAAAATAAAAATTGATTAAATAATACCAACACCAAGTAAAAATAGTAAAAACTAAAAATAGTTAGACCTAAAATTATACACTCAAAATTAAAATAGACAGATAAACATAAAGACAAAAAACAGGAAATTAATAAAAAATAAGACCTAAAATTATTATAAATTTAAGTTTTTTTCTCTAGACGTCATTAAGACGTTCGCCTTTTAGTATCATCCAAAAATGGACATCCTAAAAATGTCCACTTTAAGAATATAAAGGATCAGGCATAAAATTTACGTAAATTAGACGTCCGCCTTTTAACATCTTCGGGACATCCAAAACTGGACGGCCTAAAGTGGTCCACTTTAGGCATAAAGAAGGTCAGGCATCAAAACGACATAAACTGGACATCATTATGACGTCAACTTTTGTACATCTTAGAGACATGACGCCCATTTCTGGCATAAAAGAGGGCAGGCAAAGAATTGACGGAAATCAGAAGTCCTCAAGACGTCCGCCTTTTAACATCTTACAGATATCCAAAACAGGACGTCCTAAAGAGGTCACTTCAGGGATAAAAAAGGACAGGCATAAAATAGAAGAAAATTAGATATCATTAAGACATTCCTCTCTGAACATCTTAGAGACATCCAGACATGGACGTCCTAAAGACGTCCACTTCAGGCATAAAAAGGTCAGGCTTAAAATCGACATAAATTAGACGTCTTTAGGCCGTCCGGCCTTGGGCGTCTTAAAGACGTTCGGATATGGACGTCTTATAGATGTACTTTTTATGTCTCAAGGCGTCCAGGCATAAAAAAGGCGTAAAATGGATGTCTTTAAGACGTTATGTGCTGTCTGGGCTGGTACTACTGGTAGTTCCGATCAAAAACTCGTAATATTAAGGTTATAAATTATTGTTAAACATATAAATATCATTTTTTATTAACTTTTTCATTAAATTCATTTTGTTTGGTTACTTATCTATTTTTAGTTAAGTGTCAATTTATTTAATAACACTTACCTGGCCATGTAAGTAAAGAATTGTTGAGGAAAATAATTAAATTACATTTTAATTGTAATCCAATTTATACTAATAACTTTCTAAATAAATTAAAAAGAAAAGAATTAAATTTGTAATTAACGTTTTTAGTAAAAGTGTCATTTGATTATTTTAATATTGTCATAATTAATATAAAAGAATAAAAATTTCGAGAAGAACAAGTTCTAATTTCAATTCTCTTCTTGTTTTTCTTCTGACTATAAATTTTTAAAGTTAAGAAAGAATTTCAGAGTTTACGGATTTTAAACAAGATTTACTTAATTATTTTTTACTTCAAATGCAATTAGTGTAAATGAGAATACAATTAAAATGTAATTAAAGTATGTCCCTTAATAATTTTTCCATTACAGAAAGAGATTATAAGTGGTATTGAATTGATAAATTTTAGAATTATTAGAAAGAAAGATTGAATTTAATGTAAAAGTAGATAATAAATGCTAATTAAATATTTAGCAATAATTTATAACCTTAATATGCGAGTTTTTGATCGGGACTACCAGTTAACCTCACATGATTCTCTGAGCAGCGCTCTCCGCCCTCTATCTTGAAAACACTTCGAGGTATGAAGAAATGTTAAATACAAAAGTTGTAGAGAATTTGATTCTCTACAATATCGATAGTAAATACTAATAGCGTAAAACCCATAGAAAACGACATATTTGCAAAATATTTAGAAGAAATAGATTTTTCTGAATTTTGACTCCCGACTTCAAAACTTGCGGCCATTCAATTTTATGTGAATTTTGGGGAAAGTTTTAGGATGCCAAAATAGAAGTTTTTACGTTTTAATATACTGGGTATGTCGATTTTCCTAGGTGAACCCCCTATAATTACTGGACCATTAGTACAATATTGGCAAAACTGCTTAACAAACCTGTACTGATATCAACTAAAATCGATTTTCGATTACATGCCCGTTCTGCATGAACTAATTTCGTTAATTTTATAAAAATTGAATGGCGTCTAACAAAATGTGAAACCGATTTAATATTAAATTGTGTACACTTAGCTTTAAAATTGTATACTTCGGAAAAATCAGTGACAATCAAAATGGCTTATTCTTTTATTTCGAGATTTTCCGAGACCAATACTAATCAAGACATAGAGGTGGTCCAGACGAGACGACATAAGTTTTAGGGATTTTTCTAAATCTAAAATAGGACCATGTCATTTCTCGTATTGTCTCATCTCGAGTTCCCATAAATTGCCTATAATAGAAATTGACATTTTTCTAAACATACTGTCTATATACCGTTTCTAGAAACTATAAATTATTTCCTCACTAATCCATTAAACAAGTTTCTTCAACATACGACCAGACGTGTCTAGACGCAAATTCTCGAAAACTTTCCTCAATATTTTGACCCAATTATACTTCCTTTATGTGACAGCAAAGAAATCACCCAATAACTGCATTAGAAGTTTGCAGTTCTCAGTTTTCGAGAATAATTATTCCTTCGTTTGTACTGAGTTAATTTCATTTCTTGTGGCTCACTTGTGGCGCGGAATTGAATTTAATAAATTGCTCTTCTGGAATATTCGTTTGATTCCACAATTTTCTCCAAACGACACTTTGCTGGAGGATCTTTTGAAGTAATTGTACTTGAAGTTATGAGCAGAGATGTGAAGAGAAGAGGAGATTCTCGAAAATAATTTCATTACCTTATATTTCAGGAATGTGAGTGTAGAAGTTTCCGTACCAAAATAACTGCACTTTGCTAAATAAATTCGTGTGAATTCGTCACCTTCTATATCAGTCGTGTCATTTTTTAAATGTGTGTTCAAGACGATTTAATGGTGATTTTGAACGTATGAGAAAATTTGTTTTTAAAATGTCGCAATATGTTATGGTACTTACCTTCTTTGCTTGTGTCGTTTTAGGTTAATATTTCCTAATTGATATTCCACTGAACCATGGATTATGGACGAATTCAATCAATGAAACAAATTTCTTCTAATTTCCAAAAATCATTAACGTCACGTGTAACCTTAATCGCCTCAAGTACACGATTGTCGAAACGAGCCAATAAATCATTAACGATTCATGACGTCTTTATTGATCTACCCCGTGTCGATTTGTTCACCTCTAATCCTTACGAAATGCAATTACGGCAGGAAACGTACGCGGTAATTAAACGTTAATTGCGATCAGGAGCTTCGGTGGGTCGCTTACAAAATTCACGGACTGGACAATGTTACCACTCGCAATTTTTTAGGTCTAGGTTCGCTCCGTTCAATGATAACTTCTTTTTCCCTACTACTCCGGCCCGGCTCTTTTGGTAGCTGGGCTTAATAGTTTTAGCCGAGCATAAAGAATTTTATTTCGTCGTGCGTATCCACGTGATGCCCACCATTTGATGAATTGTACTCATCACCGACGCTCGTTTGTGTTTTGTTTGAATCGCAACGACAGTGCTAAACGATTGGAATACCTAATCATTGGGAAATAACGCATACAAGCTTCACGAAGGTCCATAGGTGGTATAACTGGTATATCGATTTTGGTTTTGTTTTTAGGAAAAGAACTCGTATCAGGTAAAGTCTAGTCTAAGATTCTGGTGGTAGGTGTAATTACTTATTCGTACGTTCACATCTGTATAAAGCCAATTATTACATAATCTCGTGCAGTTGACCCGCTTTTAGAAAGATGAATGCCAAACGCGTCATGCGAATATTCGAAGGATTCTTGACCCGAATATTGCCCAATTATCGATTTATTACCGATAACAGCCCGCTTCAAATCCTATCGAATCGTGAAATTCGTGAACCGAAGCGGTAATCCCAGGGAAGGTCTTTTCATGTTTTTGTAGAGATTGCATCAAATTTTATTTTCAATTTACTAGAGAGTACTTAGTAATACAAAAACTAATTTTTCCATTGGGGCTTCATGGTATTTTTAAATTTGCATTCAATTCTCCACAATTGCTTAATCGAAATTTCTGATTTTGAAGAAGCTTCTCAGTAGTACAAAAACAAATCTTGTTTTTTGTAGGTATTCATTATGAAGTCTAAAGTATAAACATTACCTTTCAAAATTTTTATATGTGAATAGGTTAATTTGGATTTCATTATTCGAAAGAACACTAAAGTAATCTAATTTTCATGTTACATTTTTATTTGTAATGAATTTCATAGCAATTGATTAATGAGGGTTTAGGCTTTATTAAGGAAATTTAGTTGTACAGAATTATATCTTGATATGTCTATAACCATTATATAGTATAAAATATACAAATTGTAAATTCTCTAAATTTGCTTCTATTAAAGAATATTTTCAAATTAGGGAATACGTTAATAATGTTTTAATAGTTCAAGGCAATATGCGACATATGGAAATTTTTATATTATTTTAATGTTTATGTTAAATGAAGATTTTCTAGAAGATTTGTTTTAATACCGAAAAATATCTCTCTAGATCTGTAGTCCTTATTCACTATAAGTCTAATAATTCTGTGAGCATACTGCTCTACTAATTCGAAATGGCACATTACATTTGAAAATGTATATATAATTTTCATGGTAATTGCATTAAATTTCAATGGAATTAACTATTTTTTTTTTAATTACATAGAAGGTTAACACAACCTACATAGAAGGTTAACACAACCCACCGAGAAGGTTTTAAATTAATTTTGATATTTCTATAGTCCATATCTACTACAACACATTAAATTCCTATATAAAATTTCTATTTGAATACGGCGGTTTGGGAATTTTTATATTATATTTGTGTTTGAATTAAATTTCAATTAAATAACAATTTAAATATTATTATACTTGGTAATTTGCATACTATTTCTGTCTTTGTAATAAATTAAGTAACAATTGATAAATCGAGCTATAGATTTTCTATTATAAAGGATTCTTGCTGATACAGAAATAAATATTAATATTGTAATATTGTAATTGTAATTCATGGATAAATCTAATTCTGATTAGGGAAGTGAGTGAGATAAAATTTGCAAATATTACATAGAAATGTATTTTTTGTTGAATTTTTAGTTAAATTTATTTGATTTCATACAGTTATTGTTTAATTACATAGAAGGTTAAGACAACTCACCAAGATGGTTTTTAGTGAAAATGAATATTGATATTTCTATAGTCCATAACTACTACAACACATACTAAATTCCTATATAAAGTTTCTGTTTTGTGGATACGATGCTTTTGATTTAGTTATTCGGGAAAATACGTCGGTTTGGGAATTTGTACATTATTTTTGTTTTTGAAATAAATTTCATTTTAAAAACAATTTAAATATCATTATATACTTGGTAATTTGCATACTATTTCTGTCTTTGTAATAAATTTAGTAACAATTGATAAATCGAGCTATAGATTTTCTATTATCAAGGATTCTTGCTGATACAGAAATAAATATTAATATTGTAATATTGTAATTGTAATTTATTGGTAAATCTAATTCTGATTAGGGAAGTGAATGATATAAAATTTGCACATATTACATAAAAATGTATTTTTTTTGAAATTTTAGGTAAATTTATTTTATTTCATATAGTTATTGTTTAATTAAATAGAAGGTTAAGACAATCCACCGAGAAGGTTTTTAGTGAAAATGAATGTTGATATTTCTATAATCCATATCTACTACAACACATACTAAATTCCTATATAAAATTTCTGTTTGTGGATACAAGACCTTTGATTTAGTTATACTGGAGAATATGGTGGTTTTCGGAATTTTATATTATTTTTGTGTTTTGAAGTAAATTTCATTTAAATAATAATTTAAATATTATTATAGTACTTGGTAATGTGATTACTATTTTTGCCATTGCAATAAATTTCGTAATAATTAATAAATCTAGCTATAGATTTTCTATTAGAATACATTTCTGTTGATAAAAAAATAAATATTGATATTATCTCGTCTGTAGTATCCAGAGGATCGTTACTATTTAATATTTCGGTGTGTGAGTACGTGAATACTGCTTTAGTAATTCAAAACAGCATATACCTTTTGGTAATTTGTATATTTTTCAATTAAATAATTTTGATAGCATAAACAATTAATGGAAAATTTTTGATTATCTAGAAGGATGTTTTTTCCACATTTTCCACTTTCTGTTTGTGAATACGCGATAACGTCCAATATTCTGTTTCAAAATTTCAAAATTGACATTGCAATTCACAACAAATGCTGTGCATGAAATTATTGATATAGCAATAAATCTTGCTAGTTTTGCCACCTCCATTAATTACAGTCATTAATAATATTTAATATAATTATAATAAAAGTACCATAATATCAGATTAGTAAAATTTAATATAAAACGGTAATTCCATTACCTAGTAAAATTTTATTAATATTATATTGCAAAAGCAAATTTTTGAGTACCTACGTTGGTAGGTAGTTTCCTTACTAAGCACTTAATCCAATAGTTATGTATCTATTTCATTTTTATTCCAAAAAACAAAACAACAAATTTGACACCATTGTTTTGTATTTCAATTGTTAACTATATTTCAAGAACAAGTTGCATATAATTTTTTATATTCTCTTGTGTACCGAAGAATATATTTTTCTTCAATTTTACTTCAAATTCTATTCCAAAAACAATTTTTTAAATACATTTTCATTGTCTCATTATTTGGTATCTACAACCAATTCCAGAACCTGGGCTAAGTATATACATAGTTTCTTTTATGTGATATAACAAAAATAAGTATTTAAAAAACTTTATTTTACTTTAATATTTATTTTAAATTTAATTTAACTATTTTTTTAAATTTAATTTATTCTAGGAAAAAAAAACATTTACTTAATATCTGCCTCATCCTAGGCTAGTTTAAGCATCTACTCTACTTAAAGCTTATTTCGAGAACAAATATTTAATTATCTTACCCTTTAACTCCATTATACACCGTTTCTTTTATATAAAAACATTTTTTAAATACTATGTATTTTGTGGTATTCCTTATCTAATATGTTACTCTTTTGCTTTAATTTTTATTTGAGATTACGACAAGTTTCACTATTCCATATTAGCAAACAACAATTGGAATTTGGTAATTTTTCGAACCTGTTTAGTGGAACAGGAATATGAACAATACGTTTTCAAGTCGATCGATTCAGTGTAAATCCAACTAAACAAACTAGTTTTACGTTTGGAATTAAGCAATACGACATTCCTTGACTTTCTCTAGAAGAATTATATCAACGGAGCTCTGCACCTTTTTAAATTTATAAAGCTTTCTTGCCATTAAATAAATGTGTGATAAAATAAAAGTTTTTTTTTCTATTATTCACGAATTTCTCGTTACTTCACCAGGTAACGTATAATTACGTTATTTAACCGTTGTGATGAGTTAGGAAATGAATTGAAGTTAATTAATCTGACACGACTTTTAATATTCGTCAAAGTTAAAATAATTTCTGTGTCTACAAATCTTGTGGTTTTGTTTCCACATACCTAACCGATTCGGTAATATGTAATAACTTATAGTTAATTAGTTGAAAGTCGGTTTTGTAAAAATGAATTTTTTTAATGCTTCCAACCAGAAATTAATCTCTTGTTGATCTCATTATTAGATATTATGTAAATAGGCTTATCTAATTTTTGCAAGAATTTTAAGATTATTGATATACTAATCTGGGTAAGAAATTCTTTCAAAATCCGCTGTTGCATGCAAATCTTTAATAACTCAACCTGTGATTAATCCAAAACAGATCGCACGTACCTACGTCGGTATGGAATTTCTGCTTTAAATTTCGTACCGTACGACGGCTTGGCTAACAGGTAGCAGAGGAGTGAAAGTTGCACCAAAACGCATATACACATAAAGTAATACACAAACGCATATATACACACACACATACACTTCTCGTACTGAATATTTATGATTAACGATTATGTTCTTTTTGTTTCAGAATTTTTAACCTACTCTAGTCAATATGAGGTGTTTCGTAAGTTACTGTAGTTTCGTGTGTTTCTTGAGTGTCTTGGTGATGGTCAGTTCGGCGCCTTTTTTACAAGGTAGCGCCTCAGGGAGCCTTCAGGTTAGTATCTTTATGTTCTTTAATGTCATCGTGTATTCCCTCTATAAAAATTTTATTTGCTAAGAGAATAGTATCTGATTTTGTGAAATAATGATACTTCATTGTTTTACGTTATTTAGACTTACAATTTTTTACATTACTGTATTAATATAATAGCGTAATGGTAAATTATAACATAATTGGTAGTTACATACGTTGTCTAATGTTATAATAGCTTGTAGAAGACAATTACATTTTTAAACCCCTTCGTTCCAAATAAAATCGTTATAATGACGCTATTATTGTGCGCAATGACGACATATTTCTGTGAGTGGTCATTCTATCATTTCTTCCGCTTTCGATACACTTATTTGCGATTTATAAGGTGATGTATAAGTGTCCGTATATAACATGGTTCCATTAAAGAAATATTTATTTTGAAGCCCCCTTCATCAAAAACCAATCATGTTTATAGCTTTGTTGTTCTATATTATGCTTCTTAGATTTATTTGCAACTTTTTAGTAGCTGAAATTTTGTTAAAAAGAAACATTGATATTTGAACAAAATAAAAGACTACCAAAACGCCACTTCGTGTCAAACGGGAGGCACATGACTTCGTGACGTCACTAATTAGTAAATCTTCAGAATCAGATCGGTGAAGCAATCAACACAAACGTATTATTAATATTGTGAGAAAACGTCGAGTGGCAACTGCTGTTTTTAATAATTTTATCTAAAAGAAAATTATTAATAAATGGAATTTTGCTTAGCATCTTTGTATTTATACATATTTTAGGTAGATTTCTACTAGCTACTTTCACAAAATGAAGTTTGGTAATGAATCACTGGATGAAGTAAAATAATAAATCGCTTGAGATTTGTCGCAAAACCCATAAAGTCAATATGAAAATACTCCATGGTTTACTGACATGGGACATCACCAGAGACAACTAATTTCATTACTTTATAGAAAATATATAGAACATTTCATTTAGAACATTTGCATAGAACATTCACATTGAACATTCACATAGAACATTTGCGGTAACTAGTACCGCAACAGTTGGAACCATATTTTTAATACTGTCAAATATTATTTTTATTTTTATAATAATTATTTTTATTTTTATTATTTGTATTAAATTAATTTATTAAATTAATTAAATTAAATTAAAACAAAAAATAAGATTTTTTATGACTAAAGTCATAAGTCATAGTCTGTATGAAACATTTATTTTTAAGAATTTAGATAGAGAGTAATTTGATAGAAAATTACAAAAGCACCAAACTAATTTTGTAAAGTAGATAACAAATTTTTGGAATGGAAATCTAAATATATCATATCATGCCTTTAAATTACTACTTCTTTTTCTTAATACTGAACTACTCTTCATTCAGACATGTTCTACGCAGACTATACGAGAAAGAATAGACATAAAGATTTATTATTAATTGTACAAAATTATTGTTAAATATTTGGAAACTTAGTGTTTTAAAAACATTCTTAATTATTTACGAACATTATCTACATTACAGTGTAATTCGTAAGCAAGTGTACTAAAAACGAAAGAAAATTTTTCCCAAAAAAGTGTATGATGAGGTATATTGGGGTTTCTTACAACAGTTTGGAACTTTATTCCATACTTACCAAATTACACACAAAATTTTTTTCTCTCTTGAGAAATTTCAATTTTCAAGAATATTAGCTAAAATGAAATATCAGACGAAACACTGAAGTTATTTTTGTCATCTTCTTCAAAAAACGTTCTGATTTCTTCCTAATTATGTACATGCGGCTTATTAAAATTTTCTCAAAATTGTGGCTGTACTGTTGGTTATTAGAACTTTTTTTTACATTTCTCGGAGAAACATATAACATCCAATTTTATACTCAGACTTATAAACGAATTTTGCGTATGCTGGCTAATACACTGGGAGCTGTGTTCATATTACAGCTTTATACAATTTATGATTAAAACAAGCATTGTGTATTCTCTTGGAATTCATCATTTCAGTTAAACCGGTATTATCATTAATGGAAAATTTATTTCAAGTTTAATTACATGACATCTACTTTTAACATTCATCCAGAAGGGTTTATTTTGTTATGTTGTGAGTTTTCGTATAACAGACGAATCATAATTCAAATTTGCCAACTTTATAATTGATGGGCGAATGGAATGATTATGCATTTACGGTGTAGAATGGTTTACATTTTGAAATATGTGTGAGCAAAGGGATGGCGGTGTTATGTCCATACTGCTTTTGTGTACTTCCGCCCCAAAGTGAAGACAATAAATTTCCTTTTATGCGTTTTAATACAAATTAATTCTTTTGCTGCACAAGTACAACTTTCACAATATTTTCGTGTCAGTAAGTTGAGAAGCTAAATTTAGGGAGAAAGTTAATGGAAAAATTTACTCTAAATTCACCCAAAAATATACAAAACTATACAATAGTAATAACAAATTTGTCTTAGGTATAGTGGTGCACACGAGACGAGACCAGTACTGGTTCGAGACGAGACGAGACATAATTTCGTCTCGTCTCGAAAAGTCTCGAAGTCTCGATTTTTTTTTAAGAAATTGCAATTTAAGAATTTTCTTTCGATTGTAAATTGAAAGGTCACCAAACTCCATAGCAATGAGTACAAAGGCGCAGATAAAAGGATACCTAATAAAGGGTTCGGATTAAACCGTGCCATTGTCCAGTAAGGGAGTAAAATTTATAATTAGCCCGTCGTTTTCTTAGAATCTTGGAAGGGTTTATTATACGACAGACAGACGGACAGTGGTGCGAAACGTTTATCTGAGGTAATGGACATATTTAACAGTAATGTTCATTCGTTCATTTCGTACCTGTTGTCTATAATCTAATTTCTTTAATTCAATATTTTCTAAAAGTGAAATATTTTTTATCAAAACATATCAATAAAATATGTACAGAGTATCAATAAAATACTACTGTACATTCAACTTTACTACACTTGTGTAGGTACTTCAAGAAAATCAGTAAATGTTATCAAAAAAGTATACATTTATAAAAGTACCATCTATATACGTCTATTCATTTCGAGACTTTTCGAGACACGAGATGTGACGAGACGAGACGAGACCTGTACTAGATCGAGACGAGACCAGACATAATTTTTGGGAATTTTTCGAGACGAGACGAGACCATGTCGTTTCTCGTCTCGTCTCGTCTCGTGTCCACCACTATTTAGGTAGCAGTTCGGCATATTTTAAACCTATTAATATACGTTCTGTGTAATTCCCAGTTTCCTAAGTCTTAAACATTGTATTTAATTGTCGTCAGAAGTGGCTGAGATCACAGTTTTCCCAATCGAGGAAAAACCATCTACGGCTTTGACGAAACGTTTCGAAATACCGACCCAATCTTCTAAATTGTAAACTTCAAAGACGTAAATCGATATCACTCGCGGGTTTAACGAAGGATAAGCGCGAATACGTTCGCTGTGACTTTTTCCCAAGTACCGACGTTATTCAGATGGTTTCCATGACGAGTGTATGAATTTCCTCGGTATACGCGAATTACCACCAAATAACCGTTTGAAAAGTCTTTGTAGTTGAACCGTGCCTTTTGCCGACATTATTCACATTTTAAGTAAATAATTAATATGTAACTATGAGAACGGACACTCTCCGTCATCTTTTATGTGACGTACGTCCCCGTCAGACTCGATAAAAATTTACCGCCACGTACATGAGCTTTTATTGTACGCTTCGTGTCTACCATTACCTAATTGAGTGGGATTGAGTTATGGGGCGTTCGTACAAAATCAGGATTTGTATCTTTGTGAAGGATTGAGCGAGATCAAGGTGAGTCCGAAAGTGAATGTAAACCTTTTTATTAGATAACGAAAACGCCATTGCAATAAATTCGAGTGGTTTAGAAAGGGCTTTGTTTCCAGATTTTTATTGCGGGAAACGTATAACAAAGAGCTTGTCACGCTGATAATAAATTTCAGTTATGTGGATATCAAGGTCCAAAGCTTTTGTGTGATTGTTGCTATTGGAACGGGATATTGGATCAATGAGATTTTGAGGCGTTTCGTTTGATAAATAATGTTCATGATAACAAATATGAAATTCAATGCGATGTGTTTAAAAATTTTGCATCATTTGGAATATTGCATTGTTATGTTATTATGTTAATATTATCCATTGTGTTATTATTTAAGAATATAATTTATATTACAGAAGAGAATCATGGGAACCCACTACATACGTTTAAGTATTTTCTTTAAACGCACCAAACATATGTCAAATTGTTGTAATTGACATTTTGTTAATCATGCATACCACTTTTTAAAAAAGAGTTATCTTTTCATAAAAGCAGTTTCTATTTTTGGGGGCTAATTTTTATCCTTTCACATATTTTTTTAAAGTTGGGTTTATATCTTTTTTGTGCATTTGGGTTCGAGGAACTTTGCCTCGATATCGTTATTATAAATTAATATTTTTAGCTTGAAAAAGCTATTTACCTATTTCTTTGTTCATACTTATAATATATGTAGGGTTAAAGTTATTTACTTTAACTCTATGTAGCTAGTTAATAAAATTAAGTACTAAGCTATAGCAAGCCCCAAAGATCCCTCACAAACTCTTACAGTTAAATAAATAGTAAAAAAAAATTCATAATTAAAAAAATTTTAAAAAATAAATAAGCCTAAATATAAAGATAAAACTAAAAATTCTAGCCTCAAAAGTATTATTAAAAAATGATTACGAAATAAAAAAGACAATAAACCACAAATAAATATAAAATTAACTAAATTAAGACCCATTAACATTAAACTGTAATAATTTTAAAAAAATAATGTCTTGTAAACCATAAATAAGTTAAGACTTTTAATGTATCAAGAGAAACGTTTACCCCTTTTCATTAATCTCCAAAATTAATATTTTTATAAAACTATCTCGTACTGCTAAGTAGACATTTCAGTAATTTTTTAATTGTAAATATTTCGTTGTTCAGTAATAACAATAATTAAATAAGTAAACTCTTAAAAAATGGCAATCATGGAGTAGTATTCATCATTTGGAATATACGTCTTAATATTCCAATTTCTGAATTTCAATACCTGTTTAGTCATCATTTGTCAAAATTTCGTTATTGTCAATTATTAATTGCTATCGAATATAGTGATAATTACTCTTTGCTTACAATTATAAATTGGTATTTCTAGACGTTTTATGGTAACCTGAGTTCATGTGTTTGATTAATGCCAGTAAATATTTTAATAAAATCCGTCGTTTACTACTGTCATTTTTTGGTTTTTTGAAACTTACTCGAAATCCGCAATAAGATTTTTTTTAAACTTAGAGTATGTTTTCTACTATTGAAAGCGTATAATAAAGTTTAATAATACTTAAGCAAAATCTCCTCTTAAGAGTACTTTACATCTATCGTTTTTCGATTTTTTGTAAATTTTTCCAAATCAGCTCCAAGAAATTCTTTTAGAGTTTTAAAAAACTTTTCTCATATTGAATATGTACAAATATAAGTTTGGTAATATTTTTGGCAAAATCTTCTCTGAAGGGAACTACACACTTTTCGCTTTTCGGTTTTTTGAAATCTTCTCTAAGTCTGCTCCAACATTTATTTTAAACTTTTGCAAGTTTATTCTACTATCGAGTATGTGCAATTATGTTTAATCACATTTTTGGCTAAATCTTCTATGAAGGGCCCAACGCAGTTGTCAATTTTCGATTTTTCCAAATTTTCTCGAAATCCTTTGCAAACAATTTTGAAATTTGAAGGTTTATTCCAATGTTGAATATTTAGAATAAAATATAAGATAGTATTTGGATGGACATCTCGCCAATTTTATTAACCATTTTTATTTATGATATTGGTATTAAACCTTCAAAATCTTATGATTAGTCTTCTTGAATAGTACCTAGTAGATAAGTTCCTCTTCTCGTCAGTTGGCAAATGATGGCTTCATACTACTAGAATTTCATTGTTTTCCATTAAACTCGTGTATAATCATTATTGATCAAATTTTCCTTATTACCATTTATCGAAAATAAGGATAATTTTTCTCAAGCATATATCATGAACTATTGAACTAGTTTTTGAGTGTGATGCCAAAAATGGGAGGGTTCAGCAGTAAATTTTCATGAGGAGTCTTAACTAAAATTTTCCAAAAATTACTACAAATTCGGTTGAAACAGTTCTTAATATTATATAGCTCTTATTTTAAGCAACAAATCGCAGTATCTCATGACTAAACCTAAAAACCTTATTATTTTCTATTGAATAGTCAATTACCGTTTGTTAACTTGAAAATTTTAATATTTTTTTGATTTCTCAAAAATATGGAAACATTACTTTTATCCACTTTTAATCAAGCCATCACGATATTTTTCTCGTGTGTTAATTGCAATAAACATTACAGTTGGCAATAAGTTTCGTGGGTTATTTCCTACTGATTGTGGCTGTGGGATATATTATTCAGGTTTATTGTATCAACGAATTAATATTTTTTCCCAAAGATAACCAACCAGCTTCATTGGGAGAAATGTATCGTCTAATGAAAAGTTGTCTCTTTCTACTGCAAAACTCTTTCAATTTTTATAGTATGAATTTATGTTATTTTGAGAAAATAAGGAGACTTTTCAATAAATTTGCCTCTAGAGCATCAGATGTGTATGGACTGTTTAATTGTAATGTATATTTTATATAATTGCAGACACATTCATAGTTCAAGTTTTTTTTTTGGGAAATTTAATAAAGCAATAAATTACAGATTATGAATATTTACGCTCTTCGTTACCCCGGGCGCCTATAAAATATCCATCCATACTCAGAAGTTACTTTCAAATTTATGTACAAGTAGTACTCTAAGGTGTAATTACAATGCTTTGGCATGACCATCATTAATCAATTTTCATGCAAATTTTCCACTTTCTCTGGAGTAAACTTTTCCATGATTTATCTCCTCTTTATTTATTATCTGCATACAAAACTGAAAAATTGAGCAGCGAATTTAGATTTGTCCAATATCAAAATTCAGTTTTTAGAAGACCCAAGCTGAAAGTGGCTTTTTCGGAATTTTTAATAGTATTTAAAATTATTGTATCAAAAGTATCAACAGATACTTATGCAGACAGTGACTCATCAGATACTAGTTCTTTTCTTCGTTTCTTTAAGAGCAATTGGTGTTTTTATTTCTTTCTAATACAATGTTAAATGGAAGAAATCACTTGCTGGAGTTAATAATGACTTTACATTCCTTGACGCCACCGCAAACATTCCACAACACTTATCTTTTTACAAAGACATACATTCCATCTCGTACAAGCCTTGAATAATTTATGGAAATTCAAACCACCACCGTCGCTAAAAACTATTTCATGACAAAACTTACCCACTGACCTTCTATTAATTAAATGAAAAACGAAAGAAGTACATCAATAAATATACTATTACAAGTTAACAAGTCAAAGTGGGATACACCACTCCTTTTACAGTCGATACAAAGCGTCGATTTCCTGTTTCCAGTGCAATTGTCCGACTAAAGTTTACTACCTTTAAAAGTGTCAATTAACCGAGACGAAACATATTCGAACGGTAGTGACGTAAGCATTGATCATCCGAAGATTTAACAACAACGGTAAAAGCAAGGTGGGGAAGAAAGTGAAGAGAAAGTGAAAGAAGTCGAAAAATTCGTGCAAAGCATCCATTTAACGGCTTACGTAAGCCGTCGTATGTATTACTAATAAATTAACGGTGAGAAGTGAGCGATGATTGACCTGGATATCGTCACGTACTAAAGAATTGGAAAAAGTTAATTTGGTAATGTCATAATACGGAAAATTGTTGATTGTCCCCAAGTTGAAACATATCAAGTAGTGCTGTATATTGTACATTTTAAATATATTATCAATAAATGTTTCAATTGGACATGTAATAAGGTACTACATATTCAATTTAATACACTTTAGATGTACTCAAGGTTGACATTAGTGTATGACACCTTAAAGCACAACCTAAAAATTATTTAAACTATCTCCTTATTGTTCATTGATTATCATCCATTTCGACAAAACCACATGCACTCTACACATACTTAATTGTACATAATGTACTTAATTGTAGTAGGTGACATGTCTGTGAATTTTGCAGCGAATCCTAATTTTGTACACCAGTCATTTCTGCCTAAGGGTGTTATTTCCCGCAGACGTTAAAAGCTGTTTGGTTAATAGAGGATAACTTCGAAAATATAACGTTCCACACTTGGATTCTTATACTAAACCGTACAGAACATAAAGGTCTATAAAACTGCCATAGTAAAAATATACAGAATGTGTTAATAACTGGGCTATTTCAACACATTTGATTGATCCACGTGAAATAGAGTTATTTAATATATAACTAAATTAAAGAAATAGTCCAATACCGTTTACTATAAAAATATAAGTGTAGAAAGTTATACTTCCGTAGTTAGAGCACATATTAAGTAACTCGATTACAAATGAATGTGAATCAAATAACTCGATATAGCTCAGTTATTAATTTTTTTTTGAAATTCCTACTGTGACCATTTATAGACAGAGGCCATTATGTCCTCCAGTTTTTGCATTAGGAATAAAAGGAAAGAAATCCATACTTCCGGAGTTACAGCATAATAAGTAACTCTACACGTTACACGTGAATGTGAATTTAAGATTTGCTGCTAACTCTGTGATTAACGTTTCGTGAAAATTGTTACTATGACTATTTCATAGACCCTTACGTACTCCAACTTTTGTTATTAGTATAAAGGTGTTGAAAGGTCTACTTCCTGAGTTATCTGATATTAATCCAACATCCATAAATCCAACATCCATAAATTGCTGTGAAGTAACAACCTGTGGCGGAAATAACTCCCTTACAAAATTCGACTCTGGGAATTAGCCGCTAACTTTACATGGGTAACATAGGCAAGTCATTTCTTGATGTCCGAAGAAATATTTTATTTAATTGTATAACTATTTTTAGTGATTTGTTTCAATCATTTTAACGGTTGATCGTACACATTGAAAGAGATTTTATTACTTATAAACCCGTCACTATGTACCTATTATTATAGAATTTCAATTTTGCAGCATGGTTCCTAAAGCTTTAAAAACGTTTATAATTTGTCAAAAACATTTTTATGTGATAGTTACATCAAATTTCCAAATCAAAAGAATTGTGTTCGACTTAAAAGTGAGTCAATTCTTGTCTTAAAAATTTTTGAAGAATTGTGTTGCTGGATTATTCGTCCAAATTGTCAGTGTGGTTACTTGAGAAAAAACCCTTTTTTGAAAACAGTGTTGCATGTTTTGAATTTTGGGGCAATTTTTATTATTTCAAGCACGTACGCACGTACATTATTCCTCAGTAGTAATAGCCAATACATTATCGAATTGTTACCAACCAACGTTACATACTGCTCGTTAGAATTTCCAACATTCCACGAAACCATTTAATAACACCGGTTGTTAGAATACATAATTAACCACAGTTAAGGACATTAATACGCTAGATACAAAGATTATGGGGCCACTAAATTTTGTATCCTAATAACCCCCAGAAGTAGGAAAACCACGATGACTAATAATATTTCAGTGATTCATTCACGACAGTAATGAAGAAACAGTGAAAGTAAGATATTTCGCTACCGCTGTTGTCTAACACAATAAATCCCAATTAACCAATTCGTGATACAAGCCATGATTATAATAGGGAATAAAGAAAATGACACGTGAGCTGTAGTTCAAGCCAATTAAGTCTTATGGTAAAGTCTAAAAAAAAATAGTGTAACACTGACTCAACATTGCAACTATCGCCAACGCTCGCACCTTGGCTGAATTAATTATGCGGTAAATTAAAATTACCGCTCGTTTACCGCATAAAGTAGTCTAGAATGTAGCTCCACCTCCCCTTCTGCTGCTTTACATGCATATGTACATGTTTCTTGGAAATATTGCATATGTATATTCGGAATTATTGTGTAACTGCACGTATCAAAGTTTTTGTGGGTTACTTTTTTGAAAATCGTTCTCCGAGAGATTGCATATATAAAAATAATTTGTTTTACGTGACGAATCAGTCCCAGCCTATTAGCCAATACGTTATCAAATGTTAAAAGCCCAGCAAAACTATCCATATCAAATAGTGTATAATTGTTGTCTGCATAATTTTATTATGTAAGTGCGTACTGAATTTTGGTTATACATTTTTTATTACGACTTATTTTAATATCAAGCTACAAACAATTCTGAAAATTAATATGCCTAAACTCTGCCATAATAGTATATTAAAGTATGAGTGGATATTGAGCTCTTTCAAACACGAGCGAGTTTTCGAGCACGACGGCGTAGCCGGAGTGCTCGAAATAGAGCAAGTGTTTGAAAGAGCAGTTATCCACGAATACTTTACGCTATTTTTTTTCATTGGTACCATTTTTTATACCAAAACCAAGTGCATACCCAATATGATTAATTTGAACGACACTCGTGACACTTCGTGACGGCCCGTCGCCCGTCGTGCGACCAATAGGCTCGTCCCGCTACGACCAAAGACGCTCTGTTATTGGTTGAGATGGCCGTTGTTGATACGTTTCCATGGCGACTTTAAAACACACGGGTGCGATAAAGCTCGATTTACGCACGCCAAAGCATGTTTTAAATAGGCAAAATAGCGTACCAATAAAAAAAATAATGTTTTATGGAAAAAGTCCCTATAATGGCAATTTTCTTTTTACAAAACGGTAAAGTTGTATGTGCAGAAATAAGTAGTTTCAAACATTTTAAAGAAAATTCTGTACAACAGTATTTACCAATGAAGTTTAAACTCATCGGCCTAATTTTATTTCATATTTACACACTGTAAATAATATTATTTTTGCTCCCTTTGTACATAATGAGCTTTAATCGAAATATACTTGAAATAATTATTTAAGTAATATATTACTATTTTTTAAACCAGGTTAATTAATGAAAAATACCGCGCAAAGTGCTCGAAGGTGCAATTTACTAACATAACCTTCAAACATTTAATTATGTATATACCACTAATGGTCCCTACAATTTAAACTTGTACATAAACTCTAAATGGAGAGACGGCGATTTTATACCTTTTATTTCAGGTTATAAACTATCCTTACTTACTTTTCTTTCAGCTGAAATTGTATACATTCTAGTATTAATGTTTCCCCGAAAAGCACGTTTTCCCTTTTAGGATTTTTAATACAATTGTATTTAAATACAGATTGGAGGTGGGACTTCTGGCGGAGGAACTAGCAGTAGTACTAATTTAAACGGACTTACGAATGTTTTATCACAAATTGATTTGCCAGGATTATTAAGGGGCGTTAATAGTTTTGTAAAATTAGTTGGAGTGTTTTGTCCTCCGTTGTCACAGGTAAATACAACGACTTTGAAGTGGTTCAAGTAGATCGTAATATTTAATTGTAGGTAGTAATAATATGTCATTAGATTACAACCTATTATTTAATTAATTTTCTATGACAACCTAGTTTTAAAAATCTCCTTGAACAATTAGGAGTATCACACTACATTATTATTATTATGTAGGTATGTTGTTATTTTAAATGTTACATTATGTTTGATTGGATAATTTAGTTATGGTTAATAGAGAAAGCTTTCCATATATTTGGTATTTATTGTGAATTGTTTAAATATGACATTACGATCTACTTGAATGTAAAATTTATAAAATTGAACTTTGTTTTCATAAATTTCAACAGAAATATTTATTAACCACAGCCCCTTTTTAGTATCATTATGGTTTTCATTTATTTAGTGCTGTCACTTTTGTTATTAACAAGGCATTACGTTTGGATACAAGGATTTTTAAAACGTTTTCTTATCTTTTTGAACATCTCAAATAACTCACTTAGTATATCCTGTTGATTCCCCTATTAATATATGTGTCAAGGTGTTAAAATAGATTTCTTGAAATTAAGAACTAAATATAATTAATAATTACACTTGACAAATAGTGTTAATTTTTGATTAATGGGCAATTTAATCAGGTGATTTATATTGTTTGGGTATAGAAGTATTTTCGACGTAAATGTAGTTTCTAACTTATATAACCTTCTTAGATTCCTATGTTCAATTAATATCAAACATCTTGGATAATATTCATTGAATTCATCTCTCACTGCATTTCTACAATTTTTAGGAGTAAAATAATGAACAATTGCAAGAACACATAAACTTCTTATAATAAAAAAATTTAGTGAGTTGTGGTGATGAGGTAAGACAGGGCTGAGTATATTCTGCAATGAAATGAGGAAGATTACATTTATGTCATGGAATCAAGGGTTTCATAATTACTTACAGGTGACAAAGTTTTGAGGTTATATACTGTTTAGAGGAAAATATCTGCAACATTAATAAGAAATTACCTTTGAAAATAGCGAATTTTTCAATTTCAAAGGCAATATTTCTAATTAAAACAAACGAATATAATGTATTTTTCCTATTTCAGTTGAAGAATTAATCACTAAATTTTTAAGGTAGTCAGCTATTTCAGAGCAAACATTAGAGACATTTTTAAACAAAACAAATTGTGATTTTAATAGCTTCTTTATTAACGAGGCTATAAAATACAAGAGACACATTAACATTCTAAGCAGAATGATGGCACTAACATTAGTGAACCAGACTTACAACACTTCGGGGCCTTGAGGTCTGTAAGAGTCAATTTAGGTATTAAGGTGTCCATTTAAGTCAAAAATATAAACTAGAAAAATGTAGAACACCTACAGCTAAAAGTCAATTTCCTGGATAGTCTCAAGGTCGTCCATCACCTACTTCTATGTTTAAAATAGTATATCCATTGACATGCTCGTACTTATTAGCACTATACATGAGGAGATGATTAAATTTTGCCTGACTGATTGTACCGGAGCGAATTGTATCTAGGACAACTTATATTCTAGGAATAGTAGTAGTAGTAGTATGACCATTCTAGCCCACTACTTTCTGTTTCTGCTGTCACATCTCAAGGTGGAGGCGCAGCACGTCTCAGAAATTGATATAAACAGTGGTAAGACAAATTTAGGGTTGTAAAACCCTTGTAACAAACTGCCATAAATCGGTACAGTTTCAAGGGGAAATATTGTTAAAATGTTACTGGCTAATGAAAGGCTACCATTCAATTTTTATGTCCACGACGAACCTTTCATTATTGCACTCAATAACACTCTTGATAGCCAAGATTCCGAGAGCTCAAGTAAACGTGACCGGCGATTCCCATCTCGGCACAAGAAGCCGGTAAATGATAAAATTATACCCCAACTCGGCATACATATAGGCAGGTACTCCATTCTACAGTGCCCATCTCGCCATAGCGTGATGCCCATCTCGGCCCACACCTTACCAGGTACTCTGTTTTACAAGGCCCAGCTCGGCACAGAAATTATTTGTGTATAACAGCGAGCACATGTGGTATTACCCTTACCCGTAAAACCCTTACGAGTTGACCGATCTAGAGAACCATATTCTAAGGAGTTGACCGATCTCGGCAAAGGTGAAATGCGGACCGGGATGAATTCTTACGAGTTGACCCTTGCCCCCTAGATTTATGCCGAGTTGGGTTATTATTATAATGTGTACCTGCTCGACCCGCCGGGCTGGGTATCATCCCTAGTGCCGAGATTGGTATATTAGAAAAGGAACGACAAGGTGTCATAAAATTGATCGCAATAAACTGTGGTGAGATGGGATACACCCAACGTGACATGAAACGCTATGAAAAGATTAAGTGCGATTCGGAAGGGGAACCGGGTAGATTCTGGATTTCTCATCATCCGGCTCCTAAACTACCCTCGTTGGTTAAGGATCACTAGATACTTGTAACCAGCCAATGAGCGGTACGAAAACGGGCCATGTTAGTTGGTAACACCCATAATTTAACATAAAAATGGGATGTAGTTTTAACACTAGATAGTTTTTCTAGAGGGCTCGTACAGATCTTTTCAAGCATTCAATTGTATCATTTCTCACTGTTGTGTACCTTAAATCTTTGTATATACGTTTCAGTAATATAAGGGAATTAGTAAGTCACATATTAGTTCACATAAAAAAACTAAGTCACCTCTTATTAATTTAACGGGTGTGTTCGGTATAAGGTTGAAGTATAGAATCGAGTATCGTACCGAATCAAGATACAAACAGCACTAAATAGCTCTAAATAGCTCACGAACATATTCTGTTTAGAGACCTATTCGGAGATCTGTTGTAGGGCGCTTTAACGATCGAGACAAGGTGGCAGAAATGTGAACTAGTGAGCCAGAACGGTCCTAGTATTACTACTACCATTACTGCTATGAAGCAAAAAGCGATATCGATCCTATTTTGACGATCCGAACGAAATGCCTCCTTCTTAACCTTCCCTGCGTTGCAGCAGCGTTTCTGTTGAATGTCGAAAAATGAAGTTCAGTTGAATCGAGAGCATCTCGACGCCATTTTGCCCCGTTGAAACAGCCGTGAAAAATTTTTAGGTTTTGGACAACGTGATCCAAAACGTAACGAGCACGGCTTTCAGAGTATTCGGAAGGCTGATACTCCAGAACGGCGGCCTGGGGGGCGGAAGCTCCTCCGGCGGCGGCGGCGGAGGCTCCGGGGGCGACGGGGACCAGAGGGTGAGCGTAGTGCTCCCCACGTTCCCCCCAGATGAGGACGATTATGACGACGAGGACGACGATTCTAGCGAGATGCCCGCCGCCGCGTCCTCCTCCGCCACGATTTCCGTAAGGGGCGGCGGCGAGGAGATGACGATTACGACTACGACGACGTCGACTACGACGGAGTCGCCTACGACGACGTCGACTACGACGACGTCGACGGAGGCGACCGCGACGTTCCCCGCCACAGGTGGAAACGATGGCGATAAGAAGGAGGGTGACGGCGCTCTGATAGAAGCCAATCCAGCCACTTTGTTCACTGTGAGACTCCCTCTCTTCGATATTATGTGTCGGGCGAATTGATGTCGCTGGTTTCGTGTCCTGGCCTGAATAACCGTTTCAGAAATGATATGGAATTGTAGATGTGATTAACGTAACAAGGGTACTCATGTCAGTTCGTTTTAAATTTAATCATAAGTCATAACATTAACGTAGGTACTTGGTGGTGGTAGGTACCTTCCCCTTTATTTCTAGTTATTAGAGGTACCCTCTTATTATATGCACATATATTTAATCACAAAGACACATTTCCAAATCCAGTAAAATATGTATATGTATGACCCACATGTATATGGGGGTCAAAAAAATTCATTACTTTTTTTTAGTTCCGACACAGAAAAATTTGTTGCTAGGTAGCTTTATAAATACTTACCAAGTATGAGCTCTTCATATTAATGATCCTACTCATCATAGTTGCCCATTTTTAATCAAGCCTCATATTGAAAACGACATGTCTCGTTATTACTCAATTGTTCAGTGAAGCTGTATATTTTTGAAGGAAATTGAGCGCCCTGCAAAAAAGGTCTCTTATATTTTTGTTCATAAATCTAACCATTTAATAGTTATTTATAGTACTAGTGTGTTATGTTGAAAGTAAGTTACTCGAGAAGATTTATACCACGAGGCCGTCAGGCTGAGTGGGATAAACTCTCAAGTTACTTAGGAAACATAACACGTGAGTGGCATATAATGTTTTATCCAACAAGTTGAAAAAATTGAAAAAAATTTTTTTAGTAAAATTTTTGAATTTTTACCTTGAATATCGTTTAAATAGGATGATTTATGGAAAAAAATTTAGACACCTTTTTTATAGAACGTTCAATTTTCTTAGAAAATATGTATAGAGATTCGCTAAACAATTGATTAATAATGAGACACGTCGTTTGTAATATGAGGCTTCATTAAAAATGATGAGGATTTTTTCAATAATAATAAGAGCTCATAACTTTGTAAGCATTTTTTAAGGTATCCAACAACCAATTTTTCTGTGTCGGAACTCAAAAAAATAATTAATTTTTTTGACCCACACTAATGTATACAGTATGTCCCCGGATTGAGTTTACAAGGGTAGAAAAATCTTCATTTTTGATTTTACAAAAAAAAGTGATAAAGGAATAAAAATTTTTGCGTGATTTCAAATGACCAAATCTGTAATTAGAATTTCACTACTATTACATATCTACTCATGATTCAAAAAAAAAAAATTTTCAGTTTTTTCATCGCATTACATTTATTAATTTTTGTGGTAGAAGGGTTCGACTTGAAAACGTCAAACATTAATTTATTTGTCAAAAATAACTTCAAATTGTAATTCTGTAATTTTTGTTGGTAATGTTAACGTTATCACAAAAAATATATTTAATATAATGTTACGATATTGGGGAAAAGAGCTACCGCATTGCGAAAGAATTTAATGAAAAATTTCCCGGAGTAACTGTTTCCCATATGGGAATAAAGAAGTTGGTGAAAAAATTTATGGAAACTGGTTCTGTTCTGAATTTAAAGAGAAAGAAACTAGTACGTGATGAAATGATGTTTCTACAGTATTAATTTTGGATTCGGTGGAAGATAATCCTAAATTTTCATTACGAAGACGGGCGCTTCAACTGGATATGAGCAAATCCCATATTCAAAAAGTTTTGAAGAAACGTAAATTGTAACCCTACAAACCTATTTTTAATCATACGTCAGAACCGGGAGATGGTGAAAAGCGTCTTAATTTTTGCATGTGGATGGGAGATAAAATAATGGAGAATCGAAATTTTGACAAAACATTGAATTTTCCGATGAAGCAACTTTTTCTAGCTATGGTACTGTTGCGTCACAACATGTTCGTAATTGGAGTGATACTAATCCTCACTTTAGAATTGCATCAAAACGTCAATATTTTGTTAAGGTAAACGTGTGGTGAGGTTTCTTACCATACAATAATAGAGCCATATTTTTTTATGCTAACGTAAATCAGCAAAATTATTTGGAAATGTTGAGCAAATTCTTCAGGGATGGTATAAGTGAACTCCCACTGGCTTATCTAAAATAATAATAAAAATAATTTACGCTAAAATAATTACGTTGGCAGGAATGGTCCTGTTTTGTGGCCTCCACTGTGGCCCCGACTTAACTATTTAAAATTTTAATTTGTGGGGACGGTTAAAGCAACTAGTCTACATGGATAACTTGCCTAACCATGTGGAAGTATTAAAGAATCGTAGAAGATATGCTGTTGCCTCTTGACACTTGCAGAAATTCGCAACAGTTACAAAGAACTGCGGCTTAGAGTCGAAATGTGTGCTAAAAGGGGTGGCGAATTAATTGAGTAGTTTCAAACAATATTGTTTCTAGCCTAGTTCTTTTTCTAATGTTGTGATTGAAAAAAAGCTAAAAATTTGTAATTACAAATAAAGATTTCACAGTTTTGTCATTCTAATTATAGATTTGGTCATTTGAAATGAAGCAAGAAAATATTATTTCTTTAGCTTTTTTTGTAAAATTAAAAATGAAATTTTTTTTCGGGGACATACTGTATATGGCGCGTTATCTACGGCCTTTGCTGTTTCTCGCATCTCAATTTGCAATATTTCCCGTCTTGCCATTCTCCTTTTTAGAGTCTTCTGGCTGCCATAGCTTCGTTCACATCGATATTCCAGCTTCAAGGTGGTCTTCCTCAATTCATTCTTTCTGCTGGAACCCATTTCCAGACTTTTTTATGCATCTGTTTTCGCCGATATGTTGATGTTACCCATACCACATTAGGCATTGGTTTTCAATTGTATCTATGATGTCATTTTCGACGTACTTAGTTCGCGTATGTTATCATTGCTAATGTGGTCAAGTTTGGAATTCTGGCACTCATTCCCTAAAAATCCATCTCAACGACTTACAATTTTATCGTTCTCTTTTTCTTAATTCCCATGTTTCGGACCTCTACTTGCAAATACTAAGAACAATAGTTTATAAAGGTTGGTTTCTGTTAGGTTTTGGATTGCTTTACTCCACTGCAGCGAACTCAATAGGCGGGCAGCTTCGTCCTTGGTCTATCTTATTTGAAATATCGTTACTAGTTCGTCCGTTTGAGAAAAAGGTTACATCTAAATATTTATGAGATGAGCTGTGTTTAATTTCATTCCTGTAATTGCAAGCTAAATAGCTTCAAGTCACTATTATCATTTTCTTCTAATGCTGACATGTATTCTGTTTTATCTGTGTTGATGACAAGACCCCACTTTTCGTACTCCTCTTTCAACTTTCGAAACATATAGCTGATGTCATCTCTATCGGTGGCTAGTAAGACTTGGTCACCTGAAAACATCAATGTATATCGTTACCAATGGGTAATCCCATACCACTACATTTTCTTTTCCAATATTTTAATGCTTCAGGTATATCTTAAAGAGGAGGGGAGTTAGTGTGCAGCTATGTCTCAAACCTTTATTGACATTATAATCTTGGGAAATTTTGTTATTAATTATAACTGCGCTTTTAAAACCTTTTCTACCTCGTGAATATAGAGTTTGTATATTCTACTATTTTCCATGCATGGTCACAACGTACTCATGTGCCTTCTGGAGATCTGCGAAAACCATAGATATTCATTTCTCGTCCTCTTTCTATTTTATTGTTCTATGACATTTTTATAGTGAATATACCGTCAATATGGAAACGTCCTGCCCTAAACCCATACAGAGTCCGTAAATTCATTTTCGAAAAAGTAAGACATTTCAGGTTCAAGTAAAACATAATATCATATCAGTACAAGTATACAGTTTCTATCAAGGAATGCTTTTTATTCCATATTCAAGCCACGTTTCGAAACACCTATCTCCACCATCAGCCGATGTGAAAGATTATTTTTCGATCATTCCTCGACGTTCTAGAAAATTCGTTCTTGTGAGTTCATTCGAAGGTAAAAATCAAAGTATACGCGTATTAAATGCTAATTAAAAATGTCAAGGCTAGTTTGGACGTGTGTAAGTAAGTTGGAAACACTTCCAAAACGTTGAGAAATGGTCGAATGTTAATTTTCTGCAATAACTGATGATGAATGGAGGTGGTACGAAATCTGTCTTGAAGTTGGAACATAACTTATTTCTTTGGTTTATACCGTTTTTAGTTTACTTCTTTAGGCGTATAATACCGCGGATTCTGGTTTAGCTATCTTCAGATTTTTGTACCTACTTTGAGTACACTATTATAAGGACATTTGCTAATGGTAATGCCACAATAGCAAAAACTAGGGATTCTAGAGGCATTAAAGAGTTTTCTTATCGACCTATCTGAGGATGTATATACTACAATGTTAACGAGCAGGTTGTGGTTGGTTTAAAGAATATCCTCTGTACAGTAGCTTGCATGTATATATAAGTGTATGAAAATACCCACATTAAAAAGTGTATTTTAATAAGAATGAGACTTACACAAAATATGAGGAACACGGAACTGATATGAGTACCCTAAGAGTAAAAGACATTATCGTTTTACAACATATAATTTATTGCATGATACACATATAATTAAGAGGCGAAATATCCATCCTTCCATTGGTGTATGTACAGACTTGAGAGATTTAATATTATTTGCAATTAACCATGTAAAGCATGAAGAAAAAATAGCCCTTTATCAAATAGGTTTAGTTTTTGGGTTTGGAAACTTTCACTTTTCTTATATAACTGAAAATTATTCCAATGGATATCGTGTTTTACATTTTAAATTTTTCTTGAAGAATAAATATTCTTCTTCTAAAAAGTATTGCCACATTAGTAGTAAGTATTTACATAAGGTCAAATACCTTTTGGGCGTTTTTCATCTATATAAGGTACTATCTTTGGCCTAATACTCGTATTTAAAACAAACGTGACATTTCCTACATTGCTACAATATGAGGTGCACTCACTTCATCCTCCTATACTTCCAGCTACCCCTGAGTAAAACCAATTTTCAAGCCATCGTATATTTTGCTTTCCACGTTTACATTTAGTTTCTCCCTTTGAAGCTTAATTTACCTTGAAATTATTATGTTGTAAAACTGTATCATTTCTGAAATACTGCACGTACTTCGTATCTCGTCTGTATACCAACGAGACCATCCTTGCCTTCATACAGAACTGAAGAGCCAAGAAACATCCAAGGAGTGTGAGGAACTGGCTTTCAAACTTCTTTATCACCGCTTACCTCGTATTAAAATTGTATTTCCGTTGTGTTTAAACTGTGTATGTCGTCGTTCGTTTAATAAGTGTAACAACGTTAATTATATCATCTCTAATTAAGGGTATATTGTTGTATATTTAATTTTTTTGTCCGGAGTAGATGTAAGAGTCTCTAAGTAAGTACCCTAAGTAACAGATTGAGTTGGAGGTAAGGAATGTTTTTCGCGAAAACTATAACAACAATTTTATCTTTGGTTTATGCATTTACTAAACGACATCTTGAAAGTTGGAAACAATTTTAACAACTTCCAGATTACTGCGAGTTTCTATCTATTTACTACTTTATATATGCATGTGTCCCATTAATGTTGTACAAACTAACTTAGAAACTGTCTTATTACCCTTGTATTCACTTATATTTCAAGCTTTTCCAAACAGGCGGACTCATTACACATCATCCGTCCGAGCCTCTTTCGTCATTTCAGCTCCGCTTCGAGGATCTCGCGAACTTCCTCTCTCACAATCCACTAATGTGTTCCCTTTCTTTCTTTCCAGTCGCCAACGAAAGAGGAGTCCAGCAACGTCGTCAGGAGGCACGTGAGGGTGGCGAGGGAGGCGGCCGAGGCCGAGGCGGAAGAGGCGGAAGAGGACCAAGAGGGCGCCGAGTCGGCTCCCCAACCTGGGGAAGACCTCGCTAACCTCGAGGACGACCAGGACAGAAATAAGAGGTTCTTACCCTTCGGGGGGCATGTCGAAGGGCACGCCTCCGGGGGTTCCGGGAACTTCCTCTTCGACATCATCAGGGTAAGCAACGGCTCGTGAGCCCCGAGTGGGGACGAGGAGAGGTGTACGATAAACGGCAGGGTGCTTGAAGTAGATAGGTAACGTTTATACAGGCGTAGTATATTTTGTATAACGCAAGAGGATATAAATATTAAAATGTAGTAAGAGTAATGGTAAATAATATTGATAGAATAATGTCTATAACAACTCATAGTGCCTGGCATTGAAGTACATTTTTGAGCCGTGTGTTAATTATTACATAACCAATCACTTATCATAATCAAGAGACTTCTTATTATCATGACTAAAGACACCATTCTTCTCTTCTATCGACGCATTCTCCGTTACCGACGTTGGCTATTGAGAGCGCAACTTTAAATTTAATTAATAAAAATGGAGAATGTCTTAATCCCAAGAAATCGCTAATTAAATAAAGCTACTTTTAAACACTGAACATTATGTCATCTAATTTATTTCTGAAATCATTAGATTTCTAATCTTTCTAACGTTATTTGATCATTTGAACTTTGGATTCTGTCATAATGTGGAAAATAGGCTGTTGGAAATTTCTGCAATATTGGTGCTGCAAATTTAATTTCAATTTTGGAATCAATCTGATTTACCTGGTTCTATTGTGTAATGTAGGAAAAATGCCGTTGATAGATATTTCAATAATTTAGAAATATTAGTCATTATAAATTTATAGTTGTAATTACTACTGCAAACTTAAAAATAATAAACCTTCGTACGTTAAAAGTTAGTTTGTACTTTGGTATCTCTCGTTATGAATGAATCATAGCCATTAAACCCATTAAGAAAAATTAGGTTGAAATTTTGTCATTAATCTGAATTATCTGCTTCCATTGTGTAATATAGAAAAATCATAATATAGACACTTATTGTCATGAATAAAGACACCATTCTTATCTTCTATCGATGCATTCTCCGTTACGGACGTTGGCTATTAACAAGGCAACTTTAAACTTAATTCATAAATATGGACAAATAATGTCTTAATCCCAAGAAATCACAAATTAAATGAACTACTTTTGAACATACTATCATCTATTTATTTGGAACTTTAGTTCCTTACGCCAGGGGTTTGGGAGCGAGGGTGGTCGCGCAGCAAAAAATCTGACCGTTAAATGGAATGCGTTACCGGAATGCGTTACCGGAGCGAACGCTGCCGAGCCGCTACGAACGCTGCCGAGCAGCTCGCTATCTCTACATTGACTGTACTACGAACATTGGCGACAATCAATGTCTCGATTTTTATTGGTCAGACTAGTCACGTGGTATACGGCCGCCATTATGAGGCACGTTTTCTTTTTCTGAAATCATTTTGATTTCTAATCTTTCTGACGTTATATGATCATTTTGACTTTGGATTCTGTCATAATGTAGAAAAAAGGCTGTAGAAGTTTTTGTAATAACAGTAAAGTATTATCCATTTTATTGTAAAATATCAATTAAAATCATTATTGAAAATTTAGGAATACTAGAGCATCAAAGGTTATATTATGATTTAGACTTTGGATTCCCTCATTATTTGTGATATAAAAACTCATTTAGGAAGCCTTTAAGGAAAATTTAATTCCGATTTTGGCATTAATCTGAATTGCCTATTCCTATTGTGTAATGAAGAAAAAATGCTGTTGATAGTAATTTCAATAATTTAGAAGTATTAGTCATTATAACTTTATAATTATAATTACTACTGCAAATTTAGAAATAATAAACATTAAAACGGTAAGAAAAATTAAGTTAAAATTTTGGCATTAATCTGAATTACCTACTTCCAATGTGTAATATAGAAAAAAATGCTTTTGAATGTTATTGCACTAATTAAAAAAATTATTTGTTGTAAATATGGCAATTTCACAAATACTAAACCTTCAAACGTTAAATGAAGTCTTGGACTGTGGGTTCTCGCATTATATATGACCCATATGCATGTGACTCATAGCCATAAAACCCATTAAGAAAAATTAAGTTAAAATTCTGGTATTAATCTTAATTACCTACTTCCATTGTGTAATATAGAACAAAATGCTTTTGAATGTTAATGGACTAATTAAAAAAATATTATTTTCAAACGTTAAGTTATGGCTTGGTATATGGGGTTCTCTCATTATATATGACCTATAACTATAAAATCCATTTAGAAAGCCATTAAGAAAAATTGAATTACAATTATGGCATTAGTCTGAATTACCTACTTCCATTGTGTAATATAGAAAAAAAATGCTTTTGAATGTTGTTTCACTAATTTAAAAATATTATTTGTTGTAAATATTGCTATTTCACAAATCTAAACTTTCAAACGTTAAATGGTCTTTGGGTTCTCTCATTATGTATGACCCATAACTATAAAATCCATTTAGAAAGCCATTAAGAAATATTGAATTACAATTATGGCATTAATCTGAGTTACCCACTTCTATTGTGTAATATAGAAAAAATTGCTTTTGAATGTTGTTGCACTAATTAAAAAAATATTATTTGCTGTAAATATTGCTATTTCACAAATCTAAACCTTCAAACGTTAAATGGTCTTTGGGTTCTCTCATTATGTATGACCCATAACTATAAAACCCATTTCGAAAGCCATTAAGAAAAATTGAATTACAATCTTGTCGTTAATCCGAATTACCTACTTACATTGTGTAATATAGAAAAAAAAATTCAATACTATTGCAATAATTTAAACAAATATTATTTATTGTAAAAATTGCTGCTTCAAATCTGAAAACACTACACTTTCAAACGTTATATGAAGAGTTGGACTGTGGGTTTCCTCTATATGTATGATAATAAAACCCATTCAGAAGGTCGTCAAGGAAATTTTGTCATTATCTTGAATTACCCACTTCTATTGTATAATGCACAAAATATGCTCTTGATAGTTATTGCAACAATAAAGAATATTTTCCACGGTAAAATTAAAATCTATGAAAATTAAAAATCTATATGTTTATGTATATTGCATAAATTTTCTTCAAACCACCCATACAAGAATCGATAAAAAAACCCGGACATCAAACAGACCTTTTTGACATTTTGACAAATAGCTACTGAGAAGCTTATTTATCAAAGAAGTCGTAAAACAACAAGACAGATTTGGATTGCGCAACTTTTTACAAGATTTAGGTGGTAGCATTTGTCATACTACCAAACTAACTTACTCCAATGACACTAGAAACTGAAATCATATTATATTACCTAATACAACGAGTAGGTGTTTGTGTTACTATTAGATGTTAGTTATTTGCATTTTCAATGATGTAAACTGAGTTAAGAAATCAAATTTAAATAATCAAAATAAAAACGGTTTGACCTTTTGGTTCCATAATTATTATAAACAAATTCAGACAATCCAACCCATCAATTTTCTTGGAGACATGCAAAAATTTCGTACAGGTGCCATACACGAAAAGTTATGTTTCAAAAAATAAGTTATTGTGTTTCTGGAAAGGTCACTGTGTTAATTGCAGGACGGCTCTCTATAAATTCAGTCGAAAAATTGGTGTTTAGAAAAGAATCGCCTTATTACATCTCCTATAAGAGTTCATAACGTCCTTGTTTCGTTCAAAACGGGGTCAAGACGAAACGCCGCCACATTATATAAGTAATTAAATCAATTTTGCAACTTTTTAGGTAACAAAATACTTTTGGTGATTGAATTTGAATGAGTCGAATAATGTTGAAATTAGGAGTGTATTAAAGCTGTACGATATTTCTCTGATTTGACAATAGGCCAAGATATGCAAATTTGGTTAAATCATGACTTGTTATGACTAATTAAATTAATTATAAATTGACGTTTAATTTATACTTAATATTTATTTCTCAGTGTGCCATAGTACATTGCATCAAATTTCAATTTAAAACTTTTTAATAATCGCCTGTGTAAACGTAATTATCTATAGCATATAATGTTCGAAGATAATATTTACTTCATGTACCCTTGCAATATTCAGTTTATCGCTAAATATGTTAAAATGTTGTGATTAGGTATGGTACGACTTAGTTTGTTACAATTTTTTATTGTAATTTTTGTATAAATAAACACATTTGTCACCGCAACACATATGCAATTATTTTACGATGTTTGTATAATGGGAGACACACAAACCATAAGTTAGGTATTTTGGACAGAATTTATAACTTATTTATAATAAACAAATAAAAATGTTGTATTAATTGCTAATTCTCCTTCTAATATTAATTAATTCCTTAATTATTATTGTAATATGTAAATAGTTTAATTAATCGATTTAATGATATAACGAATTATATTTACATTTCCATTCACCGAATTAACGTAATTAATAGTTTTGTCGATTCGGGAAAGTTGGGACAGAAAACGTCGCAAAACCTTTTAAATTGTCTCATTCTGTGCCTTGACCAACTTATTGGATAAATAATTAATCGTCAAATTTATTTGGACGTAAATCAACCAATTAACAAACCGGTTGTGTGTAGAAAATGAACCCCAAAGATACCACAATATCACATTGGTATTGCACTCAATCAACAGATGTAACTAGACATGTGATGACAAGTATTCAGTATATAAGATTGTGGAAAAGAAATATTTCCATACAAAAGTATGTATTTTGGTATTCAACTAAACAACTATATATATGCTGAGTAATAATTTCCCCAAATTACTGCAAATTACACAATATAATTTGTTCAAAACAAATTTTCGTAGTTACTTATTTGTTTGAAAATTTCACAAACCGTAGCTGTGGTCAAATGTCATAAAAATGCAATCTTCTTTAGTTGTTTAGACATCTTAAAGTCTTACTTTAAAATAACAATTAATGAATAATTATGATGGATTGTGAGCCAAATTAGGAACTAAACCTAATAAATCTATCCAATGTAATTCATTTTACATTATTCTATGCCAACCAACAGGTAGCTATTATATACCAACAAAGCTAAAGTGTAACATTCCATAAATAGAATCAGCATCACAATACCTCCATTCTGTATTAGGCGTAGCTAAAGGGGATTAATTAATTTTGACATAATTGATAAGTTAATATGAATAAATTCCAATCTGCAAATTGACAGCCTCAAATGGTGCGAATTAATTACTAGTGCCACCATAATTCCTTATTAGGCGTTTTCACCATTTATTTTTATACAAATTCCTTAGTAATGGAATTCAGTAAATAGAAACTGATCTTAAGATACAATATCGACGATACATGATTATAATATTGAAATACTGACAAAATAGAGTAAGTAGATACGTATTTAGTTACAATAAATTCAGCTACATGTGAACTTCCCTTTTACCTTCCCTTGACCAAATTTCTATTAACCAATTAAGTAAGGACGTGTAAAGGATAGATAGTCCTGCAATTAATAAATACACTATAATCCGTTTCAATGTCTTTCTAGGGATGGCAGTTCATAATAGTGTGACATTGCTGTTGGCAGTAAGTTTAGAGAATATGAAATATTTAGAAAGAAATATTTGTAATCAGTTCCATGATATTTCATGTCAGGTAAATTAGGCTTAAATATATTATATTTCATAAAAACGTTGCTTTTGTAGTCAGGGAATTATTATTTCTATATTAAAAAAAAACATATGATCTATCAGCACTTGACTGTCTTTAGCATTATGGTTCCCTAACTAATGCTTCATACGCATATTGTGGTCAAATTGTGATTTTCGATATGACCAGTTAACTACTGAAAATTGACAGACCAGCTAATAATTTCCTTTATAATAATTTCCATTAATAATTTTCCAATAATTTCCCTTAATAATTTCCATTCCTAATAATTCTACGTTGTAAGTGTCGATCACATATCATCAAAGATATTGCAGGTGCAGTGAAGGTCGACATTATTTCAACATCTGAGCATGCGTGTCCGTTACATTTTGGGATAACTTATAACTAGGCTAAGCTTTAAATTCAACCAAAGTTCAAGTTTACCTGTAAATTCTATGCGACTTAATTGGAAACTGAAAAATCGTTCGTCGATCAACTTTAAAACGTTTCAGTTTCGAAATAACACTAATTTTGATTTTTGAATCCTTTCTGCTTCCCTTTTTAGAAATTTAAATAATTTTATTAATAAATTATTATCATTAATAGTTTTTTTTTGTTATATATTATTATGAATTAGAATATACCTTAATAAGGGTAAATTTTGTGGCTATTTGGTTTCACAATTCCATATAACATAATATGATACAATTGTAGGTTAAAAATAAAGCTTTACCACAAGTGTGCACTAACCTTATTAATGCACTTCATAACCAAAAGCGCAACTGCGCATGCTTAGATGTCAAAATGGTGTCCTCCCAAATACTGCAAGACATAATCTATATATGCAATATTATCCTATCAGCACACATTATCCTAAGGTGCAACTGCGCATGCTTAGATGCCAAAATAATGTCAACCTTACTACTGTAGGACGTGTTGTACCTCTGCAATATCTCTTTGATGAAACATAATGTATATGGTAGACACTTGGGGGTGTATTGTTGTATATTTCTTTGTTTCTATTTCATAGGCTATGTAATACTAGTGTTAGTCACATCGAAATATAGACAGATACCACATTGAATAGTTGTAAGTATGGCGCTTAACTAGATTTAGTAAGTACTTTGTAAGAAATTTTTTAGTACTAAAAAGTATCTTAACTAAAAGCAACAAATCCCTGTAATGGACGTTATTTTTATAAAACTTATAAATTAGCAAAACAATTCCAAAAATAATGAAGTTAAGTGTCAGACAATCTTAAGAAGACGAAAACGAATTCAATGTTCACGTGCCTCCAAGATTAACCACAAAATGCATTCCCTCTCAGATCGAAACAATTACAGCTACCCTTAGTAAGCAACCCCTAATAGGATTCCTTCGAATATTACATACAGGTTCAGTCCTCACTTAAGTTTTTAGAGCTTAAATTTACTTTTACTTTCTAAGTAAGTTACGTTCCCGAATTTACGGTCTTAGAGTTACGTTCTTCCAGCCTCGGTTTCCCGCACAATTTAATTATTAAGTCGACATGTTGTAAGCTTTTAGAATACAGCTGATCGAGCGGCCCGCACCGTCGGCACCGTATACAGGATGGTGGCCGGTACGGAAAACTTCGGCTGGGGCGCAACAGCCAATCAGCAGGTCGCAGGAGCGACGGGAGAAGTCGCAGCCCAATCGTCTCCCACCTTCCAGGTATTCCCGACACACCTTTGTCCTATCGTGAAGAGAGTACACACGAAACACCAAACATGACAGCGCTGAACGGAACGGTTAATGTTGTTAGGGTTTTTCAGTATTTTTTACTGAATTTCAGTGAAGTTCAGGGTAATTTAGATCCTACTAGTCGCTTCCACCGAAATTTTATCTACATCCGCAAGTTTGCTTGATATTTGTACGAAACAGTAGTACCAACAGGTTTGAGGTTAGCTGTAGTAGTACATCAAAGCCGGTTCTGGCACAGAACTCAAGCATCACCATTCGTAGATTCGTGTTTTGAGCCTGTTGCGCTCGAAGGAAACTCTGAGAACTGATCCCTAAAGGCGCATCTACGAAAGTGAGGTTACGTTCTAATTTTGAGCTAGAGCTGGCTTTGTTATGCTACTCTCTATCATATTCATCATATGAAAACTGCAGAACCTGTTAGGCCTCGTATTTATCGTGAAAACCACGGAACACTTGACACAAAACAGTAACAATAGAAGCAAAAAGAATGAAAACATAATAATTCATTTAATTATTGCATTCAAATGGTTAACACGTTGCTGGTGTATGAATTAGAACCTTAGTACGTACTGAATAACTATTCAAACTAGCACTTCTACTGTGCTACACTTTTACAGTAAATACCATACTTGTTTAACACTTGTATAACACAGTAAATATAATAGAATGTAGTAGTAAGTACTTAGTAGAAACATTTAACAGACGCAGAAAAATTCTTTGCTCTTATTCACCACTGAAGGTATTCCTTTCACTTTAACGTTTATGTGCTGCCTTATTAGATTAAGTCGTTCGAAGTGAGTTACGACAAAACCATTTGAAAACGCAATGTTTCATGTGTGTTATTGCAGAAATGAAAACTTGGAGGTTCCAAACCACAATTCCTCAGTATAACGTGCTATATCAACTAATTATCCTCATATCGACCGTTTTAATGAACGCGTCAATATTTATGAAGAGATTAATAGTGGTGATTACAATTCATCTTTGACAAACAATTAACCGTTCCAAACAGCGCCGTATACCTTATTTACCTCTTATCCTTGCTGCACGTAGACATTTGATTTGTAAATAAAACGTATTTAAACAATTACGGAGTAATAATGGATGGAAATGTTGTCGCAATAATTTTCTTTTATTTATTCGATGCATGAGTATTGTAATTTGAACATATTTCGATGGGAACGTCTGTTCAAACCGAATCGTTTAAATTGATCATTGCTTTCACAAAAATGTTAGCTAATATGGTAATTACCTAGATAACGCCTAAGTACGTTGAACAGATATTTCCAGACGTGTATATACATACGTATTAGCATGTAGTTAATTACCAGTAATATTAGTTAGTATCTAAGTAGTATTTGATATGTTTGGTAGTTAATCCTGTATCTAGAATAATTTCACTGGTTAATCAACTAATACACCTGTATTATTTATATGTAATAACTATTTTGTAGATATTCATACACTGTGTTTTACAACCAGTTTGTAAATACAAACGTAAGGACCTGGAGTAGGCTACTTCTAGATAATATGAACTAATACCTTATGTACATAAATAATTTCTTAATACCTTGTACATAACATCTATTACAATATTCGTACTATTCATGTATGTAACTGTACGAGTACACTAAAACATCTAAAAGTGTCTAATACAACTTAGTGAATCTGGAAAGTTAAAGCAAAGACTACAATTACGGATAATAAAACGAAAAACTAGGCAACAAAGTCAATACGTTACAATGTTAGTTAAGAAATAATAGATAGTGTTTATTAAACAAATATAACACAGTGTTAACCAATGGAAATCTGTAAGTTTATTACTTAACAGAGAAGTGTATGGTTTTGACAACATTTTCATCCAATATCAGCTAGAAACGTTAATCAATAGGTACTATTTCATATGTACAGGGTGAGTTAGGTTCGTAACAAAAAATATTCTTGTTGACAATGAAATGTCATAAAATTAAATTTTATCAAAAAAATTTAGGTGATACTGCAGGTTAATTGGAAGGAAATTTCGGTATGAATTATATTCCAAACGAACATCCTGTACATATAAAGTCTACGTTTCCTTCACTCAACATTAAGGGTCTCTTTCTGAATCCAGTAACAATTTAGGAAATTTAAAAGCAAGGAAACTTTTAAACAGTCTTTTGAACAATGAGAAAGGGACCTTATGACTTCCATGAATACTCCTTTTCCCAAGAATCAGCATCCTCTTCAATATATGGGCTGCGTCGAAAAATATGAAGATTAGTCGAAAAGCTGCTGATTTATACCAGAAACTGGAGCAGTTTATTATCACCCATTCCTCATTTTTCTCGTCATATTATCCTTGACCAACCTTAGAAGCATACTTCTGATTCCTACTGAAAACTTATTAATGAATTGTAGTAATTGCTGTCAGCACGCAATGGCTCCAAGTATTGAAATTAGAACTTCAGGTGACGCATGTCGATTACTAATTCAAGTAAATGGAAGTAAATTAATTTCCTCAGGTACCAATCAACGTTAATAATGTCGACGTGCGACGCAGTTGTAATAACCATTGGTAATTGTTGTAATGTAATGAACTTTGGGGTTAATAATTATTTCTTAATTAGTCAATCCATTGCAATTTAGTGTGGTAGGTAATACTTAATAGTTGTATCACTGATTGAAATCATGTGCTTCAAATTTGTCAAATTCCAAAACGTCTTGTACCTATATGTAACATGCAGTTTATATTTAGGAATCAGATACTGAAAAACCCTCATTCTGTAGATTTAAGCATTTAAAACTTACTAGGTGTGCCTGTAATGTTAAATCGAAGGACGAATTTAATGTTCCTTAAGTAAGATCCTATCTAACTGAGCTTTATGTTCCAATAATACTGGAAAATCCCTGGCTGATCTTAGAGAGCATATGTTTTCATTTATTGGTCGAGAACTAATTTCGCCATTGCAATAAATTATTGAAGATGTATTGTGTTCAATTTTCGTTACGTAACGGAGTGATTAACCTAGATTTCCAACGTGTATTTATGCGATAGGTATTGATTATTATATATAAGACTTCCAGAAGAGGTGTCTGATATCCTACTGACAATTACCTACACTTTTCTCGTTTTATTTGGATTGTTATTAGAGAAAGGGAGCAAGATATATCCGTTCATATGTAAAGTGTATCACATGTAGCTGGCTATATTTAAATTTTATTAAAAGCTAATGGGAATAAAATTACCAGAATTTTTGTCTTTAGGTTTTCACTTTTCCTACATTTGTATTCATGTAAATCGTCCTTTCAGAGACATCTTTTAGAGTTTCGTGGAACCAAATTGAAATTTAACCCTGAAAACAAAGCTTGGATATATGCATCATGCTTTACATGTGAACGTAGCAGATTGGAATCTGTAACACAAATCTTAAAGGTAATTTACACACTACACACACCTGCCTTAAATATTAATAATTAAAATGTTATTACTTCACCATAATCAATTCATATTTTTCATAAGTTCACTTTCCTAAGTTTTTCCAATGCTTATTATTAAATATGTTTCATACAACGAATAATTAAACCGTGTATTAAATTCACGTTTGTTATTGTAATAACGCCATTCACTAATCTACATATGTGCATGCAGTCATGCTAATGCGAACGAATTTCATTAATCTAAGCAATATGCTTACATTTAATAAGAGAACGACCTACTATTTCTCTTAGGAAATTTAAACTGTCAAAAAAATCACTATAACACGTTAATTATGTAGGAAATTTTATCTCATTGGTCGGTCTAATGAATAGAATTAATAAAAATGGTATCCTAACTAGAATAACGCTACCGAGTAGTGACTAAGATGAAAGGTAGATATTTGTAATGAAAAATTTACCCTCTACTCCTCGTTGAAGGCCTGAATGATGTGGTATATTAAAGAGTAGGTGGGTTCTTAGGAATTATACGATACATGTACATATTGTACTGAAAGTAATTGTGCTGATATTGAATACTTGTTTATAAACAATAATTATTATGGATAATTAATACATGTAGAAAAGGTAGGTGTGCACTTACGCACTAGTTAATATAATTTATTACTTACATAACTATATTAGTATATACATAAATAGGTAGGTACTTTCCTTTTCAGATTCTCCTTTAGTCTTGTAAATATTGTATATTTCTTGTGGTGGCAAGTTGGTAACTTGAAAAATCATAACTGTATATGTATCTTACTGTACCTATAGCTTTCCATAGGTATGTAGGACTTCCTTAAGTAGACTAGTATAGTAACAGACTAGTCTTTATCAGATTTATATTTTGTAAATATTGTAAGTATCCATTTCTCATGTATACCAGCATGCGGATCGTGCATTGTATCCCCAATATTTCCTTTACAGTTGGTTGCTGGTTCTGGAGCTACAGAGGAATCTGACGAGAAAGCCAACTCGCCTGGTGGAGTGGTCGAAGTCGATGTGCAGAAGAGCACCGACTATCACAGCGGCGAAGGAATCCCCGGGCCAATCACTCGACTTTTCGTCATAGCCAACAGAGGAGTAGCCAATTTGGTGCAAGATCTGATCCTGGTAAGTCCTGACATGTTTGAGTTAGATGACTATTTACCTTGCTTTGTGTGTTTAGCGTTTGGCCCAGACCAGCGAGAGATTGGTCAACTTCAAGGCTCGCCTCATCACGTCCCTCATCTAAGAAACACCTCTTTCCATATTTTTTTAAAGAACATCCATGAAATTTTAGTAGAAGAAACATCGACACGCCTAGAGTGCACCACTAGAAACAATCCTATATTTTTTTTATTTATGCGATAACTCCTCTTCAATCTAATATTTAAATTTGTATATACTTCTGTTTACTCTTTGTATTTTTTCTTGCCATTTTGTTGGTCGTCGGACTTTTGCAGATGGAAAAACGATACCAAAGATCCGAACTTATTAAGTTCACATGGATGTTGAGACATGCCTTCGTCTTTTTCCCTCTGTCAAGTCGTGACTTTGGCTTTTTCCTTTAACTTGCAAAAGTATTTCAGCCTTTACGGCTCACTGTGGGCTGTTTTATTTTGATTCATTTCTTTAAATATTCGCTATGGTGGATGTAAAGTAGATAAAGAAAGAAGATTCAGAATATTTAAAAACTATACGCATTATAATTAGCTAAGGGGCAAAACAACAGGATCTTTGTACAATGAATTGTAATTCTCTTTGTTTGCTTCACATTCTTCACATTGTATAATGTAAATAACCTGAACGATTGCTCACTTCTAAAGAAAGGTTGTAATTTGTACATAAAATGACCATCTGAATACTTTTAATTGTAAGTAGTGTGTATATATATTGTTTGTTAGTGTAAAGGCACTACTACAGGTTGAAATTTGTGTTATTATGTCATAGGAGTAGGTTATTTAAATTAAGCATATTTTTTATTAAATTAATTTTGATTAAAATAAAAGATGTTAATAGACGTTGAGGCTATATTTAAATTGTATCCCCAACTGATGCAACTACGTTCAATTTCCTATATTTACATGGAATGTAAAACCCAAAAGGTTACATTTAAATTCCATCCCCCACAAATACAACTACATAAGTAATTTTCGACATTTGCATGGAGTGACTAACCAGATCTCCTTCACATTACCCTTCTCCTGTTAATACATTCCCGTGCATTATTAAACACAAGAATACTAAATTTTTATTTTATTGATATCAAAAGCTACAAGTGTACAGGTATAAATAAAAAAGTAATTAAGTAACTTTGGTATGAATCTACAAATGACAAAAAAGATAAAAAAGAAAACACTTAATACTATTACTTAAAAAGTAAAAAAGATATTACATAATTTAACAATTAAATTAAGAAATTTCTCTTAGTAAGTATAATTAAATAGGTTTTTTACATAAGTCAAAAGGGGAATGGTCACTAAAAAATACCACACTATAGAGAGTTAACCCAGCACTTATACACTTATTTATTTTAGGATACACGCAAGTTTTGGTAAAAAGACAGTTAATTGCAACACAGACACTCGTTAAACGTTAATGATTAAGTCGTTAGGTTATATTTTTGAATTTAAACAAATAACAGGTGGAGATGAACTAACTAGAGGATGCCCCACTTATTCTATTCAACGATAAAGACATGCCTTTTCTTATGTAAAAAACAACTCTCAGTCTCCCACATTAAGTACCAAATTCTATTAGGTAATAAAATATAGCTATTAACACTTTCCTTTCAGCTACCTATACAATATTAGCACATCTATACATTTCTTTAAACTTGATAGATACACATTTGGTAAATGGTAAGCATGTTCCTTAAATTGGTTAAATGTACTAGTAAAGGCAAAAAGCAAGAGTAACTAATTTCTTTGATGATACATAATTAAGTTGATAATACTCGATGATAATCAAACAGACACAAATTTACAATAACTAATGTTTCTTATGATTACTGTAATGTGTTATCTAAATTGTGCATTCCTTTAAAGGGCACACTCATAATGACATTCCATTATGATGTGTACTGTTGTAACTAACAATGGGGAGAAAACAGATTATTAGTTTAAGTTAGTATTCAGTTTCTGCTTATTGTTACAAATTTAATATTGCAGCGGTAATGATTAATACGGAATTACACTTATATCACAAGAGCTGTTAGACAGTTCTAAGGTATGTTTTCATATTTTCTTTTGTTTATAGTGCCAACAAGAAAACTATGTTATTAAAAGTGTTATTTTGTGTCAGATTTCAACTTGGTTAGCACAGTACATTTCACCAAATCGAACCTATAGGTAACTTCTATGTTAACTAAACATAATAAACAAATAGGTGATTGCACTAAATATTAATAGTCATGTCGAAATAATCGAACTTTTAAAGAAGTACAATACTGATGCTGTAGATGATTAAATAGGATACATTATTCTCAGCGTTCACGTTGAGATAAATTGAGATGACATTTAATTTATATGTCACATTATTAACATTGTATATATATGACACGAAATATCTGATGATATGTGGACATATCAGACGTATACTTTTTTTATTGGTCAAGGCAATAAGTTTAATAGTTTTAGTTTCAAGCTCACTTATAATTATATGAAAAAAGTATAAACTGATATGATACACCCAAATATCACCTTGTGTAGATTGCATTTACTACAATATTAATATCTCCAGGAGTATTAACTCAGTATGAATAGGGAATGTATTTTTTGAATGCAACAACGCAAAAGTTGAATGTAAAACTTTCTCGCTTTCTCTGTAATGTAGTAAATGCACCTAACTAATAGTAACTAATGTTTTGAAAAGTTTGGCACAGGTCTGAAAAACTAAATTTCCTCCTTTGTGAAAATACAGCTCCTAATCAATTTTATATACAGGGTGGTTCTTGATTTGCGATTGTTTGTTATATACAATGAAAAGAAACATACAGTATTCTGTCATAAAACAATAAACACGTGAGCGACGAACTTAAACGGCGGAATGTTTCCCGATGATCTCTCCCGGTTTGGTGTAAACGTGCTTTCCGTCATACTCCAACGTGAGGGACTTTTCCTCGGGCTTCAAAGGTTCACGTTCTTCCCTAAAAGGTAAATATGAACGTTAATAAAAGCAGGTAACATGGTTTTACAGTTAATGTGTTTTGCACATGCATAAAGACAACGAACTGAATCTGAAACATGAACTAAAATTAATCAACAAACTATGTATTAACATGGTCATTTAGAATAAGGTTTACTATCAATTTAAATCAGTTTTGGACATTTCGTGTATTTTCTAAAGGGTTCGTAAAGGGTTATTTGGTAGGCACGTAGGCAGTAATGATTTTATATTAAAATTGTTTTAACACGCATAAAAGTGACCTCAAGTTATAACTTCTTTGTTTGCACGGTATTTCAGTTCTGGCAAATTTAATTAAACTTTGCATCATAGCTTTGCTATATGCTTATATGATGAATTATCAATTTCAAGGCTGTACAAATTACAAGAGAAAGTATGTTAATAACTTCAATTCAACATTCAGCGAAATTTAAAATTTTGTTTAGGACTTAATTGTAAACTCTTATTTCTTAAATTATTTAGCCTAAACTCAAAATCACAAAATTGTATACCAAAATACCAAACCTTCAAAGAAAATACCCTAAAAGGTCCAAAACTCGAGACCAGGCAAACACCGACTCAAAGACTTCATTTTCAAAATTCTACTTTGGAAAAATTTCTCCTTCCATGCTGCATGCCACATTAAAATCTTACATCGGCGAGGGGGCCAGCTTGATAGGCTGTGGCAGATTGAGTGTACTGGGGTGAGCTGGGGCAGCTTTGTAACTGCAATAAGGCAGCGGAAAACGCCAACTGTATAAACTAAAATTCCCATGGAAACATTGTATGGTGTTTATATGTAATGCAAAGTGTATTGAATATGGGTTAAATCAAAAAATAATTCAAAATAATGATAAAATGTGTATAAAGCAGTGAGAAGTGTAAGCAATGAAGTGGTTTTGTATGTTATTGGGGTATTTAATTAGTATAGAATCGATAGTCTTGATATTACGATAATAATATGCGGAGCTTTTCTATTGAAACGCCTGTCCCGAAATCAACAAGAGCAAAAGAGAAACTAATATCAGTTCGTTAGTATGACAGAGAAGGAAGTTTTGCAACGTTGCCGGCCGCAGTCCAAGTCCAGGCACCTAACGCGTATCGCTTTACGCTTTCGGTCTTGGGTCGTCTCGGATTTTAGTAATTCTCATATCATAATAAATTGCGGGCTGGTCGAATGTGCGGAGCGGACGACTATGATGTTTTGCGAGGTAGCAACGTCGCATAAGTTCTTTCTCTGTTTAGCCAACGAGAAATACAGACTGTTTCTACAGGGTCGCAGTATGATGTAAACATAAGAGCGAAAGAAAGGCCATATATTTCTCGTTGGCTGAGAAAGAACTTCTGCGACGTTGCTAGCTCGCGAAACATCACAGTCATATCGCCACACCACAGACAATTGGACAGACAATGAATTGTCTGTGGCCACACTCTACCGGATCATTCGCTGTATAGCCTCCGACGGGAATATTTGGAATGGGTTACGGACCGGCCGGCCGGCAACGTTGCAAAACTTCCATCTCTGTCATACTAACGAACTACTAGTAGTTTCTCTTTCGCTCTTGTTGATTTCGGACCCTGCATTTCAATAGAATAGGTCCGTATATGGCCTTTCTTTCGCTCTTATGTTTATACCATATTGCGACTCTGTAGAATAGGTCTGTATAGTCCATTGGACAAACTTTACATAACTAAGTAATTAGTAACAAACTGGTAATATCATATTGCAAAAGTAATGTTAAGTACTCAAAGCAATGGAGCAAGGTCTCTCTTGATTAAAACTCGACCTAAATAGATATAATTAATATATTTTAATTATTATTACGGAATTACACGACTGATGACTAAGAATACTATGTGTTTACTTTTGGTACAAAATTCACTTTATGTAACTTATTGCATTAGTTACAGAATTAGTACGTTCTTGATAAAAATAGAAGTCACATGAAATAAATAATCTTAATTAAATTAATATCCAAATACATATTATACACAAAACAAGGGATAGTACTGGATTTTGGTGAACATCTGTCTGCTTTGAAGTACTAGGTTACCAAGCAATTAACAATTATTATATTTGAGTATTAAGGAACATACAATAAAAATGGTGCACCAATAACCTGTTACTGATTCGATATTGATAAAGCATTTTTTTATTATAATAACGTTGATAAGTCAATATCATTTTTTAATTACTACAATCGTTAAAAAACATATGAATGTCTCAATTATTGTTGAAAGTAAGGGTTGTTTCGGCACTGGCGAAATTCCATATTCTGATCCTAGTTACATTAGGAACCTTAGCAACTTAGAATTTTTAAAACAACATATAGGACCCCATGAAATGGAGTATCTAATTAAGCAGCTGGTGGTCAAGAAGGCAGTAAATAAATTTAAACCCTTTTAAAAAATGTTAAGTACCTAATTCAGAAAAAAAAACGAATTAATACAAATTTAAGGATGTATTCTGATAAGAAAGACCTCGCTAGGGATAACAAAAATTGTATGTACCTCACAAGATGTTAATAACTGAATCATCATTTTTAGTGTAATCTTAAATAAAAATCTTGTTTATTCTATCGTCTCTTAGGGACATACTTCTTAAAAAGTATTCAAAGCAGATTTTTCATCACCATGCCCCTAGTTTTACCTCGGAACATACTCTAAGATGATACAGATGGGCGTTACTAAAACATTTGTATTCAAAGACCTTCCACAAGGAAACAAGGGACATTTCAGGGAAACATAATAAAAATGGCAAAAATAACATAATTTCAACATCCATTCCCGTCTCACCTCATAAGAAATTTCCCAATGACGCACATGAAATTTTAACTCCCTGCACTAACTCGAAACAAAATAAATTGACGTACCTTCCAAGTTTGGGATCCTCCTCGTCGGCGTGTTTCGATCTCGCATTGCAGCAAATCGCTATGACTCCCAGCCTGTTGGCGAAGTAACAGGTGATATCCAGAAGCACCAACACCACCACAATGACAGCTATGACTATCCCAATGATAGCGGAGCTACTCATAGTTGTTTTATCGATTGACACAGGAGGCACGTCAGTACCTAGAGAGAAAGAGATCAGATGAAAACTGTCATGAGGAGCTAACACCACGGATGACTAAAAATGTAGATGTGTCAGTAAGTAGAGAGCAAGTAAGTGTAAGTTGGTACAAACGGCCAGAATGCAGGAAAGTACAGTTAACATTCAACGTTGTATTGTAATGATTCCTCTACCATATATAATTAGAACTCGCAAAGTCCTTAACGAGGCCCGTTAATGGCATATTATGCAATAAATAATGAGCGTAGTTGGAATTAATGTTTGTTAGAGCGCAATTTGTTAAAATTACTTTAGCGTGTATATACAGGATGGATAAGCGAAATATAAATGAAAATTAAACTCAATTTCCTCATCTTACATAATTCATGAATATAATTTTAAAACGACTGACTATTCAGTTATATTTCACGTCACTAATAAATAATGTGGGAGAAATATTACATTACAAAAGTCCATCAATATACACAATGAAATGTGTTTTATGTATAGTGTAATGAAATAGGGAAAAGAACATGAGACAAAGTGGCAGCATTTTAACAACCCCAAATACTTAATACATAGCCTTGATACGAATAACAATCCTTTATAAATAAATCTTCTTGAATAAAAATTTCCAAAGGAAAACGTAACCCAAATTTCCGTACCTGACAATTTTCTGATTAGTTTGAATGCCGACACTCGCTCGGTTTTCCAGTAACAATCTATATCTAATCCATATCTAACAGAACATGCTGGTTTGAAACCAAAAGGCATGTTTAACAACAGGAATCAAGAAAAAAGTACACAAACATTAAAATCTAACAGTGTCCATAAAAAATTATTCGAAAAAATAAACGTACTAAGTTATAATCCGTTTTTATTGTGGTGTATCCAAGTAACATTCAAATAAAACCTACGTTTTATATGAATATTACCGAAGTTGGTTAATATATTTACAGGGAAAAATAAAAATTAAACATGCAAAAGCAACTGAAAGTTTGTGGAAGCTAAGAAGTGCTACTACTAACTATTCCCCAAAAATTACTGAATTAGCCTCTAGGGAAAGAACATAAATATAGAACTTCATTCAGAAATTTCTAAAGAATATTTTTAGGCTACGTACACTTTAACTGAGGTGTTTCCCTTGTAGATTTTTTCAACAAAGCCACTGCTCAACACTTCACACGACAAATAAAACAGAAGCCCTTATTAAAACAAAAAGCGGATAAGTTTAAAATTTTATTCGAATCTTCACAAATTGACAACATGTTCATAAATAAAAATTACAAGTGTGAAAACACATTTATTGTCCAACTAGAATCAAATTCGTAAAAATTAATGAGAACGTATAGAAAAACTCGTGATTGAATAATAAATGAAATGCTTGAAATTTTCCCAGGAAAATGGAAACTATAAAACTTTGGTGCCTAGTGTATAACATTGATCTTTTTCCTAGAAAAATTTAAGCAATTTTCAGTTCAATACTTACGCAAATCATGCAAATCCACAACATGCAGTTAAATTATACAGTGGATTATTTCTTCAACATATTTGATTCGTAGTTCAGTCTTTTTAGGTTCACAAGATTACTGTTTTCGACTTCAAGAATATGATATCAAGTTATAAATCGTTGTAAGTTTGCAAACTACTATTAAAAAATAAAAATTAATAAATGAGATTGAGCTATAATGCACACATGTAGAATCAAATATGTCGCCAGTAAATTAACACCATTTAATAGTAACATTAAAATTTGAATATTACACTATTTTATTATAACAAATAATTAATTAAATGCTATCACATAAACAATGATTTTCATTCATTAACAAAATTATTATTTAATTGTAAATTCTAATAACCAAACTTTTGATTTGTTTGCCACTGTATCAATTCACAATTTTTAGTTAAATAAATGTCAAAAAATCGTAAATGTGTAAAAGCTCTGTATATAAAAAATTAATGTGAATATTCGATAATAAAGCTTTTATTACACCCAATTGCTTGTGTGCTTTTATATTAAATCATGTATTGTTGTAACAAGTTTTACATAAAATTTCCCTTTAAATTTATAAGTGATTAAATATTAACTATCTAATAAAATTTAAAAATCAAAAACTGATTTCGATTAGAATTTAGAGCAATTAACATTGGTACGTTTAACAAGATGAGCAAATCTCAAAATGTCTAAAACGAATTAAGAAAATTATTATGATAATGAATAGTTTATTACAAATATCCAAGATATCACGTCAATTTATTACAGATTATAAAAGTCTAATGATTATTACAAGTTAAATGAATACATAAAGTGTTTGCTGAATCTGATAAGAGGTGTTATTAATTTAAATTTTGAAATCAATTGAATTTCGAATGAGAATAAGTTTCGGTTGGTTGATCCTGAGAGTGTAATTTGTTGAATAACGATCAGACAGTTTATAAATAAAATTAAGGTATTTGTTGTTGGGTCCACTGCTACATTTATGTCGTGAATTCACTGACCGTCTCGTATATAAAATTTTATTTTGAAATAATGTGGCAACAATCCAAAAAATATATTTATAAAAATGCCGCTAAAACTGGAGCCGCAGTTACCTATTCACTCTTTCTCTCTCTTCTTCGTTCGTTATGGAATCTCACGTCCTGCGTTCGTGATGATTTACTACATCAACGTCTACAGTGTTAGTAACTAATAAGGCTAATTAAAAAGTGAAACAAATGTAAATCGAAAACAAACAAAACGTAAACGAAACGAAGCCCAATAAAAACGGATATAACACTGAAAGCTGTAACTTGTGGTAACAACAAAACAAAGAGAAAAGGAAACGAAAAAGAGCACGGATAAGCTTCCCGGTCTGAATCTGAGCCACAAATGAACGGAATGTCGATATTTCATGCGAATTTATTTATAAGATGGAGATGTGCAAGATTCATTTGAGATTCTTATTGAGGTCTGATTTGGGAATCCTCGATGAATATTGCACGGGCCTGAGGTGAGGCAAATAAACGTGAGAATATATTATATGTTAATGTAACTAGGACCTTTTGATTACACAGAGAAATTGGAAATACATGCATAATTCATACGAAGATGAAGCCACAAACAATCTGAATCGTAATTTGGCACTAGTTTAAAATCATTCAGTAGTTCACTCGAGCAATCTAAACGCAAGTCTGGGCCTTTAATTAAACCATCCTTGATTCAAAACGACGATTACTCGCTCCATCAATTTAATGAGCAAAATATTTTATCCGAAACGTCGATCTACTAAAGAAATTCAGTCAATATTTACAACTTTGCGCCCCAAATTTATCTCCACGTCTACCTGACTCACCTACAGAATCGTCCAGACAATATTTACAATGATCCATTAAAACTAATAATGGGGAACACATTCATTTTTTAACCCTCGCACAGGTGTGAATTTCATAACTACTTAGCACCACCTAAAATGACGCACACACATTACTAGTAATGCCATCGTAGCTTGCAGGGGGCATAATGAGCTTATTCTTGGGGATGAGCTCCAATATAACCCTGAGGAGGCTGAGGGAATTCATTTTAAGATTCATAGAGTTAAACGTGGAATAAACAACACTAAAGACGTAAAATTTATACAAAGATCGTTTGTTCTTTATGGCAAATGTGTTGAACGCACCAAAATTACGTCTTTAGCAATCAACAAGTCACAATCGCATCTAAACAAAACTAAAGTCAAATAAACAAAGTAAACATAGAACATAAAAAAATTATACTAATAATAATTGAAAACTAATCAGGGAGTAGGTACATATTGCGATGTACCATGTAAACTGTTTCAAATTTTTCACATCACATCTTTCGTTGTAGCAATCTAATGTTGATATTAGTAACCTAGATAATTTAAATTCTCCCGTCAAATATTAAACAGTTTTACATGACACATCTTCATTCATTCCATACTTTAGTACTGGGTAGTTACGGAATGTTTATTTCTATTTTTCATTTATATCTTCATCTATCTTTATCCACCTACTTTATTATTGAATGTAAGTTGAGGCATAGCAGGTTAGTTTGGAATTACTTGGTAAAAGTTAATTGCAATTCAATTATCAATTGGTAATGACTGACTGACACTTCCCATCCAATTCTGTCAACCAAACAAAGCTACCCAGGACTAAACTAAAGATTGAATGTAACATACCTACTTATTGCTCATAATCACATGACGTTAACCCTGCGGTAGTCGCACCAGGTCTGATAGACTGTATTTCTTGAAATATTTTAAAAGTGGCAACACTGCACCATTATTACTTTTATTGTTAAAATTATTATCAAATCGATAATTTAGGACACCCTTATAAAAATATTATTTCGATTAATTTCCAGTAAGTAAATATTTTGGTCAGTTTTGTTTGCAGCATGTTATGTTAATTATATATACTGGTAACTATCCTCTTTAAGGTTCATAGTGGAAACAATTTATGTTACTTCGTTATGCATTCATGGAATAATGGCTTGTTTCCACGAATAGGAGCACAAACGTCTTCATGGATCTTGACGAACGAAATAATGAACCATCCGATGATTATGAAGAAGACGGTGATAGGCAAGACATTAAGGAAGAAAAGGTGGAAGGCAATAACAGTGAATAAGGCGAAGGTGAGGTAGGAGAGGAAAGTCTCCAAGTTTGGGGCAAAGATACCATTTCAATTTGGAAGTACCCATTCTAGTAACGAGTTATAATGGCGAAACTATGTTGTAGTTCACTTACTTTGGAAATACCAAAAAATGCGTAGTACCTAACATCTTCTAGAAACCTACAATCCCATCACAATTTATTGAAATTGATGGAAATGAAGACCCACGGAATTGAAAACCTATGTCATTGAGATGTTTTCACAGATCTCACCTGTGGAAACATGCCAAACTTGCTATTACCTTACTTAATTACAATTACGAAGTCATGAGTTGATGCTGCAAATAAGAAAGCTGCAGATTATGGATGATATATCTTATCGTATTGTATATTTCATTTAATGTGATGTACATTTTTATGCCTGTGCCATGCCAAATATCTAATGAAGAAATTGTGAACAAAAGCCCAACGAAGGGGGCTTTTTCCGTGCGTTTAGGCCAACGTCGAGCATTGAAACTATATCACAATAATGTATCGAAAAGTCTACAATTATCGGCAATTACCCAGGCAATCGGGTTTAAAATCTGTAATAAATTTTCTTTGTATGGAGTTGAATCGGTAAGACTCACAGCGACCCACTTTTTATCAATCCATAGTGCGACTACCCGGGGTTAATGAAACTGAAAAAAATTAAAACGTAACCAACAAAAACATAAACAAGGAAACAAAACAGGTAAACTCAACTCTCACAGCAACATTCGCATCGAAAGCAAGTGTACGTTCATCCTCACCTCTAGCAGTCCTAACTTTAATTTGAGCTGGCGTGCTGTCCCCTATGGCGTTATGAGCCCTCAGTTCTATCTTGTAGGTAGTGTCAGGCATCAGACCGTACAACTGGTAACTAGTGTATTGTTCGGGCTGTTCGACTTGAGCGCTACAGTCCTTGTCGCGCCAATCGCCGTTGATCTTTTCGGTCTAGACGGGAAGTAATTGTTATTGAATATTTAATTTTCGAAGCAGCCTTAATACATTGGCAGAGGCTTATTAATACAGTAAATTAAGAAATAACTCTCGAGAATAGCATACAGCGAATTGTTTGACCAGAGTACTTACCTGACAGTATCTAATAAGGTAATGCTGGATGGGGTCTCCATTGTTGTTAGGGACGCTCCACCTCAATTCGAAATGATCAGCGTACGGGGTAAGTACGACTTTGTCGTCTCTGTGGCTGTTGTTCTCGTCACGGAACGTGTGTCCCTCTATGAGGATCTTGGGTTCCGCTGGTACTGACCTCCTAGGCATCGTTATGGAATCGAAATTAATGAAACCGCCGGTGCCGACCTCGTTTATAGCAGCCAATTGGAAATCGTAAGATTCTTCCGGTATCAGGTTCTCCAAAATGTAGGGAGATTCTGGAAAAGGGGTGAATTTTATCGTTTTGGTAAAACTGTTTTTGGGAAATTGCATCAACGGTTCATACAGGAAATTATTTATTTCCAGATTTTTAAAAAAAATCTATGATTTCCTATTTGTTATGAAACTAATCTCTTTTGCTATAACTTAGGGGTAGTTATTCATCGAATTTTGGATTTAAATATTTTGTGTTATGATTACATTATTTAAAAGCTACTAAAATGTAAGGTGCTATAAACAACATGGCATATACTCGTTATATTCTCTTTATTACGTTGTATTATATCACATTTATTCAACTTCACTATAACAGTGCTCGTTGCTTCATTTGAAAGTACTATTTATACAGATTTATTACTTTAATGTACTACGTATTCATGTAAAAAAATATACATGTACACATTTTAAAACTGATACAAAATTTTTGTACCACTTATCACTTATTGTTAATACTAATTCACCACTTTCCTTTAAAGAGAGCAGTCAATCAAAGACAGAACTTCTATTGCATTATTTATTACTTTCGAAAGAAATATGTATAAGACTACGGTGTAAAAAATTCGGAGCCAAATACGGTTTAAATTGCTTAATTATGCTCTATCTTAGGATAAACAGGTTATTACTTATGACCAGAGCCTGTATTTTATGGCAATTGCCATTTTTTGCCATTTTCACAAAATTCTTTAATTTTTCCTTGAAAATAGCGCACCTGATTTGATTTTTGTCGCGCGAATTGTACCTGTCGCTTCTCAAATCTTAAATAGTTTTAATTATAGTCTCATAGAATAATGGCCTGTATTAAAGCACACTTAAGTCTTTTACCAGACATAATAAAGAAGTTACAATCTGCAGGACAAACTCTTTGCGCCCAAATTGATTTTATAAAATCTGTTCAAAAAGAATTGAATAAAATACCGGGGGAAAGGGGGGGGGGGAAATTAAATTTACAATTTGCAGATATTTTAAGTAAAAATATTGGTTTAAGTTTGATTCAAAAATATGACGCGGCCTTACGTGGCGACGAAATAGATTTAGATGCTGACCCAAACATTGCTAATATGTTTAAGTATGCCCCTGTAACAACGGCGGATATAAAAAGGTCATTTTCAAGACAAAAACGTATTCTCAATGACCGTAGACAGAGTTTAACGGCAGTTAACTTAGAAATGTACATTGTTGTAAATTTTAATAAACAATAGGTAATGTATGTCGTGTACGTCGTAAATAAATAATTGTAAATATGTAATGGAGATTATTATATGTTGGAAACAACTTTTAGGAACGTTTTTAAACAGTAGTATTTTAAAGTGCCATTTTTCATCGATTTTTTTCTTGTATTTGCCACTTTTAAAGTGTTGATTGCCATTTTCTAACATTTTTAACACCACAAAATCATGGCTTTGCTTATGACATTAGCTCCAAGTGAGCCATATCTATAGATATTGATAGTAATAGCTCAGATGAACTTAGCGTTGTTTTGTAAAAAAAATGCCATAAATAATTTTCCCGAAAACTGGAAAATACCGACAATTTGCAAATAATTTAATTATTACTATATTTCTGCAATATTTAACGAATGCTCTTGGATAAAACAATGAGAAATAAAACAATTTACAGTCTTATGATGAAACGGACACGGTACCTACCTAAAACTAAGTTTTACGTCCTTGTAACCCAACGCATGAACATATTGTAAAGTTTCCTAACCGCTACAATTACTGAACTATTCGATATTATTAACTAAACTCGCAACTGTCATATACCACCCTGCTAATTCAACGTTTAATTAACAGCACCATTCAACCTCCAGCGGTACACCGAACTTTTTACTACAGTTTCCCTTTTCAGTTTACATACATAATAGAATCAGGCCCATGAAGTTTCTAACCTAATTAACATCCGCGAGCAACGAAAATTCCACAGGTAATTGGGACCTTTGCGACGATCATAATTGAAATGCACAAACAATGGTTATTGTTAACAATTTGCAATCGAAACTTACCGTAGCTCCACGTGTGATTGTAGGCGTAGTCCCAGGAAAGTTGTCTCTGTGGCTTGTACCTAACAACGAAGGCCCTAATGGGCAACCCATCGAAATTACTGGCCGGTATGATGCTGAATTTAATAGTTGTCGCGGTGATGGACTCGGCTCTGACCTGGGCGAGCGGCCTGGGCACGTAACCGCGCTTCAGGAGTACCTTAAGACTGGCCTGGCCGAGTTTGTTCGTGGCGATGCACTCGTACTGCGTGTACAATCGTTCCTCGTTGTAAGGCTTCACTATGAGGTACGAGACCGGTCCCCTGCCCAATATCTCGAAATTAGTGTTGTTCTGCAGCTCGATGTTACCGTACTTCCAGATGATCGTCGCGTTCGGTATGGCCTCGGGTATGCACGTCAGGTTGCCGGGCTTCCCTTCCCAGCTCCAGGCGGGCGGCAGGTTCCTCGTCTTCTCGAACGTCGGCGGGAATTCGACCGTGATGTGCCCCGTCTTGTAGCCCTCGCCGGCCTTGTTCTCCGCCTTGCACTCGTACAGGCCGTCGTCGGTCCTGTTCAGGTTCGAGATGAGCAACGTGCCGAAGGTCTCGCCCCTCTCGGGGAACGGCCGCTGCTCGTACACTATCCTCGGATTGTCGAGCTGCTGGCCGATCCTGAACGGCTCGCTCGAGCCGTACTTCCTGATGAGGACGTCCGGCGGCGGCCTGCCGTACGCCTTGCACACGACCTCGGTCTGCCCCTTGACCGGGGCGGTCACGTTGAGGAACTCGAAAACTCTCGGCTTGACGAGCACGTTGATGCGGACGATCTTCTCGACGTAGCCGACGTTGTTCTGGGCGACGCACTTGTAGTCGCCGTCGTCGTTGTACTCGATGCGGGTCATGATCAGCTCGCCGTTCAGCTCGTTCACCTTGAACCTGTCCGTTATGGAGAGGTCCTGGTTCTCCCTCAGCTTGATCCACTTGTAGGTCGGCGGCGGTTTGCCGGTGGCGGCGCACCTCGCGGACGCCGTCTCCCCTTCGATGATCGTTATGTTGTCCATCGGGAGGATCTTGGGCGGGACCTGGACCTCGACCTAAGGGAAAATTAGTGAATAACGGACAGGAGTGGTGTACGTAAGTAACAGTTCAACTGAGTTTGAACGACTGCTTTCTGATATGCTCAGCCTACATACATGCTTCGGCATACAAGGAAACTATTCCACCTTATTAAATATCTCTATGATTGCCGACTGGGCAAGCTCAATTGTTTAATTATTGAGTCTCTGAGATAAACAAATAAGATATCTCGTAAACTAATAAACCGATCTGGCTGAGATTTTGCACACATATAAAGACCCCTAAAGGCTTCATAATTCGTGTATTACATTTCACTTATCACTATTATTGCAAAAGTTATTAGGATTTATAAAATGATGAAAAATTGATGGTTCTTTGCTAATAACTCAATTGTTTATTTATCGATTTTAAATTATAAAAAACCAAATTAACCGCCTTTTTATTCTCTACAACTTTCCTGTTGACTACTTTTCTCTAAAATGCAACCGGAAAATTCCATTAGGAAAAAATTGATTTTCACACCTTAACCCATTGTTTATAAAAAAAACAGGGACATTCTAGCTGTATATGGTCATACAGTGATCTTTCTATAGGTTCCCCCTAATATGAGTGGTCTGTTTTAAAAAATACCACGCAAAAATATTAAAAACAAAAAGAGTGTTTGGCCTCGTGGGCCCAATATGGCTCATTACAATACTATAATTAGTTAAAATCAAAGGCTTGCTTTAAATTTTTTTTTACATATCATTAACAATTGGCACTTTCATAGTGATCAATTTTACAATTTAAACATTGCTAGTTATTAATTTGTACTTGAAGTGTTAAAGTTAAAAGGAACTTTTATAACAAAAATGAAGTTATTTAAATAACTTCTTTAAATTGATAACAAGTTATGTTCAATTTTTAAGCGTTGAGGATTGCTGTTTACATTTACTAACATTTGTATAAATAATTGTAAAACCATATATCATATTAGGATACAATGCAAAGGCTTTCTTCAATTTTGGTAATATACCGACAAGATTGGATGATTTCTGATTATCCATTCAAAGTCACTAAACTATACTCATAACTTGACATTTCAAAAATAATTGTTTAATAAAGATTTAGCAACTTCTATTTAATGATAATTAAGATAAGAAATTGAAATTTGTGAATAATATCGTTATAAGATATACTATGTAATAAATTTAAATATGTCGTTATTTCTTTGGTTGTTTCAGGTAATTATTAGACAGCGGATTATATGTAGAAGAAAAGTGATTTTATATATATATATATATATATATATATATATATATGAGCACATATATAAACACAGACTTTTTAGGAAATATGCATGAACTTGCATATCTAGAAAAAAGGCGAAAATATGCAAATATTGCAACTATTAAAAAAAGATAAAAAAATATAAACATACTAATATTTATTGAAAAAAATGGGTTTTCAATTCTTACCACAATTTTTGAACAAATTAGTACACCAGTTAATTAAATCTATTACTAACTAAATTAAAACAATGTCAACGGAATTAAATCTTTATCTTGTTTGGTGTAAACGACGTATTACTTTCTTACAACATATCTTTAAAACAATGTATTATGTTGCTCAACATTATGTAGAAGAAAATCTTGTCTCCGATCAGAGTACATTAGTTTAAAGTTGGAAAAACTTACAATATTCACCGATGTCAGTGGTGTATTTTTAAACTTTACAATACATTTTAAACTAATATTGAAGCCGAAATGCGTTAATTTTCTTTACTTTTAAATAACCCTCATTTTTATTCAATATATTTCTAAATTTTGGTAATACAGAATCATCTATTTTACCTTTAACCTTCTGATAGCTTATCGAATTCGTCTGCTATTCCAATTGATTCTGAGAGTCATTCCTGCCGTTTGAAATGTAAGTTTAACAACGTAAATAGGTAATATATGCCATATTTGAAAAAATATGCATAAAAATGATGAAATATGCAATAAATGCAATTAGTAATCAGCGATAATTAACCTAAATGAATGTGATTCGTCTACACAGACTATATCTAAAGGCACGTAAAAAAGTAAATACATGCAGTGTGCATATAATCCGCTCTCTAGTCGTTAGGAAAGTGTCCCAATGTGTGCATAATTTAATATAATTTTATTACTATATAAATTAGAAACTGTTAAATATGAATGAAACAGATTTTGAATCTTATGAATTTTATGCAGTCTGCTTTACAAAGTTATTTATAAAGGCGGTATTCAACGATATTATTAAAACCCATCACGCCTCTTGGCGAAACCCTTGGCACCTCCACCAAAGAATATAATTTGGCGGGAAACCGCATTAAATGGTGAATGTCGAATACTTACCATTATATTCCTATTGGCGATCTTCCCCGTACTGAGCACGACCGCCTGACATCTATACACCCCGTCGTCGATTTCGGAAACGTTTTTTATCAGCAGCTCGTCGGACCGTACGATATATTTATCGTTCGTCGTTAACACTTCATCCCCTTTATTCCAGTCGATAATAGGTGTGGGATCGCCTTGAACTTTACATTTTACGGCGTAATCCTTCCCGGCCACAGGATACTGATGTTCGGGGGCGTCCACGAAACTTATATCCACTGTAACAAACAAGGAATTGTTGGACCGTGAATGGAAGGTGGACGAAAATGTAGGCAGGGGTCAATGTCATGATTTTATTACTAAAATCGCGTTACATTAGTTCATTAGAGTTTTCTTAGCAAACGGGCTTTTTTTTCTAGAAAATGAAAATTTTTATCTACCTACTTGAGTTCACAAAATGAAAATTTGCATTAGATTAGTTCATACAAATTTTCCTAGGAAACGAACATTTTGATCTACTTGAGTTCAGCAAATGAAAATTCGCGTTAGATTAGGTAGTAAAAATTTTCTGGGACTTGTCGTGATCACGGTAGTTTCATAGTTTCTCTCAGCGCGAAACTTTCGAGAAACTGTGGTTAAGTCACAAAAGGTTGTCTTAGTTCGTAAATTTACTTATTTCGAAAAATGAAAATTCTTAATAATCCATCATAGTATATAAACAAAAACCTAGTAAGGATGTTCCATTTTTGTTTGGAAACAGTTGTGCTGCTTTTAGATCTTTCTTAAAATTATCAACGGTTAATTTAGGGAAAATTTAATCACCACTTCATTTCGGGGAAACGCTCATTTTGAAGATCGTCATTAGAAAAAGGTTTAACCCAAAACGGTAAAATGAGTGTCAAACATTGGATACAATTAATTGTGAGATATTTCTTAAAATGTGTCGAATGTTAAATCGAATTTTCCAATCTTCCTTAAAAGTGCGTAAACTTTATTTTGAAACCGTATTAATATCTGTCAAATTGTTTAGTAAATTTTAAGCGTTGGAAGGAAAGTATTTCATGAGTTGGATTTGTGTGGATTAAATTTTAATGATCAATTTGATGCATTTCTAGGGAGTACACCAAATTTTAAACGTTATGGCGAATGACAGTCTAGATTTATATTATAAATTCTAGGGACATTCCCTACGTCCCATTTACAAAAACGACTGAAATACACAAACACCCTACATATTTGTGATTAAAAATTGATTAAACTCATTTTCCCTAAGAACATTTTATATCCTCAAAATTATATCAGGAATTAGAAATAAATTAGTAAAAAGTAAATAGTAAAAAGTAATAATAAAAAGTAAACGTGTTTTCCATGAAAATCTTATAAGGTTCACTAAGGAAACTACCCCATTTCATCTGCCACCTAAATTTTAAAAAGTAAGTTTCAGGGCATTTTTGAAAAAATGCAAGGGTAAGATGCAAGGGTAAGGTGAAAAATTCACTTTACTTTTTTGAGCCAAAAACTAAGTTTTAGAATTTCGAGAAGAAACTCGCAGAGTATATCAAAGTGATGCTTCGAAATTTTTAAACCACATTTCAATTCATTAAATTCTAGAAATTTGAACATTCGTCAATGTGTAAAGTGTACTTTACTCCTACGTCAGAAATTAACCTAATGTCAATGTTTTTGAATCGAGGTTAGTCATTGCGTACAAATGGCACATGTTCTGGTGCGTTGGAAAATAATTTTTGTTGCTTGTTTTACCTGAAAATCTCTACATATAAAAATGTAATGGCAACACGAACCACGCAACCACATAAAAGGATTTTAAAGCAATTTTATAAAAGCTAATATCAAAAATATATTGACTTCAATTTCTTCGATTCAGTTTTAATATTTCATTAAATGGTATAGAGCCAAATAATAAATCGTACTTACCGAATGTTTGAACGTCGATAGAAGCAACCATTGGTTCCGTGTTGCCGTAATACGCGTGACAGGTGTAGGTTCCACCCATGTTTTTGGTAAGGCTGGTCAATATTAGTACAGCTCCGGGTTCACGTGGCAAATTCTGGAAAAGAAAATATTTAATTACGACAGATCCACCCAACTGAAGTGAGGTAATGTTCAACTGTAACGTCGTTATCAAAAAAGTGCTTTTAAATTCGGTTATTAAAATTTTCATAAATACGAATTATATACACATAAAGCACGCAAAGGGTAAAGTCGGGTATAGGTGTGCGTGTATATGTTTAATTTTTAGAACTATCTCAGTGAACCGGCTCGTGAAATTTTAATGAATCTTCTGGTGCGCCGTGTTCCGCTCGACGAGAGCGTTTCTAAATCACATTTGTGAAACGTGAAAAAAACACGAAATGATGGAAACATTCCCGCCCACCCTTGTGACCGACACGAGGGCTTTAAAAATTCGCGCTCGTGCCAAATGCACGCTCGTAAAATTCCGACGTCTTTCACGCCGAGATCGGCTTCCCGGTTTTAAACGCCCGGAAAATAAACGCAACAGTCGGGGAGGCTGGAGCGACTGCGACAGTAAACGATTGTAACTAAACGGTAATAAAACGTTTTCGGTAAGGGAGCGGGAACGGGATCGATGTGGATCATCTGAAGACAGGGTTAAAATCACAAACGATATTATATATAGTACAAGCCGTATAGTTCATTTAAAATAACGGTAAAAGGTCGGGAAACTCTGGACTTGACGAGACCATTTGTCCTTATGTATTTTAGGTTTAATTTAAAATTGAAAAACGCCCCTAAATAGGGGTGTTTTCGACTGTACTGAGGAATTCTCTTACGAAATCTTCCGCCGACACTTGACCTTGCCTATTCAGTTTCTTTTTAATTTTTTTTAAAAACCCACCCTTTGGGACGGGTGTTTTTTGCATGTGGGGAGTGTAACACCCCTTTTCGCGTGATGGGACTCTGATTTTGAATATCAGCGACCGAACAGCGGGAGGTTTCGTAAGGGAATTCCGCAGTACAGTCGAAAAACACCCTATTTAGGGGCGTTTGTTGCAATTTTAGGGGTGTTTCAACCATTGCTGCAAGTTCTAACCCCCATTTTCGTAATCAGCGCCCCAAAATACATAAGGGACAAGTGGTCTCGTAAAGTCCAGCGTTTCCCGACCTTATACCGTTATTTTAAATGGACTAGTACCCCGCATGTGTTGCAATGCCACGTAAAGATTAAAAAGGAAAGATCAATAAAATTATAGATGACCCGGTGAACGTCGTATCACCTACATATATTTTTGAAAAATATGGTCAAAACTTAATAAAATTTTTTTATCTACATTAAATTAAATGCGACACAGTTATACACATAATCAATTTAAGGCTTTCTGATGTACTATATTTTTTTGTCTTTTTTCGCGGTGCGTAAATATATAAAGATAATTTTCCGACTAGCAAACACGCGACGTAAAATTGCTCATGCGCGAAACAGGGAAACTCCAAGTTGATTCCGCAACCTGTCCTTGTATCTGCAATTATATATTATCTTGTTAAATTTTTAATAAATAATTTATCAAAAACTATCTTGAAAGTGGGCATGAAATTTTCCTGTACAATATGCGTTGCACCAAACGATGTCATTTGAAAGTAATTATTATATTTTTGGATGTTGGCCAAGAAATGTTTAGAATCAATTCCCACCCCAGAAATTAATGAGCGTAATGGATCTGGTGGTGGAAACAATTGTGGCAATTTTACTTTACCACCAGCACAACATAATGCAGTATATTCACAGCTGTATTTTAACGCTTTACAATATTGACTAATGATTGTCATTTCTCCAATCGTTACGGATTGGTCGACACAATAATCTATTTCCGGATCGTAGTGGAATGCTACTTGTTCCAGGTATACAGGAACACTGTGTCTGCGGAAGCGCTCTATTCATTGTGTCGTGCTCGCTGCTGTTATATTTGATGTGCCCGAAGTCGTTCCATTATCTTAGTTCTCCGGAAAAAGTGGCTGTGACTTACTCAGAACTTTGCTTGTATTCTTGACTTTTTGCCGTTGTGTTGGCGTCGAAGTTCTTGAAGTTTTAGAATTGTAATCACTGGCGTCTTTTCCTCCGGCTGCAGTGATTGGATGTGTCCGTCGTTTCGAATTTGTAGAATTTGTAGACTCGGTGTCCTGGTGAAGTTGCTTTGACTTACTCAGGACTCTTCTTGCTTACTTGACTTCTCGCTTTTGTGTTGGCGTCGAAGTCCTTGAAGTTTTTAAAGTTGAAATCACTGGCGGTTTTTCTTCCGGCTGCAGTGACTCGATGCATCCGTTTTTTCGAACTTGTAGAATTTGTAGACTCGGTGTCCTGTCGATCTAAGTGCTGTTGTGTTTTATTTGCCCTAACTCGTTCCATTCTAAGCCTTTCTACTTCATAATTATTCACTCTTGAACGCAATTCTGTCATACCAATACTAATGTTATCATTATATGTCTCTCGCTGGTCGTCAGTGCGATTTGCACGTGAGGTAGCTCGTCGCACATTTGATTGACTTCGACGACCTAAGTCAGATTGTCTTCTCCTCTTGGCATTTTAAAATCAATAAAGTACTCGCGCACTAACAAACTGATGACAGATTTTAATAATCGATTTCACATTTATTCATTTGACAACCCACTGACACTATACTTTCATTTGTTTAATTACAAATGTCAAATTACAAAACGTACCTTTTTTAGTATTTCCATTACTTATTATTTATGTTTCTCACCGCTTAAACTTTCCCTGATCTTTCACAAATATTTCAAGATCAAAATTAGCAAAATCGGTCCAGCCATTCTCGAGTTTAAGGGAGAGAAACGAACAGCAATTCATTTTTATATAAATAGAGATTATATATACAAGTTTATGGTGATTACAAGAGATCTGAATGCGTTTGAAGACTCCGAAATAACAGTCAACGCGACGCGCACAGAAAGGGTGAACAAGTTTAAGCATTTGGGCGTATGGTTATCTGAAAACTGGTCATCGGGCATTCCTAAGATTGAAAAGAGTATTCACTTGTTCGGACTTCGATCTTGAATTGAGACTGAGATTCCTGAAGTGCTACGTGTGGTCGGTACTTCTTTATGGGATGGAAGGTTGGACCCTCAAACTAAATGCCATTAACAAATTAGAGGCATTCGAGATGTGGTTATACCGCAGAATACTCAAAATACCTTGGACAGCAAGAGTGACAAATGTACACGTGCTAGCTTCTGTTAATAAAGAGCGTGAGCTGTTCACTACTATTAAGAAGAAGAAAATTGCATACCTAGGGCGCCTCATGAGAAACTGTTCGACTGTTTTCATCATTTATAAAGTTCTGCTTGTGTCTGGTCTTGTTTCTGCCGCGTATGTTATGATGGGTCTTATGGCCGTTTTATATATTTTGATTTTGTTTTCGGTGTTCAGGTATATGTTCTTCCAGACAATTTCTTTCAGGCATCTCGAGATTCGAGCCGCTTTCATTGTTTGCCCCCTTACTTCGTTAAAAAGATTTCCTTGGCTCGTTATTTCTACATCCAGATATTTAAAGTGGTTTACCTGTTCGATAGTTTTGAGATCAATTTCCAGTTTGCATCTTATCGGTTCTTTGGGTGTAACTAAGCATTTGGTCTTCCCGATGTTGATGAGCATGTTTAGTTCTTTTGCTATATTGATAAAAGAGTGTAGTAACCTTTGAGATTATTTTCAGAGTCTGCAATAAGGATAACATCGTCAGCATAACAGACCGCTTGTACGTATGTGTTTCCCATTTTGTATTCAGCTGTTCTAGGGAGATTTTCTATTATTTCATCCATTATCAAATTGAATATGAAAGGGCTGAGTGAGTCGCCTTGTCTAATACCTGTGTTTACATTTATGTCTTCTGATGTCATATGTCCTACTCTGATTTTGGTACACTGGCTGTTGATATCATATATTAAATTAATTACTTTATGGTTTAGCTTGGTCATATCAACAAAGCACATATACACAGGTTTTTGGAATTCTAGGGATTTTTCAGTTACTTGTTTGACAATGAGCATTGCGTCGATAGTGGATCTGTTCATTCGGAAGCCTTGTTGCTCTTCCTTCTCGTCTACTTATGGTTTTGGTGATTTCGCCTAGTATAGTTTTAGTATGCTTTGAGAACGCTATCGAGTAGTATTAACTCCGCCTGTGGTAGTTGTTGGGTGAATTGAGTAGCTTAACAAGTGCCACTGCCGGTCCCAAGCCCGGATAAAGGAGGAGGGTTCACAGGTCAGGCTAGCTCGAGCTAGCCTGATGAGCTAACCTGACTTACCTGTGGTAAATATCCAATACGGCTCACAATACCGCAAGCCTGCCTCGGAACCTGATTGATTAATTAACTATTCAAACTTCTTAAATATTTTTTTTTAAAGAGATTTAATTGTTTAAACCGTTTTGATGAAAATGTATTTAAAAACAAATCATTAAAATATCTGATACCATCAGGCGTACAGTTATCACAACTTGACCTATCAATTGTCTGTATACTATAAGCTTAAAATGTTGTATAGAAATTTAAAACGATTTTTTACAAAAAAAAATCTTTAGATATACATATTTAATCATAATATTAACAGGATGAAACATGTTTCTTTCTATCATACTACGATTTGACGAATGATATTCTTATTCAATTCCTGAAAGGTATAAACGAACAAACTCGATGGTTTTCCAACTCTTGAGATGCGACATATAATTGGCCGTGCGAAAAGCAAGGATTACATTAAAACATTAAAATTGAGGATAGCATGCTGCGAGTTATAAACTTTTTTTCTCTAACCAATGAAATCCTTCAAAATTTTGACATCACGATTGCAGCGCCGCCCACCGGATCCCATGAAAACCATTCAAATATCAACGTCAAAGAAAAATATATTAATTAATTAAAAAAATACATGCTCTATCGGATCAAATTATGAATCTAAACCATTCTCGAATCTACACAAACACATACAAAAAATTTTATCCAAATTGGTCTAACCGTTTAGGAGGAGTTCAGTCACATATACACGGACATATATATTAATTATTTATTATTATTATTATTATTAATTATGTAATTATATATAAAGATATCTAGATCCGTTTATTTATAAAATAATATTTTGCGAAAATAATAGCACATCCTAAGCATTTCTTTACATTGTTGAATGGATGCAGTTGAATTCTCTCTTACGATTTGCGTGTATATCGCATTCGACGCTTTCGTTGTGCGTATATCTGCAATAGTATTGATTTTCGATAGTGGTGGCAACATCGATTCGTATGCTTTCGACGTGACATTTGTTTGTTTACATTGCATTTGTTGAAGTATTTTATATAGAATTAAAAAATGGCACAACGGGTACATAATATACAAGGTGTATAGCAATGGAGTAAAGGGGTTTGGAATATTTTTTCATAGCTAAACAAGACATATTACAAAGAAACATATAGAAACTTATGTATCGTTTCAGTGGCATTCCATAGGTTTTTTTATTTCAGGTTTCCAGCAGATACTGTTAAAATAAATATTTACAATTATATTTGGGTTAATGTAAGTAGTAAAATAATAAAATTAGCCTATGTTTGGTCTAAACATTTTAAAGAAAATGCCGTAAACAATATTATTGAACTTAAAACTGTACAAAGAATTAATTTTTATAAAATCTATTAATATGACTGCAACAGAGCTCTCGTAAATCATTTATCATTTGAATTAAGTCTTAAATCTCTTAAAATAGAAAATAATTGATTTGTATGTAAATGATTTATTACAAGAATATGTCATTCGTTTAATTGGTTTTTAAAAAATAATTTAAATACCAACGATGTCAAAGTATTTTTTTATTGATATAAAAGAGAGTATTGAATAAGTTTAATCAATCCTGATTAATTTTTTTTTTCGAGTCGACAAGCCACAAATTCTTTAAAGAGACTTTGAAGAACATGTCATTCCTTTAATTGATTCTTAAAAAATAATTTATAAAAGACAGCATTGAATAAGTTTAATCAATCCTGATTTAAATTTTTTTCTTGAATCAACAATCCACAAATTGTTTGAAGAAACTCATACTAAATACCTGTACTTGTAGAGTATGTGAATTTATCTTCAAATAGAAGAAGATAAAAAAAATATAAAACAGTATTTTAATTAAATTCAGTTAAATTACTTAGTTGTAGCATAGGATTTCATAAACTTATGGCTGATACGTTCGCTTCTGAATAAACTTCAGATTAAGTTAAGGTAAATATTTACTTAAGCCACTTCGCCTATATTTTGCAAATTTTCTCTGAAGGTAGTAATAGGGCGATATACAGATATTTCCTCAAGAAATAACCAAGGCACCAAGGGGATAGTGGAGTAACTCGAAGAGGCGTTGTAAACGCAAGAGGGCAAGGATAAACCAAGTGCCCCCAGGGACAGAAGTGGTGAAACTAGATAATCATCTAAGTTAATTCCCGAATAAAACAGGTAATCCAATGAATCGCATTTATAATAGAGAAAAGTAGTCGTATTTTAGTACGACTTTTGAATTACAATAGAAATCTCAAAAATTGATAATGAAAACTTCTTTAGCGACTTACTTGGAAATAGATGGGATTAGCCCTGTTGGATGTCTCTATCCTCTTATTCCTTGGATCTCTCCATTCCAGCTGCGTAACCTGCGAGGGATCCGGGACGTTGGGCCTGCAGGTGAGGGCCAAACTCGAGCCGACCTCCTTGTCGATCACTTTCTGGTTGGGCTGTATCATCAGGCTCGGCTTTTGTGCGACTGCAGCTGTAACAATACGAGAAGTTATACCAACGTCCAAAGCGTGTGAGGTGGCAGCAGAGATCCCCTTTTTTCACACGTTAAATATGTCACCGAGAAAAATATTTTGCCTTTTTTATTAATCCCGCGTGATATTTCAAATGTTGAGCTTTTCCATTTCGGTAATATGACGTGACAAACATCACTCACGCTTATTTCCACCTCTCTGGATATTTTCGGTATTTCGAACACGTCCCTCCTTTTCAGCGGTTGTGTTTCGAAATTTGAGCGCAAAAAAGAGTGGGATTAAAACAAAGAGGTATCAGTGATTACGGCGCGAAAAATACAATTCCTTGCAAAAAGCAAGAGCGCTCCGGTCTCTCCCGGCACGTCTTGGTATAATTATTGTTTATGGCCCCCATTATACATGTATTACTTAGCTGTGGTGTTTCGACCCCTGGTGGAGACCTCTATTATGTGGCTCGAGGTATAAACGAGCTTCCCCACATTTTGATGTTAAATTCATTACGGAGGGGGACGTCCTCGGCTTTTTGCGGTATTTACCTCTATCAAGCCCAGGTGCTCTGATAATGTTGTTACTGTTATTAGTAAAAGAGTGGGTGAGGCGTCGTGGGGGGCTCTTAAATAAACCTACCCTTAAATTTCATCAATACTTTAGGCCGAGTGGGCCCGTGAAATTAACACAAGCGACGGCGTTGACGGTCCCTTTCCACCCTTGATCCCTTCCCATTGATCAGTAACGCGGGCACTTCGGGAAATTCACTTTTTTCCGTTTCTCCAATTATTTGTTCCATTTTCATCAACGACCCCAACATAAAAAACCAATAAAGGAAAATTACGCAATATATCACGATAATATCACCCGGGGGTGTTGAAACTTAAGTTACCACCCCACACGCGTATATTTCATAATAAAGGCGCTCTCGGCGAGAGCTATGGAAACACCACCGCTGATTGGCGACTGATGGGGTAGACGGAAGGCTAGCTGTCAATTTCGGATTTCTGCCCTTTAGACACGCCAAAATATCGCCACACGGAGCCGTGTATTAAATGAAAGGTAAATAAAAGATCCGCGGCAACAATTTTATTAAAAAAAATATTGCCTCCCCTAATACTGTTAAAGCTCCAGGAGCCAAAATCTGTTCAACGAGGATTTTCTCCACAATTATTTTTTAAAACAAAATTGATTTCTAATGAAACAATATGAGCAAACAATACAAAATGTTGAAATGTTCAGAGGAGCTATGGGGTCTCTTGAATCAACTTCCATTTAATAGTATTATACTAGTTTAATAAGACGGAGTATTGTCGCACGAGAGTTTTAAAGCACGACGAGCGAAGAGAGGAGTGCTTTAATAGAACGAGTGTACTATTTTATCTACTTTGCTTTATTAATTCATTAAATTTTGGCTGTTCAAGTTTTCGTATTACTCTAGGGAATTTTGCGTTGGTTGGTTACCTGACGTCATTGACATTGACGTTCGTATTTGCATTTGAAAACCTAGTAGCCCTAGGACAAATTCAATAACTACTCACTTACGTGAGCGAAATGGAAGACAAAAATGTAGATTCATGAATTTTTAAAGGTTATGTTTATTGAAATACTAATAATTTAACCTTGGCGTCTACACACGTCTCCGTGACAGGCTGACGTACCAACTTAACAAAACTAAAAAGTTACCAAAAGTAGTGTAATAATATGAATATTATTACACTACTTTCGGTGTAATAATGAGATCATTAGTGACGCAAAGTAGATAAAATATATGTTTAATGCACACATGCATATTTGAAAACAAAATAAAATACAAAACAAATACCCACGAACAAACAATACACATACCTAAAATAATGAATTCGCAAAGCTAAATTCCTTTAATTCATATCAACCGAATATTTTCCTATAACACACAAAGGTCACACAGTGCAATATTTGAAACGTAAAAATCGATTATTAAACGTGGAATTCAATGAAACAGGTAACGGCCATGTATTTTAAAATTACTGACATATTGTCGCGTTTAAGGCTTGAAGGACTCTTCAGTTCAGTGTGCACGACCTGGATGGATTATGTGTTACAGAGGGCGTTACTTGACTTCAATAATAAAAATCGTAACTATGGAAAAGAGAGAGAGAGAGAGAGACAGCGATAGAGAGAGGGAGGGAGAGAGAGAGAGAGAGAGAGAGAGAGAGAGAGAGAGAGAGAGAAATTAGGCAAATAAAGGAATGAGATAAAAGTGGGAATTAATACTCATTCGCCATCACCAAATAAACAAATTAAAAAGTGGCACAGCTTGAGCTAATCGGTTTTAAGTCGATTTCACGTCACTACAGGGCATTAGGGCTGTTCTCAGCACGTCGCGACGAATTATAAAAGAGATTCATCGAGTGACAGCTCAGAAGAGACTGATCCTAATTGTTCTATCTGATTGATGTACAAGGTTTCATCTATGGCTAAATACTGGCTTGATACTGCCGTTGTGCATGACAATATTCTCATTTTTGTATCAGGTGCGGTTATTTTATTTTAATTTAATTAATTTTATTAAAAAAATAATCGATACCATAACGATTTATGATAAATGTCACTTATACACTCATATCGATTTTGAATTGCAATAAAACATATATACAAGACAATAAGAAGATGCTAAGTATATTTTTATCAACAGTAATCACAAAACTGTGATCTTATAATTTCAAGGTGTATAACGTAGGAAGTAATTTGTATTCATTCAACGTAAAGGTTATGTGTTCTGTAGATCTCTTTTCTCCTTTAAATCCATGGGATTTCCCCGCACTTCCAAATTGAAGAATAGAGTCCGCAACTGTTTCATTTTTTTAAATTATTTCTAAGTAATTAATTCAAAAAAAGATATAGTTGCAAGATAGAAAGAATTACAGTAGCGTACAATTTTTTGTATATTTAACATAATATAGTTTTGTAGGAACAGTAATAGTTATTTTTAGTACTAGTATGTTATGTTGAAAATAAGTCACGCGAGAAGATTTATACCACGAGGCCGTCAGGCCGAGTAGCAGAAATTCTTAAGTGACTTAGGAAACAACACGCGAGTGGCATACAATGTTTTATCCAACAGTTGGAAGAAATAGTTTTTTTATTAGAAAATAATTAATAAGCTTTGTTATCAAATCAAAGCTACTTGCATCTCAGTACCCTATAAATGTCAGAAGGACTTGACAGGGACTTTTATACATTTTGGTTAAAGTAGGTTGTTCAACTTTTAAATATAAATACTTTAAATATGAACGAGACTTATAATCCATAACTCACTAGTGAGTTATGGATTATAACACACTAGTGTGTTATTTGATAGTTTACTTGTCTAAAATGACATTAATAATGACAGTCGTAACTGTCACGTGTTGGATAAAACATTTTAAATTCTAACAATACTTCGACAATTCTTGAAAAAAGTACTTAAGGCTTTTAAATCGGTCACCAGTTTCTTTAATTTCCTGAAAATCAAAATCGCTCCAAAAGAGCTTTTGAAAACTTGATAGTAGATCGAAAAATAACTCTTCGCTGTGCCATGGATATTCCAAATAAGAACTGTTACCACTTTTCACTCATAACATGCTTATTACCACGGCCACAACTTATTAAAACCAACGAATTCTACCGAGATTCACATATCGTGGAAATGGAACTTCATGGCACAAATTTGTGAATACGAGAGAGAAAATGGGAACGCATTTCGTCGCTATGCAATTTAATAATATTGGATTTCCACGAGGTTGTTACGTTCCTTGTTAAAGGTTGCACGTTTCAGGATTACCACTTTTTATGAATATAAATTTGATATTTAAATGAAATATTTTGAGAATTTTGCTCTGAGAATTTTATGTGATTACTACAACAACCTTCTTAGTGAAAACGTTGTGACCAGAACGATATCAATAAAGGAAAGTTAATGTTTTCAAAGTTGTAGAAAATTTTCCAGTTTGGATGAAACTCCCCAGTATCCTTGATTTCAGTTTCTTTAAAAGAAATGGAAAGTGATAAGTGATTACAACGACAAGTTTCTTAGTTATTACCCTAAATTTCACAAAAAATATGTCAATAAACTAAATCACATTTCATGAATTGTAAAAAACTTTCTAGAATTCTATTGAACCCTGTAAAGTTGTAATTTAACCATTTCGACGAAATGAAATAGGTCTAAATAGTGTAAGTGTATTGTGTACTGCATACCGGCGTAGTTTCTTTCTAATAGGTTTGAACCATCTTCTCTATCTTACTCACGAATTGCGCCTGGTACGAATCCCATACGCTAATTAGGTATTATAGGAAACTAGAATGGGTAGTTACTTCCCAACCTCCCTAGAATGAGGAAGCTCACTCCTTTAGGGCTATATCCATGTCCTGAAAGAACTTTATGTAGTTAATCTTGTTCGATGTGTGTTAATTTTTATTTATTTTAACTGTGTATGTCGACGTATTTGTTTTGTATGTGTGACGCCGCACATTTCGAGCAACAGCAGCCCTAAAAACAACTTGTTTGCGAGCCTGAAAATGGCTTCAATGAAGCCGAAACCGGTCGCTCATCTTTAAATAAAGCAGTTGGTTAAGACTTGGTGTTTTCCTTTGGTTAAATTAAAATACGTAGTAATTATAAATTCATGGAGTAGTAATTTATTGATCAAATAACTACGTGTAAGACCCCGCAATTGTTTGATGCAATATAACCTCAAAGTTCTTTGGAGTTCAAGTAGTTTACACAGTGAATTTTTTGACTCTTAGGACAAACATTCTACCTGTAAAAGTAACCTTACAGGAATATTCTGGAGAACGAACCACCATTGGACAATTCCGAGTTTAATTGACAGAAACCGACAATTATCGACAAATAGGATTTGCACCCCACTTACCGACCAAATATTCTGATCCATATCAAACATTAGACGGTATTTTTTACAATATAATATCAAACAAAGTTATTTAGTGGGGCAATATATACTAGGGTAAGTTTAATTGGAATTAGTTGTCATTGGACAATATAAAGGATTAAGGGACAGATGTTTCTGATCTTAGGTCAGTAAGCAAACGAAGGGAGAGGGCATTTTTATTGAAACTATCCCGAACGGCACGAAACGAAAACCCTAAATAGACAGCTGTTACGTGACAGCGTCGATATGACGTAAGAACAATAAAACTCTATAGTTGTTGGAATTATAGACGTGATGCATTTTTCTCGGTCACGCAATATTTCAGTTATTTAAATACGGGCGGGCATAAATCACCATCTCGTGGTCTTCTTGTGACATATTTTTATAAATTTCGCTCATAATTTTACCACAAGAGATGGGAACTCACGTAAAACATTATCGTTCGGAATCTACCGCTTGAGTTTTTTTTGTTATAATTCACTTTTATCGGCAGTTTTTATGAATAAATGTGACAGATATTCCTTTCAGTTTTTACCACACAAACCAACTATATTTTAATATACCGCAATGACATTGAAAAAGAAAAACGTAACGAAATATACGTTTAGAATTGCCCCATTGTCCTATTTCCATAACTTATAGCCCGCTTGATGAATAGCAACGTTACATTAAAATAATTGTTTAATAAATTGTTCCAACAGTGTGAATAATTTAATCAAGCATCTGGGAGATAGAAACATCATTATCGAATTATGCATCCCGTGCTCGGGCACGACACCAAATCGAGATTAAAAGTATTAAAAGCACTACAATAAAACAACTATAAATTTCACCCTGCGACATCCCATCCGAACCTCCATCCCCCTAATTTATCAGAGACGAATAAACGCCAATACAATGCATCGATTCGATTTTCCCTAATGCACTTTAGGAGTAGTTAAAGTTTATGGCTGGAGGGCACTTAGAAGTACACGTACATATACGCAAGCAGTAAGAAGTGGGTAATATTTCATAGATAGTAAACGCTGCGAGATGATTTATAAGCAGTTTTTTAATGGGGTTAAAACGGGTGGTGGTTCGATAGGGTAATAAATATGTAAACGACGCAGGCGGACTATCCAGCATTGCATTTAAAAATAATTTAATAAAGAGAGGTAATAAGTTTCCGGGCAGTGTTTGGCAACTTTGGGACACGAAACTGACGAAATACAATTTAAGTTACCCTCACAGGAGGCCACCTTTCACAACAAAACATGTTTTGTTAAAAGCACACATTATAAACCATTTTAAAATAGTATCTAAGGATCAAATTTCCTCTATTTAAAACGCATTCGCACGATCTTTTTAAGCATTTTTTAGTAAATACTTTAAAATCTCTCAAAGTGCTTTCAAAAAGGCATGCTCCGAGTAATATCTTACAGATATTACACACGTGTATATCTTACATATTATTATATAAATATCTTATTGTTAACATCTCTTTTGTCGGCCGCCGGTATTACGGTCCTGTGCCGCTAGTTCCACGAAGGGCGGCACGTGATGCGTAGGACGGGGAGAGGGAAGACGGACCGAGCGGCGGAGGAATATTGCGAACGCATTAACTTTGTTGTAACCGGTGTGACCGTTGCTTCGATTATAGTTTTTAACAATCCGTGGCTTTGATTATAGTTTTAACATCAGAAGTGGCATAACCCCTGTGTCCTGAAAGCTGTGGTTGAAATGGAACGGCAGGAACGAAGAGGGAAGAAGGTAGAGGAAAAACGAAAGGGACGATCTCGGGAGCGTCGCCGCGAGGAGGATAGAGAACGGCGAGAGAAGCGGATCCGGCGCCGACGTTCGTGTTCGTATCGATCGAGGAATGGATCGGAGGGATCTTCGCCGGCTCAACAAAAGGAAGTCCGCCGCCGTCGTCGGGAGGACAGCGACGAAGGGAGCGAGCGGAGGCGTTCTGGAAGTAAGGCAGGAACCGCAAGGTCTTCCGGTAAGGATGCTGTCGCCGAAATCGCAGAGGCAATTGTCCGTGGAATGGAGCAGGTAACGGGTAACGTGAGAGGAAGGAATGAGAGTCGCCACGTGAGCGTAAGTACCTCATTGTTAAACAACATTGTTGGCGAATTCGACCCGATTACTACCGATGTTACGAATTGGGTGAACTCTGTTGATGAGTACGCCGCGGTGTATGGGTGGGACGACACAACAACAAGTCACATGGCGCTTTGCAAGTTAAAGGGCGCAGCGGAAATTTGGTACCGGGGGTTACCCAGTCGTCTCTTTACGTGGGGGCAATGGCGTGAAATGATATTGACCAATTTCCAACAAAAACATAATTTGCATGCATCTATGAAAAATATGATTGAGTGTACCGCTGATTTGTATAACACCTATTATGAGTATCATTTTGCCAAACTAGCATTAATTCATAAACTAAAACTTAATATCGATCGAAGGGACCAGGTCAACCTGATCATGGGAGGGATTGCAAACGAGCAGGTGCGAATATCGATCGAAGCGTCCGCTATAAATTCCCCTGAACTTTTGGCGGCCCATTTTCGTGTTTTAGATGAGCAATGCTTAGGTAGGTCGGGACGATCTGGTGGCCAGGGAGCTTCGTTAAGCGCCAGATCTGTAAATCGTACTGTTCACGTTCAGGATAATGCAAAAACTACATCATCCTCCGTTCCTTTACGATCCCATCGGCCGGGACCTGCGGCCAATGCAACTGGGCCCGTTTGTTTTAGGTGCGGCCGACCAGGGCACTTTCGCAGATTTTGCCAAAATAATGACGGCCATAAGTCCAGTGGAAAGCGTCCCTTATTAGCAATTGAACCGAAGCATGTAAATTTCATCGGTGGAGACTCAAATAGTAAATTTTTCAAAACAATCATCATAGCGGGCCAATCGATCACATGTTTTGTTGATTTTGGAAGTGAGTGCTCCCTGATGAGTACAACGGCTACTCGGATGCTAGGATTACCAGTATCACCTCTAGAAGCCACCGTTGTACTGTCAACTCTTGGGGATTCACACATGACACCTGCAGGTTTTGTTGAAGCTCAAGTGAGCATTGATAACATTATTAAGACTTTACGATTTTATGTCATCGAAAAGTGCGTCATGAACGTAGAGGTGTTGATTGGTCAAAATTTCACCGAATTAGATGATATAAATTATTTCAAGACTGGACGACTTTTACAATTCTGCCATTCCGAACCGAACGTCACTGTCAATACTACTTTTTCCTTAAAGGAAAGTACCGTGAATGTAGGTATCACTGATAAAGGTGCTGTGGCGCAGTTGATTGCACTTCTTAATGAATTTGTCACATGCAGGGCTTCCGATTTGTCAGAATTAGGTGTTTCGCCATCCATTCAAATGACTATCCAGTTGACGGATAGTAAACCGATTGCTTGTCGCCCTCGACAGTATTCAGACGCAGAACGGGCGCGAATTAGGACTCTCGTAGACGAGCTGATTGCCAACGGTATAGTGCGAGAATCTAACTCGCCATACGCCAGTAGTGTGTTACTGGTGACTAAGAAAACCGGAGAATCCCGTCTTTGTGTTGATTACAGGTCCCTTAATAAAGTGACGGTGAAGGACAAATACCCTTTACCGCTTATCGAGGAACAACTTCGTCGCCTTTCCGGATTTAGGTATTTTTCCACCCTTGATTTGTTCTCTGGTTATTACCATATACCAATGGCGCCTGAATCCATTCCCTTAACTGCTTTCACAACCCAAGACGGTCACTATGAATTTTTGAGAGTACCGTTCGGGTTGACCAATGCCCCTGCAGTCTTCATGAGAATGGTAAACTCCGTTTTGGGGCAATTGAGGTTTACGAAGGTTTTGTGCTATCTAGATGACGTATTGATCCCGGCTCGGAGTGTTCAGGAAACCTTGACAGTCTTAAGACAGGTTCTCGAATTGTTTCAAAAAAATGGGTTGACCCTTAAACTTTCCAAATGTTACTTTTTGCAAACGACCATTGAATATTTGGGATATGAAATCACCTGGTCCGAAATCCGACCGAATGCCCGAAAGGTGGAAGCCGTTCGTAATTTTCCTACGCCTCGCGACGTCCATCATTTGCGACAATACTTAGGACTAACCGGATACTTCCGAAAATTTATCCCTATGTACGCTACGAAGTCTAAACCACTGACGTCACTCCTTTGCAAAGACACTCCCTGGACTTGGGGATCTGCGCAACAGCAAGCATTCGAGGAGTTAAAACAAGGATTGATCTCTGAACCGGTTTTAGCACTTTTCAATCCTGCGTTGGAAATTCGGTTGTACACGGATGCTAGTCGTTTAGGTATAGCGGGTATTTTGATACAAGTATCGGGACGCAAAGAAAGCGCTGTAGCTTATTTCAGTAAGCACACCACTACAGACCAACAGAAGTTTCATTCGTTCGAGTTGGAGGCTCTGGCGATCGTGGTTTCGGTTCGCCGTTTTGGCCAATATTTGCTGGGACGTACTTTCACAATAATTACCGATTGTGCGGCAGTGAAGGATGCATTTTCAAAGGGAGAAGTGAACTCTAGAATTGGTCGGTGGATATTGGAGCTGAGCGAGTATCAGTTCACTATTGCTCATCGGAGTGGAGCTCAAATGCAACATGTCGACGCATTGAGTCGCAATCTGCCGGGGATTACTTGCGGAGTTTATTTAACCACGGTCAAGGAAACAGAGTGGGCGTTGGCTGTACAGCAAACAGATAGATCAATTCGACGAATTAGGCGAATTCTCGAGTCAGGTAATCGAGACGGAAACGGTGACATCTTCCACAACTATGCTCTAAAAGGCGGTAGGGTGTACAAGGTGACCAGTCGAGGTTATCGGTTGGTGATACCGAAAGCTGCTCAATTTCAAATTCTTCGTTATGCGCACGACGATTCCGGTCATTTCGGTTTTGACAAAACGTACGATGTCATTGCTGGACAATACTGGTTCAAGGGAATGCGTCGCGTTGTGCGAAAATATGTAAACAACTGTTTGAACTGCCTGTATTTTAAAACCCCTGGTGGTAAGCAATCAGGTCGACTCCACCCCATCGCTAAAACTCCCGTGCCTTTCCACACCGTCCACATCGACCATCTAGGCCCATTCGTCAAATCAAAACGAGGAAATACGCACTTGTTCGTCGTGATCGATGCATTTACTAAATTCATATTAATTTATCCCGTCAGGAGCACAAAGGCTAAAACAACTATAAACTGTCTACGTGAAATGATCAAGGTATTTGGCGTCCCACACAGAATTATTTGCGACCGCGGAACATCATTCACTAGTGAAGAATTCCAGACTTTTTGCGAAACCATTCAAACGAAACTGCACTTCACCGCTGTAGCTATGCCTCGTGGGAACGGTCAGGTAGAGCGGTATAATCGGACCATTATTAGCTCTTTGGCTGCTAGTGGTGCAGATATAGACGATGATAGGTGGGATGATAACGTAGGCAATGTTCAACTTGGACTGAATGGTACCATCAATCAAGCTATCGGCGTCACCCCTAGCGAAGCGTTGATGGGGTTTAGAGTAGTCTCCCAGGGACTATTAGAACCCGAAGGGCGTGAACCAATCGACGTCACCGACATCCGGGAACGAATTGTGGCCTACACCAGCGACTACCAGTCGTCGCAGAAGCGTCGTTTCGACGAACGCCGGACCATTCCTCGGGCGTACCAGAAGGGTGATCTAGTATTGATTCGTCTCACCAGCGTTCCCGCTACCGGTAGGAGCCAGAAACTACTACCCAAATGGAGGGGCCCATTCCGGGTGACGAAGGTACTAGAGAACGACAGGTACGAGGTGGCGGACATCCCAGGTACTACCAGGTCCCGCCTGCGTTACGTCGGGGTAGCCGGGGCGGACAACATGCGTCCGTGGGTGACGTACTAGTCCGGTTTCTTGCAGCATCAGGTAAGCGGAACTCGGTAATCTATCCTGCCTGCCTCACTGATGCGCGTCTTGACACTGGGTGTTTGACAGACCGCTGGGTAGTGTTGGTTGATGGTATGGATGAGGAGAGTTCGTGCCGGATACTCGGCGACAAAGAAATTGTTAGATTGCAATCTATGTCATTTGTATATTTATCCCCCCCCTTGACGTGGCCACGTATATGTACTCCTTTATTATTGTCGATTGTTCCTTGTTTTGCCCAAAATTTAATTGATTAGGTATTAACATTTCAGACATTTAATTAGTGCTTTGGTGTTGTTGACTGAAGAAAAGTTGCTGGCGGCTTTCGCTAATAGTTTGTGCATTTCAGCGTTCGCGGATCCCGTCAAGGCCCGGTGTATTGTGGATCAAGGCACGAGTGGGGCACTCGTGGATGTCAGGAAAGGCCGTGTTAACATCTCTTTTGTCGGCCGCCGGTATTACGGTCCTGTGCCGCTAGTTCCACGAAGGGCGGCACGTGATGCGTAGGACGGGGAGAGGGAAGACGGACCGAGCGGCGGAGGAATATTGCGAACGCATTAACTTTGTTGTAACCGGTGTGACCGTTGCTTCGATTATAGTTTTTAACAATCCGTGGCTTTGATTATAGTTTTAACATTATATATATCTTATATAATCTTACGTTACGTTTTTCTAACATCAAATTATCCAACGAATTTTAATTGAATAAGATTCCTTGGTCGTTATTTTAACTAAGTCCGAATATTAACGCAACATTGGGCAATACTCTCCATCCCAATTGGTTTGGTCAAAAACCCGATCCGAAATTGTGTTTGAGATGAGTCGAACGTTTTGTTTACTTACGAGTCCGTGTGGTAACTTTTACGTGGATGCTAGTGACACGATGTCGCCATCGAACTATGACGAAAAGTACAATAGGTAGAAATCTGAGATTTTGGCAGATTAATGTAGCACTATTTGATTATAAGTTGTGTAAATTTGAACAAGATTCTCCGGTTAGTTTAGCCACTATCCCACCGTACATAAAATGCAAAACGCTAAAATCTGTCTCACTTTGGCATTGAGACCTTTTATTACCTACTTCCGTTTTTGGGAATAACTGACGAAGAAGAAGAGATGCGTACGTGACTGACATCATCTTATGATGGGAGAATCAAAATTGCAAAAGAGGGGTGTTCAGAAAGGCCAGATGGGTTAAAAGTCTAGAAAGAGGGAGAGTTCAAGTTTAACGCGGTGGAACCGAGGTGCGTCCGCGGTTCAAAAAGGGATGGCCGAGGTGCGTCCGGCTGTTCAAAAAAGGAGGAAGGCGCCGTTGTCGAGTTAGGCATAATATTTGTATCTTGATTAATTTTCCTTGCCCTCTTGCCCTTAATATTATCGTGATAAACATGGGATTTCCCGTAATTTTCGTACTCCCTTACCTAACTATTTTTATCATGGACTCGGCATTTTAATTCGGGGCTCAGTTGTCATTTGGCCTTGGGCTATACCGGGGCTCAATCGTAGGGTGGTATTAGCGTTACCGTTCGAATTTTCTGACCGCGAGGCTTAGATGTCCGGCTGTTTTGACCGCGGGACGCACCTCGGCTATGGCCGCTTTGACCGCAGGACGCACCTAGGCAAGTAAAGGGTCGCGTTTATGACCGAGGGACGCACCTCGGCTGCAGCCGTTCAACAATTGGCGGACACGTCACTTCCGGTCAGAGGAAGGGGTCCGTCGAGAGAGCAGACGAGTTTGAAAGAGAACTGGTCTCGGGGAACCAAGCGGGTTCGGATGGCTGGGCCACCTTCGCCCAGTTATCAAGTTTTGGTATTAGTTTAAAAATTCAAGTCAGTTAGAGGTCGGTCCGGGATTTTGAAAGCGTTCAGATCAGAATTTTGAGAAATTTTTGGCTGGAGAACCCCAAAATTTGAGGGGCCCATGAGTAAAAATTGTCCTTTGTAAATCTGTGTGGTGAATTCGTGTGTCGGTCCGAAATAACGATAAACAGTGTTCTGATTGGTACGCTTCGTCAATTACGTTAAAACGAATTGTGTGTGCGCTTGGATACTACACTATCTCCGACCGCACGTCTGTACTTGCGAACACGAGAGCAAAAGAAGAAGAACGGGTTCGTCGGACCAAGCCGGGCTCAAAGGTCTGTAAGCAGAGAGCTCCGGGGACGCAGCTACTCCCGAAAATCAGTGTTGTGATAAGCGCTAAGTGAACAGGTATTTATTGAACAAAAAGGACTTTTGAAACGTTTAATCGATCGATCGACTATTTCATTAGTATCAAACCTTGAAATTTAGATATTAGTAATTTGCATTATTTGGAAATCTGTAACTTCCCGATACAGTTGTGTTATTTGTAGGATCGGTTGAGTAAAATATAAGTATTTGTCTCGCAATTGAGTTACGTATGATCTAGGAAGATCGTACTCATTTGTTGGATTAACGTTGGTATTTGTATCCGATCGATATTTTTGTGCTTTTCTACTCATTGGACTTGCCTAATTAAACCGCTATGATTAAAATATTGATTTTCTTTTGACCCGACCGAGAGATAGTCATGTACTAGCCAGAATTACGAGCGTAATTAAAGTAATAAAATAAGGAACGTTGCAATATATATCTTATAGGCGTTTCTGAGTATTTTCGAATTTCTGAAAAAAGATCACACCAAAATAAAGCTTTAGTTAAAAGCTGTAAAGAAACACTTTAAAATAGGATAATTATGTAAAATTGGATATTTAAAATGAGGTTCCTTTAAAATTCCAGAAGAAAATTTACTACTATGTAAAATACATAACATGCCTGTATATTTAACATCATTACGTTCTTTTAGGATTTGTATGTGGGAAAATTGTAATATATTGTTAATTTATTTTTCCGGAAATCGTCTTGGAAACAACATTTTCCTGCTTATTTACGCGCTGGAAAATTGAATTTTCCGGACTAGTATTGTAAAGACTTTACAAGACGCAAAATTATATTTTTTCGATGCAATTTACTTTGTAACTATAGTTGCCAACAAAATTGACAAACTCGATTTTTGTGGAATTTGTAAAAAAAAATTGTAAAATTGGTAAATTTTGTCTTTTTTTTTTTACAATTTCCGGAACAATTTCATACAAAACACGTGAGTAAAATCTCCTACTTGATTCTGAGCTATGAAGCTTTAAGAGCTTTAGCTCCTCTTCAGTAATGTGAGATATTCCTGACTTTTATGTAAATAACTATAATGATATTCCTCCATACGGGAAATTAAAAATTTAATATTGTACGTAACAGGGCTGTATATTTAACATTTTTACATTTTTTAGGATTTGTATGTCGGAAAGTTGACATATTGAAATATCAGTTAATTCATTTTTCCGGAAATCGTCTTGGAAACAACATTTTCCTGCTTATTTACGCGCTGGAAAATTGAATTTTCCGGACTAGTATTGTAAAGATTTTACAAGACGCAAAATTACATTTTTTCGATGCAATTTACTTTGTAACTATAGTTGCCAACAAAATTGACAAACTCGATTTTTGTGGAATTTGTAAAAAAAATTGTAAAATTGGTAAATTTTGTCTTTTTTTTACAATTTCCGGAACAATTTCATACAAAACACGTGAGTAAAATCTCCTACTTGATTCGGAGCTATGAAGCTTTAAGAGCTTTAGCTCCTCTTCAGTAATGTGAGATATTCCTGACTTTTATGTAAATAACTATAATGATATTCCTCCATACGGGAAATTAAAAATTTAATATTGTACGTAACAGGGCTGTATATTTAACATTTTTACATTTTTTAGGATTTGTATGTCGGAAAGTTGACATATTGAAATATCAGTTAATTCATTTTTCCGGAAATCGTCTTGGAAACAACATTTTCCTGCTTATTTACGCGCTGGAAAATTGAATTTTCCGGACTAGTATTGTAAAGACTTTGCAAGACGCAAAATTACATTTTTTCGATGTAATTTACTTTGTAACTGTAGTTGCCAACAAAATTGACAAAGTCGATTTTTGTGGAATTTGTAAAAAAATGGAAAAATTTGTAAATTTTGTCTTTTTTACGATTTCCGGAACGATTTAATACAAAACACATGAGTAAAATCTCCTACTTGACTCGGAGCTTTGAAGCTTTAAGAGCTTTAGCTCCTCTTCAGTAATGTGAGATATTCCTGACTTTTATTTAAATAACTATAATGTTATTTCTACGGGAAATTAAAAATTTATTATTGCAAAAAATTTAGTTTCTGTGTGTTGAAGGCAATAAATATTATTAGGTAGTGTTATATTAAAGACTGGATTAAATAAAGCGACATTTTTGCAATTTTCTTTAAGCCTAGGAAGGCGTCCTATAGCCTATATTGGTAGTCATGGAGATTTGGTATTTCAATTTTAAATTATTTAATAAAACTATGTAACAAAACTAGCATGCGATAAATATTTTATCATTTTGTCTATCGGATGGAGCTGAATTTTCGTAATTCCAAGAGGATGCTAAAGTTAGCGTGGTATATTGAATAGCTTTAGCTTAAACACACTCCATTTTATAATATGAAAAATTTATATAAAACATCGACATTCTTCCTGTTTCTCCGGGACGATATTAAATTTTTATTGACATTTAAAAATGAACAGCACACCAAGCGCCAACGAACTACTACAGTATCAATCAAAAAACTTTACACGCCACTCTCAAAACTTTGCTTCGAAAAGGATATTAATCGCTTTTATACGAGCATTAAATCTGCGGGTGGAAATTTAAAAACGTGGCGGGAGAGCGGAGGCTCGTTTGTTTCGTTAACGATTCTATAAATTTCATTTAGGAAAAAAACAGAGCGAATTAATGAGGGCCATTCGGAAGTTCAACGTACCTAATGTGCAGATACACACGTTTGGAAACACGAGACCGGCGTCATTATCAAATATTAGCGAAATCGCTTTTTAGAGTTACGGTTATGGAGATGTTCGCGTAAAGGGTTGAAAAAAGGAAGTACCGGCCACTTTTAACGCCGAAATCGACGTTGCAGGTCATTACGTGATTCTTCCAGCAGGTCGTAACATTAGCGGCGAACTTTCCCTTTCCCGATAACTCATCGAAATGTAAATCATGCTTTTACCGGCAATAATACAAACCGTCAGGGTCGATTACCCGTACTATTATTAAATAATTTAGAAGAGGCATTAGTGTACTTCCGATCCTTTTATGATAATTTCGAATTTGCATTTTAATTCGAAGGGGCGCGCCCGTGATACTGGGGCATGCAATAAGGTCATTATGGGTACTCGTTAAATAGAAAATGAGGTAATATCTTTAGTAGGAAGATGCAGAATTGTAAAATGAAAAATTGTTTTACGCGGCGCCGTCGATGTTATTGGATACTTAAATTTTATTGCAGGTAAGGACGTGAGTGGTGACGGTAACTACAAATTGAATTTTTATGGCGACGGGAATACAGGTGTAAATTGAGTGATGAATTACTAAAATTGATATGCGAACTCTCAATAACATACCTACTTTAATAAAAAAATGTTTACAAAAATTTCTTACTGCGATTTGTTGCAGTTTTGGCACGTTTTGGGTAATGTACGAATTACATCCAAGATAAAACATTTTAGATGTATTGATGTGGAGATCGTACACATAAGGAAATCAAGAGCAATTTGAGTTCATCCTAATTAACTTCCTTACAAATATATGTTGTTTAATGACTATACATATATTTTTCTCTTTTTTAGCTTCCTTTCCTACTATTTATCCTCAGTTCAGTCATGATTGTCATGACTTTCATCCGTGTAACGTTGCATATTTTAATTAATCTTTCCTTTTTAAGAAAAAAAAGGAATATTCTCTATGGAAACCAGGTGAGATAAAAGACATCAGAATCAGAACAAAATAAATTCTAACTATGGGATGGATCGTTAAACGCAGCGGTTACCCGAACTAATTCCCCCACCTCCATCTATATCTATTGATACGGGTCGGGTTAACTCTTGATTTGAAGAAGAGTATATCTTCGATATAAGATAAATTGTGGGAATTAAGATGATTACTGATACTTAATATGTAGTAGTATAGTAGAGTTCTACTACGAATTTTCAATATTTTGGATATTTCTTTCAACTGATTCATTTTCATAAATGGTTTCTCAAATAAAACAATTGTAATTAGTATTAAAAGAGCGACGACAAGTACTATTTTTTTGCCACCATTTTCAAAACAAATTTCACGACTATATGAAGCACATTTAAAACATGTCATTTGAAGTCAATTTCATTCCATTACAGCCATTACAAATTCTTCAATAATTTCTTAGCTTCCAATGAAACAACCGGTCTCTTTTAAGATAACACATTTTCTTTGAAAATGCTGCCTTCATTGTTACAAGTCACAATAAATCCCAAATTTCACACCAAAATTTACATTTTAAATTTTATTTTGACTTTGAAATAACGCTAACTCCTTCAAAAATATCATTAGTTCTTTAAAATTGCCAAAAGTTTCTTCAAAACTCCTTGGCTTCTTTGAAATGTGATATTTTTCTAAAGTTGGTAGCAACTCATTCGACAATAATTGTAACAATCAATTGCAATTGTTTTTGAAATTGGATGTGTTCTTCACAACCGTCACGTTTCCTTGTGATAGAACTTACTTCAAAACGTCCCAAACTAAATTTTAAACAAAAAATTCAGCGTCCAAACTACTTTGCAACTTCATAAGTTACATTTCAAACATGCTATTTTAGTCAATTGCACTTCATCGCAATCGTAATTCTTCAAAAACTGCTCAAATTCCTTGGAAACAACAGATATGGATTAAGATGATAGGTTTTAAGTTGATTAAGATAAGTTTCAAATTTCTTTAAAAATGTCGTCTACAAATTACAATTGTTAAAAGTAACTTAGGAAACCTCCAACTCCACACCATTTATATTAGAACCTTCATGCTGTTTCTTTGGGTACGGGTCAACTCGTAAGAATTAATCCCAGGTCCGCATTTGACCTTCGCGAGATTGGTCAACTCGTAAGAATATGGTTCTCTAGATCGGTCAACTACCTGAAAAATCCCAAAAGGGGGATTATCGTATTCCTTGCGAGAGGGCAAGGAAAACCCTGCGGAACCCGACCCTAGGGCCATATAACGCATATGCTCATCAACAGCAAGCAAGTCTTTGCCGCGTCGACCTTTAATAAAATCCACAACTATCTCGGTGCGATCCATCGTCACCGTTTAGTTGGAACGTATCAAACCACCCCCTTATATCATATTCTTAGTTTCAACAAATATCCGAACTACTTCGTTACAATCATCATCCCCTTGATTAGTTCTGAGAATCCACTTACCAGTTGACTCATCCAAAACTACCCTTTAAAAATTTACCTGGCGGTTAGCTTACCAATTGACCGATCTCAGGGTTGGGGATTAAAATTTCTTACGAGTTGACCGCCGCCGCTAACTTTAACTCCAAAACGTCGTGAGTTCATTACAATTGTTAAAAGTTATAACGACAAAAGTGTAGAAGGTTACACTACCGGAGCTACATTATATTAAGTGGTTCCTTACAGGTGAATGGGTATTGATGATCTTGAAATACCTCAGTTTTGGTTAATTTGTGGAAATTCTTATTATGGTTGTTTTGTACTCCTATGTGTGCTCAATCCTTTGGTATAAGAATAGAAGTGTAGATCGTTTATACTATCAGAGTTATGTAATATTGAGTACCTACTTTCCAGGAATGTATGGTCATGGTGATAATTGTCATAGACACTTCTCAACTTTATTCAGAGTCAAAACTAATTTTGCATGACTTACAATTCAAATAAGATAAGGGAATAAATAAATAAATAATAATAAATAAATAAATAAATAATAAATAAGGGAATTGCAAAATCAGCAAATCAGCATTTTTAGAATGTCCTCATTTTCCTTGGAAACAAAAGTTCTGGTCTAAGAAGAGTAATTTTTTTTAAAAATGTTGTGCACTAACCCCAAAAATAAAATTCAAAACTTAACACCCCAGCAACAGTTTAAACTTCATGATAGTTTTAAAATAACTGTTAAAAATTTCCTGTGTTCTTTATAACTGTCAAAAGTGTCAGAAAACTTCCTCTACTTCTTTGAAATATCTTCGAAGTTTCATTAAGATTATTTTAAAATGTCTTGACAACATTAAAACTGTAACAAGTAACTTAGAATTTACCAACTTTGTGTAAAGTATAAAACTCCTTATTTCAAACATATCACGTTTTTCTCCTATTAAACTGTCATCAGTTGTTTATATTTGTCATAAGTGTCTTTGCAACTCAGTGACTTCATTAATTGTGTCTGAACTTAATTAAAAAAAATAAAGTATTTTATCCAACACATGACAGTTATGACTGTCATTATTAATGTAATTTTAAACAAGTAAACTATCAAATAACACACCAGTGTGTTATAATCCATAACTGACTAGCGAGTTATGGATTATAAGTCACGTTCATATTTAAAATATTATATTTAAAGGTTGCCCATGGCAAACAAACAAACAACCTACTTTAACCAAAACGTAAAAAAGTCACTGTCAATTCTGACATTTATAGGGTACTGAGACGCAAGTCGCTTTGACTCCATTACAAAGCTTATTAATTATTATCTCATAAACAAACTATTTCTTCCACTTGTTGGATAAAACATTGTATGCCACTCGCGTGTTATGTTTCCTAAGTCACTTGAGATTTTATCCCACTCGGCCTGACGGCCTCGTGGTATAAATCTTCTCGCGTGACTTATTTTTAACACACTAGTACCATAGATAACTATTAAAAATGTCAACAGCCGTTACGATGGTAATACCTTTCTTAGAAACTTCTTAACTTCAATTGAAGCCAATATTGTTATAAACAATTGACTTACTTTAAAAATTTTAGGTCGTTGTAAGTGAACTGTGGTTCATTACAAATTAAATGAATTTTTGGAAAATCCACAATTTCTGAAATATCAGATCTGGTGTCAAGGCGATTACAATTTATATGAAAATGTATTGAATATGGAAGAATCTGCCTTGGAAGTTGTTCAGATCAGAAAAGGAATTTTACGAGGGGTACATTTCACATGGGGATGTTCTATTAACCAAAAAGCGTTTATCGTAAGAAAAGGATACCTTGATAAGATAGTAACAAGTTAACAGTATTATGGTGGTAAAAGAAGAAAAATATGCAGACAATTAGGCATGTATGCTTATAATATGCATTTCAACACGAATTTTGCATATTTTCCAAGTCCTAATGACGACTGAGTCGACACGGGGTTTAAGGCTTTTTAACTCTACAAGATACGGCGGATTCTTTGGTATGAACATTTTTCTTCATAATTCAACGTTGAAACTGTAATATCCGAGACATTATTTGGCGATTTATTCACGCGATAAAATAAGATCAAAATTTGCATAGGAACATCACACAAGCGTGGATGGAGTAACTAAGTAAACGCGTTTTATAACGTAACACCTGAAATGAACCGAACTGGAAATGCCATCAGTCTTCATTCCGGGACCACCTCTACACGTCGTAGTTCCTGACGTTTTCGACTGAACACGAATATAGAAGGAAAAATGACCGTTTTAACGTTTTTCGAAATTCCACCGACAGTCCGACAAAATAATATTATTCTTTGTCATAATCCATTTCGTATCTCTATGTTAAACCATACGAGTTTTCGTTGTGTATAGTTTGCTCTCTCTCTCTATTTCGCCCTCTCCCTCTTCCCCCACAGCTCTTGTGATGTATGAGGGAATTTCGTCATGGCAGCACCCTCTCGCACCATGGACAACTTAACAGACCATGAAATTGATGGCAGCGTTTTGCTTAATTTATATTTCCGAACGGATTTGTGATCAGTGTCGGTAGAAGCGATTGATTGCGACGAAAAACCAGGAAGAGGTGATAGAAGGTACGGTTAAAAGCTTTTAGGGGGGCGTTCCGCTTGTTTTGTACATATCGGAAATCGCGACTCGAATCGAATTACGGGGGTGAATTTCGTCATTGCGGCAATCTCGTAGTCGCGGCCCGTGGAAGACGGATACCGTAAAAATGTGCCATCTATATGAATATACTCAGCGCCAAGTTTGGGTAGTTGGCATGAGACGTGACAATTATCCAACGGGACAGTGTATGTCACGTTGAGCGCGGAAATAGTAGTTACTGTTACGACTAAAGCGTCATTCTCTGTTGTAACTGCGAAAGTTAACCCAACGCTCTGCATGAAATAAACCGTAAATACATAGTTACGCACTCAATTTCTTCATGAAGGAACTAACTTAGGAATAACTACAATAAATGGTTGAAATAGCTACTCTGTTAACTACTATACTCTTTTCCCCAACAATATAGACGCATGTTGACCGTCAAGCTCATAGGCGTGCTGGTAACAATATCGTTTAGGATAACGGAGTACCAATAGTTACTGTATTTTTCGTTGAAATAAGGTTATTTAGGATTAAGGTTAATAGTAACGAGAATTATTACGACTAATAGGGGTACGCAGGCAATTTGTAACAAGTGACCCCCCCCCCGTCTTCCTGGAAAAATACATGTAGAGGGGATTCTGTCGAAAACGCGAAACGCCACTGACATCTCAATATTCGCTCGCCAGATTTCTGTTTATCTCTTACCTTCTTCTTCTTCTTCGCCTTCAGACCTTTTGTTCTGACACCACTAAACAGGGTGGCCCCTTCAAAATTATACTTCTTCTTCTTAAGGTGCCGACTTCTTGCGAAGGTTGGCGACCATATCATGATTAATTGTATTTTGCTGACTGCTGCTCTGAATAGGTCGTTTGATGTACAGTTAAACCATTCTCTGAGATTTCGAAGCCACGACATCCGTCTTCTTCCTATGCTTCTTTTCCCTATTATTTTACCCTGGATAATTAGTTGTAGCAGCTTGTATCTTGTACCTCTCATTACGTGTCCCAGATATTGTACTTTTCTGACCTTTACCTCTTGGGACAGTTCTAGATCTTTTGAGACTCTCCGTAAGACTTCTTCATTGGTGATTCTGTTAACGTATGATATCCGGAGTACCCTTCTGTAAAGCCACATCTCGAAGGCATCTATCTTTTTAAGCATTTCTTTTGTTAGAGTGGCAGCTTCTATTCCATAGAGCATTATTAGCAAAATTATAGAGCATTATTATAGCAAATTATAGAGCAAAATTATACAAAAACAGGTAAAAATGCAGATATACTGCTTACGATAACTGCGAATTTTTTTCTCCGGCACATGAAAAATCCCTCTGTTGACGACCATTTCATTAATATGCATCTATCTTTTTGGGAAAAAGAGTCTAGTTAAAAGACACGATAAATTTTTTAAAAGATCATCAATAGATATCCTCCAATTTTTACCTAAAATAATAAGAAATTAAATCAATTTAATTTAAGAAGTATTTAGGAGTTTGCCAAATCTAATACAGCTCAATGCAAAGAAAAAATAGGTATATGCAGTTTCGTGAAGAAAAGGTGAACAGCATTTTGACACAATTTTCACGTATGGAGAATTTAACTGAAGATAATTGTATTAAAAAATACCAAAGAATGTTGACTTTTACGATATACTTCTCGGGATAAACAACTATAACATCCTCATAAAGTAATGATCGAATGACGCTGAAATTTTAAAAGAGAATTGAGGACCATACGCGCTCCGTTTTCAAGACTATTCAAAGCCCACAACCTTTGTTGAAATCATTATATTATTGGGTATTGAAGGAAGCATCGTTTTATACTGATTTTCACTGATTTTTCGTTAATTAACCGATCTATTTCGACATGTCATGGCACAATTTATACACATTAAAAATTTCTATTTGTTTCATACCGAAATATTTTTGTCTATACGCTAATAACTAGTGAGCGGATAGTAAGTCATTTACCTCGTGCCTGGCTTTTTGCCTGATTTACCTATTTTCTGACGTATTTGCCCGATTCATCACATTTTATATCCCAATTCATTTGCAGTTTGTTTTTGCCTAATATGTTATTATAATTGCCTAATTGCGCCATTTTTTCTTGCCTAATTGCCTTTTTATTTTGCCTATTTTACGATATTGTCGTGCCTTACTATCCGTACTTTACTAATAACCTTTGAGCCATAAGCGAAAAATATTTTTTTTCGCCCCTAAACCTCAAAATAAATAAACAATGCCACGTAGGCAGCCTACAGCACTTCTATAGGTTATCTACTACCCATAGGGTCCATAATATTTTTCATAGGTTGTATTGGTAAATACAGTCACTTATTCCATGAATGCCTAACACATAAAGTAGTTTTCCCCCCAAGAAGGCCGTCAGCTAACTCTCCTCCTCCTCTTTCTATGGCTCAATTTGGGAGAATGGGGTTCAACTTGGTTCAAGAATTGTATAACCTTCTTAATATGTCACCTCATTAACATTGTAATAGATAAAGGATAGTCAAATATAATGTCCAACTACATTCTGTATACAAATTTGAGCAAAATTAATCTACATCCAACACGTGAGACATACATACAGAATACAGACCGTTTCTACAGAGTCGCAGTATGGTATAAACATAACAGCGAAAGAAAGGCCATATATTTCTCGTTGGCTAAACAGAGAAAGAACTTTTGCGACGTTACTAGCTCGCGAAACATCACAGTCATCGCCACACTCTACCGGATCATTCGCTGTATAGCCTCCGACGGGAATATTTGGAATGGGTTACGGACCGGCCGGCCGGCAACGTTGCAAAACTTCCTTCTCTGTCATATTAACGAACTACTATTAGTTTCTCTTTCGATCTTGTTGATTTCTGACCCTGAATTTCAATAGAATCCGTTCAATAGGCCCGTATATGTGACAAACATACTACTTCTAACAAGGTCACATATTGTAACTTGAACATGGTTAGATTGTTTATGTACCTATCTTACAATACCTGTAAGAAAATTCTGATAATTGTATCTATCGAATTTTCCGGGATTTTCCAATTTTCCAAGGCGATGTAAATAGGTTAGATGTTAATATTTCGTCGAGTTACCCTAGATTAAAAAAAATGAAGGTTCTACGTTGCCTACAAGCCGAGATATCGAAAAAAATAATTAGCGCGTCCAATTTAAAGTTTCGATTTCAAAAACGGAAGGGGCTATAACTTGTTTCAAGGTGCATAGATATTAAACCTATACATCCTATAATCAAATTTCGGTCTTTATTTAAAATTGGTGAAAATTTCGGCTTTTAATATTTATACATAATAAAGATACGATTTTAAAAATAAATTTTGGTATCTCGGCTTCTATTGGTCGTAGAACCTTTTCTTGTTTTTTTGAATGAAAGGCTTTTTTACCACCTTTTAAATGCAATTTATTAAAAACGTGTGTAATAAAGAATAAAAAAGTTATTGAATTTGTTTATAAGCAAACAGTTAGTCCCTTTCTAAAATGATTTTTTTCTAACAACAATTTCATTAAAACTAAGTTATTTTTCAAACTTAACTTATAGATCGGCATTCAAGGGAACTACTCCACTTTATAAAATATCTCTAGGATTGTAACTTAAGCAAGCTCAATTGTTTAAACATTGAATCTCTGGGATAAATAAATAAGATATCTCGTAAGCTAATAAACCGATCTGGCTGAAATTTTGTACACTTATAAAGACCCCTAAGGCTTCATAATTCGTGCACTACATTCCACTTATTACTATTGTTGCAGAAGTTATTAACATATATATGATATTAAAATATAGATGTTTTTCTGCTAATAACTCATTGTTTATTTATTGATTTTAATTTATAAAAAACCAAATTAGTGTTGACCACTTTTCTCTAAAATGCAATAGAAAAAATCTTTGAGGAAAAAATAGAATAGAAAAGAAAATAGAACAGATTTTCACACCTTAACCCATTGTTTATAAAAAAAAACAGGGATATTCTAGCTGTATATGGTCATACAGTGATCTTCCTATAGGTACCCCCTACCATTTAAAACTCTCAGATATCTGTAGAACAAAATACCGCGAAAACTATGATTTTTCAGTATGTAGTCAGGGCTATTTGCCCTTAACTGATTCTCATGAAATGTATGTTGTCGCGAGTTTTCAGGGGACACAGCTTAAATACAAAATTTTAACTTTCCATTATGTACAGTTTCTGAGGAAACGCTGCCCACATACATCATACATACATACACACACATACATACATACATACACACACAAACATGTTTTCAAAATAGTATTTTTTGAACTCAGGGGACCTCAAAACGTCCAGAAATGCCAATATCTCAAATTCCGTGAATCAGCATTATCAGCAATGTTACAATATTTTCTCATATTATATCGGCATATATATTACACATATGAGAAAGCAAAAAACAACAAAATGATGGAAAATGTTATTGATTTGATAGATATTGCTTTAATAATCTTATGTCATACTTTTAAGAAAACTTTGCATATAGAATGCAAAGAAAACTAAGCTTACAATTTAAAAATACATATTACATTTTAACATTCTAACGTTTTCAGTTTCAGTTGCCTGTCGTTTCAGTTCAGTTTCTAAGTTGATAGACACTCTATGACAGTAACTGAGAAATTACTGCCAAAAATAAATACGTAATGCTAATTTTTGGGATTACACTGTATTTACCCATCCATTATTATATAAATTGAGACACTGTGCCCTTCATCAAACACAGGCTGTTGCTAACGTACCTGAGAAGCCTACATGACGGCCTAATTATTTAATGTCGACATTAATTAATGCGAGACATACACATGGTACTACAATTTCATTAAAATTACCTTATATATCACGAAAAATCTTAATAGCTAAGTAGAATGTATTGTTAATGGGACTTTAAAAGAATCCCTTAGGAACACCTCGAGTTTTCCGAAATGAAATGAAATATTCACTAATTAGCGTAAGCAAGTTCTTTGCGAGATATCTTATTAGCGGCTTAATCCCTTCTCCACCTTGCGAATGGCGAAAATGTAATTTACTAAATGGGAAATGACACAATCCAGTTAAGTTCCCCAAAAATTCCCTCGTTCGCCGAAAGACATATTTAATTAAATTCATCTGAATTCTGACGTCACACAGTTCGCTCTCCATTCCGACTAATTCTCCTCCATTACGTTCGAATCAGGTTTTAAAATTTAATTTGCAGACTGATCGTCGGTCGTCGAGATTTTTCACTCCCGATTTTTGTTTTATTCCGCCGAACGGTTTAATTGCCTTCCGGATGATAAATTATCGCACGGGCGATAAAACAACCGCGAGGGAAACGCCGAGAAATCAAAAAATCTACAGATAGGCCGATTCAATTTCCCTCTCGCCCTCCGTATAGGGTCTTATATTATTAAACGTAAAGGGTACGCCTCGTATATTGGAGCCGACCCGGGTCCGCATGTTACGGTACGATCTAAATTCTTTGTGAAAGTACAACAAGCGAAGCTCTCCCCGTCACCGTTTATCTCCCATATCTTAGATAACGCCGGGAAAAAAGCACAACACATCTTTTAAATCTTCGCAGGGACTCCCGAAAGTTTCGCGAGGGTCCGCCGCCACGGCTCAATTTATTTCCACTGGGGGTTAAAACGGCACAACTAAGGGAAAAACAACTGCTCCTCCCTTATTTCATGCTATATGGCGCGTAACGCCATTAGTAATAATATTTAGAAAAATCGTGCCTTTGTTATGGACGAGGTTTGCGGGAGAAACAAATTTTGTAACTTTTTTTTATTTTTTATCGCGCTTTATCGTCCGTAAAAAATGCGATAGAAAAATGATATACGGACCGACCTGGAGGAATCTCAGGACGGTTTTGATTACTTTGGGCTTGATGTTGTGTTGCTCGGCACTTATTCAGGGCACAGGGCGAAATACGTTTCTTCTTCGTTGGATAAACGACCGCGCCAACTTTTCCGAGGAAAGTTGTTTAATTTACGTTCCAACATCAGACGAAAACATCTAAGATGATTGCCTAAATAATTACACTTACAAACTCACACCTCATTTTCCATTGCACGCGACGAATGTACTCCAAATAATAGGCCAAGCAAATAAGGATTTCACCATGACATCCAATCCTCGAGCAGGAGACCAGGATTTTTAGGTAATATAGGCCAACAGAAACAAAACGTATAGGAAGACCCTACGAGACTTTGATCATTAGGCATTGTTATTAACAATTAAACGTCAAAAAATGCACTTTTTTGACTATTTTTGATCTCAATTATAAACTAAGTTACTTTTGGGTAAAATGGGCTTACCATCCTCTAGGGAATTAAAAGACCTTTAAAACGATTCTAAACCGACCTCGATATGTTCATTTGTTGCTGAGAAAAATGATATAGAAAGTCAAAATGGACAAATTATTTGTTTAACAATTGTTATTGCGAAATTCAACCTGCGGCATTGTTATTTTCTAAAAAGTCGGGGATTATAGTGCTTAATACGTGATAAAAATTTCGGACGATAGCAAACTGCACCGAAACCCATTACCGGCATATTGGATTACTATAAGAAAGGGACGGTGCACCGACGATCAAGTCCTGAAACAGGTAGCAAAGGAATCCCATCGGATAAATTTATATTAACACCCTATATAAATAATGTAGTAACAACTAGAGCAAACCAACATTTTAATTAAAAAAATATGTTTAGAAAAATCTGCTTTTTGATCGCTTTAAAACGATACCTCGATCACTCGATAGAGTTCAGAGTTAATTTGATACTAAATAAATCAGGTTTAATATTTACTGTAAATTGCATCTAAAATGTACTATATTAATTAAGTTAGTAGATGAAATTTGCAAAATATATACACTTCGAAATCGTCTTTATGAGCTCTTCAATTTAATACCTCACTCGACATATTAGAAATAAATTCTGGATGTAGTATGAGAATATTTCGATATAAAATAGATTTTATTCATTAAATACCTAAATACTGATTTAAAAAAAGGGTAACATATCGTTTAATGAAATTTATTTACAGATACAATAATTAGTATCGACTACATACTAGTAATATAATAAGACAATTTATAAGTTAGTAGAAAATACAAACGGGTATCAGTTTGGTTGCCGGATCAGTTGGAGTACAAATCCTTCCAGTTTGACCGTAAAGATAAACACTGACATATATTGAATTAAAGAGCCTTGATAAACAGCACAGGCCACGTGATGCTCGAGTATTTAATAAATTACATGTCGTAACAAAAATTAACAAACTTGAGAACAGACAAATCGATCGCTATCGATACGTAAATGACGTTTCACATCAATATCGACTGCAAATATTTTTAATGTACTGACGTCCTACGAGAAATGCCGAATTGGATGTAAGGGATATTACAATAGACAAATCTTTTTTAAGATTCTCTGTAAATAAATAATAAAATAACATGACAATACCAAATTTTGGACCAAAAAACGTATATTTGACGCAAGTGTATCACTAAAGACAAACAATGTAACCGCACCAAAATTGGGATAATGTAAATTATTACAAAGATTTTTTCAAAAACGAATTCTGCCAGTCCTAAGTCTGGGTACAAGCGGGAAGGAATTTTGTGTCTTTATATAATCTAATTATATTTAAAAAAATATTTAAAGAAAAAATAAATTATTTTTTGAAACAACATATTTTATGATAATAATTTATTGTCTTATGTTACTATAGTAGTATGCAGTGGAAACTAATTATTGTATCTGTAAATAAATTTAATTAAACGATATGTCTCCCTATTTTAAAATCAGTAAATATTAAACTTGATTTATTTAGTATAAAATTAATTCCGAACTCTATCCAATGAGGTATCGTCTTAAAGCCCCCAAAAATCCGATTTTTCTAAACACATTTTGTTGGCTTGCTCTAGTTGTTACTACATTTATATAAGGTGTTAATATACATGTATCCGATGGGATTCCTTTGCTACCTGTTTCAGGACTTTATCGTTGGTGGACCATCCCATTCTTATCGTAATCCTATAAACCGGTAATTGGTTTCGGTGCAGTTTGCATCCGACGAAAAATTCAGGTCGATTCATCAAATAGTTTATTGCAAAATTCAATTTGTTTATAATAGAAGAATGTTCTCGGGTTTGTCAAGAACACTTCATAATTCAATTTGTTTATATTTTTGTAATTTTTTTGAAATAACCATCTACGCACAACTAAAAAAAAGCGCGATTCGAAGATGATGGTGCCCTAGGGAAACATTTTCTCCATCGATATCAATTGTTGAATATGATAAAAGGCAATTTTAAGATTGTTTAAAAAATTAAAGGAAAAAAAAACACTTTTTTTTTATGTTGACAACTCATGTCATAAGCAATATCTCTGGAAATTGTTGACGAATTTTGATGTTTCTTCTTTTGATTTGGGGTACCGTCTGAGCACATTACGAAGATGAAATTTATTTATTAATTTATTGATTAATTTACCACCTAATTTGTTGAAACAATTTTGGATTTGATGGGAACTTTCAGTTAAAAGTTTAGTATTATTGTAACTATAATAAATGGTTCTATTCCAATAATCAATTTAACTATTTCTAAAATTCAAACGGTCATGGATCAATACTAATCAATAAAACTTGGATTATACGCTAAATGCGTATTTTTGGTTATCAGGTAGGTAAAATAATAATGTTGCTCTTTTACGTTTCTGGATCTTTTGCGCATTTTTTACTAAAGAAGAGAGTTTCAAAATGAATATTTTGCATATTTCCTTCATTTTGACCGAAAGATCCATTTAAACGTATTTTACCCTGAAGATTGTATTAAAAAAGTGAGCCGTCGAGGGACGCCTGGCACATGTAGAAGTATTAAAACTATATCGACTTTAAAGTGTATACTTTTCAATAATGAAATAATATATTTTAAATCACTAAATACGCCATTAGATGCTTATTGAGATCAAAATATGTACGAGAAAGATTATTAAATTCGAGAGAAAGCAGGCAGAGTAACAAATTTTAGAGGCAAACCTGATATTTGTGAATTTTGTGAATAAATCGGTTTTTTCGGTTTTTGTAAATTTTCACAAAACTCACTACAATATTTTTATTTTCAACTTTGAGTATCTATTCTACTGTCGAATGTGTATTATAATAAATTTTATTAACATTCTTAGCTAAACCGTTTTTGAAGGGCACTTTAGTCTTGTTTTTCGGTTTTTCGAAATTTTCTCGAAATCCGCCAGAAGACTTGACTTGTTTTTAAATTTTGAATATTCATTCTTCTCTTGAATGTTTATAATAATAGTTATTTATTATACAAGCGGATAAAATGATCGTTAAACGAGCGAAATATTTAAGCACGCGCGCGGCGAAGCCGCAAGCGCGTTAATATCGCGAGTTAAACGTTCATTGTATCCGCGAGTGTATTACAACGTTTTATTCAATTTTGCCATACATAAACTGACGTTTAGCGGAGCAAGTCCAATTTTGAAGAGAAAATTTGACAAGATGACAACTATAGTGCCGCAACCTTGACAACGACGAAAACAATTTTAAACATATAAAACGTCACTTTATACAACAAAATTGAATAAATAACTATTAATCCGCTGCCTGAATAAACAAAATAAACAATGACTTTATAGGTTCTATTTGTCGTAAATAAACGTCAGTTTATATGGCAAAATTGAATAATGTTTCAAAACATTTTTAGCTAATCCGTTTCTGAGGGCACTTTAGTCTTGTCCTTTTTCAGTTTTTCGAGATTTCCTCGAAATTCGCTTTAAGAACTGTTTTTAAATTTGGAATGTTCATTCTACTGTCAAATATGTATAATGAAGTTTAGTAACATTTTCAACTAAACCGTTTCTGAAGAACACTTTATTCTTGTCGCTTTTCGGTTTTTCGAAATTTTCTTGAAATCCGCTTCAAAAATTGTTTTTAAATTTTGCATATTCATTTTACTCTCAAATGTGTGTAATAAACTTTAATAACATTTTCAGCTAAATCGTTTCTAAGAGGTACTTTAGTCTTGTAATTTTTCGGATTTTAGAAATTTCCTCGAAATCCACCTGAAGAATTACTTTCACACATTAAACATTTTAAGTCTACCATCAAATATTTATAATAAAATACGAGAAGCTAGTCGGATAGACATATCACCATTTTTTAAAAGTTATGTTATCAGACGTTAACCCTGTTATCTGCGAAGTTAAGTTCAACTACATAATTCCTCACCTCACATGTAACATCTACGCTTCCAATTTCTTTCCTGCTACTTCCACTGTAAATCCATGCTCGTAGATTTGCCTTACCATAGTTAATTTAAATAAGTACAATCTGTACAAATGTGTTTCTTAACATATTTTTCATTGTTTGGATATGATAATCGCCCGCATTTGTCGCACAATGTTATCAATTTTTATTATGAAATTGGGGGAATTTATGTGTTTGTCATAAACTATTACGGAAAGATTATTATAGTGTGAAGTTGATTTCGTTGTCGCTGTGAGCAACAATATTGTGCGGTGCACACGAAGCTAAAAGATGAGAGGAAATATCGTCAGGCAGGTAAGTAGTTTTATCATTATCGGACGACTTAAATGGTATTATCTGTTATTGTTGTTATGCAAATGGCGTAATACTTTCGTCACTATTTACATCGATACAAGATGCGATTTTGTGTGACAAATGTATTTTTCGTTTATCAAGGAAAAGCTAGTTAATAATTACTATTTGTTACAATTGCGAAGTTGAAGGCAATTGAATGATGAACAAAATGAGCTACGATAAGCTAAAATCGGTCCATTTATTGCCGAGAAAACGGAAAAAAAATAAAAGGAGACAAACTTAAGCATTCTAAACTTACATTTTACTTCACTGTATTGTATCGTTTCAGCTTTCAAGACTTGGGGCAGATCTGAAAGTCCCGCGTTACTTATCCACCCCGTCGGAAACCCAAAAAACCGTCTGTCCAGTTGAAGAGAGAATTTCACCTCTGACGCACTTATCTGAAGATGAGCGTACCATGCAGCAAACCGGTAACGTTAGAAATTGTGTAAAAATACCAATAGAGAGATATTGCAAGAGTGAACTTATACTGACAGACAGTATTTAACTCAACAGTGCTTAGCGTTCACCTGTTCATCTTTACTTTAAAACAGAGATATTGCAGAGCACGCATCTACATTTCAATGACAAGACAACATAAGCACGTAACCTAGAAACATAGTCAGCCCGGAAGATGCAAAGTTCTTAGTACCTAGTACTTTTAGAGTCCTTTTTAATGTATGACGAAGTCGCCCGAAATACATATTGGTACATTTATTAGAATATCGAGACTTGTCCTTTCTTCAACCATATTTTTAATAGTTTACTTCTTTCAAAAACTTTTATGAATAAATTTTATTTATTTTACTACATACTTACATCTATTGTCTCATTTTAACAATTATATGCTATTCCATCCGAAGGTGGCATAAGGGTAAAAATAATGCTTTACTGTAAATGGACATAAATAACGTTAAGCACTCACGTTATTAAAGTACAAAAACAGACCGTTTCTAAAGAGTCGCAGGACGGTATAAACATAAGAGCGAAAGAAAGGCTATATATTTCTCGTTGGCTAAACAGAGAACGACGTTTTGCGATGTTGCTAGCTCGCGAAATATCACAGTCATCCGCTACGCACACTGTACCGCACACATCCGAATGTGTAAAGCGATACGCGACCGCGATACGCGTTGACTTGGACTGCATGCTCGGCCGGCAACGTTGCAAAACATCCTTCTCTGTCATACTAACGAACTACTATTAGTTTCTCGTTTGCTCTTGTTGATATCGGGACAGGCGTTTCAATAGAAAAGCTCCGTATACCGTATCACAAAATGCAACTGCGCACACTCAAATGTCAAAATAACGTTGACCACAGTTTAAGGATTATACAGCTAGTGTAGCTCTAGGTCAGTCTCTTTCATTTTTCTCTGCACATTTTGGTGACCTTGACTATTGAAGTGAGAGCACAAAGAGAATTCGGACTCACTTTTTGAACATAACCTCAAAATGCAAACGTATGAAAACATGTATTTTAACAAGTCAGCAATCAACAAGTACTATCCTTGTGTACTCTGTAGACAATTATTAATGGATACCATTATTGCGCGTTATAGACTGCTCCTACAGAATTTTTAATCCGATCTTCCTAACTGTCCAATTCTTATACTGTGCGCGTTGACCTTATGTACACTAGCACTATCTCTCTAATAACATTTTCAATATCAACTACACTGCGTTATTAGTGGCCAGGTTGGCAAAAGAGCAGATAGGCCCTCATGTCCGAGAAATGGAAGAAGAGGGCAAACTAAAGGATTCCGTCATAATGATGTTGTTCGAAAATGGAGTGAGTACCGTAGTATCTAACGAGACCATGTCACTCTAGAACTGAATTCCAGCTCATGGGCATAGAAATAGATCCGGAATACGACGGGTCAGGTTGCAATTTCATGAGCACCATACTGGCCGTAGAGGAAATAGCGAAAGTAGATCCAGCAGTCGCCTTATTGGTAGATATACAAAACAACTTCGTCAATTCCGTGATAAAGAAATTAGGTACTGAGGAACAAAGGAGGATGTACTTGCCAAGTTTGGCTACCAGCGTGGTAAGTGAAAATTTTTCTTGCTCATTTAGAACGAAATGATACGTACACGGATTTTTAGTATCATGCTGTTATTTTAGTGTAGCAGTTTCGCCTTGACAGAATCTTCTGCTGGTTCTGACGCTTTCGCATTGAAAACTACGGCGAAGAGGAAAGGTAGCGACTACGTGCTGAACGGTTCGAAGATGTGGGTATCGAATTCCGACGTCGCCGAGCTGTTTTTGGTGATGGCCAACGTCGATCCTGCTAAGGTATAGATAGCATTTACGTTCACGCGTCGCTTACGGCATTGCTATTCGTTTCTTTAGGGTTACAAGGGCATCACGTGTTTCATAGTAGAGAGAGACTCTCCCGGTTTGAGCGTGGCCAAACCAGTGAAGAAGCTGGGGTTATGCGCGTCCGGGACCTGCATGGTGAATTTCGACGATGTTCGAGTGCCTGAGCATTTAGTCCTTGGACAAGTCGGCCAGGGATACAAGATAGCAGCTGGATTCTTGAACAAAGGCCGAATAGGTTAGATAATTAGTTTCAAAACTCGAAAAGTAGTTGACTATGATCTTGGGTAGTAGTAGTAGTAGTGCAAAGCTGATTCTCGTCCACTTTTTTAACATAACTTCAAAATACAAACACATGCGAGAGCTCCCAAACCACAGAACAATAAACTCTAGAACGCCAATCAGTTCTAAACAATTTGGAACCTCATAGGACAAATTGACCAGTGAATAGTACATTAGGCGGGATATTTCACCGTGTAATCAGGACAGAACTAAGGGGTCTTTATTGGCATTCTAGAGTTTATTATATTTGTATGGGCCCACACCAAGAGGTGGTAGATCCCCAGCCGGAAGGTCCACGTTTGCATTTTGAGTTTACGTCCAAAATGTGGCAGGGAATCAGCTTTATGATCAGCTTCGCACCCCTCGCAGGCATAGCAGCTCAAATGGTGGGTATCGCTCAGGGTTGCTTCGACGCGACCATCCCTTACCTCTTGGAACGTAGGCAGTTCAACCAAGCGATCTTCAATTTCCAAGTAAGTCGTACCATCTTCTAAATCAACCGAGCCGTAATTGCAATTTTCCAGTCTGTGCGGCATCAAGTATCCCAAATAGCGACGCAAATCGAATGCGCCAGGCTGCTGACGTACAACGCCGCCCGTCTGGTCGAGGCCGGGGCTTCGTTCGTTAAGCAGGCGTCGATGGCCAAGTACTACGCCGCTGAGGCTGCTCAACGGACTTGCGTCAAGTGCATCGATTGGATGGGCGGCGTGGGATTCTCCAAGGATTTCATCCAGGAAAAGTTCTACAGGGACGTGAAGATCGGCAGTATTTACGAGGGCACGTACAACATGCAACTGAACACCATCGCCAAACAAATCGAGAAAGAGTACGAGGTGTAAATGCGTCCTTTTCGACGTTAATAAAGTACAAAGCGATTGGTAGAAATAAACAACTTTCGTATTTCAAGTTCGTACTATTTGATTTTCAAATTCGACATTTCAGCATGAATTATTCACTTGAAAGGGGTTTCTGGCATGTAAAACGCCATGCTTGCCGAGCGTGTTGGCGAGTAAGGTTATCAGTCGCCCATTCTGGGTCAGACGCCACAGTGATGGTGTTGGTCCGCCCCGAGTATTTGATTTCCTCGGTACCACCCATATCTGGGAGGCATTCCCCTATCCGCCACCACTGATTTAATCAGTCTGCCTCATTTCAAAGGAGATGTTAAATCAACTAAATGATGCTTCTAAAAGGATCGGATTGAAAATGAACATTTCGAAGACCAAAACCTTAAATAACAACACCACAGAACAAATATATATAGACGGTGCAAAACTCGAAAATGTGGAGGAATATTGGGAACTTGGGACACGCAATGAGAATAGGAAAAGAAAATCAAACAGCAGAGATTAAGAGAAGGATAAGACTAACTTGGATAGCCTTCGGAAAGCTGAAATTTATATTTAGAAACAGTGAGATTCCTATAAACCTAAAAAGAAGAGTTTTCGACACGTGCATATTGCCAGTGGCTACTTATGGCCTGGAGACAATGGCGATGACAAAAAAGAACGAGCCATGGAAAGAACAATGCTTAACATCAGTCTTAGGGATAAAATAAGAAACGAAGAAATCCGACGAAGAACTAAGGCCGTAGATATTATAGCTCGTATTGCAGACCTGAGGTGGCAGTGGGTGGATCATGTCGCACGACAAGATCAGTCGAGATGGACATACATGCTCGTAAACTGAAGACCAAGACTGACAAAGCGCAGCATAGGAAGACCACAGAGAAGATGTCTGGATGATATCAAGCAATATGCGGAAAGGAGGTGGTTCCGGATAGCACAGGACAGATCAGCATGGAGAAGCATGAGGGAGGCCTATGTCCAGCAGTGGACAACAGAGGGCTGACTAACAAGAAGAAGAAGAAGAAGACTATTTGATTTTGACCTTGCAAGCAACATGTAGCGCCATCTGTCTGAAGATAGGTGTTGTAATACTATTTTGACGGAGTTAAAAATGGGTCGGACTTCTCGGGCGCCAGATTTGAAGGGGTTTCCTTGTGTAGTTGATCTATTACAATCTATAGACTATGGGTTGCATCCATGATTTGCTCTGTTCCTTCATTTCGTATCTTGCACCATCATCCTTGCTCCTTGCGTTACCTGAAGTCGACCAATTAATTCCTTACTGAGGGCCCAAATTTCAACTCCAGCATTGGCAAGAGGCCCTGATTAAATATTCGTGCTTGTCGGTCGTCCAAATGCCACCAAGGTGAGCAGTATTTGTCTGGGCAAATCTGGCATGATTTAGAAACTTGCACTTTCCGGTCGTTCGTTTTCTGCATTTTGTTATTATCAAAGCTAAAGTTTGTGTGGTCTGATGTTTTTCCTCTGGATTTTAGTATTCAGTCTAGAAGCATGCTGTTCGTTACGATTTATGATAATCTGCAAATTGTAAGTGGTTAAGGTATTTTCCACTGACAATGACGCTTTTTTGTTTCCTTTGAAGTTTCTTGAATCTTGTCAAGCGCTACAGTGGACATTTTAGGTCAGATTGTATTTCAACCCGTTGAAGTTCTTCGAACACATCTTCTCAAGCGCTACAGTGGATAACTTAGGTCGGTTTGTGTCTCCTTGTCTGACAGCTTGTCAAATTTTTATTCTAATGGTACTTTCTCTTAGAATGCCTTGGAAAGTTGCATTTACATACTCCATATTATATACTACACGAGTTAGTATGAATTTCTTCAGAAAATTTGTAGCTGGCTGACTTAAAAATATTTAAATGAGGGATGGTTGAAGTCATTCAAAATAGTCTTTTAAAAAAATAAAGTATCAAATTATTTGTAAAAACAAATCAAGCACTTAACTCAATCACTTATGTTTTGTATAATAATTTAATTACGATGAAATTAGTTTTTATTTTAAGAGGCTTAAGAATTGATCTAAGTAACTTAGGAGCTATGTTAAGTTTACATTAATACATTTTGAAAAAATTAATTACCGTGTACTACTTTTAAGTTGAAATATATTACGTACACCCCATTTTCTTAATATCTTTTCATAGGCTATTAGTATGAAAAGAACTTCTAAAATTTCCAATAAATCGAGCTCCTGTATACAATAAATATGTAAAAATTGGCAAATGTTAACAAGATTAAATGAGTTTTTTTTAGGAAATAGTCGCTGAGCGACGAATTTGTGTTATAAACGATAGCGTTTATATATGTATCTAGATATCATGTCGTTAATTGTCCCATAAAACTTAACAGACTTAATAGAACTTAATAGATAGACACATGAATATTCCATTTATCAATTTTGTTATGAACTGATATGAAAAACATTTAATATATGTCGAAATTAGTTTAAAGAACTTCTTTTGAACTTCTACTGAAAACCTGACCATTAATTTTCAAAACTTGTAAACAATTCGGTTATAAATGTAAATTAGGGGAAAAATTCATTTTGTATTAGGCACTAATTATCCCTAAAGAAACTCCCGTTTTTGAAAATTTTGCTGCGTTAATAAGCTTAAAATTTTTGTAATTGTAAACCCATTGTTTCAGTTATAACATTTTGGATTTGCACGTGTATCGATTTCCGCCATATTAACTCCCCGACAGATGTCGGTGTAATTTCCTCACAACGTATTACGCGTGATTACATCCAACGCTGCATATACGTTCGCACATGCACTTGACGGCTTGTTAGTTGGGCTGTTCATTTCTACGGAACACCACATACATAGGATTCGAACCGCAAGTTTTTAGTTCTCTATAAATCATTTTGCAGTAGTTAAAAGACGATGATCGCAATAGTTAAAAGAGAGGAAGAGAGGTCTCTTGTTATATAAACGAGGTTGATTTCAATATGGGTCAACATGATTGACGGAAAGCGTATGACATTTGACCTTGCTCTTAGTGCATGTCGCCGTTTGCAACTTGTGACAATTCTTTGTCAATTTCAAACGTTATAATGATTGCCTTCGTGCATTAGTGTAATTGGTTTAAGCTTTCATCTTAATTTGATCAAATTCGTTGTGTAATCCGTTGTGTGCCCCCATCGTTTCCGGTCCCATTAGTAATTGCCCTAGTAGCATCAATTGCAATTTGATATATTCTACCCTTTTCAAATAACAAAATATTTCAAGGAAATCAAATTTTCCGGAAATTGTCTTGGAAAATATATTTTCCTGCTTATTTACGAGCAGGAAAATTAAATTTTCCGGAGTAGTACTGTAAAAACTTTACTAGACGCAAAATGACTATTTTTTATGTTGTTTACTGTGTAACTAAAGTTGCCAACAAAATTGACAAACCTGATTTTTGTGGAATTTGTAAAAAAAAAAATTCTTTTCCTTTTTTACGATTTCTGGAAAAACTTCAGTCAGTAAAATCTCTTACTTGACTCGGAACTTTAAAATACGAGGCACTTAGCTCCTCTTTATTAATGTGAGATTTTCCCGACTTTCATGTAAATAACTACTATTACCCAATAAACAAAATTTTATTCTGAAGGCTTCCCTCAATTGTTTTACTATTAACCTGAATTGGAGCTCGACCAGTGGAAGACCCATTTATTACTATTGGACAAATTTTAACAATTCCTTATTTCCTCTACTATATTATTATTCCTATTGTAGCCAAAATTTAAGATTTAATTAATTTAATTAAATTAAATTAAAATTAATTTTAATTAGGCTGATGAACTTGAGTAAGAGTATATTTTGGAAATATAATGTAGAAGTTTCACCTCCTATTAGTTTAAGTTCTTAATTTTATTAACTAAATATATAGTAGAGTAAAAGTAAACAACTTTTACCCAATATATATTATGAGTATGAATAAAGCAATAGGCAAATAGCTTTTTCAAGCTAAATATATTAATTTGTCATAACGATATCGAGGAAAAATCCCCCGAACTCAACATAAAAAAGATATTAACCCAAGAACATATAAAAGAAAACAAATTTGCACCTAAAAATAATGAAGAAAAATTATCCCTATAAAAATAATGCTCCCATACACTACCAAAAAAAATTATAGCAAATACCCCTCTACTATAATCGATATAAAACCGAGAAGTTAATTTAGATTCACCCTCAGCAAAACCACCAAGAGTACCATTAGTTTCGGTTAAATAAGTCACAAATAATATTATACACAAAGATACTCTCCATACTTTAGAAACATCAATCGACCTGTAAGTTAAAATTGTAAATAAAAAGATAAAAAATTTATAAACAACCTTACTTCATAAGAAATAGTTTGAGCTACCAAACGTAAACTACCATAAAAAGAATAATTAGGGTTAGAAGACCACTCAGCTAACAACATAACACAGTAAACTCCTAAATTTGATACCCTCAATAAAATATTACTGATAAATTAAGACTTAGTAAATAAGGATAACAAGGTATTATACATCATAATAGTAAAGATAGTGGTAATCTAGCAACAGGAGATAAATAATACTAGCTAAAATTATAGTCTGTCAAAATAACCTGTGGAGTAATAAAACGATTATTTCGCCGGTAACCAGAGGCGTTCTTAAATTTTTACTGAATTGTTGTTAAATAGTCATTAATATAATATATTATAATATCGGAACTCGGTATTTATTTATAACATTTTATGGTAATATTTTTATATCTCCTATTTATAACGATTTGTTGGAATTTTGACGTCTATCTTACAAATTTGTCAATTCAGATATTGGTGATCAAATCTTGAATTTTCATTAATTAATTCATTCATTTTTGTATATTATTATGTATGGAGAGATTTGCATGTACTATTTTGTGAAATGTGAAAACTTGCATTACATAAAAATTTCAATTATTTTTACAACCATATACTATTAACTTTTTTGTAGCTACATTGATTAATACACACTAATTGATTCTACTAATATTCCGTCACTAACGTCACTAATGTTAATTTTGCCAGAGCAGGAAGTGACTGTGAAGAGGCATAATAAATATTTTTTACGCAATAAAGATTCTTACTTCTTATGTTTTCAAAGTTTGCTTTCCAAATTATTCCAAGAGGAGACCACAACGGATGTTCTCATCTCGGCAATTCTAGGTAAGTTAAGGGAACTGCAGCTGCAAATCTTGCGTTAACATCTCGGGTGTTTATGTAAATAACATCGGCCCATTTAAAATCAGTTTATCAGTAGTCAGTCATCATTGCCTAGACGTGCAAGTGTGTGTAATTAGACAGTGACAATTTGAATTTCAAAATAGAGACCTGAGTTTACCAGGAAACCATTAGTCCTGTGTATTCATAGTGGTATTTTTAAACTACGGTGATACGTTTTGGAGTATGGAGAATTTACCGGGACGCCCAAAATTAGCGCCTTTCTCAGTTAATAAGAAAGTTTTAATTGTGAATTGTTTCGATTCCATCAAGAATTAAAATTTAGATGCGAGTGTGGACACACACAATTTTTCCAGTTACAGACTATTGCGTATTTACTCATTTTCCCCGACCGTACGCCAGAGAGTGATTATTCCCTGTATGTTTACTATAGCCAGACGTACAATATTCGCACGTGTTTCGGGTGAGTCCCTCAAAATATAAAGCGATTCCGTAAGACATTACAAAACTCCCAAAATTTAGAGGATGCCATCTTGAATCGGTTTTGCATTTATAACGAGATCTTATTACTCCACGGGTTATTTTGACAGACTATAGAGTAATAAGTGTAAGTGTGTTCGTTTCTGAATAATTTAATAGCACCAACAGTCGCTCTGTTGATGCACGGTTTTGCAACTTGGGACATTTAATAAAAGAAACAGATAGCAGAAACGTATCGCATAATTCTCGGACGGAAATCGAATTAACCCGAAGTGCAGCCGCCCCTCTCCCCAGCTCGCCGACCCCGTCGCTCGACAAGCTATTCATCTTAATCAGCATAATTTCATTAAATAATAGTTTAACGATTTGACGCTGTATGACTTCAAGACAAACAACAAGACTCCGGAATAAATTAGCCTCACTTGTCGTGGCCACAAGCGGGTGGCGCGCGCGTTGCCGAGTCATCGTTCGAGTCATTTGTTAATTGGGTAGGGTTAAGAGATGGATGTCGTTAATAAGATTGAATTGGATTTCATATTAAAGAAGAGTAGACGATATATTAAAGTATACGGATGACGACAAAACTGCCGATGCTGGTACATAAATTATACATAGCCTGTCCGAAATGTCACGTGGACCAAATATATCGCTCGACAGAGATTTCTCTTCTCATGGTAAACGTGGAGAAATGTTTAAGTAAACTCGGACTTTTTGGAATTGCCCACATCTACTTTAACACATTGGAATCACGTTGAAAGTGCAGTTCGTACCATCAATATCTTTCTTGATAAGGACACATCACACTGCATTGTTGAATCTGTTAATATGCCGCCTAGCAGTCCTACACTTAATTTTGATAACTATTACTACTAGCACTATCATTGTTAATTATTATAAATGTAACAGCGTTAAGTAAACCCGCATTAGATACACCTTGTCTTAGATAGATTATATATATGTGATACGTCAAAAAATGACGCTGTGTACATCGGACTACTGTATCATATTTTGTTATAACAGAGTACCCACACAATTTTCCTTTCGAAATTCCCTGACTTTTCCCGCCAAATTTTAAAATTTTCCGAACCTTATTTTTGTAATCAGTGGTCTTTCACGCTTGCTTCCAGGAAGGCTTTTGGAAAGCTTTTGATTCCTGGAAAAGTAATGGAAGGATCATAGGAAGAATATCATTGAAAACTTATGAAAACGGAAGAACTAAAGTTTCTTAATAGTCCAGTCATTATAGGGTGTTCATCTAGGAAAATCGACATACCCAGTATATTAACACGTAAAAACTTCTATTTTGGCATCCTAAAACTTTCCTCAAAATTCACATATAATTGGATGGCCGCAAGTTTTAAAGTCGGGGGTCAAAGCCACAAAAATCGATTTTTTCTATATTTTTTGCAAATATCTCGTTTTCTATGGGTTTTACGCTATTTGTATTCATTATCAATATTGTACAGAATTAAATTCGCTACAAGTGTTGTCTTTAAAATTTCTTCATACCTCTAACTGTTTTCGAGATATAGGACGGAGAGCGCGCGATCAGAGGTCATGGTAGTCCCGATCAAAAACTCGTAATATTAAGGTTATAAATTATTGCTAAATATATAATTATACCCATAATTATCATTTATTATTAAATTTTCCAATAAATTCAATCTTTCTTTCTAATAATTCTAAAATTTATCAATTCAATAACACTCATAATCTCTTTCTGTATTTAAAAAATTATTAAGGGACATACTTTAATTACATTTTAATTATATTCTCATTTACACTAATTGCATTTGAAGTAAAAAATAATTAAGTACATCTTGTTTAAAACCCGTAAACTCTTGAATATTAAACCTATCAAATGACACTTTTAATAAAAACGTTAATTAAAAATTTATTTCTTATCTTCTTTATTTGTTTAGAAAGTCATTACGTTGGTATAAATTAGATTTGTTTTAAAATATAAATTAAGTATTTTCTTAAACAATTTTTTATTACCAGGTAAGTTTTATTAAATAAATTGAAACTTCATTAAAATTAGATAAGTAACCAAAAAAATGAATTTCATGTCAAAATTAACAATAAATGCTAATTAAATATTTAGCAATAATTTATAATCTTAATATTACGAGTTTTTGATCGGGACTACCATAACCTCACATGATTCTCTGATGGCGTGCTCTCCGCCCTCTATCTTAAAAACAGTTAGAGGTATGAAGAAATGTTAAAGACAAAAGTTATAGAGAATTTAATTCTGTACAATACTGATAACAAATACAAATAGCGAAAACCCATAGAAATCGAGATATTTGCAAAAAAATATAGAAAAAAATCGATTTTTGTAACTTTTGACCCCCGACTTTAAAACTTGCGGCCATCCAATTATATGTGAATTTTAAGGAAAGTTTTAGGATGCCAAAATAGAAGTTTAAGATGACTGGACTATAATATTTATTGTGATTCATAAATAATATTTTAAATTATCAATGTTACGTCGAAGTACAAGATATTTATATTATTTTTACTGTATTATGCCTTGTGAATTTCTCAGTTAAACTGCCTTAGCTTATCAGGTCTCATTTACTTTGGTTCGTTTCCATTTTTGAGGTTCAGTCTTGCGTGTTAGTTAAGATCTCTCACTTTTTTCCCAATAGGACCAAAATTTCCGAAATTTTTTCCAACATCACTGTCTTTTCCGGAATTCCCTGACTTTTCCCTGATTTCCCGACTGTGTGGGCACCCTGTATAAACATTCGATAAAAGAGTAAATATTCAATGTTTAAAAAATTATTGGATTGGATTTCGAGAAAATTTCAGGGAAAAGAAAACGAAAACCAGTAAGTATAAACCACCCTTCAGTAAAGGGTGGTTCAAATCGTTAAAATGTTATAAGAAGAACATTATTTTCAAAATAGTTACTGTGCGATGCAAGTAAAAACCAATTACTTTTTCTTTCAGAAATAATAAATTGATTGCAAAATTAACATTTAGCGGTCATATAAATTCCTTGATGTACCAGTTAAGTAGGTGACATGTTTGCACATTATTAAAGGAATAACAGTTTTCTATGTTAATTAGGCGAAAGCTATGACTTCCTTATAAATTCCGAAATATACCTCGCTCTACATTCCAAACGCAGTAACGCTTCAGTTTAAAGCCAGAAATGCATTTTCATTTAACAGGACTTAATATTACTAATTCATTATTCAAGAGAAAATACCTATTGCGAACCCATTCCTATTAAGACTAATAATAAGTAATTGGGATTTAATGTATTGGTACCGTAATTGTTTTTGCAATAAAATGAAACACAACTCTAATGAGAATCTCACTATTATCGAGATGTCAAACGAAATGAAAACAATGCTATTTATTTTACAACATTATATTCCCAACGATTAAAAAAAGGAATTAAGTTAATTAATGTTAAACCTGGAGAGCACTCAAAATTGAAATAAGAGAAAATATATTCTTACTTCCCAAACCGGTTTTTGAATCTCTTCCAATTATTTATTAATGATCTGTTAAATTTATATTAAAAAAATTCAAGAATTGTATTAAACCTATTACGTTAAGTTTTCTATTTCACATCAATTATTATTCATAAAGAGAACAACATAATTAAATAGATAGTCTTTGAAAATAATTACATATGTGATTTAATGAAACTCTATAATAGTCGCCACACTAAATTCGATGCAAATTCAAACACAAATTGAATGAATTCAAATTAATTATAACAAGTCACTAACTTCCAATTACAGTGAATAATAATGATAAATTATTTGTAAAATTTGAGAATGCAATTTTTAAATACAGTGCCTTTTACATCTTTTGTTATTTTATTATTACTATTTATTATCATTTTATTTTATTATTTTTATAGCAACAAATTGAGCTATTAAAAATGTTGGAATTTCGCATCTTCAAAAGACTCTTGTCTTTGATTTACATGGTCAATATTTTTCCAACAATAACTTTATTTGGAATTTTCCTTATCACAATACAATGATCGAGTATTATTAAATATATTTAATAAGAAATGGAATATAGACCTTTAGTGTTAAGATTTTATAGATACTTTATAGATAAATTGCAGATTTGTGAGTATTGTACGAAAAACAAAGTAAGAAAAAATAAACCACTAATAGGCACCCACCTGATAAAACACTTTCTGTATTTTTTTAAATCTCCTTAAAATGCAATTCGCATGGGTATTTAAATGCAAAGTAATGAATAGATTAATATTATGATGATGTCCTTCATATATTAATTATTTTGAGATTAATTGTCCAATTCAAAAAAAAGGATAAGTAGTTAGATAAGGCAAGCAGAAATTTGCGTTCTTTGATTTACTATTATTACAAAGGAAATAAATCACAATTTAAATTGAATCACAGGTTCAGAAGTAAGTTTACAATTTATTAAAACTAACGGAAATGCCACAAAATTGAGAAAATTCCTAGTAATGCTACAAGTGTTATTGTAAAATTATATATGCAACATCTAATTATCAAAAAATATTAAGTAATTAATCCATAAATACTTTAATACTATTTATTTGAGTTCTAATGTTAGACTGGTTTAATTTCGGAGAAAAATTCATCGACTTACAAAAATTTCTGGAATTGGTGACCTAATATTATTTTAATAACAAAATGCAAATTTGATGAACAATATTCTGAAGCCGCCAAGATGATGCATTCTTTGTAACTCCTGTTAACTCTTAAACCGCTTAGACTTAACTATATTTATTAGCCAAGAACAACTAAAAAAGTCCTACACACCTAATACCTTGAAAGGGTTGGAAGCATATCCTATCAAAGCTGTAATTTTTGTGGAACAAAGTGGAGGAATATAATAGAATAGAGAAGTTACAAGTAGGTAAATTTTGTTTAAAGGAACCTAAGTGAAGTTTTAATGAGGATTAAGGAACATGTGCTTCTCTTTTTGAGGATTGTGAGTGCTTCTACTAAGTACCCCTTTGTTAGTCAAATAGTGACTTTTCCCATAAATATTTCATTTACTATATACGATGACAGTATAATTAATTTTCCACATATACTGACTGTAATGTTAGTGTTAAGAAATTCAGGAATAATTATGGGACAGGAAAATTCATTGTGTACGTTTCCATGTAGACACATTGGATTTTCCCGTGTGTTATTTTTAAGATACCATGATATTTCAAGACCTCCCCCCTCCCCCACAAACGTTGTTTTCGGGGTTTTTTACTCATTTCAAAATAAACATTTTTCCATTTCATTTATAAACAGCCTACGTGGTTTTTCATACCTAAATAAAGTAATGCGAACGCACCATCTGTTTCGCAATATTTGGTTCCGGCGAAATTTCGCGTCGGAAAAGGAAAAGATAATCAAGAGTTAAATTATACGCCTCTTCGGGAAACATTTCAATGGGAAAAAATTCCCTCGGCGCATTTCGCGCATACCATTTTTACTCCCATTAAAATGCATCCGCACATGTCGACTCCGGTAATGAACACTTTTTCGAAATGCGAGGAATATTTGCGACTGCATCGTGATGATTTAATTCTCGCCGGGATTCAGCGTCTATTTCGTAACGCGGATGGCAGAAAATGCACGTTTTCTCGCATATCTTGGATAATTTTATTTCCGTCCGGGACGTCGAGAGCAACGGGTGTCTTTTCGAGGTTGAGCGCTCTTTATTCGTCGCCATGAAACTGCAATCGTCAAGCGACACCATAACTTGGCCTCAAGAATCACAACGTAATGTTGCTACACTTAAAAGTCGAAATTGGGAAGGCATTTCGAGAGGAACGGTGCTGCAGAGATTCGAGTAATAAGTACAGGCACTGGGTACACACTCTTCATATCATAGAAAATTTGAAAATCTTGTGCCACATTATTCTTCATACTCTCTGAAAATATTGTTCCTGGAATGTTATTTCAAGTACAGCAAAACAATTGAAGTGACATAAACCATTTTCAGTAAATTTCAAAACTATTCGTTTACTACTTTTAAATACAAACAACTGCATACAATGTGGCCGGTCTAAGAAATGGCGAATGGGCTTACTGCTGACCGCAGCCAGTAAAAGAGCCTAATTATCTCCGAAACAGTTAATACAGTCGAGTTCTAACTTGAGTAGCATTTCATTGGTAAATTGTATGAGTAACTCATAGTTATCTTTTTCGTAGTATAACTGTCAATACTTTTAAAATTTAGATTGTTTAGCCGTCGGAACGGACGACGTGATCTAATATTAAACAGTTAAGGTACGTCATACATCCGTAACAATTAACAAAAAAACCAAATGTGTGTATAGAATGTATAAACTAAAAACGATTTAAAATGTCAATTTGAAGGGTTATATTACAAGTAAAGAAAGTTATTTGTGCAAACTACATGTGTTGGCATGTGTTACAAGTTGTGCAAATGCTTAGAGTCACTTGCATATTTTATTTATAAAAACTGCATAAAATACAGAAAAATGTACTTTTTTCAATAAATTACTTTGATCTATTAAGTGCATATTTTATTTGGCGTGTGCGAGTTTCCACACGAACCCTTTTTTAATACGCAAATTACAGGAAATCCCATCTTCATCACCAAAATATTAAAAGGCAAGAGGACAAGAAAAATCAATCAAGATACAAATATTATGCCTAATGTAAGTAATAGGACAATCCTGACGGTGGGGTGGTGAGGCAATTCGACACCTCCGTTTTATTTGGTTATGAGGCTATCCAGGCTATTAAGTAAAGTACCTGGAATTCTACTTTACTAAATAAATTAGTCTTGATTTTGATATTTGATTCGATACATAATCATTATAATCTGTTTCGTAAGCTAAGGAAATACTGCAAAACAATTTTCTTAACAGCGTTGTTCACTTACTAATTACAAATACCTACAGATTTATTCATAGGTAAGTTAGAATCATCTAACGTGACACGTTGGGACAGCATAAATGTAATAAACGGATGTGAATTTGTCTTACAAAGTGCTGGTGGTAAAATTTGGGAAGAAAAATTAAAAAGGTAACGTTTTTGAAAATGGTGATTTTGGGGTTATTTTTTGAAATACTCAGAAATATTGAGACATCTTTTAGAAAGAAATGGCAGACGCAGGATTATGTCAAAAGTGAATGTGATGAAAATGTCGAATTATACTGGAAATTTTATCGATCCTAATGACGAATACTGCAATTTTGACCAGTTAATAAAATACTCTCATGACTCTAGTTGAAGTAAAAAGCAATCTGTTTCTAATTGTAGTACGTATAAACACGTGAATTGAAATAGAAAACAATAACAGGAAAAGTTAGAGAAGTGCTTGGATATTACTTTGCAATTATAGTAAATCCACTGAGAAGAAAACTTCCATGAAACACAAACGTCGAAATTCAAAGCGCGCGACCAGCTAGCGAATAAGTACAGGGTCGCATTAAGAATGATCGCCTTGACAATAATTTATCTTTTACTAAGATTTTACTAAGGATGTTTATTTATTTCTTTTCTGTATACATTTCAAATAATGGTTTTCTGCCCGCAGCTTAAGTATGTTCCAGATCGCTTTTTGGGAGGCGAGCAGGGAAGGTGTCTTTCCATAATTGCAATAGATCACAGAAATATGTTTATACAAATTTATACCGAAAACCTGAATAACAATAGCGATACGTTAAAATAAACCATCAACTAAAAGTCCACTATCACCGTCACCGACTTACCTGAACGCTTGTAAACAGACAACCATAGATCAGACAACTAAGCTTCTTAATTTTACTGAACCGACTCTGTACATCAACAATTCCCGCCAAAAGTTTGATGACTTTTCCACCAATAGCAAACGACGTGTATTAGGTGTTGTCTAACTTTACTACCTTTTCTCGTTTCGTGGGTGTTTTCTTCTCAGTGGATTTACTATAGTTTTAATGCCTACTTCAGTTGTCTTAATTTAATAATAATTGTAACAACTAAACAACAACAAAAATAGTAATATTGTTTCGGCAAATTTCCATTAATTATGCTTGTTCCTTACCTGCTCGTAGTTATAAGTCAAAATATAAGAGTCAATCAATCAGATAATGAATACTCGTAATTAACAAACGAGGTAATATGAAATCCCGACAAGACATATTACATATATATACAACAGTAATTGACATAACTTGAAACAGCAACGTACAGTATAATATTAATTGAGTTATTTAGACATACGTAGAAATGTAAAATAATTCAAACGAATGTAAGAAACCGAGTTTAAGTTACCAAAATGGACAAATATAACTAAATAATTGCGTCAATTAACAGCTTGAAATTAGAAAGTAAGCATCTAATTAATTTAGATAAACAGTCAAGTGGGAAAATATAAATAGAATGCAACGTACAGAACAATGCAATCATCAATCAATCAATCACTTATAACATGCAATCATATTATGAAATATGTATTAAACACTCAAAGAGTTTTCTGATATTTTAAAAAGTTCAGTAAGCTTCAGATATCTTGAGATAGGTTCGAAAAACTGAAAAATTAAATTGATTCGGCTATGATGCTGGCATGGTAGATCTGAAATTACTTCGGAGAGAAGTATTTTTTGACATTTTAACCAGAGGAAAACACCAAGTCTTAACCAACTGCTTTATCAAAGATGAGCGACCCGTTTCGGCTTCATAGAAGCCATCTTCAGGCTCGCAAACAAGTTGTTTTGTTTTAGGGCTCCTGTTGTTCGAAGTGTGCGGCGTCACACATACAAAACAAATACGTTGACATACACAGTTAAAATAAATAAAACTTAAGATATTAACACACATCGAACACGATTAGCTACATAAAGTTCTTTTAGGACATGGATCAAGCCCTAAAGGCGTGAGCTTCCTCATACTTGAGAGGTTGGGAAGTAACTATATGTAACTTTATGTAGTTAATCTTGTTCGATGTGTGTTAATTTCTAAATTTTATTTATTTTAACTGTGTATGTCAACGTATTTGTTTTGTATGTGTGACGCCGCACACTTCGAACAACAGGAGCTCTAAAACAAAACAACTTATTTGCGAGCCTGAAGATGGCTTCTATGAAGCCGAAACCGGTCGCTCATCTTTAATAAAGCAGTTGGTTAAGACTTGGTGTTTTCCTCTGGTTAAATTATCATGGCCAACTTTGAGAAGCTGGACAACCTTATGTCGTTATTTTTTGACAGTCTACTCTAAGAGATTATCCAAGTAATTACTGTTTATATTTGAACAACTACTACTTACATACAAATTTCGGTTTGGTTCTGAGTGGATTTCAGACTCATATTTCATGTAATGTCCATTAGTGACATTCTAATAACATTCCAAATTGAATTATTATATGAATTAGCTTCCATTGATTGTCTTATCATCGCAAAAGCCCATGTTTCCTCCTACTGCTTCCGCCAACTTCTGATTCTATTCTTTCAACGTTCTGATAACGTGTAATTTCAATAAGACCACGCAAGGATGTATATATTCCACGAAAATACATTCTTATTGAGAGAAATGTTTCCATATCGTCTGATATCACAAAAAACCGTTTTCCATCCTCTTATTTATTCAGTACGCTCTCCATATTTCAACGTTCTGAAGCTATTTGATATCCAAAGTACTTACAAATCGCCTGCACAATTTCGGTGAACTAAAAAAGAGGTTTCGAGTGGCCATTGCTGATATTCCTGCGGAAATGGAATGCAACATTCGATTTATTGCGTCGAGAAGAGATATGGACCCATTGAAAATCGTTATTTTAAAATACGACACTGAATGTTGGTTGGTTTTGCACTACAATTTCTATTGAAGTTTCAAACACAGTAATATTTCTGATGGTTTCATCAAATAATCCTTCGTGCTTTGCTCTAGCCTGGCCCCGATTTCACGATCGCTTGGAGGATATAAATGTTCGATATGAGTTGCTCTAGTTTTACAGGTAAAATTCTTCTACACTGCAACTTAATCCTCGAGCTTACTTGCACACATTCATATTTCCACCGTAATCGTGAAGAATAGTCCCGAGTGAGAATTATTGTACAATCGTAAATCACCTCAACTAAAACTATAGCCCTTTAAAACCCCCACAGAGAAATATTACGCTACATTATTCATTTGATAAAATGAAAACGATGAAAAACAGCATCCATCTCTCTTTTTTTATGCCTCAAGGTGGCAGTTTAATAAAGCGTGTCACGTTTAAGAAACGTTGATAATGCAATTCCAAACTGTTTATAAGGTACGTTAGAAATAGATATTTCATAAATGAAAGGCGTGCGAAAGGTGGCCTGATATACATTGTTTCTATTGGACATTTCGAGATTTGTTAGAGTAATATAAACGTACTATTACTTTTCTCTTAACACTCTCCCTTTTTAAAGCTATACATCACATAAATCAAGTTGTTTCCGATGATACACTTTCGATATCGCCAAGCAATACATTACTTTAGATAACAGTATTACGTAAATTAATCGTTACAGATGCAGTCCACGATCCAAATTATAATAGATCAATAGGTTGTATGGCAGTGGTTACGTGACCGAGCAATCAGTCCGCATATTTAACTTTATAAAAATTTGGCATAGCGGCGGCTCAATATGCGGTTAAACTTCGCTAAATGCGGTTTCACGAGAGAGTCTATACAAGCGGATAATTAATTAAAAGTAATCTACAATTGGGGCATCAAATCCTGAAATTTGTCAAAAATTGAAAACGATTTCAGTTTATTTTTTGACGTGACAAACGTCTTATAAATCGATGTGCGAGCTACCTGCACTTTCCAGAAAACACTGTAACGTTACGCCAGACCCACGCGTGCGAGCGAGAGTGAGAGCGTTTGCCTTGCGACGCATCTATCTCTCTTCTACTACAGCCTCCGAGTGAAAGCTCGATTTGGCGATCGGCTCGGTTCGCGAGCGCGATGGAGGGGGTAGGCGAGAGCACCTTAGATAAAATTATCTGAATCACATTATTTACTGTGCATACCATCGCTTATTACTATTACAATAACAATTGCGGCAATAAGGTACATTAATTCTTGCATTCTGTGTTGGATTAGTTATATAATCTCATATATTTGTTCTTGGATCATTAAAGCAAAGTAGCATCGGTCAACGTGTTCCATGTGTCAAATTTTCCATGGTGTGCGCTGCTTGCAATCCCGCCGTTTAAACAAACTAAAATTCGGTGTAATAAATATGTAAAAATATTCATGAAGACACTTTTTAGTTCTTCGTGTGTAACAGTTTGCCTAAATCTGGCAACTAATCTTTCTTTTTCTAAATTTTCTCATTGTTCCGACGAGAACTCGTCGCCTCTCAGTTTTATCTCCCGTACACAGGCGTCAGAACTATCCGAGGAGCTGCGAAAAGATTTAAATTACTTATTCTAATAGTTCTTTTTCCTACGTTCTTTGAGCAATCACATCCGGGATTTAATTTATTCATAGAGAACGGATTACTTTCATCGCAGTTGCTATCGGGACGCCTCATCACGTCCGCGTTTTCGGGGACGCCGACGCGTTCCTTCCGGCGGGCAGAGATGCCTCTGGGTTCGAGGCAGGTAGTTACAAGTAAGGGAATAGGGTTATTAGGGGATCAGGATGAATGTACATTTTAGTCCGTATCTAAACCAGAAAAGCTGTCACGTCAACATTTATGCTATGGTTTTATGGAAGGATCAAAATATTCCTTACTTCCGGCGTTCCCATAAGAACGTATTATTTGTTTACATGCCAACGTAGGTGATAGCGAGGTGCAAAGAGGGAAGCAAATAGGGCCGCCACTGACGAACTGTGATAGGCAACAAAACAGTTACCCATAGGCATACCGATAGTGAGTATCAAAAGGAAGTAAAACCGAGAAACTGAATAGTTTCTATCCATTAATTTTATCCAAATGCATTTCGGTCTCCAATTTTCGATTGATACGCCAGTGCTGAATTTATTTATACGGGATTTAATTGCTCGACATGGACCGTTTTGTTTGTTGCCATAAATTAAATGTTTTTTATCAAACTGGTCTATGGTAGTTTTGGGGAATACCAATCGCGGTAATCAAATTGACAGGGAAAAATTCGATTCGGCGATCACGGGTCGGGAATCATTCAAAGCACGTCAATCAGGGAAATCGAATACTCGTCGTTTCAAACAACCACGAAATCGATGAGGGTGTAATTATGGACGTAGTTATTTCCACGAGGTTTTAATGAACACCTGAAAATAATGCGGCAGAGACAATTTTACATTAAAAATCATAAAGCTCCTAAAATGGGTTATTTTGATGGAAATGGACGATACGACGAATTAATGGAAAAATTCTAATATCGATTTCAAAGAAAAGCATGTAATGGACTCATCGTATTGTACGTTTTAAATGGGCTCTATACGTAATTCTTTGTGATAATTTACCAGCTTTTTAACAGAAAAAAAAATTTTTTACACAGTCAATACATATATCAAAGGAAGCTTCTATATTACAATATGACAAAAAATTGATTTCTCGAACTAATTTGTTTCAAAGATTTAGATTCATATAGTCCTGAGGTTAACCCATATTATGTTATAGATGAAAATTTAAAAAATAATATTTATGGACTATTTTTCCTGACATAAGTATATAAGGTACATTCTACTTGACATAAGGTAACATTGCTCCATTTTTGGCACTAGTTTGACTGGGCTAATAATGTAATCCGTCGAAAGAGGTAATGTGAAACTTTCGTACTACAACATCATACGTTACGAAAGTAATTTTAGTATAACGAGTTTTCTTACAATAAAACTATCCTCATATGAGGCAACTTTGGAATACAACTTAGTTTCCATTTTTCCGAGACGCATATTTCACGAAACACGTCATCATAAATGTTCCTATTCGTCCCGGTAATATTTTTCGAAGAGCTAATATCACTTTGATGGTCGTTGAATTTCCAATTTTTCCGACAGATGTTCCGGTACATATTATCTGTTTTCTATGAATACGCGCATCATTCGACGTTAATTCCATATCTTGCCGGAGGGGGACAGTGCTTAAGCGAAAAGTAACGATAATAACGTTAAAGATATTGGAAGATATCTGGGCGGATAGTTTGAAAAGTTAAGAGAGAAAGTAACATCTGGAGCCGAAAGGGGAACCGTCGAAAAGTATAGGGTCACGTAGCGTATTTATCCTATTCGAGAAAAACGTAAGGGAGGAACGTGTCTCCTGCCATATTGGATACGATGTTGTTTTACTTACGATGCGCCGTAGAAGTTAAACGAAAATTTACAACTTTGCTGGTGTATAGAAACATTTATTATATCCAGACGAGGTTTATGGCTCGTAAGTCTCAGGTCCATATAGAACAACAGATTTTTGTTTGTTTGAGCAACCCTTAAGCAATCACAGCCACACATTTAGTTATCAATAAAGATAGGAAACTTCAAGAATTTTGTTACATTGTGACTTGTTGATATTGTGACCAGTGGCGTATCTAGCAGTGTTACGTGTGTTCCGGGAACACGGGCCCGGGCCCCGTTAGGGGCCCGGTCGTCGGGGGGAAAATTTAAAAAAATTATCATTGTGTGCGGCGGAAATTTTTGGAACACAGGCCCGGAGCTGGGTTAATACGCCACTGATTGTGACGAAGTGACATTAGGTAAGTATCCCAATATTTTCGTAAAGTGTCACAATACATAGGAAGACACTCTCTTTACGCCTTATCACATTGAACTTGTTGCCTCCTACTCTTATTGATTGTGATGGTGATTGTGTATTTGTAATCATGAGTTGGTCTATTTTTTAACCAAAATAGTTTTGAACGGGGAACTTACTTCTCTTAATTTTGAGCCATTATTGACACTGTGCCAGCTTTTAGAAATACTTTTTTCAAAAACACGTGGCATGAGGTGTGTAACATTATGAAATAAGATTGGACTAAATGTTGCATTTTAAAATTTTAGGTTACACCTAGAATGGGCTGCGCCACGGTAAACGCCGCTTAAGTGATAATGATCCTGTACTTTTCCCCGCCTAAGTGATAATGGTCCTATACTTTTTCCCTTGCGTAATAAGGTTTCGTCATAGATATGACAAATTACGCTTTTTCGGGATATAACTTCTTGATATGTTAGTGTTATCATCACTTCTAGATGCTTTAAGGGTGTATGGTAAATAGAGTCGGTTTCATCTATTGTATAAAACTTTGTTGCAATATTAAGACCTCGATATGAATGTTACAAATTTTGGAACAAGTATCGACGAAATTACATTTTACATACAATCCAAGAGTAGAAGGTCAATGCTCAAAAACTTTCACCGTAAAAGACATCCTTACTACTACATGGTTCCGTTTGATGAATTCAATTTAAAATATTCTCACATAGTAATTTGAAATGGTTCTGAGCACTGCTTTTCAATAACTCGAGGATATTTCATTGTAAAATCTCATCATAATGATTTGTAATACTGTTAGTTGTAAAGGTGGTTACAATTACCCATAATTTGAAATGTTCTCTGTAATGAAACTAATCAAGTAAGGTAATAAGTAATAAGTATAGACAGTAAATTGGAATTTTAAAAGGTGTCATTAAACAAATTAAAACTGTATATGAAGCAAGTCTTCATTAGAAATAAGGACAGTATTTGAAAATTGTGAAAGTATGCGTACTTAACAATGAACGTTACAAGTAATCAATTTTGAGCAATAGTCACTTCTCGCTCTTTTAATTCACTGTAGTAGTGGGACTTTGTAACCATAGACTGCTGCTAATTCAAAAGTTGTATGCAGATAATTCACCGGCAAATATGGCATGTGCAAAGCACTTGCATTTAATAAAGGTTTGCTTTCAACGAAGTTACTACTACATAATACAAAAATAGTACCATTTGATTTCCCAAACCAAAACACCATTTTATACCTATCGAGCTGACTCGTCGGAACACTCGAATAATTCGACGATTCGTTATTGGGGCCGAAATAAACGGCGAAATTACGCCGACAAATCTTATCGTCGCAATTTTGGGACCGCTCCAAATCCATTTTACTTAGCGGCAAATATGAAATAGAAGAAAGAGACTATCAATCCTTTGGAACGTCTAAGCTCATTTCGCGTTATCGAGTCGTACACAGGGACCGGTTAGAAAAGTGGAATGCAAATCGGGAAATAGGTCGGACGCATATGTGAGATATGCCGGGCGATTTCCACTTCTTTCACTGTTCTCGGCCTAAATGGGGATTCCATGCAAATCTCGATGTAAAGTAACCCCCCGGCGAAAATTACTGAAATCCACTAGTTGCAAATTAATGAGCGCACTAAGGCATAATGAAAAGAATGGTCCATAAAATTACGATTTGTTCACCCCGAAGAGTAGAAAAAGAGAAGGTGCCATGCGAAGGTCCCGGAATTAAAACAATGAAATACCCAGACCGGGCAATTAAAGAAACTAAAAGGTATTCGCTCCTCCTTTTTCACTTACGAGGGTGAGGCACCCCCAAATGGTTTTTTGGTAAATTTATTTGGTGATATCTTTAAAACGGGACACGAATTTAAGGTCAAGAGTTGGTATCGACTCACATATTACGTACTCGAATGCCTTCACAGACCTTGAGAGATCAGGTCAGGTCGGTTACTTACAGGGTGCACTATGTGAAAGAAGTAAGATAGAATAAGCAATACCCAGAAAAATGAATAAAATTCAAAACAGACGTTTACTTAAGACCACCGACCTAACAATTATACCAAATATTGTTTTGTACTCGACCTTTTCATAAAATGAAAAATTTGCCGATCCAAATAAAGTAAATATTCTATTTCGAGATGAATTAAAATATAATTATGCTAAATTTTCATTTTAAAAGACGCAATTGCTATAAAATTAACAAGAAAATTCTTTTTTCTTATCACTTAAGAATGTCCTCTTTTAGAATGTATTATACGCTACTCCAGAGCGAGTCCAATAGACCCGGAGATCGTAACAAAAAAGGGAATAATTTTGTACAGGCTGCCACTGACATGGGATATATTTATAGGAAATACAATTTTCATTAAGTGTTAAAGCATATTTAAACTTCAACTTTAGTTAGCAAACTCAAATAAATTTTTAAAATAAGTTTTTAGAGTCTTCCATTTATTTGAACACAAAGCAAGATTGCATATTCACTATAAGCTTAATGGCAGATAATGTATATCTTTGGATATTACTTGATAGTTAGAATACCATTTAAAAGTCATGACTGCAAGTTGTCACTGACACATAGCTTTAAATAGTAACTGGCGGCATTAGAGCAAACAGTAAGAAAACTTACTTTTACATAATTAAAAACTCACTTTACGTGACAAATGTGTCACAGTAAATTTAAAATAATTCATAATAAAATGATATAAATAGGATTCCATATGTTTGACTGAGAGTAGAATTCGCAATTTAAATACACTACAATCTGTGGAAGTGCACAAATTTGAAAAACATCTTACTATTAATTGTATCGACAAATTGTGATGGGTCCGCCAATATTTTTTTGCAGTTATTAGTTGATTAATTTTATTACTGTTGACGCTTACGTCAACATTATTTAAGGGAATTTTAGGTGAAGAAATCATAATTTATTGTAACCGAATTTAGGGAAATTTTTACATAATTTAATCATTGAAATTAATGCGCGTTGTTTTACAAAACAGAAAAATAAGTCATAATTAAGAGCGAAGATATTTATGTAAAATATTATTGGATTGTTTTAACGTTCGCACACGAATCAATATCACTAGCGACCATTACACGTTACTAGAAGAAAACAATTACGATTAAACGTGAACCGGTCAAGTTCAATTCTCCATACTCAGCTGACTAAGCATAACACGACGTCTAGGTAACTTGATAACAAACGATTCTCGAGAAGGTCAGTCTATAGTGCAAGGTAACAAAACAAATAATATCTCATTTAACCAATGTAAAACAAGATGTATAAAAGCTCTGAAATTTGGGACAATAAATTAGTATACGATGTATGCTCAAAACGACAGTGTGTTGTGATCTTGCTTCACGCCACCCCAACCGACAACCCCGGAGAGCACGTTACGCCCTCTCTCCAAACTACTAGAACTTCAACCCGGACCTGCACGTTACGCCCTCAGGTCCACACCGGAGAGCACGATACGCCCTCTCTCCACACACCTAGAACTTCAAGAATTTCAAGAGATCACGTCACGCCCTGATCTCCAACTACAGCTACAGTCTCCAGCCTTACAAGCTGGAAACAAGATTCATCTCCGCAGCCACCCACGAGCTACGAGAGATATCTACATACAGTCCACTCTCTAAAGAGATCATTCCACACTTCGTTCAGTTACTGAATTTAAAGTACTTACATACTGAGTAATTAAGTAACATAAACGTAGTATTACATGTAAATCTATATTTTGTAGCGATTTGACAGAAAATTGTTTCTCTCCCAATTTCGTTTAGCTCTCAAATCTTATATCTTGGGTAAATTCTATTGCCTGTAAAGGTTATACATTAATTCCATGGCTATTGGCATTACTTATAAATTACACGATTTGATTTATTATTACTTCTCCCCTTTAAGGCTAGAAAGATAACGATTTTTAAATTTTCTCCAAATTGTCGCCTGCCAGTATTTTATGCGTTGTTTTATTACGATAGCATTGATTTTCCAAGTTTTCTCACCTTGAGAACCTTTCTCATCAACTTTAATTAATGAGCCATTAAATAATTTATATCGACATGGATATGTACGAGGGTAATGGAACATTTTCATTAGATTCCAATATTTCATAATAATAGATGGATATGTAAATGCATATCATGTAATACGTACCTTAGACGCTATTACTGTTATTGTCAGTGTGATTGGAACATTGACAAGCAGGTCGAATTTTTCTGCATTAGAATAGGTTCATTTTTATCATGCATTAACCAGATAATAAGAGATAGATATTAAGCACATATATCAAGGTACTAGATAATAGACAAAAGGAAAAGTTATTTGAATTTTTAGTAGTGCTATGATACTAATTTGTACTTGGTTGTGAATTGGTCCAATGGAAGTAATAAGGTAGAATATGACATACTGTAAATAAAGGCAGTTATTGTTATCGTTATATGAATAATAACTCAACCAACAAATCGTAAAATTACGTGCCACCGACATTTCCCCGATACCAAATTTCCTCAAAATTTCCATTTTTTCATATTCCACCCACTCATTTCAGTGATAACGCGGCGGCCATCTAGGAAGGGTCCTCTAATTTTTGCCGGAAGCGTAATATCCCGGCATTCCATAGTCGCGCCGAAAATTTATTTTCCCATTATGGAAAGCCATAGTCATTCGGGCATATTGCTTGATTTATAAGGGTGGCATCTTTCGACTAAAATGTGAGAGTAAGAATTTTCAAACAAGCTTTAATTATACACGCAGTCTAGTTCGACTTCTATTGGAAATTCTTTCCGTTGGCATTTAATTAACTTTTTTTAAAAGGTTCGTCTCGTTCCGGGATCGGCTATTCGAGAGTCCCCGATTCGGGTACATCCTTTCGAGTAACGTAATTGGATGTAATAAATTACTACGCACGAGACGCGAGCCGGTAATTTATTTCGATTATTATCTCCGTAGAACTATAAAGTCCCTTCTGATCTACTTATGCAAACACAATCTCCCGTCTCGCGTGCATCCGTTTCAAAAGATTCGATTTCGAAGACGTGCGCCGGGACTTAATACCATCGCGCTGTACTTCTGTTTTTGTCAACTTAATTGGATAAATAATTGATTTTTAATTCTCCTACGTCCGTTGAATGGGAGGCGCCTATTTGCCTACGGAACGATCGGGAAGGAAGTGGAAAAGACAAAGAGGCCCCCTACCCTCGATTTCCCCAAACTTTCAAGGATTCCATCAGTGCAGTTCTGTTTGCAGCGGAAAGTTGCTAAGATGCAACCACATGAAAAGCCTTTGTCGGTCCTTATCGACTTCGGGGAAGTTTATTCGAGTATGCCTTCCATTGAGCACTTTCAGGGTTTAACGTGAAATGAGGAGAAAAAAGGATGAATTTACGACGATATCGCTAATTTAGTCAAGAGTGGATTGAAAGCAAGCTACCCACTTCTGATATTGAAGTCTCGAGAAAGGAAATTGTTTGAAACCATAATTCGATTTGGATTTAGCTCTTGCCAGAAATATGATTTTGTATTTGGGAGTTTTGCAATGAAAATTACTGGTCGAAGTACAAAGGGAGATTATTTCAAAATAAACTACTCTAGTTAAGCAATGCAAAATGACCGCATTTTTGGAGACCGATTTCTGTAAAATGCACAGATTTATGACGAAATCCTTTTGCAATACTCCCATTAATTTTTGGAGCTTTCACTGTGAATAATTGATTCCAAATATAATTACATTGTTATCTGTCTAGAAAATCAAGAAAAGCGTAAATCATACATCAGTTACTAAGCTGTTATATTGCAACGAGTTAACTTAGATCACATTGTATCTTCCCAAGGTGGAACTTTTCTGTCAAAGAACATGTCCAATATGTTCCAAGCAACGTTATAAATTGTATTGAAGGAATGAGCGTCATTTAAATAAATTGGCGATGCGCCAATAGAACTGTCAATGGAACTGTCTTATCATCTTTTAATACTAATATTTGGCAGTAGAAAAATATCGAGGTACCTTGAAAAATATCGTACAAAGACAAATGTGCCTTGTGGATGCGATTTAGTGAAAAATGTTATTAAAGTTTATTACACATATTCGATAGTAAATTAGATTTAGAGTAAATTGAGAGTACAAAAATTATGGATGGTTTTCCAAAGATATACTTTTCTTCTTCAGACAGCCTTAACACATACAAAAACCAATAAATCAAATTCAGAAAATCGACCAATTTATAATACTTCTCATGTATGAGAAACTATAAAAGTTAAGGTACGGGCCAAGTGGGTAAAATTATTTCGAAATAAGGTGATTAAATTCTCTTTTTCATGCAGTTAGGATTCACACTGCCTTGGATCGAAACCAATTCAACTATTAGCTGGAGAGTTATATTTATATGTCGTCTAGAAATGATTTGTTATTTCACATTACCGAACTTCAATATCCAATTAGAGGCCGTGACCAGTAATTATGAGCAAATGAAGACTAAATCTAAAATATTTGTTAAGCTCTCCATATACCATTCTGAGGTTAAAATACGCAAGTGTATTACTAATGGAAACATAAGTTTTTCAAGAGATGCCTTTGTTACCTCCGATAAAGCTTTGTGTCACATTACTTAGAAGGAATTTCCTCAAGATTTTCCAGGTAGCAAAGCAAAACCGGCAAAGTTGAAAATGCTGTAAGGGTTATTTTTTGAAAAAAAAAAACAAACACGTTGCACTCTGGGAGTGCCGACAGCCGAAAGCTTGCTTTGTTACGTGTAACTTTACAAAAGGTTAAAAATTATTGTGAGGTTATGAAGTAAATGAATGACTCGCCAACGTTTTATTTGAAGTATATCTTAGTATTATTATTTCAGTCTATAAATTCAATTTGTAATGTTATATAGTTGTAATACGGTTTAATAATTTACAATATAATACGAAATCGAATAAGAAAACATATCTAAAATTGAAAATACAAAAAAAAACGACAACGCACCTCCTTCTCAAAACATTCGCAATTGCATTTTTATTCCAAAACATAATGCCAACCTAAATACAGTGCTATATAGGTATTATGTATACATCGGTCATCTGACGGTCGGAAATTTTGCGTATCACCCGTGTGTTTTAGTAGTAGAAGAACCTCGCATAAAGAAAGTTTGGTTTCTAATAAGTACGTTAAATTTAATATTGGACTCCTATATGATAGAATCCTGCTTTAATAGTTACAAATTTAAGAAAGAATTTTGCTTGATGAACGCGTATCACTTTTACTTGCGAAACCGGCGCCCCAATTGTACAACGTGATCAAGAATAACTGTTTGAGTTGGCAATGCTGAATTTCATTTTTAAATGGTACAACTGGTAATTTGAATTTGCTATTTAAAATTCAAATTTCTGGTAATCTTTTCAAATTTATTGATTTAAAATGGTTTTCACGTTACAACACGAAATTTTCATTGGAATGGCGTACTTTCGAAGCGGGATTTATAACCCAATTACTGGTTGGCTCTCTCGAAGCGACATACCAGCAATTTCAGGAGTTGTTTCCGGAGACTTTGGTCACTTTTGCTGTCTTTCTGAAACATTGCATGCGAGTAGTTGAACGTTATTTAAACACAGGGAGCGTAAGTAAACAAAAATCAACTGGTAGGCCTTCTACTCTAAACGAGGAAGTTGTCGAGGATATCAGAACTCGAACGCAAAGAAGTCCTCATCCTTAAGAAAGCTCTGCCTTCAAAGAGGTTTGGTCCTTATGCCTCCTCAACCAATTTTCATTCTTACCCATAAGACTTCCACTTTTCCATGTTGTTCTAATTCACAGTTTTACAGGTTTATCATATGGAAGTTGCTCCACTGTTCTTAAAAAGAAATTAAAGTACCACCCTTACAAAATTTCCATCGTCCAGTCATTAACCCCTCCTGATCACCCGCAGAGAGTTTTATTTTGCAATTGGTTCGATGACATATTAAATAATAATTATATCCTTGACAATACCTTCTTTTCCGACGAAGCCTCGTTTCATCTCAACGGCTATGTGAATAAACAAAATTACAGAATTTGGTCTGGTTAAAATTCTTATGCTATCAGAGAGACACATTTTCATCCGGTTAAAGTTGGTGTTTGGTTGGCAGTCTCAAGGACGCGCGTGTATGGGCCGATATTTTTTAATTTTACCGTCAATTCGGGAGATATATCCAACACCTTTTGAGGCCTTTTATAAACCAATTAACAGACGAAGAGCGTCAAAGTGGATATTTCCAACAAGGCTCTGCAAGGGCACATACGGCTCGTGCTACTATGGGATATTTAAGAGAGAATTTTGGCGACAGAGTAATTAGTCAGGGCATTTGGCCAAGCAGGTCAAGATCTCACTCCATTAGATTTTTCGTTATTTGGGCTCTTGAAGGACAATGTCTTTATGAACATATTACATACTGAAGAAGAGCTGCGAGAGGCAATAGTTCAAGAAGTGGCAAACATTACCCCCAATATGCTCGTGAATATCTTCGAGAGCCTAAAAAGAAGAGTTAATTTATGTCTGGACCAAAATGAGGGGCATTTTGAGCATTACCTTTAGCTGTTTAATTAAATCGTTGTTATGTATTTCGCGTTTCATTTTCTAAGCGTTAATATTCATTCAAATAACCTACAATCTTATCGCTGATTGTTATGTCAAACTTTTGTCAAATAAACATATCTGGTTGTAGCGTTGCAAACCCTTAGGCAAAAAAATCCTTCAGGTAGGATTGCCAACTCAAACAGTTATTCTTGATCACCCAGTACTTACAGCCTGATATCATAAATAACTTTATTAATACAATACGAATTGAATTCACATTTTCACACAATTTAGCGTTGAACGCTGGGATTCGATTGAATGTAATTTGAATCAATAATATGTAGGGGTAATGACGTTATCGATGCGCAAATCGAATTGTATCATTGAGCGCATCGCTACAATTTGTATATTGTGAATTGCCTGGGAATCTTTATACTTAACTACCTCTTAGTATTTACAGACGTCTAATGATGGCCGTGTATACTCTAACCAGTAGTAACTGGAACTCTCAATAAAATCTGAATTTACCGAGGACATTTGAAAAGAGCCCGTTTCTATACAAAACCATGGGACTTATCTTTTTGCTTATTCAGAAACCCACTGGTATTTTTAAAATGCAGGTGTTCAGTTGCCCAAGTGAAATCATACAATATGTGAATGTATGGATATGTACAGATAAAGAACTAAAGGGTCCATTGGACCGCATTTTCTTTACCACAGCGGCACATCGTTTGTATCTTCTTCTTCTTCTAAGGTGCAGGTGTACAGTCGATCAGTGAAATCGTGTACGAGGATGTAAGCGAGACTCTACAGGTACTGGATGGTCCACTGGACCATAAACAGCGGCCACGTGTGCTTTCCTTGTGATATCTTCTTCCGCACTTATACTCGAGAAAGCAGTGGTGTGTGAATGTGTGTGCCATTTGTTTGTGCGATGTGGAAGTGAATTCATTGTTAGTTATTATCCGTAATGATACGCCCATGGAGGACAAGGCGGCATCGCTCTTCACTACTTAAAAAGCCATTAAGTGTTTTTTTTGTGTTCCAATTGTGACTGGACATAGTATAACAGAAACGACTCACCTAATTTACTCTTACTAAAAGACGTTAATTTTATTTTGATAATATAATGCACCATTTACTTCTGTTGCGTCAAATGCAGTCAATTCGTATTACCTATGAGTCAGTTGAATGTTTTCCTGAACGACGAGGGTGCAATAACTGCAGTGGAATAAACGGAGGTCGGTTTGATTTTCTTCTTTATATCCGTAGTCCTAACCAATTTTCGTTATTTTACCCCTTAACGAACGTGGAGGCATAGTAAGGTGAAAAAATGAAATGAAATCTTGTTATAAATTTTGATGGGTGTCCCTCGCAGGAGCTGCTGTATTACAACAAACCGCAGCAAATAGCTGTACAGAATCCGTGGGGGAGCCGCTCGCTGATTACAGCGCTCATTTATACAAAGCGCTATTCTTTCCTTCTTTCCATTCATCCCAGAAATAACCTGCCACAACAAACGCCGCAAAATTATATAGCCTCAGATAATACAGTAGCGACTTTTGTGTCGACGCTTTTTTTTCCATCGCCACTCCATCCTCGTCTCATATAATTTAAAGGATACTCGATAAGCTGATGTGTATGTATGTCTACGGTGGCCGATGCGTGTTCAAGTACAAATTGGCGATGCCATCCTCATTGTCTTTCGAGAACAAAAGGGTCGAGGCCCGAACAAAGGGCTGGCGAATTTTAGGGTAGTGTATTCCCTTTTCCGTCTTTTTGCATTACGGGAAAAGTTGTTTTCTTTCAGCGAGCACGAGAACGAAAGTGCTTCTATTGATGATTGACAATTGAATAAATTTTAGGGAGAAGGGACGGCGATTCTCACTCCCTCTCCCCTATCCTCGTGTAAAGTTTTATGCACTTCCTTACAAAATATGCTCGGTAATCCTTTCCGCAGGAGGGTGGTTGCAGCGGGTGTGGAAACTTAAGTGAGGGATTCTATTAATAATGGAGATTAATAATTTCCACATGATATCATGTTCTACATTGTTTCGGGTTTCTTGGTTGGGGTGGATTTTCTTCACCTTACAACGGATAACTAAAAGGCGTAAATTATTCATGGAAAATATACATCTGTTAAGAATTTAAACAAAACCGCTTTGTAACTAAGCAAGATGTGTGAGTGAACTTAGCGACGAATCTCCAACGTCGAATTATGTACGTCATTTCCGCCAAATGTTACTTCACCCCGTAAATATTAGAAAACTCTGGGAGTATATCTTTCTACACTTTTGTTATTATAACAAAAGATAGAGAACACAACGGATTATGAAAGTCAAGAAGTCAAGATAATGGCCCAGAAATGTAAATAAATGAGCTATTTCGAGAGTTTAGAATTAGGTTCACGTGCAATGGAGTCACATAACATGCTGTAACTCCAGAAATACAACTTTCTACACTTTTTTTATACCAAGCGAAAAAGGACATACCTAATGATCACAAAAAACAATCACAGTTAGAATTTTCTAAATATGTCAATAACGGAGTTATTTCGAGATTTTCGAATCAGGTCCATGTGTAATGTAGTCCATGTGTAATGTAGTTACTTAACAGGCTGTAACTTCAGAAGTATAACTTTCTACATGTCTCTTGTTATACCAGATGATACAGAGCATAAAGACCAATAAAACAATGATAAAATTTTTAAGAAGTGGCAATAACCGAGATATTTAGAGATTTTCCGATCAGTGTAACGAAGTGTAACGTTTAATGGAGTTATGTACGCTGGTCTAACTTCGAAAGTATAATTTTCTATACCTCTGTACTTCAAATTAAACATAAAGAACACAATGGCCTATGAAATGGCTTAGTAAGTAGATCTAAAAAATGTCAGTAACTGAGCTATTTCAAGAACAACCTGATTCGGAAATATAAGAAGAAAAGTGTAGAAAGATATACGTCCTCTACAATAATTCCGAAACATATTTCTTATTTTGAGGTGATGTAACAACCGTTGGTGGAAAGGTACCTCGTTCAAAATTCGACGCTGGAGATTCGTCGCTAACTTCACACACAAACACCTGAACAAAGATCGCAGAAGCGTCGTTATGGCAACAAATAGCATCGATATTCAAGGCGATGTAAATGCAACGTTTTTGTGCAGAGTTTCAGAAAACGTACAATTATTTCAAAGGTTCAGTAGAAAATTCAACATCTCACAATTTGACATGGACCACTAATTAAAATGAAATATATACAATAACAAATCATAGTTTTATCTTTCCTTCTTCTTTTAATTTGGGTTGAGTAGCTATATTATCGACGTTCATCCCCCGAAAAAAATAAAAGAGATTATAACGATTCATCATTGCCGCTACGAGCAATTAATAACGCGAAATTTTATAACCAGAAGCGAGATCGTTATCGAAGGCATTAAGGAGACAATCTGATGTGAAAACTTTCCAGTTGACTGCCGCGGAAAATTCTAATAGAAGTTTGTCGTCTTTTCCCCCTCGAACCCAATATATGATTCACGCTATCTGTTTGGCTAGAAGCTATTACTAGTTTTCGCTTTACGTCGACCGAGAAGAGCGGTTCCAGTCGAGCGGAGCGACGGGAGCGCGCAGGGAAAATATGTGTTTCTGAAAAATGGCACTTCCTTAGGAGACAGTTGCGAGATTAAAAGGGAGGGCCGTTTCACTTTCGCGTGGTCCTCCCTAATCGATAACTCGTTCCCTTACGCGAGGTGGAAAACGAACAAAACAAGCGGAATTCCCTCAGAAATTTTATTTAAGAAGAAAACAGACTGGGAGTTAATAGGAAGGCGTTTGGAAGGATTATCACTTCAACAATACTCGTAGTATATTGTACAAGTGTTGAAAATAATAGATTTCACACGAGTTTGCAGAATTCGTCGCTAACATGACGAAGGGGCGTATCTCAAACTAACAAGTTTTGAGTAATTCCAATTTAAAGATTTTTATTAACTTCAATCTGAGTTTGCTTTACTGTAAAAGATGCTTATAAAATGCTGATAATATAAAATATTGCTTCGATGCCAATATGTACAGTAGAGTCAAGACTCACTATTTCTGTTTTAGCAAAGGGTTAAAACTACCCTGAGAAGAGATACGCCCTTTCGTCTTATTTTGAATTATACCTTAAGACATACAAACTTAATTACGCCTTTTATTATGATATATTTCCTAACTAGTGCAGACACTGCCACTCTTCCGCGCGCGATTTCAGATGGCCGATAGACTCGTACCGGAGTTAGACCAAGCAATCAGGTGGGAAAAGCTACTTTGCGTACAAGTCAGGAACGCTATTTATTCTGCGAGCTCGTGGATATTTTTCCGCAGTTATTTGCTTTGGCGTACTTTTCCGCACTAGTGTGGAAAATTAACCCTTTCTAAACCAAATTAAGTGTGCAAAAGTACACTTTTCCTTCCCAAGTAGAAAAAAAAAATTTTTATTATAACGAAGAAGAAAATACATACTTTAATAAATCGAATTTTTAAGTAGCCTTTTTAATAAGTAGCCTTAGGTCAAATTTATAATGTTTATAAAACAAATAAAATAATCAGCGTTTATTAAAACGAAACATATAATGTAAACATGTTGAAGTAAACAAAAACTAAAAACTGAAACCAATGTTAAGTTTTGTGAGATAATAAATGCTAATTAATAACATTTCTTATTTTTTTTACCAAATTTTCAAATAATTAAACAAACCTAACCTAACAACATATCTAAGAAAAAGTATGCATTACAATACAAAAATGTTTGTGTGGCAACTGCTGGTGAAAAGAAACATGTTCTGGTAGTTTAATAATGGGAGTTGTTCCACTACACAGTGCCATAAGGTCATTATATTTCTCAATGGATATTTTTGCCAAACCGGGATTGAGGCAAGGTGGCTGTGCTCTGATATTTAGTGCAGTTCGTTTCAAGGTAATATATTGGTAGTTATTCTGTAGATGACTATTTTTGAAATAAATCCTATCGTTGCTACTTTTCTGTACCATACCTCAACGTTTCCAATCAATTGTACCTCCTTTATCATCCTTTCTAACTGCCAGTATTTTTAGATCGTTGGAAAGATTCTTAAATTTTAAAAAGTGTCGAATTTAAACAATAAACAACATATGGATTTTTTCTGCTTGAGAGTTTTATGACTGGTGCTAACTGGGACGGTACAAATAAATCTCCAGATTTTTTAATACCGCGATCTATTGTACTGTGTGCTGAGTCGCCCTCATTATGGTCGTGGTATGATTCAAAAAATCTTAAGGAAATAGACTGTAAATTTTGAAAAACGGTAACCGCATGTAAAAACATCGCAGCCTCAATAGAGTTTTTATTCCGTCCACTACATCCATCGGAAAATAGAGAAACAGTAGTTATACATTCGGTGTCAAGTTGTTTTACGTATAAATACAAGCATGTGGAAATTTGACATGAACCACGTTTACTCAGACCTTCATTCCATAAAAAACAGTGGCATTGTTTTGATTTAACATTATAGATAGTTAAGTTATAGTTTGCTAGTCGTCACCGATAAAATAGTTCTTTTTTTCATTACAAATTGGTAAAAAATTACCTGCTGTAAATCAAAAACCGCACATACTTTTGAATTATCAGCTGTGTCAGATTAGATGTGCTCGATTTTGGCTTGGATGCAGGTCGATTTTTGAAGGTTATGTTGTCGATAAACACATGTTATATCAGGCGCAACTCATCTTTAAATATAGTATAATACGACGAACAGGCGTAAGTCTAGTTACGCATATTCGTCGTGTTTTGTGATTTCAAATTTGAGTTACGCCCGTCGTCTATCTCGTAACATTGTAGCAATATAGATACGTCTCTTCGCCGTATCAAAATATACTTAAAACTAGCAACTATGGTGGGCGCAACTCAAATCCGGATTTTTTTTAGATACGCCCCTTCGTCATGTTAGCGACGAACTGAGACACGGACCTTGGCGAGTGGTTTAAGCAAACGAGTTTGCGTAAAAGAGTGTTGAAATTTTGTCAGAATGGGGCTCGATCTATTGACTATTATTGGTAAAAATTTGAAAGTGTTCCGTTATACGGTTTGCCTGGAATTATAGCTTCAGTAGGTTGAAAACGAACAAAAGAAGTGGAATTTCCTTATAAATTTTATTTAAGGAAAAGACAGACTGGGAGTTAATAGGAAGGCGTTTGGAATGATTATCACTTCAACAATACTCGTAGTATATTGTACAAGTGTTGAAAATGAAAGATTTCACACGAGTTTGCAGAATTGAGACACGGGCCTTGGCGAGTGGCTTAAGCAAACTAGTTTGCGTAAAAGAGTGTTGAAATTTTGTCAGAATGGGGCTCGATCTATTGACTATTATCGGTAAAAATTTGAAAGTGTTCCGTTATACGGTTTGCCTGGAATTATAGCTTCAGTAGGTTGAAAACGAACAAAACAAGTGGAATTTCCTTAAAAAGTTTATTCAAAGAAAAGACAGACTGGGAGTTAATAGGAAGGCATTTGGAAGGATTATCACTTCAACAATTCTCGTAGCATATTGTACAACAAGTGTTGAAAATAAAAGATTTCACACGAGTTTGCAGAATTGAGACACGGGCCTTGGCGAGTGGCTTAAGCAAACTAATTTGCGTAAAAGAGTGTTGAAATTTTGTCAGAATGGGGCTTGATCTATTGACTATTATTGGTAAAAATTTGAAAGTGTCCCGTTATACGGTTTGCCTGGAATTATAGCTTTAGTAGGTTGATGCTCAGTAATATGAAAAAATAATCGATATTTTGGCACAAACATCTTTACAGTTCCTAGAAGGGAGGGATAAAATTTAAAAATACGTCGTGCTAAATTTTTCGCAAGAGGGGAGACAATTGTGGAGAGAGAGAGAGTAAAGGATTTTTGATTGGTCATGAGAATGAGAGTGGGATTCGAACTAGGTACAATTCTGGGAGAAATTTGGGAGAGGGAAAGAAGGAAGAGGATTGAAGAAGGGATTCCGGCGAAGACCGTGGGGGTCGAGGCTCGCCTTAACAAACTTTCGCTAATTACCGAATAAGTTTTGATGAATTTATTGAAGCGACTTAAGTGTTTGTGAGTGAGCCGTGGAATCAACCCCCTGTAGCCTGGTGGCCATCTTCGTCGGATCATCACTCTGTAGCCTGGTGGCAATTAGTCTCTTCGGGTCATCCCTCTGTAGCCTGGTGACCTGGTGAATTTTAGAATTCACGTCTAAGGAATTCTTGAGTGCTTACATTGCATATTTCAGACTGGCCATAATTAAACCGCTTGACGATTATTTTTGCTTTCTTTCGACAACGACACATTAGTTACTTTTATAGCTAGCCGGATTAAATAGTTTTTAAATAAGTAACTAAAATTCATCGTAACCCACCAGGCCTATTTAAATTTCCTTTTTCTTCCATCACTTCGACTCCATCAGACTAGAATTTTAGACCTGCGCACCGTCGCCATTCTCGCATAATTCAAACAATTTAAATCACCTTTTTTCGCACGTAAAAGTAATTTAGCCGGCCGATAAATCTCGGGCGTCAAACTTTTGTGAGCGCACCGTTCCGACGATGCAATGTCCATAAAAGGGCGAGAAAGTGATCGCGGGCCGAGAAGTGCCATTGTGCTAAAGTGTATATAGATCCAGTAACGAAATGGGACAGAGAAATTGACTTGCTTCCATAAACTTATTGTTGCGTGACCCGATTGATTCGAACGGGGAAATCGGAGGAAATTTTTTCCCGTAAGAAGAATTTAAAGTACCGAGACCGATTCGGTACGGAACGACTCTGCCTTTCATCCAGTGCGATTTCTAAGATTACGTTATGGATTGCGGGCGACTGATGGTTTCGCCGCTGACGTGACGTTACCTTCATCGATTAGGTACTCGCAACGCTGATGTATTATATAGATAAGTTGCATGTAAGGGTAGTTTCCGAAGTTGTTTGTGAACCTGTCCGCCGTTAAAAATTTCTCGAACTAGTCAAGAAAAATCGCAGGCCAGGCGAAGATTAATAGCTGTTTACAGAAAGTTAAGGAATTATATTTTGTAAAGTTGTAACGTATGATGAAGGCCTGGAAAGTTTCCCTGCCGAAGATAAATCAGAGCGATGTTAGTTTTGATTAAAAAGGTCGTTAAACGTGTTTTTCTTCCTGTAAATTGAAAAGAAACGTGTGTGTGAGTGACTTTCGCCCGGAAGATTTATTCCACATATCTGACGGGATAATTTCCCGAAACATCCGTTCGGCTCTTACAGGACAGAAAAATTTTCATGTGTCTTTGCCCGTCGGGAGATAAAACGTTGATATTGTACTGCGAAAGTGAAATATGTTGTTAGAGTGAACACGGAGCGCCTAGAGGGATTTTCCAGAGACAGGCAGGGGAAACACTCCTTGTCCGGCGCTAAACACTACATTTGCATACTGTCTCAGCGTGTCACCTCGGGGTGGAATTTCGTTATTGGTTTTCCCTGAAAACAGATTTAGACCTGCCGAAACTAGGTTCGCAAACAGCCCGAGAGACGGAGGTGGAAACGGGATTATGTTAAAACTTTGTTTTTCTAGTCTTATTATTAGCGCGGTCGAGGGGCCGAAACAAATTCATAAATCATAATGATTGTGGATTTATACCTTCAGGGTCGCCCCGAAGGGATGAAATAAATCCCCTAAGTACAGTTTTCGGTTATTTGTACGAGAGGGGGCCGGTCTCAGGTTTAACGGTTCTCAGACGAATCTCGCTTTTACCGGAAAAATATACTACGTAACTCGTGTAGTTAGTTTCCATGTTGGTTTCATCATTAATTATAACATATGTTTCATGGAAAGCCCACAAACTTCTGTCGTGTTTCATCGGATATTAAACAGGAAAGATGATTTGATCTCAAGCAATGGGTTGTTATCATATGGACGAAATATGATCAAATTCCACCAGGCAGATAAATCAAGCTAAGGAAGTGGTAAAAAGTCATGTAAAGTGATACTGATTCATACTAAAACTACTAATAGACCATACCGCAATGATATCACTACTATTGCACTATTAATATCTTTCAGCATTCATTGGGGCTGTAAAACAATTTTACCCCAAATATAACGATATTCATAAAATTCATGTAATTAAGAATATGATAGTAAATGAAGTAAAGATAATAAAGTGGCAACCTAAAATCAATAAAATGGTGGCATTGCATTATTTTGTAAAACCACGTTTGGCAAGAAATATTATACTTACCACCCTTACCAAGCGTTCTTGATTTAAACAATCCCACTGCTCAGTAGTAGTATTCTACTTCCATTCTTACCTGAAACAAGCAAAAAAAACACATGAATATCCACATAAGTCCATAAAAGATAACGTACTTGTATCTGTATAATAAGGATATCATTTTACGGTATAGTACTGTGCTGTGATAATAGTGTGCTTTAGTGTTGGGTAAAAAGCACTTTTTGAATGGGCTCGGTACATCGTACCCTGTCTCAAGTAACTTTGTAAAGAATGAGGTTGGATTATTTCTACAGGGTGTTCTTAAATGATACGCGAATATTTAAGGGAATGGAATGGAAAATTGATGATGTCCAATGATGTTACATTACAGAAATATTGGGTATTATAGTTTAAGAAAAAAAAATGATACAAATTAATATTCCCCAAACAGCTTGAAATATTTTGGTGATTTTCAGTACCTAGCGACATTTATTTAATGTGCATGTTTTTCATTGCAAACATAGCTTTGAAACTTAACAGTGGCATATGTATAGGCGCTGACTTTGATATTTTTAGATATTGTGCGCCAATGGTTTTTGAAAAATTATTTAAGAATTCCCCATTCAATCTGAACGATAAGTGCTCCCTTGAATTCTCTTTGGAATGCGCCGCCGTTTTTAAGGATTTTCATATTTATCCACTAAACTGGAAACTTCATTTTAGAGAAAAGATCAAGGGAGGACAAAGTTTTCTTACTAAATGCATTGGTTCCATAATGAAAAAACGTTACCATTAGTGCAAATATAGCAATAAATCTCAAAAAACAGTTTGTAGTTTTATAGTACTTACTTATGTCACTCGTAGTGTTCAGATTTTGCCTTGAGGAATTTTACGAAAAGATAAAGAAAAATGCCAAATTTTAACAAAACCGGTATGACAGTTGATAATTAACTGATAAATAAACTTAATAATCTTGCACTCAGCTACGAATACAAAATAAAACGAATTTTCGAAATTTCATCGAGCATGAAATTAGGCTTCTAGGCACTACGAACCTTGCAAAATTGTGCAAAAATTAGTAATTCTTTCTCTATTGCTCTGTGTTCTCAATATTAAATACTTAATGAGTTATCTAGGCATATGGATATTTTTGTGACTTTTTTACAGTTTGTTTAATACGAATTTAAGCAGATCTCGGCACATTGCATTTAGTATAAAATTTTTCTTAAAATCGAATTTGAGTAGAATGGAAAAACTAAAAAGATGGGTCATTTAAAAGGGGTTAAGAGTGTACATCAAGGAAAAATATTGAGAACATATAGTAATGACCTGTTTACCTTAAAATTAGGACTGAATATTTAAGAAATACAACAAATCAGTTTTAATTTCAAGAGGAGTATTTGTGAATTACTTTAAGTGTAGCATCTTTTTCTATAATGAATGGTGATTCGGCAATAATTTTTTAGAACGTCAAGTATTGCCCAAGATTAGATATTCAAGGAATTGCAGGAGTATATGTAGAATATTATAACCATAGCATCTTTTTCGATAAAGCATGGCGATTAGGCAATAAACTTTTAGAACGTCAAGTATTGCTCAAGCTCAGATATTCAAGGTAAAATTAACAAACATTAAAATCCAATGCATAATATATATATATATATATATATATATATATATATATATATCTATATGGTACAACTGTGCGTCCGCCCATGTTAAATCTTAGGTTCACGCTGCGTCCAGTGTCACTGAGCGTCCGGATATACGGACGCTCAGTAACCCTACCCTAAAAATTTGTCTATGTGATCTCTAGGATGGTTAGAGTACCTTGGCGCAAAAAAAAGCAGGAGGTGCTCTGACACCTAACAATGATCCCTGTATATAATCGTAGTTCAGGCTTTCACCAAGCGTAGCGTTGTCGGCGTCGAATTATATACGTGTATTTAAATGTTATATGGCGTAGGCTTACCAAGCTTCCGAATATATAAATCGTTATGGTGGATCACTTAGCGTCCGATTGTATACTGCGAATAGTGAAACGGTTCACTCAGCGTCATCTATTATTAGCACATTTATTCATATTTAGGTAGATTTAAACCGCCACTCTGCATCCTATGAAATATGTTTAATGAGTGGCTATTTACTGAGAATGAGACTTTCGGGTTGGGAGCAGACTACTGATAAGTCGCGGAAAACGATCATTTTTCTGTTTTGTTGGTTAAACGGGTTATCGTATAATCAATGCCAGTTAATAATGATGTAACCCAATAATGCCCCTTAACTACTTCATTTTCTACAGATTGACAGTACTCAAATTAAAATTTGTCCTGTATAACAATTTACTTTAAAATTTTCGGGTTTTAAGTCGCGATTTAAAAAAAAATTCAAATTCAATAAATAAGCAATAATTTAGTGAAAATTTAATTTTTGGAATCTTTCCTTTGTGCGGATAAACTTTTAATTGATACTGAATAAATCTTGATGTCGAATACTAATTAAAGTCTCGTAGGTTCGTAGTTGAGAATTTTATTTGTTTTCAAATAATTAACAATTACGTAGCAAATAGATTTGATATAATTTGAAATTCATTGCGTTAATTAATAAAGGAATCTTTTTGTAAAAAACGCGCGGATTTATTAATGAATGGTAGTTTTACAGGTGATTAGACACCTTGAATTTTTTTAAAATTTTTAGAGTTTGTGCATTTTTTGTTACTAGTACTAACGATCAAAACTCGATCACAAAAAACATTTTTCGCAGTTGAAGAGATTCCTTACAAATTTCTTTCTTCCATTTTTCCCAAGAACCTTTCCCTCGAAGATATTAGTAAGATATTAAAGATGAATTATCGATAGTTCCCGATATTTGCCCCTTTAGAACAAGGAAATAAGATTTTCCCGCTTTTCCCGCCCGAAAAACCCGCTGAGTCCATCCAAGATTTTTTTGTGTTAATTTAGTTATTGCTGATAAATGGCAAAAAACAGTGATTTTTTACTTCATTTTAATCCTACGTGAAATTGATGCATTTCATTAAAAACCATTAAAGGCAATCTTGTAAAGCAGGGGTCGGCAACCTGCGGCCCTTTGCAACTTTTTGCGCGGCCCGCCAAAGCACCAATAAAATTTTAGGAAATATCAACAAACATAACACTACCAGGCAAAGGAAAGTTAATCAACTAGCTATTTACAGAAATCAAAAGTTTCCAGCTTAAAATAAAATTGTTTATTTCTCAACTTGAAAACAATAATTATTGTCATTTTCGTACTTTGCAATCGTTTTTAATAAAAAACGACAAACATTGTCATTCGAATATTTTTATTGAGTTACTAAAAGTAATGGATGAAAAGTGCCGGCATCGGTTGCAAGATTTTTATGCAAAAGAAATGCAAATATTAATATTTGAAAATCCTTTAAAATTTGATATTGTAAAAGCACCAGACAATTTACAACTATAGTTAATTGATTTGCAGTGTAACTATGTATATAAAAATAATTTTGATAAAAATATTGCATTTTAGTCAAAATCTACCAGAAAACAAATTTTCCAATTTAAGGAATTTTGCAAAATCAAAGATTTGTATTTTTTCAACCACCTATTTATGCAAATAAACATTTTCAAGAATGAATTCCATAAAGTCAAAATATAGAGCGAGGTTGAAGGACGAAAATTTACAAAACTCTTTGAGGATGTCAGTATCCCAAACACAACCGGACTTAAATGAATTATCAAACAATATTCAAGAACAAAAATCGCATCGAATTTTAATGAATGAGTAAAATGAAATAAACTATTTTCCTTAATATTTTATATATTTTATCTTTACATATTGATACATATATAATTGAAATTGTATTTTATTCTTTTTCCTTTTAATGTTGTAAAATTTTTATTCTCTGACATTATTGTTATTATAGCATGTCAATAAAAAATAACTATTTTCTATACTTATTCATACTCGTATATGATATAAAAGCACTATTCAAGTTACATTTGAATGTGCGACCCGCATAAAAAAATTTATTTTGAAAATGGCCCGCCGTTCGAAAAAGGTTGCCGACCCCTGTTGTAAAGCATAAAAAAAACCTTCAAAATTACCTATGGTACAAGTTTTTTAGTGTATTTGTTGCTCAATTATACAAGGAAAAAGGAAAAAAGACGGAATTTCTAAATTATTTATAAATACTGCAAAAAGGGCTCAACAGCTTTGATTTTTTGTAAAAAGTATGGTATTGTGGTGCTAAAGTTTCCATAAAAAATTCAAAGTGATTCGTCAAATAGGTATTGCAAAAGTGAATTTGTTTATCCCAGACAACTTAATTTTGATATAAATTTCTACGTAAAAGAATAAAGTTAGGGAATTCTGAAGAGTGCTATTTGAACAATAGGAATTGCTCTATCAATGTACTATGTTGAAATTCATTTCATTTCTTAGCTAATAAACAATTAGAATAACTCTTTTGTTTTCAACTCTAGAGAAATAGTCTTCTTTTATCTTAAAAGGTGTTATTTTTATACCTATTATAATTTAAAAAAAAATTGCCCTACGACCAACAGGAACGGAGTTCAGAGACATGTTTGCCCTAAAAGATTAAGTTTTTTTTATATTTACATTCAAATAAAGTATACTTTTTTCTTATAAAATAATATCTATGTGGTGTGCATCATTTTTAACAACTTCCTAATGTTTAAAAATAAAAAATTTGTTATAAACATTTCAATAATTAAAAAGAAAAAAGAAAAAAGTTACATGTAGAAGTTTATAATAATTTGTGTAAATAATGATTTATTTAATTAAAATATTAGGTTTATTTATACATTTATTATATATCCCTATTGTTCACAAAAAAGTTATCATGAGATACAAAGAAACATTGATTATTATTATATAATAAAATGTTTTGAAAATCTTTAAATGTTTATAACAAATTATTTATTTAAAAATATGTATTAGGGGATTGTTAAAAATGAAACAAACCGTATCGTTAATATTTCATAAGAGCTAAATATACTTTATTTGAATATAAACATGAAAAAACTAAATTTTATTTGCTAACGTGTCTTTTTTCAACTTTATAAATAGATAAACATTTCTTATAATAAATTTTGATTTTTTTTTAAACGGGACTTTACTTTTATGCATTATGCAAATCGAAAAGTTAAGAAAAGGAACAAAAAAATTATAATAAATTGTTTAACAAATTATTATGTTTATTTATTAAATTAACAAACAACAAATTGCTTATTCTTGATATACTCGACAAGCTAATACAAGCTGAGAAATAATCAATTGATGTTAATTAGTTTCGGAGATATAACAACTTCCATCAGTTTGAAGATGCAACTTTACTTCAAATTGAGCATCCACATCACACGCTACTGGCTGGCTTGAAAAAACCTGATTTGAAACCCTACTTGATAATTTTTTTAAATTGCTAGACCGAAAATTTAAAAGTTTATTTTTATACAGAACAAATTGAAATTTGAGTACCGTTAACATATAGAAAATAAAGTAGTTAAGTGGCATTATTAGGTTTCATTATTATTAACTGGCAGTTGCATTGTTTATACGTTAACCCAGTTAACCGATAAAACAGAAAAATGATCGTTTTTCGCGACTTAGCAGTACTCTGCCCCAAACCCGAAAGTCTCATTCACGGTAAATAGTAACCCATTAAACGTATTTTATAGGACGCAGACTGGCAGTTTAAATATATCTAAATATGTATAAATGTGCTAAAAATAGACGACGCTGAGTAAACCCATAGATAGACAAATATATATCAGGACGTCGAGTGACGCATTAAATATAAATAAATATGTATAAATGTGCTAAAAATAGACGACGCTCGGTGAACCTGTCTGTAGTCAAAGACGCAGAGTGACGCCGCCAACGTAACCGTTCATATACACCTTATATACGCCGGACGCCGGGTAAGAACGTTCTTGGTCCGGACGCGGAGTGATACTGCATACAAGTATATATATATATATATATATATATATATATATATATATATATATATATATATATATATACGGAGCTTTTCTATTGAAACGCCCGTCCCGAAATCAACAAGAGCAAAAGAGAAACTTATACGTTAGTATGACAGAGAAGGAAGTTTTGCAACGTTGCCGGCCGAGCAGGCAGTCCAAGTCAACGCGTATCGCGGTGGCGTATCGCTTTGCACTTTCGGATGTGTGCGGCACAGTGTGCGGAGCGAATGACTGTGATGTTTCGCCAACTAGCAACATCGCAAAAGTTCGTTCTCTGTTTAGCCAACGATAAATATATGGCCTTTCTTTCGCTCATAGCATCCTGCGACTCTGTAGAAACGGTCTGTATAATAATATATATAATATACATATAAACATAGGAAGAATAACCCACTACTAAATATAACCATTTCTTGGGCTAATATATTATTTTAGAAGAATTTAATTGTTTATACATTTTAATAATTGTGTACTTTTAACTTCTTATTCAATAACACAATGAATCAATATAAGTATTTATTGGGTTAACTAAAACAATTAAATTTGCTAAAAACATTAAATCTCTTAATTATAAATACAATTACACAATGACACAATAGCCCTTACTTAGTGAATTATCGTTAAGTAATAAATACTGTAAGCAGGATTGATAGGAAAAAATGTGAATACAAGACAGAAGTTTGTTAAACTAAATTAACTGATTTTGGTATTTCATTGCTAAATTAATTTTGATAATAAACAGAAATTTCTCTCTTAAAATTTCCATGGAATATTTTATTTTATATTGCGGTTCATATTGGAACATTGTGTAATTGTATTTATATTTAACTCACGGAATTACCTATTAATAATATTTATCATAAGTAATTAAAAGTATACGTTTCATTGAGGTTTTTAGAACATTTAATTTATTGGAAAATAGCGTATTAGCCCAATACTGTGTTTACACCTCAAACAAAAAAAATTAAAAGTAAACAGTTATTTAAATTTATAGCATATAAAATATTTTCAAAATAATGTGAAATTCCGATATGTAGGTAGTTGGTTATTTTCATTGCAACCTGCCAGCTAAGTATTCTATTTAACTTAAATTCAGATTAAATTTGTTTAGTTGTCACACTTAACAGTAATGACGGTTATAAATAAACGAATTGACTTTATGAGCCGTGCATTTCCCATTTCATCACTGCTTCATTAAGGGTACAATCCCATATTATTCCTTGGTTTTCAGTTAAAACCTCATTTCGACCAACTCATTCGGTACGTAATACGGTCGATGTATCCCGCGGAATTATCATTTCGAAAGCAACAAATGCACAGATTTGCCCTCGATATATCATTTTCATATGATAATGGCCTGTATATTCGTTTTGTGTTACTTGGCATCATTTCCAGACAAATTCTACCAATATTCAGTGGAATGCATGCTATTGACTGTTCTGTTACGTCGCCGGGATATAAATATATTTCATATCAACGGTAATAATTATTAACTCGATAAAACGTGTTGTATTACAACGGATATAATTAATTTTCGGATAATGGTAACCTTTGATTCGCGATCACTACTGTTATGTGAGAATCTGCAACAGTGAAATTAATATCGTTAATATTGGACCTTTAATCAAGCGAGAGAGAAGAAATGCGGAATCTATATTTTTCGTTTACAGGCTTAAACGTGAAGTGAAATGTATTTCGGAAGTAGTACACGCTACTCGTTTCCCACCACCACTACAACCACCGCATATTTCAAGACTTGCGAACAATTCAATTACAACTGGCCGAGCTAACTTATGTACACCGTTGCATCCGGACCGTTTGTCTTCCACGCTCAAACGTCGGGAAAGTGTCGTAAAGCAGGCCCACACAATTACTCTGCTTGCTTATGGTCCAAGACCGTCTTCCAAGGGAACATCTTAATATTTTACTATGTACACGCTGCATCGAAACGTAATCGTCGGGAAAATCCTCGTCGTTAAATGTAAATTCGGTTGCGATCGATTTCTAATCTGTGCGAAATCAAAGGGAAGTTTTAATTAGTTTGCTGGGTAAATAGTTGAAAACGGTAATGGTAACTGATCGACGAGGGGGATGAAGCGTAGAGGCAACCTGGACCCATCATCCATCAACTAATGTCGTCCTTGTATCCTGCAGATATCCTGCATAATATCGTACAAAATATCCTGCATATATTCTAAATGTCCTGCGAAAGGCAGGATATTAAGAAATTGGTTGGTAGTTAGTACAATTAAACTTTCTACAACACTCAGAATGGAACGAAACAATAGACTCTGTTTTCTATGACGAAGCAGCATAGATTTAGAATCTTCATCAAATCAGCCTATCATTTGCTTACCAGTTAATCAGGAGCATTTTCAAATGTTTATTTGTTATAAGTGTCATAACATCATTTTTACCATTTATGGGGTTTTCAAGTTATTGTTTCAAATGTTTGGTAAAAGTAAATTAAGATGTTATACAATACGCTAAACGTTGACAAACCAAACAATAATAAAATATATTTAACATAATATGAAACATATGACCTTAAACGATATTTGTAACGAAATAGCCGTAACGGCATAAGAAGACATAATTTTATGACTGTTAACGAAATAGTGTTATAAACTGTCTACAACCTACGGAATATAACGAAACAATAAACTATATGACGAAGTGGCATAAATTATGGACTTTCACCAATTCAGAACTTCATCTGTTTGCTACTGGTAAAAGTAATGGAGATGCTATAGAACTTATATACATGAACAAAGCAAAGAGTAATTGGAATAAACTATAATAAAATATCTTATATAGGCTATTGACTATGTCATTTAATAAGGAATTAACGCGTGCAAGGTATTTTATTTTTCATACGGTCAATTGAACTCTAAAGAAATAAAATCCAAAAGTGCTCCTAAATTTAGCAATGCGTTTTTGAGGACGGGGTAGGTTTGTCCACTTTTCGATTTTTCGGCTATAGCGCAAAAACTATGCATTTTTCGAAGATATGTGCCGTAAGATTTCTTGTAGAGAATTAAATTTCCTATGAAAATGATGTTTTTTGAAGTAAAAAAAATAATTTTTTTTAATGAAATAAATTCAAAAAACAGTTAAAAAGTGGATTTTTTTTTAATATTTTGACTATAACTTTGTTCTCAGTGAATTTAGGTATAGACATTGCTTCATAAAAAAGAAAGCTTATGAAATTCTCTTTAAAATGGTGTTCTGCAAGACTTTGTGTGTTGAATATTGACTGAGATATAAACGTTTCAATTCAGCCATTTTTCAATTTCGACTCCCTAATGTATGCTTTATAACATTTTTCATGCACTTGAATACTTGCAACATCTCTCAATAATTCATGTTTTTCATCGTCTCTTTCAATACTAGCAGCAATTACACTTTCAATACTTTTTTTCCTAATGTTCTCGTCGTATCACTTTTCAAATCCTTGTTACAATAAAAAAAAACACTTTTCCATTTTCGAATTTACTCTAAGTGTTGTTAAAAATACCTTGAAAAATGTATTTCAATACAAATACAAATACTTAAAAAAAACTGTATTTTAATGTATTTGCAATACTTTATTTTGCAATGTATTTAAATACAAATACAAATACTTTTACAATGTATTTAAAAAGTAGTTAAATACTTTTTAAAATTCTACCAACATATGTATAACGCCTTTCTAATTGAACTTAATCATATTTAAAAAAAAATATTACCTAAGCATAGGTATTTCAATCATCATGATGATTTCTCATTAAAAATGAGAAAAACAGTCTCTAAAAAATTTGCTCTAAAAGTCTAAAAAATAAAAAAAATTCATCATGTATTTAAATACTTTAATAGTATTTTAAATACAATCTAAAATAAATGTATTTAAATACTTAACAACACTGTTTACTCTAAAACTCAACTGTGCTACGCCAATTCTAGAAATATAGTGACCCAACCTGCGAAATGTGAAGGAAAAATATATTGTAACGAAACAGCCTGCCATAAAGATAAACACACGTCGGAATGTGTCGCTTCTGGAAACTTCCTAACGAGGTTGATTCTGCGAACTGATGGATTACCGGCAAACATGAATAAATTCAGTGCATTTAAATTAAATTTACACGGCATTGCATATAAAACTAGTTTTAAAATTATTACTTTAAAGATGAATTAAGTATTTATTTCTACCTGTACGTAAACTGACTTTAAATATAAATAAATAAGATCATTTTTTATATTCAATTATTCCTACATAAGCTATTTATTGAATAAAAAAATATAAAAGTCTGCGTCGGACCAGACGGTGGAAGTGAAACTTCTTTTGCCATATGCACACACACACACACACACACACACACACACACACACACACTCGCCGCGGAACCAGTCTCCGTGCGCCGTGGGCTTTCATCTCTTGCGGTGTCTCCATGTTCGCACCTGAGGTGAGGTGAGGCACGACGCCTCCTCACATTTCTCTATGTCCATGTCACGTAATTAAACAATACAGCTCACCGTTTTGTCGCCGCTCGCCGCTGTCGCGCAAGTTATTGTTTCTCGCCGTTTGAGGTTAGGTTAGGTGTCAGCTGTCCGGAAGTCTAGAGGCTCTCCGGTGTTGCCACGTTGACCTCTTTGGTAGCACATGTAAACGATTTGGCGATCGGCTCGGTTCGCGGGCGCGATGGAAGAGGTACACTTTACGCTCATTCTGGCAACACGGCTTTGTCCTAGGATTACTTATCACGCGTGACGCGGTTTTTCGACCAATACCCCATCCCAATGTATACAACGTGCGTAAAGAAGTTTCACTTCAAAAATCTTTGTTTTTTCAGGTAAAAATATGAAATAATACGCTTTTAAAGAAAAAGTAAAAAAATGGAGAAAAATGGCTGAATTTAAACGTTTATATCTCAGTCAATATTAAACATATAAAGTTTTAAAAGCCACCGTTTTAAAGAGAATTTCATAAGCTTTCTTTTTTATGAAGCAATGCATATACCTAAATTCACCCAGAAAAAAGTTATAGCCAAAAATTCAAAAAAAAAATTTTTAACTTTTCCATTTATTTAAATTTGTTTTTTGAATTTATTTCATTAAAAAAATATATATTTCTTTACTTAAAAAACATCATTTTCATAGGAAATTCAATTCTCTACAAGAAATCTTACGACACATATCTTCGAGAAATGCATAGCTTTTGCGCTATAGCCGAAAAATCGAACAGGGGACAAACTTACCCCGTTCTCAAAAACGCATTTCTAAATTTAGTAGCAATTTTGGATTTTATTTCTTTAGTGGTCAATTGACCGTATGAAAAAAATAAAATACCTAGCACGCTTTAGTTCCTTTTACCCCTGTTATTTTCGACATAGTCAATAGCATAATAACATAATATGAAACAATTCACATTAATTGATAGTTGCAACAAAATTGCCATAACTCCGTAAGAACATATCGTTACCGAAATAGTGTTATTTTAAAATTATATTTTAAAAACTTTCAGAATAGAGCAAATCTAAACTTATATCTTCCATGTAAAAAAATATAGTTTAGAATCTTCATTTATTTTGTCACGATAATTATTCAATTGGTCCCTTTATGTGCCCGTAGCTTCGGTAATCATATCCATTTTCGAAATTTTGAGTTATTTTGGAAGCTACTACAAAATTGAATTTCCATCTTAACAACGACCAACATTATATTGTGTGTTGGTATTGGCAACAAATGACCATTAGTTTTCTGATTCATTTCACTGAAATACTAATTGACTCCAAGAGTAACTTTGAACGTAATTCAAATAATTTCCCGAATGTACGTGCTGTTATGTTGCAATTTCGCGTTGGCTACAGTTAACTACAGATTGGTATGACGTTATAAACTTAAAATAACCTCGTAGATACGAAGGTTAATGATAAAACGTATAAGCTATGAAACGTACAAGCTATGGAAAGTAATATGACCAACTTAAGCGCTATGTACAGGTGCAACATTACGATTTAACATGAACCCACTAAACAACGTTACTGTTCCAGGTGAATTAGGACATAAGAAATTATTACTTTTAATACAGTCATTTAATTTATAATTGAATTATTCTCGCTAGGTAGGTTTTATTCAAAAGACGTCTTAAAGCATTACTCCAACAATGGTATAGAGAACAAAAACATCTTAAAATATGTATTGATATCACTTCACAAATTTTCTTTATTTTGAGTTATGATTCCCAAAAGTTTCATTCTGGGAGCTACTAAAAAATTAAGTTTCCACCTTTTCAACGACCAATATATATTGTCTATTGATATTGCCAACAAATTCATCTCATTGTAATACTGATTTATTCCATCAGTAATACTTGAACGCAATTCAAATAATAAATGTACATGCTGTTACGTGGCAATTTCACGTTGATTGTAGTTAATTACAGATTAGTATGACGTTATAAACTTGACATATCCTCGTAGACACTTCATACGAAGTTATTTAATTACAAAACTTATAAACTATGGAATTATGATCGACATATAGCGTTAGTACAATATATTACGATTTTAATGGAACCCATTACAAATGTTATTGATTAAGGTAAATTAGAATACAAGAAGTTATTACTGTTAATGCAGTTATTTGATTTATGACTGAATTATCTTCACTGGGCGTTAGTTTCATTCAAAACCCGTCTACATTAATCCAACAAATGTATCCAGTAGAGCAAAAAACGTCTAAATGTATTGATACCGCTCCGCCTATTACACTTCGCGAAATTAAGCGATGTACTCCGTTGTACCGTAATTATTCCCGGCGATACGAAAAACGACTATTGTTTCGAATATTGTTCGGGCGCATTAATAACATAGCTCTAAAATGGAAACCGTTGTTCGAATGGTAAAAGCAATTAATTAAGAACTTGCTAAGGATAAAATCCTTTTATGTATCTGGCTCAGCTTCTTTTTGGGAAACTCCAACGAAAACAGATAACAAAGTGTAAGCGGGGGAAAAACGTAAAAATTTAATTTTGGGAAATATATTCGCCATTAAACTTTTACGAGACATCTGAGTCCCGTAATCGTAGAAATTCCTCTCGAACGTTCGAGCGTCCGTCGAACTTTTTTCCACTTCGGATGCCATTGAGTTTCTTCCCTAAGTCTTCAAGTCTTTCTTTATCCCAACATCTATTTACTCTAAACACCTAAATTAATTTGAAGTTAAGAAGACGAGTAAATACTAAATATGCTGTATTTTCCGATACCAGATTAGTGAAACAAAGTTATAAACAAACAGGAATTTATCATTCAATCATTACTAAGTTAAGTTAATCTGTTGTTGATCACACTACTTGCATGGTTTGAAAGGTATAAGTAAGTTATAAGTACAGAATTACTTGTAGAAGTTTGACACTAAAAACATTAAAAAAGAAAAGAAATTTCTGCGATAATAATATTTTATAAATTTACCCTACTACAACAAAGGACCCCAAGACGGAAACTAAGAGAATGAAGTTTAGAGTCTGACACATTTAGGTGTTAGCACATACATAACATCGTAACATGTTCATAAAATAACTTAGGCTTGTCTGTGGTGTTAATTAAGCTAAATTTCCTGGTTTGGTCCATTTTGCCGATATAATGCAGCAAAGGTAGAGTTCAGTTCAAAGACTTGGGATAAATATCAGAAACATAAGTATGCGAAATACGTCAAATCCGAAATGATAGGAAAATTTAAGGAAAATCGTTTTTCCAATATTCTGGCGAAACGATTCTAACCATTTGGTGATTAGTTATTTGTGGATTGTGATGCATCGAACTGAATCTAGCATCCAAAGAAATTGGTTGTAGTAATGGAATATGAATCCCAAGAAGCAATTAAGATTGCTGAATACAATATTAGAGATACATATTTTGCGTCTAAATTGGTGATTAGTTAACAAGATGATTTGGTGCAATTAACTGGTTCTGCTTATCAGCGTAATTAGCAATTAAGGATGATTTCGGTATATGGTTGTCGAGGAGGAACTGAAATGCACTTATGCAATACTACGTTAAAGGAAACAGCAACTTTAAAATTTTGTGCAAAATTTGGTGATTAGTTAGAATGACATGCGGTGCACAGAACTGCTTCCTGCTCAACGGAAATAGTGATTAGCAATAAAGAATTATTTACAGTTAATGATTGCTGTATCAAGGAAAATACTATCTTTAAAATATGGTGATTAGTTAGTGATGTTCTTTTTTGTTCTTTTATGTTCTTGTTTTTTGTGTTTTATGTGTTGTTTTTTGTTTGTTGTTTTCTTTATGTTTTCTATGTTCTTTTAGTCTCGTGTTTCACCGGAAATAGTGACCAGCAATTAATAAATATATTATATCGTGTCAGTGTTGAAGAACAACTGTTTACACCTATTTGGTAATGTGCTGTGGCAAAGAGTAACTTTAATAGTGATCAGTTAGTGATCACATGTTGCGTTGTTGCATTTAATTGCTTCTGCTTGTCAGCCTAAATAGTGACATTTGCAATAAAGTAGGTATAATTTATGACGTGGTTCTTAAGGCGCAACTGTAATGCATCTATTCTATACTACGTTAAGGATAACAGTAAATTTAAAATTTGGTGCTTAATTTGGTGATTAGTTAGAATGACATGCGGCGCACTAAACTGCTTCCTGAACGGAAATAGTGATTAGCAATAAGGAATAGAGTTATTGATTGCTGTGTAAAGGAAAACAGTATCTTTAAAATATGTACTTAAGTTGGTGATTAGTTGGTGATTATATGTTCTTTTGGTGCAATGAACTGCTTCTGTATTTCACCGGAAATAGTAACCAGCAATTAATAAATATAACATATAGTGTCAGTGTTGAGGAGCAATTTAAATACACCTATTCAGTATTGAGGCAAACAGTAACCTTACCAGTGACCAGTTATTATTACACGTTGCTATGGGGCATTGAACTGCTTCTACTTGTCAGCCTAAATAGTGACCATAAAGGATGATTTATGACGTCGTTGTTAAGGAGCAACTGTAATGCACCTATTTAATGCTACGTTAAGGAAAACAGTAACTTTAAAACTTGGTGCCTAATTTGGTGATTAGTTAGAATAGCATGTTGAGGCGCACTGAACTGTATCAGATTCTTACAGGAAGTAGACTTAGTAGTAAAGAGTGATTTACAAATATTGATTACGGTGGCAAGGAACACAGAACCTTTAAAATATGTGCTTATATTGGTGATTATATGTTCTTTTTATGCAACGACTTGCTTCTGTATATCACCAGAAATAGTGACCAGCAATTAATAAATATGTCATATCGTGTCAGTGTTGAGGAGCAGCTTAAATACACCTATACGGTATTGAGGCAAACAGTAACTATAACAGTGACCAGTTATTCTTACATGTTGCTGTGGTACATTTAACTGCTTCTGCTTGTCAGCCTAAATAGTGATATTTGCAATAAAGGATGATTTATGACGTGGTTGCTAAAGAGCAACTGTAATGCACCCATTCAAGACTACGTTAAAGAAAACATTACCTTTAAAATTTTGTGACTAATTTGGTGATTAGTTAGAATGGCATATTGCGGCGCACTGAACTGTTTTCTTACAGGAAGTAGTGACTAGTAATAAAGAATGATTTACAGATATTGATTACGGTGTCAAGGAAAACAGTATCTTTAAAATATATGCTTGTGTTGGTGATTATATGTTCTTTTGGTGCAACGACTTGCTTCCGTTTTTCACCGGAAATAGTGACCAGCAATTAATGAACATATCATGTCGTGTCAGTGTTGAGGAGCAGCTTAAATACACTTATTCGGTATTGAGGCAAACAGTAACTTTAACAGTTACCAGTTATTCTTACATGTTGCCGTGGTGCATTTAACTGCTTGTCAGCCTAAATAGTGACACTTGCAATAAAGGATGATTTATAACGTGGTTGTTAAGGAGCAACTGTAATGCACTTTAATGCTACGTTAAGGAAAACAGTAACTTTAAAATTTTGTGCCTAATTTGGTGTTTAGGAAGAATGACACGTTGCGGTGCACTGAACTGCATTCGATTCTTACCGGAAATAGTGATTAGCAATAAAGAATGATTTACACTTATTGATTAGTGTGTTAAGGAAAAGAGTATCTTTAAAATTTGTGATTAAGTTGGTGATTATATAATCTTTTGGTGTATTGAACTGATCCGCTTCTCACCAGAAACAGTGATCAGCAGTAAATAAATATATTATGCGGTGTCAGTGTCGAGGCGCAACTGAAATACACTTATTCGGTATTATGCTGAGGCAACTAGTGAACAGTTTATTATAATATGCTGTTGTGTGCATTTAATTTCTAGTCCTTCTCAACGTAAATAGTGACACTAGTAATAAATGATGATTTATGACGTAGTTGTTAAGTAATAACTGAACTGCACCCAGTCAATACAAAACAGTACCTTTAAAATTTGGTGAACTGGTTAACTGAAATACAGTTACGTTAAGAAACAGCAACTATTTGGAGCTTATGTTGGTGATATGTTAAACTAGATGCATTTTGTTGAGCTGCATTGAATTGTTTTTGCTACTCAGGGAAAATAGTCGTTAAAAGAAATATGCAATGCGAATACAAAGGAATAACTGTTAATGAGTTAATCGAACACTAACTGTATTAGTGATTAACTACTTTTGATGTGTCATGTTGTGATGATTTGTGAGGTAGTGTCCAATTCCACTTATTGGTGAACAGGAAAGTATGGTGTACTGGTCAGTTCTCGAGTTAAAAAGGTTGTAACTAACCAGACAACCATTTGTAGTTGTTCTTACTGTAATTCTCACGTCGAGTAATAGTTTTGGAGTTGTGTTCTGTAACGAATTTTTTTACGGAGCTTCTTAGACCGTACAGAAACGCATTCGAGTTGCGTCACATCGTTAGCTCTGCACGAGCCGCACTTAGTACACCTCTTCTTGCACCATCCGAAATTATATTTACCGACCATTATGGGAACGGAGCGTCGTAATTGTGGCTGTTCCCAGCCCCGGGAAACTCGAGTATCCTGAGTGCTAGTCCGTGTATCACATTACTCAGTCTATTACTCATATGGGGGCTTTTGCACACTGGCCCATTAAAACTGACAAATACGGCGTGTTCAGTTCGGTAATGCGACTTCGGCGGTACGGAGAAATCGGCAATACTTTGATAGATATATACGGCAAACTTCGATGGGAGATAATCGGGAATATAGACTACTCCGGAGACGGGAGGGATGATTTCAGGGATTTTCCGGGAGTCCGAGAGGAACTTCATTACTCGATTAGATTTTCAGGGAACGAGGATTTAACTCGTAACGAAAAGTAATCCCACGACAAATGTAATAATTATTAAAGCGGTTAGAAATACGGTAATTAATACACACGGAACTAGTTTCCGGTTAGGGGTTATCAAACTACTGAACAAACTTAGAAATGACGGAACAGTACAGTGACAACAAAAATGTGAAGGAATATGGAATTCAGAAGTTCTGAAACAGAGAGATTTGCAGGGTGCCAACAAAATTTTCCTTTCGAAATTTCCTTACTTTTCCCGCCAAATTTAAAATTTTTCCGACCTTATTTTTGTAATCAGCGGTTTTTCACGCGTGCTACCAGGAAGTCTTTTCTTAGGAAAGTAATGAAAGGATCATAGGAAAAATATCATTGAAAACTTGTGAAAACGGAACTAAAGTTTCTTAATGTTTATTTTTATTCATAAACAATATTTGAAATTATCAACGATACGTCGAAGTACATAATATTTAGATTATTTTTACTGTAAACTGTGCCCTGTGAATTTCTCAATTAAACTGCCTTAGCTTATCAGGTCTCATTTGGTTAGGCTTCTTTTCATTTTTGAGGTTCAGTCTTGCGTGTGAGTTAAGATCTCCCACTTTTCTCCCAATAGCCGCAAAATTCCCGAATTTTTTTCCAAAATTCCAGACTTTTCCCGATTTCCCTAACTAAATCTAGAATTCATGACTTTTTCCTGATTTCCCGACAGTACACTCGGTTCTAGTAATAATCTTAGAATTAAACGCAAGAATTTACGTCAAGATAATAAAGACAATGGTAAGTTAGGTATTAAGATATAATGTATAGACCCATATTAATCATCATAGTTAAATTTACAAATAAATTTTTCCAATAAGTTACTTCGATATTTTAGAACACATTTTGCTACTAAATAAATTGTAATTATTTTAAATTTTCATTCAACAGAAGACAGTTCATAATAAGTTTTACAAGCTAAGGAAAAGTAGAAAAATACTAGGAAAACAATTTTCTTAACAGCACTGTTTATTTATTAATTTAAGTTAGAATCATTTAATATGTCGCTTTTAGAAAATATGAAAGTAAGAAAAGGACGTGAAACAATTTTTAAAAGTGTTGATGGTAAAATTGGAGAAAAAAACCTTTAAACAAATAACAAAGTTGTTGAAAAGGAAATTATGTAAAATCTTCTTTAAAGTGTTTGGCAATATTAAAAAAAACGGATTCTGCTTTCTTGTATCGAAGTGGAAAGAAATTTTTCTAAATTGAAATATTTTCTTATTTTAATCACATAATAATATATCGATTTAATTGATCAGTATAAATACTTGTCGTTTGTTGATAAACGTGCCCGCCGCCTGTCCGCGAGTCACGTATTGTCCTTCGGTCTGGGTCACCTCAGTGCTGAATTGGCTTAGACGGTGACCCAGTTTCGCTAATTGGGGCCGAACCGCGACAATATAATATAATAATGAACATTTAGAAAGAAAACAATACTAAAATTGTACTTTTCTTGTTGTTAATTTTTTGAATACACATTTCGAACTATTATTGCATATAGGCATATCTGTCAAATGTCATTCATAAATATGCGAATACCATTGACACATTTTAATGAATATATGCCTTTCTATAGCAATAGCCTCTAATGGCGCGAATATATTATGTTTCATTTCAATATAAGGAGAAGTTATCATGTTTTCGTGAAAACATTTTTAACAGCATTTCGACACATTTCGTGTATATGACGGATTTAACTGAGAATAACTGCATCAAGAGATACAGCTCATTTTGCGTCCTGCATAAATAAAGTTAATATATGGAGAATTTAGTTGTTTTGCTTGTAAATTTTCTGATTTTATCCTAGGTGAAGAAGTTAAATGAGGAAATTGAAAAAGTTAAAGGAGGAGGAATCAGAATGGCCTTTATTTTGAATTAAATGGTTATCAAAAATTATTTACCGAGATATTTTGCAAACAACCTCATTTTTGCAATTATTTAATATGTTAATAAGTTTTTGACAAATCAATTGAAATGACATTTAGAGTTTTTCCCATGGTCTCTATGGGATCTATTAGTGTATACGAAATATCAGCACGGTCGATTGAATCATATCAATATATAGGAGAAGTCAAAATTTACTATATATTGATACAGCACATGATATCTAAGTTTGGTAATGTGAGGGTTAGTATCTACTGTATAGGCAGCAAGTGAAATCGCAAATAATTTTAAAGGAGAAATATCAATGCAGGTCACATTTTCCACACCCAATTCAAGAGAGTCAAATGAGAGTCACGCATAGGCCACTTATTAGTACAATATGTCAAACTAATAGTCAACTTTTTCTATAAACAGAAATGGCGTTCCCGTGTAAGGAAATAGCATCGCAATTTAATCCAAGATGAAATATTCAAGCCAGGAAACTGTCAAACAAAAATTTAAAAAAAAATTTGGACAAAATTCGCACATTTATATGTGCTATTTACTATTTTATACTATTTTATACAGTATGATCGCGTAATAATAAATTTGGTTAATTATTTCATGAATCTTACTTAGCAAAAGGCAATTGCATAAAATTTAATTACGACGATAATTCATATCATATCATATGGACTTTGAATATTAACTGATTCAATAAATTCGCAAAAATTCGAAAAATATTCAAGACAGAATTCTCTCTGCGGAAATGGATTTCTGGAGGAGAAGTGCCGGTATTTCAAGGACACAACACATCCGAAACGATGTCATTAGAAACACTATGCATGTCGAAAATAACATCCTAGATGAAATCGAAAGGAAAAAACTGCTATGGTATGGCCACATGCAACGAATGGAGGAAAGCCGAATACCAAAAAAAGCTTTTGAATGGCAGCCTGTAGAACATAGGAAGAGAGGAAGACCCAGAACAGAATGGCTAAACAGTATAAGAGAGGCCATGGAAAATAGAGGTTTAGAAGAATATGATTGGATAGATAAGAAAAGGTGGAGGATGAGATGCGAGAAACGGACATGATCTGTAAACCTCGCTATATATATAATAAATTCGCAAATGAATATCATTTTTGTTAAATCCTAAGGACATTTTCCCCAGAAATTCAACTTTCAGCAGTAAGTGACAAAACTGACACTGATAAGTGTATTTTCTGACGCTCAACGATGTATTATTCCAGTCATGAAATTTGAAAACTCGCCTATCTCACTACATTATCGATCACTCCTATTCGTCCGATGTTGTTCCACAAAGTTTCCCGTACGTCCGACCCAGGCGAAGATAAACGGCGATTTTAGTCCGATAACTATCGAAAAGAGCCCCGCATTAGTGGCCATACGTTACTTTTTCCCCTGGCATTGCACATGAGACTTAGCGTTTTTTCTGCCTCGTGAAAAACGAACGCGTGAACTTCACATCTGACCAGTCCCCCTCCGGCGTTATCCCGACTTTTTGGGATATTTTTCACTGTCCGGGAAAACACTTTATAAATTTATGGTATGAAACGTCAGTGTCCCGACGACTGTCGCGTCCCTTATTCCTCCTTTCCGGGGGGGGAGAGCTCGTAGTCTCCTTTTTTTAAAGGAAGGGGTCGTTAGCACGTGCCGGGAATTTTCGACCTGTGCCTACGGGGTAGCTTCCGTCAATTATATCCGAGAACCGTTGAGTACATACTCGGAGAGGAGATATATTTCGGTGGGAAGTATTATTTTATGTCTTCAAGTGAAGCTTTTCTTGTTTTAAAGCATTACAAGGATTTATAATCGAAACAAATACTAAAAGCTTTTGACTGCTGTTTTGAAACTTTACAAAAGCATAAAATGAATTTTTAGCCTTTAAAACCTTTTTCTTGAGAAATGTTTGAGGAGAACTTCTGAAAAGAAGCTCTTTCTACATTATTCAGTAAATAATGTTAAATATTGAATTCATCTGTTGGGGGAAAACTATTTAATTTCTCTATTGGATTAAACTACAACGTGGAAAGAACTGTACTGTGAAATTAATGAAGATAAAGTCTTAATAAATTTTTAATCGAATCTTATTTCAAACTCCCTTCAATATTTGGTTCCCAGATCCCGAATGGTGGTGCTCGAAATGCACCAGCCGGATTATAGACCCCCCGTGGCGTTATGGATCGTACCTGTCGACCGTTTGCAGGTAATGGTCAGGTATCCCTAACGCTACGGGGGACTATAAGCGGCTTGGTGCATTTCAAGCCCGACCATCCCGAATAACTTCTAAAGATTTGTACGTTAATATTAAGATTGAAATATTCAAAAAGGAAACTACTTATCCATGATATTATGAATTTAATAAAGTGGAGAAGGAAAAAATCTAAGTAACATGAGCTTTATTTTTTGTTTTCTCTATTTTGTTTTACTGTATTACGTATATTCAATTTCATTTAAACAGTGCATGTTAAGTAGTTTGGAAGTATTTATACAGGTATTTAATCTTTTATAAATTGTAGCTTTAACTATAATAAAATTGTTAACAACACCTGATGTTTGGATACCTATAGACGTAGCAAATGATAATTCTTTTATGAAAGTGAATCAAAGATATAATAAAAAAATATGGAAATTGGTATACGTTAATAACCTTCAAATTAAAGTCAATCAAAGATATAACAAAAAAATTGTTCATGATAATAAACATAGTTGAGGTAATACGATTATGGAAAATGGTATACATTACATACCTTAATACATGCACCAGTTAATTCCACCGTTAAATCATCGCTCAAAACGAGTTACCTTTTAATTTTGTTGGTTAACCCAATACAACTTTATCCTTAACTCAATTAGTCCAGGAATTTCGTGTTGTAGCTGTAATACATCACGCGCACTTAAGGAATTAAAGCTCTAACCCCAGCAAACAAAGCTCGAAAACAAATTAGCTACGAACGTTTGTTTTCAGGTAATACGTATATTTTTCTAAATTGTACTGAAAATTCCTTCCCCTCCCCGACGACATCCCCTACAGATTCCAGTAATCCGGAACCTAGGATATGTAGATTAAACTCCCTCAGGTCTTCGTCAATTGATCCATTTATTTATCCCAGTTCGTCAATCCCAATTACGGGCACTAGTTAACGGTTCGAGCTTAAACTCTGGCGAGATTCATTAACGAGTAATCTGTATAAATTACTTATTTGCGATTGATCTCGACGTGATAAATATTCGGTTATTAATCGAATGTGTAAGGTTTTGATCATCGGCGAGACGTAATTTGTTGCTGTAATTTAATAACGTCGGTGTAGCAGGTGAACGCTGCCACGTAACGAATGTAACGAAGCTCCAGAAAAAGGAGGAATGTTTACTCGAAACTCGATGCCAATATTCCATTTCAATTATCGATTGTGCCCTAATTGCACAAAGCGATTTTTCCAAAAACATGGAAATCAAAACAGGATATTACTTCGGAAAAGTTTTTCTAGTATTCCTCGCGTATCATACTGGTAAACAGGTATTGAATGCATCCCAACTCTTTTATTACCACAGTGTGCTTGCTACCTTCGTATCAAAACAAAGTTTTCCGTAAATACTGTTGTAATTTAACACTTTTTGGAAATTGGAAATAATAAATTAAGTATAAAATCTCTTTCTAAACTAAAGTATTAAATATGTTACTCAAAATTTTTGTAAAAGCAGACCAATAGACGCTGAAATAGTATTATGTTCGGTGGTGTGAGGCATATAGAATGTGCGACGTTGCACTAAAATCTCTTTAAGATGAGAAGAAATTGATACAATTTCAAAATTTGTAAATTAAACAAAAAAAAAAATAGAGCATCCCAACATATGTATAAATAAAGTATATAAATAAAAACAAAGTACTTATATGTTTGTTATGTAAAACAAACAAACATATGATTTAGTTTAAAGTGAGTATGAATTTGAATCTTTAAAATAGGTAGTGATGCCCACGATATTCTCGTTTGCGAGAATCTCGTCTCGTCTCGTCTCGTTTTCGAGACGAGACTCGAGACGATACTTTAAATTTTCCTTGCGAGACAAGACGAGACTTTTGAAAGTCTCGTCTCGAATCTCGCACAAAAGTCTCGAAATATCGCAGAAAAAAAGGTGGTGTGAAATAATATGGGCCTTCGTGTCGCTTCTTGGCTCAGTCTCAGTGCCTCAGTATTAATTTACTTTTGCTTGGGACGGAACCTAATGTTTTTTAGTTATTAAATATGAGTGCGCGAAAACGGCACTAACTAGTTGTAACTAGTTGTATTTTGTTACTGATCCAACACGCCGTCAATTTTGGGAGGGTTTCTATTTTTAATAATGGCCCTCCAATAAATCTCATATTGGCGATATACAGTGGTCAAATCTATGTAATGCATACAACTCTTTTCCACCTGAAATAGCCATGATTATGTCCGTAATATCGGATGAAACGTCGGCATTTAATTTCTATATGATGGCATTTTATTCATTTTCCTATTTCCCAACATACAATAATTATTACCACCGAAGTTTGAGAAAAGAATCGTATTATTAATAACTGAGATATTTGGACGATATAATGTATTATACTGTGTTTTTATATACTGATTATGTTTTTTTCTCGGTATTTTGTTTTTGTTCGTTGAAATCAAAATTAGAAGTGATTTTATTATGTATTGTATTTCATGTATCTGTGATCGATTTTCGTTTTTTATCTATTTATCTTGTTAGAATACTATGTTTTTATTCTTTAAAAAAATTGTACTGATTTTATTTGTGTATTTTATTTAAATAGGGAACATAAAAAATTTGCGAGACTTGCGAGACTTTTGCGAGATTCTCGCGCGAGACATGAGACGAGACGAGACTTTTATTGCGAGACGAGACTCGAGACGAGACTTTCCACTTTCTTTGCGAGACAAGACGAGATTTTTCAAAGTCTCGTCTCGTCTCGTCTCGTGGGCAACACTAAAAATAGGAAAAAATTTTAGATAGGAATACATTGCAGAAGATACGTATGTTTAAATAAGCGTAAAATTAAAACTTCAATTTCTAAGTTTGTTACAGAACAAGGTGCAGAAATAATAATGCACCAAATGTAGAGAAAATCAAATAGAGTCCTACATACGTTTTCTTGATTTGTACCAATTACATTGATATACACAGAAGCTAATCTTACCTAAAACACTTGTCTTTTCTCTTATCGATTCGTTTCTTGAACCCCATAACATGCGCATCTAGTAACAAGTAATTTCATAAGCTAAACATGTGTTGCAAAATAACACCTAAAAGTATATTTAAGAATTTTATTTATCACCCATAGAAACAACGGTAAACAATTTTTGATAGACAGATTCCTCCTCTATTAAAGCGCAATAGTGAAGGAGAGATTAAGTAGGGGGCGCTAAAACACCCTTAATTTTAAAGTCACTAAATGTGGAAAGTACCGCAATTCAATGTCCCAACGTGTTAGAGAGAGAAGTACATTTTCCGACACAATATGGCGGATTACAGCTACAATCTGCTTGTTTCATGCCTATTGTTGTGTTTTGTGGATTGTGGGTTATGTGTCATAGTGTGTCATATTTGTTTATTTTATTGTATATAGGTGTAAATTAATTTTTATGTACATTTTTCTCTCGCGAAATTTCGTTTTTACCTTTTGGGAATAAAAATGCCAAGTTGTTGTCTTATCTTTTAAAACGAGCAAATTTTTTATTTCTATTTTGAATTTCGCGCGGCGCGGCGCGGACACAATATGGCCGCCCATTGCGGTACTTTCCTCATTTAGTGACTTTACTTAATTTTAAAGTCACTAGATGAGGAAAGTACCGCAATTCAATGTCCCAACATGTTAGAGACAGAAGTACATTTTCAGATACAATATGGCGGATTACATCTACAATCTGTCTGTTCCATGCTTATTGTTGTGTTTTGTGGGTTGTAGGTTATGTGTCATATTTGTTTAAATAAATTTTTATGTGCATTATTTTCTCGTGAAATTTCGTTTTAACTTTTTGGGAATATGGAAGCAAAAATAGGTTATTTCGATTGCCTAGAGGTAAAGGTTTCATATCTTTTTTTCAATTAGGTGAGATATATAAATTTTAGGTAAAGACAACATTAATAAAACGAGTCTCTGGATAAATCTTATAGGTAGGAAATATATTCGTTTTATTTTGCTTATGAAGATTGTCGAAATGTAGAATTCGAGACGAGCAAATTTTTGTTTTCTATTTTGAATTTGGCGCGGCGTGGCTGGACACAATATGGCCGCCCATTGCGACACTTTCCTCATTTAGTGACTTTACTTAATTTTCTATTGTCATGTAAACTTTTAATATTTGATTGGATTTGTTACATGACTTTCTATTACGTACAAAAAACGAAAAAGGCACTCTGGGAATGACAGAGAGGGGAAGCAAAGCTTTATATATATAGCTATGCTAGATATAGCATAGCTATAAAGCTATGCTTCCAAAAATTCATACACGATATACTAGGCAATCTTCATTAGATTCTCAAGGGTGATATAAGAAAAAGACTAAACGTCAAAATTGAATAAACCTTGTGCTCCGACAAAAAAATTTTCATGACAGAAATTAACAAATTTCCAATTTCCACCAGAATTTTTGGGAATATTCGATACATTATCACCACACTTCTATAACGAAGCTGGTCAGGATCTTTTGTACTGAGAGGAACCTAAAGAAGATAGCGCAGTAAGTTACTTTGAGTGGTTATTTTTTCTATATAATTTGCCACTGACGTATTCTATAACCGGTTATCAAAATAGAAGATAATGACTGTATATATATTTATTTTAAAACAAAATTCAAGAATGAAACTATAAAATTCTAACTATACCTATAATCAACTGAGTAATAGAGGGTAATTTATAGTGCCCCTCTTTTTTATAATGTAATTTTTGGATAAAATAAAAAAAAAATTTAAATTAAATGTAAATTAAATTTTTATAACGCAAATTTTAAATTCTTTATGTAAATTGTAAATAATTTTAATTCAAAGAAAGTTTAGTCGTGAAGGGACTAATCTTCTTCTTACTTCTTACTCAATTAAGTGAAGTATTTAAGTTAGTTGAAGGATCAAACGACGAAAATAAACATAAATACATACAGGTTTCAAGTTTGAGTATGTACTTCTTCCGAAAGATATTTCAATGGATATTAACACAGTTCAAAACAAATATGAATAAGAGAATATTGCAGTTACATTCTTGGACTCCCGGATGGTTGTAAATTACAATTTCAGCAAGTAAACCGAGGAAGAACACCAATATGCCCATATGGGTGTTCATATGGACCAGATGGCTCATGTACCCTGTACCATACTCACAGTTTAATTTTTCCACAATTTTTCGGTTTTAATCTGCTTGATTATTATTATCGAGATAATATTGAAAATCCATTTTAATTTTGGATTTCGGTTCGATATTGCATGATCGACAATCTCGATTATTAAACCTTTAACATCTTCCTCAGCAACTACCAAAGTGTGGCTGATTCTAATGTAATTTGTAATAAAAGGGATTCTCTATTACTAGAATGAATAATAAAACTATTAAGTTCAACATGGGTTATATCAAAAAGGTGGAATTTTCGAAAGAAATTAATAAAGAATCATTCAAAAAATCCCGGGTTATAATTTATAATCATTTTGTTTAGAAAGTGATCAACGTTAGTTCAGAGTTTGTGATTTTACAGCACGTGACTAAATCCTCCCAAAATGTTTTGTGGTCCATAAAGCACATGTGTTGATGCATTAATATGCAGGGGATGATTTTTCGTTCATTTCACAACAGTTGGTCGACAATTACAAAAAAGTCATAAAATAAATGTTTGGCTGTAGTAAAGCGAGAATGAAAATAATGATGGATATAAAGTTGAGCGGGCCCATTCCCATAATTATTCCCATATCTTCTTCTGTCTTACACTGACAGACAGGAAAAAAGAGAAAAGTAATTCTAGCATTCGTACATATAATCTACTGAAGCACTTCACCCGTGGAAATTAGTAAAACCTCCACTTCTCCCAAGAAGAGACCATTATTCTTTCCCTATTTCCACATTCCCTTTCTCCGGAGCGTCCCGCTTCATGGGGCCCGGGAATAAATCCAGATCGACAAAATTTGTCCGACAAATTCTTTTTTATGAGACACAGTAACCGTTTCGAAACCGATCCGAATCTTTTAAATTATATTTCCCCTGATCCTCCCCACCTCGTTCCGCGAAATCCTACTTTGTAGCCCTTAAGACTCCTCTCCACGGCGGCGCTCTCTCGTAACTTATGAAACAAAGCCCGGGTGAACTTTCGGCCGGCCGTGTTCATCATCATGCAAAACTTAGAAGGAGGGGAGGTCGGTCGGATCTCTCGATTGGCCAAGTTTACATCGCAGTGTAAACTCCCGATGGACCTCCGAAAAGTTAATTAGAAGTTCCGTGTTAACGCGATAACTTCGACGGATGAGGAGGAACGGGATATTTTTGGATTCGGAGGAGAGAGTGTATGGGAATGTGGCGTTTTCGGTGCTGTGCATACTGGGAAAATTATACTGAAAAAGGGGTCGCTTCGTCAGAAAATAAAGCTTGTAATCCATAACTGAAAGGTCTGTGTGAATTATATTGCGCCGTAATCATCAACTCCATATTTTCTCAAAAACAGTTAAACCAACATTTGAAGGGTCTTAAGAGACTAGAGTCTTAAACTAAACTAAAAACGAAATGAACTAAACATACTGGCAGACTAAGAAATAATAAAATAACTACATTAACTAAATAATAGTGATTTAGTGACCGATACTCACTTAATATGGGCGGAGGAAGTTCGGGCCGCGACCAGGTGGGGACGATGGGCTGATGGGAATTTTGGGCAGCATGACCGAAAAGGTAGTTTTATTGTACAGGTACTTTAAGGAAATTTAACCCTAGCGCATTGGTAGTTGAATTAGGAATGGGTAAGGACAAGGTAATACGCAAATTACGGGAAATCTCATCTTTATCGGGGATATATTAAAGGGCAAGAGGGCAAGGAATATGGTATTAAAGGGCAAGAGAGCAAGGAAATGATATTAAAGGGCAAGGAAAATGGGTAAGGACAAGGGAATACGCAAATTACGGAAAATTCCGTCTTTATCACGGAAATATTAAAAGGGCATGAACTTGACCGTTCTTACCGATACACTTCCTACCTACCTGCCTTGAGCTGGGCCCAAATTTCTCGTAAGATTATTTGACCCTTCAATTAAAGCAGGTACCCTCATTATTTGCGGCCCAAAGTTCGCCCGCTGCTTAATATACTCACGTATGTAACTTACATTCTATATAGTCACGTTAAAACAAGTTAAAGTTAAACACGTAGTAAAATAAGTAAGTAAGTAAAACAAATTAAACAGTTAAAATAAAGGGATGTTAAAAAATTATTGTTAATTATTATTAATTAATTCCTCTTCAACACCTCTTCCTCATATGTCATTTTAACATATTTCTGTTCAAACTGATCTTCATCATGATGTTGATTTTTCTTAATTTAATTTCTCAGCACTCCCATATGTTGAAAAGTTAACCCAACAAATTGGAATATACTTAATCCTTCAAATATTAAATTTGGCAAAAAATGTATTGACTCATTCTAAATTATACACTAGACTTAAATCCCCGTTAAAACCATCAAAATTCTAACATTCTATATTAAATTCCTTTTAACAACTGCAACCTGAAATACATACTTAGGTCAAACACTTAAATGGTAAGATTTTTCTCAAGTAAAAGTAATGTTAAACGTGAAATTCGTACATGTGCATCATTATCATACAATAAATTGTAATAATTTTATCGCCTAAATTTCAGAACTAAGGAATTTCAAAAGGAATTTTCTTGAAATGTCCAGTTTTAAAGATTGCAACACAATAACTAAAAAACTGATATACAAAGTTTTGGGTACTATTTATAATTATATTGTCAACTTATGTAAACCTATATAACAAACTAATAATAGGTTTTCTTAAAGTGAAGATCTTAATACGTCTCCTTTACCTCAGAAACGGCTCAACTAAAATTTAAAAAAATCAGTTAGACATAGCACAACAAAACGTTCCAAAATATTCTCTCCGTTAATAAATTACGAGAGAAGTATTTCATTAATTTGCTGGATTTTATCTGGGAATTCAGCAGTTTAAAAATTGTGCAAACAAATAAATAGAATTAAACCAAATGATTTTCTTTATGAATTTGTTTAGTTCATAGATTTTCTATGACTTCTTGAGTCTTGTAAACTTTAAAAAGAAGTACAACTGACAACCAAAGACATAGACTGCATAGTAACTAACAATAACCATAATTTCTACAAAACACATTTCACCCCCAAAATTATTGGTCACTATATTTTCCCAAAGTGCTAAAAAGTCCTAAAAATGATGATAATACAAATGTAGTAGTCAAAAGACGGTCAATAAAAGGATGCAATGTTGAACTGATACGAAGCTTTGTTCTCCATGCAATTTATTCTTTCTATTTTTTCCTAATGTTAATGTACTTGCACATTTATATGTTAAAAATATAAGAAGCGTCTCAGGCGGCCAAAATTTAAAATTAATAACAAACAGAAATGTTTAGATAAGAAATGGATGAGAAATGACATTAGAGAAATTATGGAAAAAAGAGATGTCCTCTATAAGAGAGCCGTTCAATGTCAGAACTGTGGAGGAAATATACAATGAGAAGAAATTTGGTGTTAAGCAAATTTAGGGACAACATTAAAAGAACAATATTATCTTGAAATTATAAATGAGACTGAGGAGTCATGGTAAAATTTAAAACTAAGAAAAACTAGATTCACTCACCATATTCACCAAATGATATTGTCCTTAAAAACACTTCAATGCAATTAATGAAATAAGCATAGCAAATGGATACAATAAACACCGTTGGCAGCATTAATGATGTCATTAACGACTTATTCCGGATTAAGATTCAACTATACATACATCACAATCTTCTGTATTAATAGAATTTGCAAATTTGCACAAACGACTATGAAAAAAATTAAGATATCTATAGAGAAACGAAGAATTTGGATAACGATAAAAATAGAAGGCGCAATTTTCATTTTCCAAGGTTCCAAAGTGTACCTATCAATAATAATTAGTATTTGTGATGATCTTTATAAACCTATTGATAAAGATTATAACGTACCAGCTGCATTTTTAAACTATAAACGTGTCTTTTATACAGTAAATAGGAATAGAAATCGAAATCGAAGTCAAAAAGTCAAATTTAAAAGCAGCTTACCATGTTCATAAGCAAAAACCCTGTTTTTGTAATGAGGGGTTAGGTGTTCAAACAAAATTAATAAGTGGTCAATTATAGTCAAAATATATATGTAATTTTCACCTAATTTATTTGTAGAATTAAAAGTATTCATCTTTTATATTGTAACGTTTATTTCCAATTTATTTACACTGTCCTAATTATACACTACACACTACTAATTTATCCTAGCTATTTCCTCACTAATTAATTTATGTCACACTCTTAAATAATTTATTTCAGTTGTCCGTTTTTGTCTTGTTTATTCACTGGCGGCTTCACGTCTAATCTAATCTCTCCAACCGCAAGCCCGCTTATATACATCTCAATTGTATTCGCATTGTTCATGAAATAACTCGATAGTTCTTTTCCTTAATAATGTTTATGTAGAAACGTCCAGAAGGTAATAAATCATTCTTCCTTAATAAGGTGTTGCCGGGACTCAATTCAGCGTAGCGGCGTTCTTTTGAGGTAAGCCGCCGTCCGACAAGACTAAACACATTTCGCGCTGCTGTTTACATTTCGCGTTACAATATAATGTTACAGTATCTTTATTGAAAATTCGTCCAACTTTCCTATGTCAATTTGACGAACATTTTGAAAAACGTTTATAAGTAATGCTAGGAATAACAAACCCAGTACTACTGGTACGAAGCACATCTCTTGACGGCTCATGCTCACATGTTTATAGATATTTTTCATTTATGAGGCCTATCACATCCGTCTATAATACGCCTCAAGAAAAACAGATGGTATATGGACTTTAATTACAAATGGTTATCACAATTCTGATCTTTAGCCATCAACCTACATATGGGTGACTTAATGAATAACGTAGTACGAAATAATTGTTGGTCACATTTCCACAGAGTAAATTTTCAATTATCAGACATCACACAAGCATAAGGAATATGAACTTTCCTCAATTAACAATAGTTACTTCAATTTTGGCCACTAATGGCCTTTCCCCTTCTGACGAATAGACTGACATGTAACTTACATAACGCGAGTTAAACTTTCGCAATGGTTAGTTATTTTACTAGTCCTCGTTATGTAAGTAACTGCGTGGATCCAGACAAGCCACATTCGCGCAATTACCTCCTCGTTAAACCCCCCCTAATAACATTCTAAAACTATGGGAATATGAATCAATTTTAATTTGAGTTCGTCCAGAATTTCCATTACATCCCCAGTTACGACCGCGATAAATCCGAATAAATCTCGAATTAGGATAACTCGAAATCCTCTTATTTTCGAATAATATTTCAGAAAACTCGCTCTAACAGATTACAGAAGTTCCCTAGCTGCCACCATCAGCCCGAAAATCTTTTTAGCAAAATTAGTCGGGGAATTTAACTCGGCTGGATGTCTCGGGCGAAAACCGCAGTTTAAGTTCCGAAGTAATTGTGATAGTTTTCGCGGGGCTGCAACGAGCCGTGATTTTGTGCATTCCGCTTTGTAACGCTTATTTATCATTGAATTATTACGTTGTAAGTAGAACTATTATTCACCGAGGCAAATAGACTATCAAGTCCAAGATAAATACCGTATTTGTACTCGGCCTGCTCGTGACACCGAAAGACTGAAACGTTAAGTTTCAACTCGGTCGATTTCTCTTTTGTGTGACGTTATCTGTCAGGTATAACCCACTTTAAAATTGAACTTCAAAAAGTTCTTTGACGACTGAGATAACTCCCCCCCGACTCAGGGATATGAAAGAATCTTATGGATGCCTGAAATTTTCATTATGTCAAGATCAGAAGGAAATATTTTCATGCTTTCAACCGAGAAAAGGAAAAATTTGTTTTAAGACATAATTACGGGCCCTATCGTCACATTTACGCGCAGCGTAACGCCGGTCTAAAAAAGAGCCATTAAATTGACGGCATACACAGTTTACACATCAAAACGTTATTAAATTCCCCAACTTCCTAAGACATAAAACATGTTGAGCCTAAGTAAACCGCTGTATTATAAGTTAAGACATTCCCCTGAGGAACTTTGTATTGAAAAGCAGACATAATCAGGGGAAGTTGATGTCCCAGCGCAGCCATAATTAACTCTCAAGACAAATCCCTTCAAGTCCTGGACGGGCCTCAGAACGACGAATGTTTCAGAAAAGCCTTTTTTATTGTGTTCAAACTTAAGACTCGGCATTAAAACGCTATTAGTGGATGTAAAAGCTAATTAAATTCGTTATCGAGAAGGCGAAGGCAAAAGGAATATAATGAGAATTTCTCTCATCGGCGTCGACTGGGAAAGTAAAACAACATTTTTCTGGGTTTGACGGAAATATTTTTCATTTTACTTTGGTGGATAATTAGGCGTTTTAAGCGGCATTTCCATCGTGATTAAGCTAAGGTATGTGCATAATGTTTAATACAAACACCTTTGGGATATTTGGAGAATTAATTTTTGCTAGTGGTGGACACGAGACGAGACGAGACCAGTACTGGTTCGAGACGAGACGAGACGAGACCAGTACTGGTTCGAGACGAGACGAGACGAGACATAATTTCGTCTCGTCTCAAAAAGTCTCGAAGTCTCGAACATTTTGAAAGAAATTGCAATTTAAGAATTTTGTTTCGTTTGTAAAATGAAAGGCCGCCAAACTCCATAGCAATGAGGACGAAAGCGCAGGTAAAAGGATACCTAATAAAGAGTCGGGATTAAACCGTCCAGTAAGGGAGTAAAATTTATAATTAGCCCGTCGTTTTCTTAGAATTTCGGAAGGGTTTATTATACAACAGACAGACGGACAGTGGTGTGAAACGTTTATCTGAGGTAATGGACATATTTAACAGTAATCTTAATTCATTCATTCATTTATTAGTAGCGTAGTTTTCCAAATTTAACAACTTTTCTGATAGATGGACATCTTGGTAGGTATAAATGAAATTTCCAGTTTACATGTTCCCAGTGCGATGTTGTTGGTATTGTTGAGACATATCCCGGATTGAATAAAATAAAACTATAGCTGATCTGACTATTGCCGTCCCAAAGAGTTCTAAACATAGGTTATTCAGCTTCATAATAAGGACCTAATTAGTGCCCTCTAATTTTATGTCGAAAACGTATGTTTTGATTAATCACAATATCTTTTCTTTTCTGAGAGCGATAATTAGAGGTAAATAGGTAGGTAGGTATACCATTACCGACACATTTTTCTAAAATTATGGTAGGTAATTTTACTGTTAAAATTTGATAATTATATCAAATAATACCAATTTCACATATAATATAAAATATAGAGATAATATTAATTTCTTATTTGTCCTTATAAAGATATATAGTTTATTCTATAAGTTTATTTAATAACTTTGTTTTATAGTTCGTATCCTAACAAGTCTATTAATTAATGATATTTATTTTCGATTTTGTACCTGTTCTCTATATTCTAATTTCTTTAATTCAGTATTTTCTAAAAATGAAATATTCTTTATCAAAACATAACATCAATAAAATACAAACTGTACATTCAACTTTACCACACCTGTATAGGTACTTCAAGAAAATCAGTAAATGTTATCAAAAAAGTATCCATTTATAAAAGTACCATCTATAATACGTCTATTTATTTCGAGACTTTTCGAGACATGAGACGAGACGAGACGAGACCAGTACCAGATCGAGACGAGACGAGACATAATTTTTAGGAATTTTTCGATACGAGACGAGACACCACTAATTTTTGCAGCTTGACAGTTGTTAACATTTCAACTTAAACTATTAATCACCTTTTTTTACTTGAGAACTTTGAAATTCAATCAAACCAATCCCCAAGCGTTATGTAATGAATTTTTAGCTCTAACAGTGTTTGATCCAACATAATGCGATTTGTTTCCCCGTTCGACAATTTGAATTCATTTATCGTATTTCGATTTTAAGTTAAGCAGAGCAAATGCACTCTAAACTTGACCACAGTTTGCCCATTTTAATGAAACGACCGTAAATAAACAAACAACAGTAAAAACAAAGGGTTTAGGGAATCAATTATTCAGTACCAGGTAATTACTTCCATTAAAATACATTTCAATAACATCTCTGTTTTAACCTGTTTTAAATGAATAATAATTTTTGCAATATTTGATCAATTCAATAAAAGTAATTGAAATAGGAATTGGTGATCGGAGAGCGTTAAATTTAATTCAAAAACGTGATGTAAATAGGTGAGATAATTAAGATGAATAAGACCTACAAAAATAATTGTTTACGTGGAACGTTGACTGTTATATAATTTTTGAAGCGAAGCTTCTATAGTACTGGCATTATATGTATTATGATTTATGTAGAGTTGTAACGCGATTTGTGCGGTTACTTGTGAGATTTGGCGCTGGGACGGAGCTCGGGAGTTCGGCAAGGGTTTTTAGGAGTCGGTTTTACGGTTTTGCTCGGGCGCCAGATTTTTCGCCGGGTTTTCTCCCTCGGGAATATACCTGGGTAATTTACGAACTCAGGAGATTACCAGGGTTGTCTGTAGAAATGAAACACACGCTCAAAAATAGAAAATCCTAAATTATTTAATTTCCAAACAGCAATGAAACACAAAAACCCTCTTAATACTGAAAATGCGAAAATGGAAAATTGTCCTAACAATTTCACAATGAAAGAGAAATAGCTAAATACGGAGACGATAGGAAAACGTGCAGTGGTTAATATTCGGTAGTGCGGCTTTTACGTATCGAGAGAGCGAGAGCGTGAGAGAGAGAGAGAGAGAGAATACGGTAGACGGGAATTAACTTTTCCTCAACGCGACGACGGAAAAATTAATTCCGGGCGGTTGGAAAAACGGACGTTTTCACAACCGCCGGTTTAACATGTAGTAAACGTTCATCCACAGATAGCTTATATCTAGCGGTCGGTACGCTCACAACGAAAAATCACAAATAACGTATAGCCTACTAGCTAGCGGTCGGGGACGCTTTCTCAATAGACGAATAACTACGAATAGCTCGAACGGCTTAAGACTATCGGTCGGGGACAATGCACAATTTACGTACACTCACAAATAACAAATAATTCGGCGGCTTATAACTAACGGCGGTGACGTTTACAATAAACAGATAGACGGATCGACTTGCTATAAACAAGTCTTGGTTCTCACCTTGGATTAACTCGGGCAAAGAACCATAGAGGGGGCGAGTGGCTTATATAGGTTAATAAGTAATTAGTCTTGATAGTTAAACGATGGTTTATTGATTAATTAACTATTTAATTATTAATTAGTTAATTGAATTTTGCAATAAACTATTTGATGAATCGATCTGAAATTTTTCCCACATATTAAGCACTACAATCCCCGACTTTTTACAAAATAACAATGCCGCAGGTTCAATTTCGCAATAACAATTATTAAACAATGAATTTGTCCATTTTGACTTTCTATAGGTACCATTTTTCTCAGCAACAAATGAAGATATCGAGGTCGGTTTGGAGTCATTTTAAAGGTCTTTCAATTCTCTAGAGGATGGTAAGGCCATTTTACCCAAAAGTAACTTAGTTTTTAATTGAGATCAAAAATAGTTAAAAAGTGCATTTTTTGACGTTTAATTGTTAATAACAATGCCCAAGTCTCGTGGGGTGTTCCTATACGTTTTGTTTCTGTTGGCCTATATTACCTGAAAATCCGGGTCTCTTGCTCGATGATTCGATGTCAAAAACAGGGTATTTTTTTGCTTATTTGCTTGGCCTATAATACATATGATTCTGAGGAGAGAGAATGTTAGTTCTCTCTCTCTCTCTCTCTTCCCCCCCCCTTCGTTTTCTGACTACGCCACGGTGATTAGACAGCCGCTTATCAGCTCCACGTTGACCCCGACGTTGCCACAACTTAACTCACCACAATGTCTCTTAGTTTATGAATTCACACTTGTTTTATTGTGGTTAATTCGAGTTCCGTATTATTTATTGTAAAAACGTAATTTCCCAATGAAGAAAAAATAGTAGGAAGCTTCGCACTGTTCCACAGTACTGACTACTGTACCCGTATTTTTAAATTTTCTATTATTTTCCAATTCTGTACATACATAATGTTTGTTTTCTTAAAACAGTGATACAGTGCCCTTTAGTCTGCAGAGTAATTACATTTGCCAATACATTAACAATACGATTGGTTTACAGGCTTCAGGGGATACCTACAGAATAGATTGATTCTAATGGCATTACAATGCCTACTCTTACATGAGTAAATCTTTAGTTCTAAAAAATGTGTTCTAATTGCTTGTGGTTTTAATATCAAACAGAAGTTATCAAACTTTTTTAATATAAAACATTAATAAAATAACGTAAATGACATTTAACGTCATTTATTGAATCAAAATGTGAAAGTAAATTACTGTTTTTCAGGGAAATTTATTTAATAACCCGTTTACATCCATGATCTAATAAAATGTGTAGTTACCTAATAAATGGAAGTTAGTTATTGGAAAGTACATTTTTCGGTCTTTTATGTATTATGTGCAGATTTTGGAAAAATATTTAACTGACTTTAAATATTCACAAAATATACAATGTAAAACATGCAATATGCGTTTCTTTAGCCATAAAGTAAAAATTAATATACATTAAAATATATCAAAAGTGGGTTATAATATGCATGAAATTTAAAAAATATATGAAATATCGGTGAGAAATATGTAGGTAACTAATAAAACTAGTTACTATTATTACAATACTATCATAATAATAATTATTATCCTCTAGTATTATAAACTATAATTATATATTTAATCGAGGAAATTACAAGAACTTTTTTTTATGGAAAAAATATGTGACTTTAAATATTCACAAAATATGCAAGATGTGTAAAACATGCAATATGCGTTTCTTTAGCCATACGGTAAACACCAATATACATGAAAATATATCAAAAGTGGGATATACTTATGCATGAAAATTAAAAAATATATGCAATATCAGTTAGAAATATGTAGGTAACTAATAAAACTAGTTACTATTATCATAATACTATCGTAATAATAATTATTTTCCTCTAGTATTATAAACTATAATTATATATTTAATTGAGGAAATTACATAACAAAAAATGGGATTTTTTTTTAATTGAGACAAGTCAGGAAATTATTAACGCTAATTCTAAAAGTAATAAAAAGTCAAATACCCTTCTAAATTTTACGTTATTCTTTTTTGGTTTAAATTAGCATTTCATATCCAATTATGAAAAATGAAGGCAGTTAATAAAGCGCCATTCGTTGGTATATTATTTTGTTTTCCAATAAAAGGCAATGTATCAATTCATTACAAAACCAGTAAAAGTATTTCGGTAAACAATGTTTCCAATTTTCCCATTTTAATTTTCCTAAACTACTATTCCAATATTTATTTATTCTACGCCACATAATCCAATAAAACTTCGATATGAAAAGCGTATGATGGAAATAAATTTCCTCAACTCTATTTTAAACTTCAGATATAGTACATACAATTTTTATATTTCATAAATGAATTGCTGTGTGTACGGTTACGAATTAATAATAATTGTTTGGATACCGTTGAATATACAGTACGACTGTTACGAGTTACATTCCGCTTTGTGTTTTAACATGTCGGATAAAAATTATTACCGTTAATACACGTGTTACTCAAAGACAGTAATTACACAATTTAATAGTTTATTGGCGCGATTTGATACGATAAATCGAAGTGATCTTTAAATTAAGTCCGTCGAGGAACAATAAAAAAATTTAAATCCCAATCTGATTATTTATGCGAGTGAACCGTATATTATTTTTTACCTCCACGGGAATTCTTCCATCTCGAAATTTATGAAAAACCATTTATAAATCGACCCCGGTTGGTTTGTCTTAAATTGCCCGCCCTCATAACAATATTTCAGGGAAAAAATATTCAGAATTCAAATGAGATTATAAATAATTTTATTACTTTGTTCGGATGAAGCGGTTGCAAAAATGAAACTGAAAAGAATTTATTAAGAAAGTTGCGAAACTCGCAGGCAAGGGAACTTGAAAAATGAGATTTCATATCAGATACAATTAAGAATCAAAGCTAATATTTGTTAAACGTTCTCTCTTGGGAAAGTTCAGGGTCTGACTGTTGACTTCGCCTTAATTTCCACTAAACATCAGTTCTCTCGGTTTTATGTGGTTTTTATTGGAAAAGTTCTGGCACGCCGGCCCGTTGATTAACTACAAAAAACTCTCGGCTGCCAAACTATTTTCTTAAAACAACGAGAAGGGTGGCAACTTAAAATAATTCTTTTACTTAGCAGTTAACCGGTTTCGGCACTATGGCCCTCATCATGTCTATAACAATTGCTTTCAATTCCATCCTTCCCGCAGTTACTGAACTTTGCTTATGTCGCACTATATTTCGGTGATCAATATTACAACATCCCTTATTTTGTTTTCGTCGAGACGTTCGCCGATCCGGCGAGATGATCTGATCTCGACAAAACTACGATAAATCTTACACCTCTTCTGTTTATTCATACATGGCACGTTTGCATTCGCTTCAGAGATTGAAAAGGGCTTTCGTTAGCTTTCCGTACCATTCACCAAGACGTATTACCGATATCTGATTTACGAGTTATATCGCGAGAAAAAGATTACGGCTTATTTCAGCGCTTTCCAGCTTAAGAAGTTTACTCTCGCGGAAATTATAGGAAACTTGTTCAAAAATAAAGTCTCTGTAGAAATTTTTCCATTCGGCGAGAAGGCAACAGTAATCAGTACACCGCTAATAACGATTTCTGATGCATTTCAGGGCGCAGTTAAGAAGTGTTCAGGTTTATGAAAGAATACACTGAAAATATAGAGATTACAGCGCTATTGCCTTCAGCGGAAATTACAGTTGTTAAAATATATCTACTTGGAGAGAACTAATAGTAAATTCGCGATAAATAGCTCAGAATTAGATCCCCATCCAAATGAAATAAATAAAGTTACAGTTGATTCATTCAGTCAAAAGCTAATAAACAAACTTACAATGAAATAAAGAAAGGTAAGTAAAGGGTTCTTACTTCATGATGTGTCATAGATGGTTTGGCGAACATATCAATGAAATTGCCAAATGTGTTCCACTTTCACCAATGTACTAGGTACATTGTATTGCAAATCAATAGGATAAACATATCAACAATCATCTTTTGTGTTAAAGAAGAAGCTGAATTGAAGCTGTCCCTGCGAAACAAGATATGTACTTATGTAATAACAGGGTTAAAAAATGCAGGCAATCTGCATTAGAAATTTGTGAGATATACACGTAAATATGCTGTTTTTTGCTTCAATATAGTCTAATCAAGATGTGTGTTTGCTGCGAAAAATAGTTAGAAGGCTCGGAAAAATATGAGCGATAGCTCATTCGACGCGGAATGCAAATCTGAGAAAGGCGTTTAGAGGATTTTTTCTGCTAACAAAAATTGCAATTGTTATTAACAAAAAATGAAAAATAAAAACGCTCTCGATTTTTTGATGACAACTCAAAAACCATAAGAGATCGAGGAATTTGCAAAAAAGATCCTTAAAGAGGAGGAAATTTCCGATAAAAAAGTCCCTACTCCCGGATTTCTATCTCTTATATTTATATTTTTAATTTGTTGCTGAAAGTAAGGCTCCACGCGATCGTTACGGCATGCGCTTGCCGCCTCGGAAGCGACTACGTCAGAGAAAATAATTTTTTAAGGTACTAAGTATTACTTTAAAAATTTAAAACAAACTTTAGTGTATTTTATACACTTGAAGGAATAATGTCCCGTTGGAAAAAAAATTTAAATGCATTTCTCAAAAAGCTAGCCTATTGTTAATGAACTAGTTATTTTCGTACTTCCGTTTTCATTGAAATCAGGCTAAATGTTTAAACAAATTCTCCATAAATATTTTGCTTCTTGGTGTCCTTTCTATGAGTGTACTCAAGAAGGTGACGTCATAAAATTATTTAAAATTTCTTTATTTAGTTTACAACGAATTATTAAAATCAACAAAAAACGCAAAATCCAGAAATTGTTGTTAAATTTTTTTTTCTCTTATATATTATGTTATAGCTGTTTTTATATTTAAACTAAGAATTACATAATTGTGGGAAAAAACTTTTACAGCTATTTGTTTAAGAATTGTTTATAAATAAACGGCTTAGTTTAATATTTTTGAAAATTCGTTTTTGACCATTCTATTATTTAGGATTAATTATAATTTTTAAAATAAAAAAAAATTCTTAAATTTTTTTTTATAGTTTATAATCGTATTTTAATGTTTCCGTTATTCAAATAAGTAGTTAAGGAATAATTTTGTGTTCAAAAATCATTATAAAAATGTCTTAATAAAATAAGAGAAAAATAGTTTTTTTTTCACTGATAATTTCATTGTTTATTAAGTTAACAATTTATTATAAAAAGTTTTTGAGTGTCACAATATTTTTCTTCTAGTACCTTTTACTAAAAATTACAAAAACAACGATATGCAACAAAGTGACGTAACAAATTTTTTTTTGTATAATAAACTTTTTTTGATTTAAATTTTTTTTTCTTTTAACTATTTTTCGCAGAAAACACACATCGTGACTAAACTACATAAGCACTTCTTTCAAATATTGTTACTCTACTAAAAGTTGATATCATTGTTCCGAAAATAACCATCTTTGTTAGCTATAGATTAAAAGGTAGTTAACTTTATTAAGTACAAAATAAGCTAATCTGAAACACTAGTTGGGATTAGGATAAATACAGTAGGCAGTCTCTAACTATTTCTTAGGAAAAAATGAAATTTTTAGCTCCACAAAACCACACAACTTTTATACAATTTTTGAAAACATGTAATTGTATGATTCAAATCAGTTTCTCGAAATTAATTCAACAACCGTTATGTATGACTTTGTATACAAACAAATGTAAGAGAATTTATTTGAAAATTGATTGTAGTTTAGTCGGTAAAATACCTGACGCGAAATCATGGAGACCCGGGTTCGAATCCCGGCTGAACGCTGAACTACAATCCATTTTCAAGTAAATTGTCTTACATTTGTTTGTATGTAATTGTTTGCTTCCGCATGCACTTTTTTCAAATATTCTTACAACACTGAAGCTGTTTTATCGAAAATAACTATTTTTGTAAGCTATAGACTAAAAATAGCTAATTTGACTATGTGAAAGTAAGTTAATCCGAAATCACTAGTTTCTTTCGTATAGTTACAATGGACAGTTTTTAGGCAATTCCTAGAAAAAAAAAACAGAAATATTTTAGTTTAGCAAAAAACACCGTTTTTGTAAAATATGTAATTATTTGCTTCCATATGCACTTTCTTTAATTTTTACAATACTATTTACAAATATACAAAACTAAGTTGATACTATTTTTTCGAAAAAAAAAAAAAAAATTAATGTCAGCTATAGATTAAAAAGTAGCTAATCTGATTATTAAGTAAAAATAAGCTAATCCGAAACAAGCTTTGTTTAGATAAATACAATATATAGTCTTTAGATATTTATGCTTATTCTTATATTATGCTTTTTCGAGTATAAGTACCTAAGAAGACTACACCTGCTCCATAGAAGAAGAAGAAAATACAAACGAAGTGCCGCTGTCGTAAAAATTATTTTGCGACCCAATGGAGCCTTTAATTCTTTATCTGTAGATAACCATACATTCACATATACGATTTCACTTGGGCGACTGCACGAACACGAACACCTGCATTTTAAAATATACCAGTGCGTTTCTGAATAAGCAAAGAAATAAGTCCTATGGTTTTGCATAGAGATAACGGGCTCTTTTCGAATGTCCTCGGTAAATTCAGATGTTGTAGAGTGTTCCAATTGCTACTGGTTAGTATACCAGAAACCACGGAATCAACATAAGACTACCTCTTTATTCTGAAATATATCGAATTCCTATAGGATGATAGCAAATTTAAACATCTATTTAAGAGACTTAAGGGATTTATGGATGCAATTTTGAAAGATTCCAGGAGATGTTGATTAAAATTTGAATTCCTATTTAAGAGGTATATTTCTTACACATCTCATTTCAAAAGTTATTGTCCGTTGTTAAGAGGTAATTTTATTAACAATTATATTGGAAATGGTGGTTTTTAACTGTCCGTGTCCGTTATTGGGAGGGTCTGCTAATGGGAGGTGCTAATATGTATAAATCGCTATTAAGAAATTCGGGAAATATAAAACTGTCCGATATATAGAGGAGTCCGCTATTGGGAGGTGTCCGTTATTAGAGGTTTTAATGTATAATGCAACTAATGCCAACATTCCTGATCATTTCAACTTATAAATCAAGAAATGGTAGGGAGTTGTTATTTTGAATTTCCATGGAGAATTTTAGGAAGGGATGCATATCATTGAGGAATTCAATCAGATGTGGGACTTGTGCTTAACACAATTGCATTGGTAAAAATTGAAACTGAAGAAGTGTTAAGTATGTCTTCAGCCATACCAACAAAAAGCGATGAGTCAAAATATATCTAAGAAAAGTTGAAGTTCATATAACTTCTACTTGAACTAACGTAATTTCCGTTTTGATGCCAAAATCATATTTAAGTAAACGTTTCTGGATAAACCTTGCAAAAACTACCTTTTAAGTATCTTTTCACTTGTAAAGTCTTTTTCCAATCTTTATTTAGATTTACTTGGAGCTCAAAATCTGAATCTAAATGTCGATATTGCTTAAAAACGGACACTGCACTTTCCAAAATATTTAGGTACTATTTTTTACCTTATTGTTTCCAGCCGCTATCCCATAAAACGGCATTAAATTCTTCCTCATTTCATGTAATAGAAATACTTTCGGTAAATTCAAATAAAAAAACATTTGTATTCATACGAGGCTTGGGGAGCAATAACGTGACGCACGAATTGGGATTAAAACAGGTGGAAACCCAGAAATGCATCAAAAGGGAGAAGGAGTTTGAAGAAAACTAGAGGATGACGTGTAGTATTCTGATCTAAGGTAAAGTATTCCATCAATTTACAGCAAAATAAATTCTAGGCGTGGATATTACATCAACATATCTGCTAAAGTTATTAGATTTTAAGGGGTGCAAAGTTTCATATATTTATTTGTCAATAATTACAAGCACCATAGAACCTGGGGAGGAAAGGTGGGCGTTTCGATAACGTTTCATCAACAATTAGACTACCCTTACCTCGGTATATAGTTTACCCAATTAGTACGAATATATAATTAAGCATGTGTATCCATCGCCGTAAGTTTGCGTAACTCGAAGAATAGTTCGCTCCCGATACCCGAATTTAGTACATTCCACACGAACCCGGATAAAAACATTAATTAATAACGATCGGGCTTCGTCGAAGCAGCAGCAGCACGAGGGGCGAGCCACCCGAATAAACAAAATCTATGCATAAAGTGAGGAGGCCCGAAATGAAACCACACTTAAAGGGCTTCGAGGGGCAATTCAATTTAGACGAAGAGATGTAACCGGAATGGAAAGTAAATCTCCGAAAACCCGAAGGATAGCCCGGCGCCGAGCCGCTTCCACGAGATTATTATTAATGGACCCAATCGAATAATATGTTCGGTGTTTATTTTTTCCCTTCGCCTTAAATTACACAGACGTACGTTTGAAGGTATTACATTTTATTCGTATCAGAAGTTGAGATGGAAAATATGGAAGAACTCGACCTCCTACAGAGGTCGATGTTTCCAATCGAAAAACAAAATATTTATAATGAAAAAATACAGTCGTTGTTTAGAGTTTGATTCAGTGCTAAACATGTTTGTACCTCAAGACAAGGCAAAATTATGAACTTACAATTACTCCTTGAAAAACTCTGCTACGAACTCACCAACACAAACCAGTTAAAACCGGCAATTAATCGAATCAATTATTTTTTTTCAATAAACTCTAATCAATTTTCGGAAAAGTGCTAAGTATAAATAAAACAAAATCCCTTTAATTGATACAAAATATCCTTAAATGGTGTTTACTAAACATGAACGGACATGTTTCGGGTCGCTAGTACCCATCATCAGCGCCTCTATGATAAGAGGAAAATACATTCAGTGAAAAGATGTGGTAACATTAAAAACTAAAACCCACTTACAAAATTCCTGACAAGTAATAGTTATTATGACGTCCCTGCTGCCTTATGGGTAAAAATGAAAAAGTCATAGGATGATGAAAATAAACCTAGTCCAATTCGACAGTTAAAAATTGAAATAGGGACATCAGTTGATCCACTAGCTTAAAAAGTTACAAGACCAAAATTCAAAATCAAAATTTTAAAGTGTGTTCCTGATATCGATAAGTTACTGTAAAATTTAAGGAAACTATGTACTATGTACTAGCAGGTAAAAGACGAGGATAATATTTATTTATGGTACTAGTGTGTTCTGTTGAAAATACGTCACGCGAGAAGATTTATACCACGAGGCAGTATAAATCCTCAAGTGACTTAGGAAACAAAACATGCGAGCGGCATACAATGTTTTATCCAACAAGTGGAAGAAGTCGTTTTTATGAGTTAATAAAATAAGCTTTATGATCAAATCAAAGCTACGTCCGTCTCAGTACCCTATAAATGTCAGACTTTTTGACGTTTCAGTTAAAATAGGCTGTTTGTTTGGTTGCCACGGGCAATAAATAAATAAATACACAGAATACTACTTTAAATATGAACGTGAGTTATAATCCATAACTCAGTAGTGAGTTATGGATTATAACACACTAGTGTGTTATTTGGTAGTTCAAAATTCAAAGTTGATGTCAAAAATGACATTAATAATGACAGTCATAGCTGTCATGCGTTGTATAAATGCTTTTTTATAAATAGCGCCTATATGAGATGAAAAATGTGGGTAAATATTAATTTTTTAGTTGAAATTAATACTCTTAACAAAGTAGAGAATTAAAGAATTCAAAACAATTAAAAACCTGTAGATCAGTAATTGGAGTACGTCGCGAATCTCTTGTTAATCTAACAATCTCCATGACTTCTAATAACTTGAGTTTTTAATAATAGAATGGCTATGACATGAAACAAAATTAGACTAAGTACATATCAAAAATATTTAAAGTAATTATTTTGTTTACTTTAAATCGTTTCATAATGTTCCAAGTATGTTTGATTTAACTTCTTTGCTTTTATATAGTTCAGGTCAGTGTACATATTAATTTTCTTCATTTACAAATTTTTTTTTAGAATATTCGTCTAGGCACATGAGTACTGCGCATATCAATTAATACTTTCTCTTGTAAATATCTGAAAACATCTAAATAAATTGTGATGTGATGTGAACAGATTGAAAGAGTGCCTTTTTAAAGAGGTTGAAACTTTGTTTCAGAAGACGAATGCCAGAGGAATTTTCTTGTTAATCCACAAATTGTCCAAGGAAAAGGATTAAAAAACACCTGTGGCTGTCTTTTGACGTCTTTTTCAATTTATGTAATGTCTAGTTAGTCGACGTTTCGTCCAGAGATTTTGGACATTTTCAGAAGACGACTAAATCTTTATCTACTGGGACAAAAGTATAAGTTCCGATGAGGCTTAGGTTTAAGCTTCAAGTAGGTTTAAGGCCAAGGCTGAAAGAACACAACATTGAAATAAAGATACAGAAAAATCTAAACAAATTCACCGCAAGAATAAAAAGAGGTCTGGCTTAATAACAAATGTGAAAAAATTGCAGAACTTGAGAATGGTATAATAAATGATACTGATAACAATGGAGTGCCGATAAATGATATCGAAGAAAGACTTCAAAGATGGAAGGAATATCTGGGAGAAGTATTCAAGAATGACCAACGAAAAGACAAGGAGATCGTATATGACGTTGAAGCTTTACCAATTACAAAAGAAGAAATTATTCAGGCAACAAAACAGCTAAAGGATAGAAAAGCAAATGGCGAGGATGATTTACCGGCTGAGATTGTCAAGCTTTTTACTAACGAACATATAGAGGATATACAGGATATGTTTAATACCATATTATAGCACGGGTATGTTGGCATCAGTTACCATCGCGTCTACAGCCACCACCCTGTATACGCAGTATACGTCGAGACGAGAGGCCTCAACGGAAAAGGGCTGATGTCAGCTTCTTAGGGAACCACGAGCCGACGAGCGAGACCGCGGAGCGGCGGGACGGGAGATATTCGATTTAACGTAGCGATCGGGGATTGACGTGTTATACAGGCGGCAATATAACTTTTTCTTTAAATATAGGGTTTTTATTTGAAAACTTATTTTAAATCGCGAATCGTTAACATCAGAAGAGGGATCAGAATCCGCGAAGACCTTTTGGCAAATTGTGCGTTTAGTGAAGTTGTGAAAAAAAAATGGGCAGGCCACATGGATCCTCTAGGAGTTCCCAGCAGAGGGAACGTCACTCAGAGCGGAGGTCGAAGGGTGTCCGAAAGGTTCCGAGGCAGTCCAGGAAAGCAGAACGTTCCCGTGGCTCGAGGAGACGCTCTCCAAGTTTGGAATTGGGGGAGCAGCCCCATAGCTTATAGGTGGAGACTCTCGACGCTCTGATAGGAGTGGAGTCACGAGCGATATCACCGAATATCCGAAAGCGTATTGAGGAGAGTGTTGGTCAGTATCAGGCGGAGCAGCAGCGCCGGTTTGACCAAAAACGTACTAGGGCACATAAGAAGTGAAGGGTAGAAGAGAGCAGAACACGAAATTCGTGGCTGAAGAATTTGCGCCAGTGGACAAATATAACATCACGTGAATTATTCCGTGCCGCAGTGGATAGAGTTAGATGGACTAATGTCATCGCCAACGTCTTGAGAAGATAAGGCACACTAAGAAGAAGAAGAAGACACGGCAAAGAAATTGATTTTTGGAAAACTGAATCACGCCCGTTCTTTAAAGAACAATAACGAAGATGGCTATTCAATTTGCAATCTAGAAAAATTTGCACTGGATTGAAATAATCGGTGTTTCTTGGAGAAGATGAAATTTTATATCAGGTGAAGATTGATTTTACCATTTTTCCAGAAAAAAGTAGAAGCTTAAATGTTATCATTTATGGAATGGAACAGTAGAAGGTGTCCCATTGCTCAAAATAGGCCAAGTGAGTGAGAAGGGAAAATCCTAATCTTGCTAACACGTGTAATATAAACTTCAAACACCGCTGACTAACTGTTCCACATTGCGCGTCTAAACCATCCACCCTATCACCTTCCTTAGCCCCTAAAGACGATCTCACCTCATTCCCAGATCCGCACATTTAACTGACATATTCGCTCCGCATCAAATATGGCAGCGAGTGATTCATGGGGCGCAAACCTCCAAATCGTCTCTCCTCCACCTCATCGACTGCTCTCTCTGTCGCAGAGGCAAAGAGATGTACGTCAACATCTTGCGACCCCGCCTAGATACGTGTCAAACTCCTATGATTGATTATAAAAGCAAATATTCAAATCAACTGGAGATTGACTGATCGTTTCCAATATTTGAGTTCGTCGATGTAGAGGACGGTCGAGGGGCGGACGGGGGGTGAGCGGCGCTTCGAGTGGTGGTTCCCGAATAATAATTAAAATGCGCTTGTCTGGAGGGATGATGTATCGGTCCGGGGGATTAAATGCGCGAAACGGCGGAATGGGTGTAAAGTGGTAAAAAAGATCCTGAATTTTGACGCGGCATGTAACTTCTGAAAGCATACTCGGACGAAAGAGTACAAGCAACAATAACGTTCCCGCGATACTCTACCACAATAGAGAAAATGAGATGATTGAACCTATTTAAAGTTATGTTGATGAGAGAATGGATTTACATATATCACGGAACATATGGTAAAGAAGTGGTTTAGGTAAACGCACCAATAATGGAATCAATATGATGTTTATCACTGAATAAATTTTATGCTCTTAGCAAGGATACTTCACCCGATAAGTTCGAACATTATGTAATATGCAAACAAATACAAAACCAATCATTTCATCTTTTGATGATATATCGTCATTGAAACAACTCATTTATAGCTATAAAAAACGTCCATCGAATGTAACCTATCGAGTGAGGTGTTATCGTAAAGAGCTCAAAAATGTAATTCGGTGTAATTGATGTATTTATTTAAACCACTTTAGTACATTTAGTTTTTAGAAATATATAAGCTACCGTCGGTCCATTCCTTTAGCATAAATCGAACAACGTTCAGTAGTTCGCCGCAGTAGTAAGTGTTTCCTATGTTTATGTAATGTTACCTTGAAACGTTCCAAGTATTTCCAATACATATTCAAAGATTAGTACAATGGATAAGGTTACTTTTCACAAACTTCATTTACCAGAAACAAGAAGGTACAACGTGTGCAGATTAAAGCACCATTAAAGTAAATTGAAAAGTAATGAAAAAGTATTAAAAAAAAATTATAATATGCAAGGTCTTATTTCGTCCTTTACAAGTTTTAGCATTTTGGGATGGATAAAAAGGGTAAATATCCCCAAAAAAATTATGGATATTTTTGAGTTCTACCACTGTTTTACCACTTAGAAAGATAAATACAACAAAATTAAGATACTAATGATAGAGAACTAACAATTTTTCTCCGAGCACAAGAAGCATAGAGTAACGTTGGATTTTTTAAAGTTAGTGTTGGATATAATGAGCTGAAACTTTGGAAAATTATACACAGACATTTTCGTGTATATATATAGGCCAGTGGAATTAGACAAAATTCGCGACATGGTTTAATGGGTAGATTTACTAGAAAGGAACATAGTTTTGAATTTGATCCCACCATAAAAAGTTAAATATTGTAACGTGAAATGTAAACAGCAGCGCGAGACGTGTTTACGCTTATCGGTCGGCGGCTTTCCTCAAAGGAACGTCGCTATGCGTAATTGAGCCTGCCGCCAACATCTTAATTACCTCCTAGACCGTATTACGTTCTGGACGTTTTCTAGGTAAATATTATTATCGAGATGGATCGAGTTCTTTGTAGAATTATCGAAAATACAATTAAGAAATGTATATAAGCGGGCTTGCGGTCGGAGAGATTATTATTAGACGTGAAGCCATAAACTAGTAAATAGTGCGAAATAGCGAAAGCGAGAGCGTATAAATAAATTAATAATTAAGAGTGTGATATAAATTAAGTAGTTAGGTAATAGCTAAGATAAATTAAGTAGTATGTAGTGTTTCATTAGGATAGTGTATATAAATCAGAAAAAAAACGTTACAATATGTATTTGTATTGATTTTACGTTTTCTCAATTTTGCATTTTACACACTTATACAATTGGAGGAATTCGCCATAAAATTGTTGAAAAAATATTTATTATTATATTATGATATACATTAAAGCTTGGGAATTATGCCCACGTTTAACAGTATATTTATTAATAGAGTCTGGGAAAGTTCAAACATACTTGTCCATATTTCATGACCGTTTACAAAATCACCTTTTTATTTTAAACAATGTTATTGACAAATTGGATTACAGATAACAGCTTTCGTAGCAGTAAATCAACTAGAATGTATAAAAGGAGATTTAATTCGGAATATGTAAATCAGTGATAAATCTATCGTTTTCATCGCCGTCATATAAAACCATGAATGAATAATGCGTAATGAATCTGGATAATATTTATTGATCAGATTTGTAATAAATTCATAACATATGAAGTGGGATTCGGTTACATACATAAATAATGGTAAACGAATGATCGGGTTGGATACAATTCATCGATAGAATCGATAAATATTTTAACAGATAATGTTATAAATATAGTAATTAATTTTAGTGTAAGGAATAGATACAGAAAGTCTAAAATCGAATTCCCGATAAATTCTATCCAGACCGTTTATGTAGTCGTAAATATCCGGGAAACTCGTAACGTTACAATTAATTATCTCGAAATGGCATCTCCAATTCCGATAGCAATTACTTACATTTTAAAATCCGAGAGTGTTAAGGGTTAAATTTTTTTAATTGGGAAACTTGGAAAGAGCGAGCAAAACGCCGAGGGCCCGGAAAAAAAACCAAACGAAATACTGTTCCTCCATTAAGTTGAGAGAGGGTGCTTCAGAAACGAAGCGGACTTGGACTTTTCAGTAATTCAGTTATCTTAGCCCCAATAATTACAGGACAATAGACAATTACAGTTAATTATTCGCTTTGTACGAAGCGGCACGGTAGGACGCACCTAAGCAACAGCATCGCCGACAACAACAACAACCCTTGGTGTGGGTGAGGGGGGTGGTAGCTTTCCGCGTCTTGTTTTCTTTACTGGGCATGCATAAATGCTCGCGGAAGGGACCGAGCTCTAAGTGAGTACTCAAATAGCATTTGCATAGACAGTGGTTCTTGCGAATACAATCATTTTCAAGCGAAATTAATTGTTTAGTGTCTCCCTTGCCCTCCTGCCAGAAGAATATTTTATTACGCGAGTTTTGAATTAAGATTATATAAGATTCATTGTGTCCGTATTTGCATTCGATTGAAATGCAAATTTCATGTTTGTGATTGCGGTGAAATTATGAAATTTTCATGATTCCACGTAATTGTCGTGGAATTTTCAGCGAGGCTATCGTTAATTGCGGTTGTATCTCCGGGTTAACGTATGTCACAGGAATAACGTAAAAATGAAAATATGTAAATGTTAACATACACGGAAGCTTCAAACGTACCCCACTTTCAGCAAATTACCGTTACAGAAACGCCAACAAGGACTTATTCGTTGTTTCGGTGTTAATTACAAATTGCGTTATAAAACTTGGTTTAGGTACATGACTTCTTGAGATTAACAGAACAGTATGACCTACTCAAAAAATTCAAAGCTGTCACAAGAAATCTTAATACCCCAGTAGGACAGTAAGTATATAATGACAATAATAACTTAGTCTGTATTTCTATATGAATGTTAAGATTTGCCATAATGCGCAAACTTCATATAATTAAAGTAGTTTAGACTTGTAAGTATGTAACTACCTACGCACAATAACGTCCCGTTAAAAACCCACAAGATTACTTTGTACAACGATGTATTGCATACCTACAAAACTTTGCTTCACGTTCAATATTACAGTTTCGATATGGATTTAGCACATTGCCAACTTAACATCGAACTGTGACGAGCAGCCAATTGCAGTTTGTCCTTTGAATTTCCAATCTCGATAATAGGTATTAGAACTTCTCCCAAACTATGTAATACGGTTCAAGGAGATTCGAAAATTGGCACGCATTGCCACTGCATCCAAAGCGTTACCACTGCCGCAATGCTTCGACGGATGAATGCTTCAGACGAAATTAGTACTATGAGATTAAAAGCTAAGTGGTGTATGAAGCTAAAGTGGCCATTTGACGAGTCGATTTGCTTATTTTTGTGTTAATTAATTGCGTTCATGATAAATTTATGTTGATTACGGGAAATGGTAAAGGGTGAAGCGTAATATTAATTATTAAGCTGCAGTAGTTAATACATGCAGATTGGTAGATAAGTGCTAATTTATTGCTTTCTGATGAGTTCATAAAGCTTATCCGAAACCCTCCTTGACGTACATCCCCTGCAAGAAAATGTTAAAGTTAACTACTTAACATTATTTAAGCAAATTCGTATCATTTTATTGTTAATTCCGAGAAACGACAGATACTGTAGGTACCTAATGAGTTGAGCTGCAGTATCCAACAACCGTATCTTCTGAATGGAAAAAGATATTAATGTGATGTTAGTGACATTTTATTGCCAATTTACTTCTCTTGACAGGCCAACAAGTAATTTTCTACAAAACCACCCTTATGGTGACGTGTACCCTCGCATCCCCTGAAAATGCTACAATTTTAAAGCATTATCTATAAAGCTTTATATTAGCAATTTCCTGCTTATGGTTTATGCAGGTAGATTTCATATGGACTTAACAAATTAGTATTAATTGAAGCAAATCCGAAGAATGAGAACGTGGTTTTGGAAAAAAACTTAAAAATAAACTATCATTATTTCTCATAATTTATTCTATCAATATTCTCGTTCTTAATTCGCGAAAGTTGGAAAATTGTTGGATTTATGGGAAAATCCACCTTGTTACTTTTTGCTATACCTAAATGACCTTATATTTATATTAAAAAAAGGTTACTTGAAGGTTACCACATTTAAAATAAAAATATGCTTTACAACAAGAATATACATTACGTATTAATACAACGTGATCAAGAATGACTGCTTGAGTTGGCAATACTGAATTTCATTTTTAAATGGTACAACTGGTAATTTGAATTTGCTATTTCAAATTCAAATTTCTGGTATTCTTTTCAAATTTATTTATTTAAAATGGTTTTCACGTTACAACACGAAATTTTCATTGGAATGGCGTACATTCTAAGCGGGATTTATAACCCAATTACTGGTTGGCAGTACTCTCTCGAAGCGACATACCAGCAATTTCAGGAGTTGTTTCCGGAGACTTTGGTCACTTTTGCTGTCTTTCGGCAACATTGCATGCCAGTAGCTGAACGTTATTTAACCACAGGGAGCGTAACCAAACAAGAATCAACTGGTAGACCTTCTACTGTAAACGAGGACGTTGTCGAGGATATCAGAACTCCAATGCAAAGAAGTCCTCGCAAATCCTTAAGAAAGCTCTCCCTGCAAACAGGTTTGGTCCTTATGCCTCCTATTCAACCAATTTTCATTCTTACCCATAAGACTTCCACTTTTCCATGTTGTTCTAATTCACGGATTTACAGGTTTATCATATGGAAGTTGCTCCACTGTGCTTAAAAAGAAACTAAAGTACCACCCTTACAAAATTTTCACCGTCCAGTCATTAATCCCTCCTGATCACCCTCAGAGAATTTTATTTTGCAACTGGTTCAATGACATATTAAATAATAATGATATCCTTGACAATACCTTCTTTTCCGACGAAGCCTCGTTTCATCTCAACGTCTATGTGAATAAACAAAATTACAGAAACTGGTCAGGTGAAAATCCTTACGCTATCAAAGAGACACATTTGCAATCGGTTAAAGTTGGTGTTTGGTTGGCAGTCTCAAGGACGCGGGTGTATGGGCCAATATTTTTTAATTTTACCGTCAATTCGGAGAGATATATCCAACACCTTTTGAGACCTTTTATTAACCAATTAACAGACGAAGAGCCTCAAATTGGATATTTCCAACAAGACTCTGCAAGGGCACATACGGCTCGTGCTACTATGGGATATTTAAGAGAGAATTTTGGCGACAGAGTAATTAGTCAGGGCATTTGACCAAGCAGGTCACCAGATCTCACTCCATTAGATTTTTCGTTATTTGGGCTCTTGAAGGACAGTGTCTTTAGGAACATATTGCATATTGAAGAAGAGCTGCGAGAGGCAATAGTTCAGGAAGTGGCAAACATTATCCCCAATATGCTGGTGTGAATATCTTCGAGAGCCTAAAAAGAAGAGTTAATTTATGTCTGGACCAAAATGGGGGCATTTTGAAGAATACATTTAGCTGTTTAATTAAATCATTGTTCTGTATTTCGAGTTTGATTTTTTAAGCTTTAATTTATATTCATATAACCTACAATCTTATCGCTGATCGTTATGTCAATTTATTGTCAAATAAACATATCTGGTTGTAGCGTTGCAAACTCTTAGGCAAAAAAATCTTCCACGTAGGATTGCCAACTCAAACAGTCATTCTTGATCACCCAGTATAAACAGTTACCAGATTTAATAAAAGGTGTAATAAATTAGACAGAATCCGTGAGACAGAGAGAGAGAAAACGTAATGACTGCATAAGAAAGAAAACGAACGATGTTGACGCTATAGAGCATCACTAAAATGGAAATGGGCAGACCATAACGAATGTATAAAAATTGGGACTCAGAAATTGGAAAATGGCGCCCTTATGAAGGGAAAAGATCCAAAGTCAGGCCACAAAAAATGAGATGGAAAGATGATATAGTCAGACATACAGGTATGATGTGGCGAAGGACAGCTCAGAATATGGAGATTTGGAAACAAATAGGGGAGGCCTATATCCAGTTGTGGAAGGATAGAAATTAGGCTAAAATAAAAAGAAGAAAAGTCACATCCTGTATTTAAAATGGCTGACTTGTTCTAAACAGTTATTATCAATGCTGATTTTGGATCTTATTGCATTTCTACCTTCAGATGTAGTAATTTTTGTATTATTTTTTGAGATTTCACAGTTGTATTCTCTGGCCATGATGTTAAGAAAGTGCATAGCTCTTTACAAATCAGTTGTATATTATTGTAATAAAATTACCGACAGAATAAAAATTCCATTGATTTACCTATAGGCGTTTTCTATTCAGTTAATATATTTAAGAGGAGATAAAAGATAATAAGCTCACGTAGCTCATTTGCAAGTCAGTATATTGATATAAGTGAACTGCCAATCCACCTTCCAACATTTCTTGGCCAACACACCGTGTGGTTATGGAAGGAGTTCAATTTTCGAAAGATACAAATACCGAATTAAACGCGAATATAAAGTCTGGTTCTCGCATGACGGTTGGAAAGGGTTAAGATTTATTCCTTGTGAAGTTTTCCACAGCTACCGTTAGCGACATGGGTGGGAAATTAGTCAAAGGATAAGGCTTTTACAACCGACCAAAAACTCCATAAATTAACATTAGCTGCCGCCTTAACAGAAAACAACGCAATTTAGACTTCGATCCAGCCACAAATCTCCTTATCTCCTCGTATTCCAGCGCCGCGATAAATCGGTAATATATACACGGCCGCAGACCTGAGAGCTCACGTTAGTAATTTCCTGTGGCCACCATAGCCGCATCGGCCCGTATCCCGTATCGTCGTTTGCATTTTCCCTTTTGTGTAAATTGATTTCTTCCGCAGACGGTCCAGCTCTCAGGCCACGTCTCCGGAGGGCGAGACGGCAGAGCGAACTCCGGGGCGTGAGAGGAGGGAGAGAGCGTCAACAAACGCAACAAAAATTGATGCGGGAGACGGCGCCTCGGCGTCGCGACGTCGCTCTCCCGATCCTCCCCTCGTCCTCCCTCGATCCGAAAAGGAGTCGGAGGGCGAGAATATCCCGACAGGAATGCCGGCCCCGTGTGGAAATTTCCGTGTTGCGTAATGAATAGAATCGAGTTTTAATGAATCGTTTCAGGAGTGTCGAAGTTATGGCGCATAAAATTTAGTGGCGAAATGCGTCGCGGGCCGTAAAGGGCGGATTCCCAACTTTACGGCGGGCGGGGATTGGAGGGCGCAATCAAATAGACGACGATGGATGGGATAGAGAATAGTTTGGATGAACGATAAAGCGATATGACCGATGCGGCGTGTCGGGTTCAAGGCGAAGTGCCGGAAGGACTTTTGGAAACGACCGCAATCCTGGAATACTACGAAATCTGAATTATATGACAATGCAAATTCAAATTCAACTGTATTAAAGTACCTTTCAGGAAAAGTCCATATTCAAAGATGGGAGAGATGAAGTATAGGTAGATCTTCTGTCCTGTCAGTCTTCCTCTCGCATATATCCATCTTGTACAGTTTGTTGTACTCCGCTATACCAAGGGAGTTTGGGCCTTCCTCTCCATCTTCTTTGGTTGGGTCTCCATTGCCATTTTCTAACTGACCAACTCTGGCATTCTGGCATTCTTAGATGACCATACCGATTAAGGCGTTTATTTCCTATTGTGTCTAATTAGTTTATTGGCCAAGGGGGTAAAACCGACCAATTGGTGTCCGGGGATAAAACCAACTGAATTCTATGTTTTCGGGGACGCTGAATCCGAATATTCAACTCATTTTGCCCTAACGGTGGGCCATCAATTGTTATTAACAATTTTTTAACAACAATTTGTTTTAAAAAAATTCAAGAGCTCAACCCAAGTTCATCTTTTGTATTTTTTCTCCCCGAATCTAATTTCGAAGACCGTTTCTAAATCAGAGACCCCGAAAACATAGAATCCAGTTGGTTTTATCCTAGCTCGGACACCAATTGGCCAGTTTTACGCCCCTGGCCAATAGACTAAATGTTTTAAAGCTTGTTAGAGAGAAAAAATTGTTTTACCTTCACTTTTCAAATTCATGAAACTCACAAATCAAATTAATAAATACTATATATATATACATATGCGTGTTCAATGAGTGTAATAACAGTATAATTCAATGGCAACTAATGTGATCCACAGCAATTTAATTCACAAACACAGCTAAACTTCAATTTGAATAATAATCCATAACGAATATTAGGCACTAAATTACCCACTAAATTATTTCAGATACTGTAATAGATTAGTATAATTTAGGACAAGGGATACAAAATCGTTATGAAATCTGTATATTCAATGGGGGAGAGGAAATTGTGAGGAATCACCACAAATAATTTAAAATATGTACACTGTTATTCTTTAAATGCATGTCAATTAATGCATTTAACAAATTTGAATATCTATTATCAATTCAATTGTTGTCAATTATTGTAATTTAATTTAGCCACACACTATACACGGCTTTGCTCGTATGTAGATAATAAATAGTCTAATTATTAAATAATAGTGCCAGAAACAAAATTTTGACACGCCATTACATTGAGATAAATACGGGATGCGAGAAAACTTAACAATCCAATTTCTTGCTTTATGCATTTGTATATTCATCAAAATTTATATTTTGATGAATGTGATAAACAACATGTATGATGTTTCTCACATTCAGGGATGCAGGAATACAATTTAAAAAATTAAATAAATTCGGTTGATGTTGGAAGAAGTTTCTCCTTATATAAACACATATTTAACGATAAGAAACATAAATTTTTGATAGAAAACCTCGAAAAACATATTGTAAACGCGAAATGTAAACAACCAGCGCAAGCCTTCTCCTTATCGGACGGCGGCCTGCCTCAAAGCAAGGCCTCCGCTAATTGAATTCTATAAAAAAAGACAGTTCCATGAATACTCCCGAATACCTATTCCTTTAAAGAAAGAATGTTTTATTACCTTCGGGGCGTTTCTAGAACAAACATTATTAGGAAAGAATACACCAGAAGGTTCCGGATTAAAATTGAGATATGTGTATAATGATGGACTTGCGGTTAGAGGAGATTAGACGGGAAGCCGCGAGTGAATAAATAAGGCGAAAAACGGACAAGCGAATTGTACAAATAAATTAAAGTTAAGTGTGTTATATAAATTAATTAGTTCAGTAATAGTTAAGATAAATTAAGTAGTGGGTAGTGTATAATAGGACAGTGTAAATAAATTCGAAATAAACGTTACAGTATTATTGTAGGTTGTTTTTATAACGAAATAAAATAATTTTTAATATATGTATGTCTTCTATTTTTAATATTTATGTTTGCAAGTAGATTTGTTTTGCGAGATATGTATTTCTATATGAATAAATTGATTTTATACATGATATATCTTATTTAGTTTGGTAAATCTGATTTGGAAATCTGAGGTTAAATTAACCTCAGATTTCATACGCAAATTGAAATTTTATAAACAATCATGTAAGATTTTTTCTACATATGCATCTAAGCATATTTTTGATATAATCTGCATATGAACGCATATTTTTACGGAAAACATAGCATAGGTATATATGCGCATTCTTCAGCTGTATTATCCGTCGGCCTCGAACTGCACCGCTTTGACTTTAGCCCCCCCGCTACGTTAAGTAGGGTCGCTACCTAACCACGGTCGGTGAAAAATCCAAAGGATAGAAGGAAGTGGCTATGCGTACGCCGTACGGTCGCGTAAATTTTTGGAAATGAAATAGATACTTGTGATAAGAACTGTTACCAAAGTGTTTTGCAATGACAAAAAGTATTACTTATTATTTGGTAACGAATAAATACTGTTCTTCTTGTGACTAAATTACAAGGTATTTATACGTATAGGTCGTAGGTAATAATTAGAGCTGGAAAAATATGCTCTGAATACCCGTTTAAATATGCATCCAATTTGTATTCCGAAATTGAGAGATATGCAATATGTAGTAAGTTTAATATTAAACCTGTTTAGTATTAAATAAATAAATATATTTATTACAATTTGATTTAAGTTCATACGAATTTCTTAGAAATTGTGAGTGTAGTCCAGTGAAACCAAATAAAATAGTATATGTTACCACCAACTCAATATTAAGGGATCGTCAAATCTCTTAACACTAAATTTAAATTTTAAAATTAAGAAAACGTTATTTTTTTTAATATGACAAGGACTACTAGTCCGCCAGTGGTATTGTTTTATCGAGATGTCCCAAGTATAATATTCGCCCGATATTTCAATATCTTTGGCGGCAATATGTCCAACCGCATTTTTCGTCACCGATGAGCGTACATTTATCCACCGCTTCGCCTGGTTTCCGAGAGCGGTTCGTAAGTAATTATCCCTACTTAACGCAGCGGGGTGGCTAAAGTCAAAGCGGTGCAGTTCGGGCCCGTCCGTATTATCTTGCATATATGCTTAAGCTTATAAGACTAATGACAAATTTTGTGTTATTAAAATATTTCCAATATACGCAAAACATGCGACACATTTTATATAGATACAATAAACTATAAATTAGTCATAATTAGAAAAATTAGTGTGGTATCAAAAATCAAGTCGAATGCAGTTGACTTTGAATAGTTTACTGTTTAAAGGCAATAATAGCATTCGATGACCAAAATTTGGGCGTATCAATAAAGTCAAAAAACGAAAATACGAAATTTTTACAAAATTTCAGTCAAAACTATAACTTTATTGAACATACGTTCAAATTACCAAATAAAAATTAAATTACATCACTCAACTTCTTTTTGTAATAGTTTTAATGAAATTGAAATAATAACATTAATAAGTTGTAACTAAAAAAGAATTATTGTGTAGCATACTATAGCCAAATTACAAAATCAAGAATTAGTATTATATTATATATTGAGAGATATGAGTAGGTACTAAATTTATATGAACTGCAAACCTAATATCGAAAAAATAAAAATTCACAATTGTGTATTGTTTTGAAAATAACTAACTTTACTCAATTAACACAAAAGAACAGTTAGCACAGTTCGTATGATAACACTATTTTTTATACTTATTTTTATATTAATTTGTGGACCAATTTTTCTTAATTCCTATCAGACGAAAATATATTCACAAAAAGTGCTTCCTGAATTCGGTTTAAAAATGATATTTTGAGGTTCTAACTAAACTGCATTCAGTTTACGTAATGTATCTACTTCTGCTTCAAACATAAAAGCTCTTAATGTTATTGTGCCATAACATGCGGATAAGTTTTATATCAAAATACGATAATTTTTAACATCTTTTAGTTTAGAACTATTAGTTTAGAAGCGGTCTAAACAAAATTAAATATTACCGAATCTCTTGTAGATTTGAACAATTGGGTATTTTCACATTTTTTGAAAATTGGCTAAATGAACGATTATATGCCTATAAATCTTAGGTTAATATTAAAAATAAGTAAATCAAACACATTCAAGCAAAAAAGTCATTTGAAATTCAAACGCTAGGAATTGGCGCCAAAACTAGCTTTCTGAAGGTTATACCCCTCTGACGTCACATCGCATGTAAACATTGTTTTAACCTATTTCAGTCCTATTGTAATTTCTTTAACATGGGGTAATCTGTGCTTTTATTTACGTGGCTACAAACAAAAGCTTGCATAAAAGCAGTTTAGGACAGCCTTTTCAAGTTTTTGAAGGACTTCAAGGTAAATAAATGCCTATGTACGTACCTCAGAACAAGTGCTGTTTTGTACCCTGTTGTACAAGCACATCTGTAAGTACACCAAACAATATATTTGTTCGTGTACCTTGAGATTATGGAAGTAAGAAACTGTGGTTTTCAGCAGGAAGACGTGATATGCCCAAATCCAAAAGTGAATTTTTCTGTTGTGAAGACCATTTTAAAGTAACTTAAAAGTAAGGTTATGTTATGTTATCTTATACAAAAGTAATAATTTTTTAATTTAGTTGGAAGAAGACATGGAAAATTATGTACGTTTTAAACTGATGGGTGGAAAAATAATAATGAAACGGGACGTAGTTCCACATATTTTTGAGTGCCAACGAGCTCGGAAAAGAACAGGGACTAACGTTCTCCCACGTTCTTTCCCTATGAAGAGAGAACGTTTAGTAACAGAAACTACTGTCAATAGATGTGTTAATGTTTATTGTTAGCAACAATAATTATAATCTTAAACGCCAACCAGCATGATATAGATTTGGCTTTGTTCTGAACTGTTACATTCCTCCTTTTTCATGTAAACCATTACCATAAACATATCCACAGATGGTAAATTGTTCGTGGAAGCTTTGACAAATCCTACGGCGGCCATAACTAATAAATAGCTAATCAAAAACACTATTTTACGACGCGAATAATACAAATTACTAGATTTGGTCGCAATTTAACTCCTACAGTCCAGCGGAAACAACAAGAAAGTCCAAAATACTCGAAAACACAGATTACCTAGGTTAGGTTTCAAAAAATCTTTTTGTGGACTGCAGAACGGACCCGTGTTTACACGTGAAGTGACGTCACGACCAATGAGCGGCCGTTTCGCTGGTCCTTTAATTTATCGCACATTTCCTGCTTTTTATACCCTGAAATACTTAGTACTGGGTCTAATACACGATTTTTTAAGATTATAAAATTTGTCTGAGGGTTCGTCCCTATGAATTTAGATACATTTCGTTTAATTTAAAATATATGGCAAATACCCAATTGACTTCTATTTTAATGACTTTCGTCATGAATCTACATAATGATACGTACCGCAATATTTTCACTATCATATATTCTAATCATATTGATTCATGGACTTTGAAGTTATTTAGCATAATTATATTAACATTAATTTTGCAGCATATTATATTTTTTAAAATTCGTTGATTCTTGGTAGTTTCATAATAGGATCATACTGCAAGCTTCCAGTATGAAGGTATTTTTTTTGAGTGATTAGTAATATTTTATCAAGAGAAGCTAAAACTTCCTTATAACATATTTGAATATTATATAAAGTGGGCTTATAAATAACACTTTGTTTTAAATCTGGCTGACCGCACTTACTTCTCTACCATCTCTACACGAGTATCAACATTTAGAATTAATTATTAAAGTTGAAGTTAACAGAATTAACATTAGTCAATTAAAAAACGAATTAAAAGGACTTCGCAGATTTTAATGTCATTGTTACTGCATATCATTCATTGCAATTATGTAATAATTACTAGATACAGGCAATCAATACAATTCATAAATGTTTTAATTATCGCAAAGAAAAACTGTAAATTACTTAGAATTAAAAGTATCCCAAAAGCATTATTCGCTATTACTGAAGAGGTTGAGATGCGATAAAATTATAAAGAGCCCATTCCGTTCTCGAGTCGTAATGGAGTACGTTCCAGAATTCGTGTCTTAGGAAATACTCCGCTCCTCTCCCATTCTCGAGGAATCCATCGACGACGTTCTATAGGAGCAGGATCGAGTTATGACAGGAATGCCGTATTTTATGTGGGACAAACCTTCAGCGGATATAAAAGATCAAAACAATTGTCCGGATCCACTCGGAGAAGTCGGAAACCGATCGGCTATTCGATAAACAGAAATAAATGAAGTATTTATGAGATTTCTTCAATTTCACCGGCGTGGAAGAGGGTAGATAAGAGCCCTTGGAATAAATGATTCATCGGACAATTTACAAAACAGAAAAAGCATCGTATCGTTACTAAAAGCTGTGCCGGAGCACATAGCGTGCCACGAGGACCCGGTGATTAATAGAGAAAATTCTAGAATCATGTCGTGAAAAAGGAGAAGCCATTTCGGATTTTTCATTCGACGTTACTCCGGAAAGAATTTAATAAATGACCGATAATGGTGTCGGCATTTATCATTTTTAAAGAAATATAATGGAATGTTGTGTGGGTCGGTTCAGACATATTTTCCCCAGAGCCGAAGTGGCCGAAATTATAAAAAGGATATTATGAGTGTATAACAAAAGGTGTAGCAGCAACTAAAGCACAGATCGATCCGTAAGTTATTATCCAATTCATCTAAAAAAAAAATCCATTAACGATAAAATGGGGCAAACTAATGCGCCGTAATCAATCCCCCCAAATGCGAAAATTGCTGTAAACAATGCCGCTATTAGGCGGAATTCGATCGAAGAGGTATCTATCTTCTCCTAGGAAACCCTCCGTATCAGAATTAACGGAAGGGTGGAGGAATTATCTCAGTTATATCGCAAGATAGTATACAATGCAATTTAATCAAGCGTTCGTAATCAGTTGGCGTTGATATAACAGACGTATGTATTACGCGAGTTGAAGCATCGATGATTTACTGATTGTCTTTATACGTTAGGAAACGGATCGTGGAAGATATGTGAAATATTGCATTCAAATGAGCATTCATTAGGGGGGGGGGCTTGTTGGATGAATTTCAATTCTCTCGGGAAATGCGAGGAGCGGAGCGATCGCGCGAGTGTTACGGAGGCCCAAACTCTAAAAATCAAATTCAGAGTTCACGCTGAATGCAAAGATATGGCGCCTGGTTAATGAGTTACTGCGGGTATTTACTTTCTTTAGTGTATATTCAAAGGTATTTCTATGGACTTCATGACATTACTTGTTGATCCCAATTTTGAAAAAAATGTAATAGAACACAAATATCGTCGCGAAATTCAGTCGCGACCCGCGTTAAGCACAGGGTCGTACACTGGGGGGTAGCTAGGGGTAGAGTAACATGAAAGAATGTAGGCCTAAGTAAAAAGGGTATATTGAACAAAATTGAATGAAACAATTGAAATAAAAAATGAGTACATTAAAAGCGCGACCAGCGGCCAACACGACACCAGTTGAAAACGACACACAAAACAAAAAAAGAATCAAAAAGTAAGTAAAAAAGTAAACATGGGACAACGTAGCAAAACTTAAAAAACACAAAAAAAAACTAATGATGAGAAGGGAGTAGGGACTAGTAATAATAATAATACAAAAAGGGGACCTAAATAAAAACAGCACATAGAAATAACGACTTACCCTAAGAGGTTCATCTTGGGCGTGGCTCAGGGAACGCGTCTCGGAGACCGACCAAGGGCGCGATTTGCAAAACAATGAACTGAACTGAACTGAACCAAATGAACCTGGTTTTGTCGGTCTCCAGCCAATTTACAATTTTTTCCTGATGACCAATCAGCTTTTTGTCGTTATTAACCTAACGTGGACAGTTCGTCGATTCCCGGACTCTTTGGCGGATGCTCGATATCGAATTCGAGACGTTGCATCCGCGCGCGAGATAGCTCGCGGAAATCGCGGGTCGAATTAGTGAAGAGTATTATCCGGGAATTGCTGAATCTATAAGTTACTGCAAAGTAGCTAAATTACTCGCTTTGCAGAATAAACAAAAGAAAATAAGAAAACACGCGAGTTGACATGATGTAAGAATAAAAAGTTAAATTATCAGCGGAATTTGGATTAATTAGTTGATTGATAGGTAAGCTGATTGATCATTTCTTGACAATATGTTATCCTTAAAACCTGATTTCAACATCCTATCTAACTGTACAAAACTAGTTGCATATAGCCTCTTCATTCAACTTTATACTTTTAACTGCGTAAACTTGCGTTGCGTGATAATATTAGTTACAGCTCAAAATTCCAAACGTATTCATCTAAAAGCAGGTTTTGAAACTAGTTCTACTAAAGTAAAATAAGTAAAACTGCTGGAAGCGGTTCAATGTTCCAGTTTCGCTTGCACAAGATCAATACTACTAGATATTTAATTTTCATGCACTTAACTAATATACTACTTATTCCAGTTTTCATTGTAACAATTTTAATTTCAAATTTGATTTATTTAAGGTTAATATTTCTACTACAATCCTGGCTCAAAATTTGTAATTCTCCTAATTTATAAATTCATTGTTTAGATGTATTATAATTTTAAATACAAATATTAAAGATAAAGGTATAATTAACCCTACTAGATATTCAATTTTCAACACTTAACTAAAACTATTCCAGTTTTCATTGCAACAATTTTAATTTTTAATTTAATTTATCTAAGGTTAACGTTTCCGTATTTAAGTTATTTAAAGTTAATAAGGTCAATTCCTGATACAATCTTGGCTAAAAATTTGTAGTTCACCTAACTTATTAACTGAATTTTTAAGTGTATTTATTAGTGTATTATTTATTATCTCAATACAAATATTAAAGATAAAGGTATAATTAACACTAGTAGAGATTTAATTTTCAGGCACTTAACTAATACTGTTCCAGTTTTCATTGCAACAATTTTTCCCAATTTAATTTATTTAAGGTTAATTTTTCCATATTTAAGATATTTAAGGTTAATATGGTCAATTTCTACTACAATCCTGGCTCAAAATTTGTAGTTCACCTAAATTATAAACTGAATTTTTAGGTGTATTAAAATTTCACATCACATCTTAATACAAAGCTTAAAGATAAAGGTATAATTAACACTAGTAGATATTTAATTTTCAGGCACTTAACTAATACTATTCCAGTTTTCAATGCAACAATTTTAACTCCAAATTTAATTTATTTAAGGTTAATTTTTTCTTATTTAAGTTATTTAAGGTTAATTTGGTCAATTTCTACTACAATCCTGGTTCAAAATTTGTAGTTCACCTAATAAATAAATTCGTTGTTTCTTCTTCTTAGGACGCCTTCTCCCTACGAAGGTTGGCGATCCAAATGGCTATTGTTGTGCGGGAAACCGCAGCTCTGAAAATTTCTATGGATGTCTGTCCGAACCATCTACGTAAGTCCCTCAGCCATGAATTTTGTCTACGGCCGACTGACCGTTTTCCTTCGATCTTTCCTTCTATTATCAGGCGGAGAATCTCATATCGTTCGCCTCTCATGATATGTCCTAGGTACTGCAGCTTTCTCTCCTTGATTGTCGTGAGGAGTTCTTTGTGTTTACCCATTTGCTGCATAACCTCTATGTTTGTCTTGTGTGCCGTCCAAGAAATTCGCAGCATTCGCCTGTAGGCGTACATTTCGAACGCATCAATTCTCTTCTCTGTGGTTGCATCAATGGTCCAGCTCTCACATCCGTATAGAAGGACAGGGAAGATGTAGCAGCGAAGTAATCTGATCCGGAGGTCTAGGCTGAGGTCTCGGTTTGCCATAAGTGTCCTCATGTTATTCAGAATTTTCCGTGCTTGCGCAATTCTTGATCTAATTTCGGTCTTTGAGTCGCATTGCTGGTTGACGAGTACACCCAAGTATTTTATAGATGGCACTTGTGTAATGTTCTCTCCGTTGATCACTAGAGTAACGGGTCTTGGTGATTTTGAGAATACCATCAATTTGGTCTTGGATGTATTCATATAAAGCCCAAAGTTCTCGCTATACTCCACAATAAGGTTTATAAGGGATTGAAGTTCTGTTATACTGCTGGCTATTACGACGGTATCATCTGCGTATCGAAGGTTACTTATATTGACTCCATTGATCTTTATGCCTGCAGTTGAATTTTCGAGAGCTTCGATGAATATTGCCTCAGAGTAGAGATTAAACAGTAGTGGGGATAGTACACATCCTTGTCGCACGCCTCTTCTTATTGCTATCTCTTCCGATGTGGACCCTTCGATTTTGACTGTTGCTGTTTGGTGCCAATAAAGTTCAGTAATGATCTTTAGATCTTGAGCATCGTTCCCGGTTGATTTTAGGATGTTGATCATTTTTTGATGTGACACACAGTCAAAAGCTTTTTTATAATCAATGAAGCATGCGAATACATCGACACTCATGTCCCTACATCTCTGAGTCAGCACATTCAAAGAGAAAAGAGCTTCTCGGGTACCCGTTCCATTTCTAAAGCCAAATTGCGAGCGATCAATTACGGACTCACACTTTTTATATATACGGGTATGAATGATCCGCAAGAATATCTTCAAGGCGTGGGACATCAAACTGATCATGCGATATTCATCACATAGTGATGCCTTGTTCTTCTTTGGCAAAGTAACAAAGGTGGATCTCAGCCAGTCTGTGGGTATTTTTCCGGCTCTGTACATTCGGTTAAATACAGTAGTAATGAGATTTAGACCAACCCCGTCCTCGGCAGCTGCAAGTTTAAAAGTTTCCGCATGCACGTTGTCAGGACCAACTGCTCTTCTGTTCTTTTGTAGTTTAATTGCATGTTTGACCTCTTCTTTTGTAATTTCAGGAGCCCTTTCGTTGATTTCGTATATATCCGGGGGTGAGTCTGGTCTCATGTCATTAAAGAGATTTTCGGTATATTCTTTCCACCTTTTTAGTTTCTCATTTACTCCTATAAGAATTTCATTGTTGGAGCCCCTTAATATTCCACTATGACCCTTCTGCTGCCTGCCTGTAAGCTCTTTGATATTTTTGTGCAAGTTAAAGAGATCGTGCTTCTTCTGAAGTATTTCTATTTCCGTGCATTTGTTCGCCAGCCATGATTCTTTGGCTTGTCTGCACTTCGCACGAATGAGCCTGTTAATTTCGTCATATTTATCTGTATTTTTGTGTTTTTGTTCTCTTCGTTCATTCATAAGTGTGAGGATTTCATCAGTCATCCACTCCTGTTTTTTGATGTTATTTGTATATCCAATATCGGTCTCCTGGGTCGTAGTTAACGCTTTCTTCAGAGTTTCCCATGAAGACTCAATGTCTTCATCTGATTCGTTGTTTATAGATCTCTCAACTTCTTTCAACCTGTTCTCAAGTTTTTGACTGATTTGTGTTCTTTCTGCAAGATTCTCGAGTTTCCGTATATCGATACGTTTCTGTCGTGGGGCCAGTTTAGATTTAACAAAGCGGCGTATTTTAATGTCCATCACAACTGGGTTGTGGTCGCTGTTGATGTCTGCTCCAGGGTATGTTTTGACTGATTTAATAAACTTTTTATATTCGTGTCTTACGAGAATGTAATCTATTTGATTTCGTACAATATGTCCGTCTCGATCAGCAGGTGAACGCCATGTGTATAAGCGCCTTTTGTGGAGCTTGAAAAAAGAGTTGGCAATGCTTAGTCGTTGTTCTGAGCAAAACTGTGCAAGTCGATCGCCTCTCTCATTCCGTTCTCCCAGACCATATTTTCCGACATAATCTCCATCATCATTTCCTGATCCGATCTTTGCATTAAAATCTCCAAGAGTTATTGTAATCTCACCATTTTTTGTTAATTTCAAGGCTTCTTCGAGTTCGGCGTAAAAGTCTTCAACCATGTCATCCGTTTTATCATTGGTTGCTGCATATGCCTGTATGATATTCAGAACACGGTGAGAGGTTTTTAGCTTTAGTAGTATGACTCGTTCTCCTAACGGGATGAAATCCACAACGGATTTTTCTAATTCGGACGTGATCATGATGGCCACCCCATAACGGTGTTCAGGATCATTACCTCCAGAATAATATATGACACCATGTTTGGTTTTTTGTTTTCCTGAGCCGGGCCATCGGACTTCGCTAAGGCCTAATATTTTGATTTGTAGTCTATTCATCTCTGCATCGACGTTGGCGAGTTTTCCGGCCATGTATAAACTGCGCACATTCCACGTGGCAATTCGTGTTGTTTTGTTATATATTTGGTGTTTGATTATGTTTGACGGGGGGATTCTTATTCGTTGTTTAGGTGTATTATAATTTCAAATACAGATATTAAAGATATAGGTATAATTAGCACTATCAGATATTTAATTTTCAACACTTAACTAATACTATTCCAGTTTTCATTGCAACAATTTTAATTTCAAATTTAATTTATTTAAGGTTAATTTTTTCCTTATTTAAGTTATTTAAGGATAATAAGGTCAATTTCTGTTACAATCCAGGCTCAAAATTTGTAGTTCGCCTAATTCATAAACTGAATTTTTAAGTGTATTAAAATTTTACATTACATCTTAATACAAAGCTTAAAGATAAAGGTATAATAAACACTAGTAGATATTTAATTTTTAGGCACATAAGTAATACTATTCCAGTTTCCATTGCAACAATTTTTCCTAATTTAGTTTAATTAAGGTTAATTTTTCATTATTAAGATATTTAAAGTTAATATGCTCAATTCTGTTACAATCCTGGCTCAAAATTTGTAGTTCACCTAATTTTTAAGTTTAATTCTAGTTGTATTAAAATTTCACATTACGACACAAATATTAAAGATGAAGGTATAATTAGAATAAAAAATAATTTAGATATAATACAAATAAATTAGAATTTATAATTTAGCTCGTAATTTGGTATATGAAAGGAACAAACCTTAAATTTATTGTTAATTTTTTAGTGAACACATATGAGGCCATTCCCTTGGTCTTTCCAAAGAGTAAAATCAAACCTGCGATCACTAAATCTAATCACTAATTTAATAACCTAATTGACATAAGATCAAACGAAATTTGCACACTGAAATTTAGATGTAAATAATTTTAGTGCCGGTTCTTTACATTTTAAATTAGTTAGTGAAAATTTAAATATAATCGAACTGTACAACATATTTACTGATAACTTTGATAGTAACAAATGATATCTACTTTATTTCGTCGATAATTTACAATTGCTATGAAATAAAGGAAACCTTTAAGATAATTTTTCTGATAATTAGGTCATCTTTTCGATGATCATATTTTTGATTCTGCCAATTTTGTTGCACCATTTTAAAACATTTTATTGCTTGAAAGTAATAACAAATACACCGTAAAGTGTGTTCTTACATTATTTTATGTTTGATCAGACAGGTTGAATTAATTTATAAGCCTTAATAGACCCCTATTTAGCCTCATAAAATTAGGGGGAAGAGAAATCCAATTTGTAACCTCCTATAAATATCTAGGGCACGAAATACGAATCGGAAGAGACAACCAGACCTGTGAACTCAGCAGACGAATAGGATTAACCTGGGCTGCCTTCGGAAAATTAAAACACGTTTTCAAGTCTGATATTCCAGTAAGTCTTAAACGCAAAGTTTATGATCAGTGTGTCCTTCCGGTACTGACATATGGCTCCGAGACACTAACACTTACCCAAAGGACTGCCAACAGGATAAAAGTGACCCAACGAGCCATGGAAAGGTCTATGCTGGGAATAAGCCTGAGAGATCGGATTTCAAATGAGGAGATACGAAGAAGAAGTAAAGTCGCAGATGCTGTGGATAGAGTAACACGCTTAAAATGGAACTGGGCAGGCCATGTCGCAAGGATGTCAGACAACAGATGGACAAAAAGGATACTGGAGTGGCGCCCTAGAGACGAAGCATTCAGAAGCAGAGGCAGACCGCCAACCAGATGGACAGACGACATAAAAAGGATCTCCACAAATTGGATTCAGGATGCCCAAAACCGTACAAATTGGAAAAGGTTAAGAGAGGCCTATGTCCAGCAGTGGACGAGATGAGGCTGTGAAAGAAGAAGAAGAAGAAGAAGATTTAGCCTCATGAGCTTTGATGCGATTTTCCTTTAACTTTCAAAACATTTAATTAATCTTGTTTTCATTTCGGTAATAAGAGATGGATACTGAGAAATACTTCACATGAAACTGTGAAACACATTTCAAACGAAAATTAACGTAATCAACGTAATGTAATTAATAACATACAAGACCAAAACATTGGCACCAAATCTGAAGAACTTTCCACTTTGTGGCGGATTATGACTTCTAATTAGCAGCAAGTGTGTATTTCGCCCAGCTGCAATTCTCAGGTAGTTCACCTCTCACCCACTCAATGAAACTTACAATTACGTCTAATTGAAAATTCCGGTACGGTTGCACAAAATTCGCCCGCGAAACGAAACAATTTATTATCGTGTACGTTCTGACTGCTTCCATAAAATATGCCATAAAAGTCGAAGAAAACAATTTGTTTTCAACCCCCGCTTCACTAATTCTCTCCCCCCCCCATCTCAAGTTAATGAAAAAACGAGCTAGTCTAAAATCTCATTCGGATAAGATATACTCGGGTTTTAAACGTCTATTCGGCGGAATACTAATTCTCCGCCCAAAACCCAAAAACCGACTACTTTCTGGTGATATAACGTGTGGTTTCGTAAAACAAATCGCCGGCTCGGTTTAATCCGAAAGCTTATAAAAGGAGCGGGCGAGATTAAATATGAAACTCAAGAGAAAAGGGGACCTTTGTGCTCCTCGAAAGGAAAACAATGGTGCATTCAAAGGAAAATTTGTCAAAAAGAAATGTTTCAAGTAATAACTCGAGATTCAGGGATGAAGATTCAGGGGTACTCGGGAATTAAGAGTTTTCGTATTAATCAGGAAATACTCGGTTCCACCTTTACGTAACGCTGATCTTAAATAATCACAAATATTACCGCTAAGTAGTGAAAAGAATTTTAATTATCGTTTAAAATATAATACAACATAATGCAGCTTATACCAGTTGGGCTTGTTTTGATCCAGACATATAATCCATTACAAGCGAGTTAACTGTCATGTTTCATGTTACCATATATTAGTATGTATGTACCAGTTTGCCATATTCAGGTTAGCACTACAAGTTGTTAACACATCACTACATCACGGAAGGGAATAATCGATTTGTATCATTATCATTACAAACTGTCACTGGTAGTTAGTTCCAAGATTGTTAATAATAATGCAATAATAATTGCACAGACAGTCTGCAACCATCAGATTAACAATGAAAATTTCAATATCACTAAGGGAAAGTTAGATTTTTTTCAATAAAAGGCAAGGACTTCGAAGAGGTGTCGTTAAGGGAAATTGTTGTTGCAACATTAAAATGAATAGAACAATGGAACACTGAATGCTCCCTCCACCTTGCGCTGATACTCGTAAGGCTTGTAATTTGCTATTAATTAAATATAAACATAAATACATAAAATTGAATCTAGAAATTTAATTAAATTATATTTTAAAACAAACAAACCCAAATGAGATTATTTTTATATGATTTAACAAAACTTGAAGAAATTTTGAAATCATTGAAGCCCATTAAAATCTATCCTTAACCCCAAAATCATCGGATCTCATTAAAACCAATTTTTAATCGAGAAATATTAAAATGATATCATTGTCTCGGTTAAAAACATTATTTGCTGAAGGCTCTGTTAACATCAAATTTAAAATACGACATTATCATTTGATGAATCAGAAATAAAAACTGTTTCAAAAATCGTGTAAAACACGATAATTCAAAAACAAAACAAGAAGTCATAACTTTAAAATATTAATCATTAAAAAACAATATAACACGGTTTGTAATTTGTTTGACAGACGACAGATGTCTTGTTATGGATTTAGATCAACTTGTTAGTTAATGTCAATTTAATTGATATACTATTGGTTGCGAATTACAGTGTCAAATACTCCAATTATTACGATTGTTATATATCTACCAGTACCAGCGTAACAAGATTCCTTTACAGAATAATTGTTGTGTTTTTTCTTATTAGTCCGATCTTTTCAATTGTAGTTATTCATAACAATTACTATGATTATCCTTATAGAATTGGCCTGGCCCAAAAAATTTTCTGATTTCAATTCAATTGATGTAAAAATAGTTATTGGATATAGTTATCGATAATTAAATTGAAGTGCTTGCTATGTATCAATACCAATCACAACGATTTGCTTATAGAATGTATATAAAACTTTTATAGATAAGTTCCGATATATTTATTCAACGTAGTATTAACTGTAGTAGCCACGAGGGAGTAAAAACTGAAAACCTTCAGTTAGGCCAAGGGACAAATACTTGTTTTTCCTTTAAGCATATGAAAACAGATTTGATTTACCGAAACCAAGTAGATGGAAAATAAACAGCAAGTTACTAAAAGTCAAGGCACTTATAGAATCCATTGTCGCAGAAGATATGTAGCGTACCACCATAAAAGTGGGAAAGAATAGAGCGGTCTGCCAGGAAAAACCACAAATGTAAGTAATACGAAGCCAGAGCAAATACGAAGAATGGAACTGTAGACAATACTGGCGAAACGTATGCGCTTAATAAATTGTTAGGAAAAAAGGATGAAAGCGGAACAGACTGTGGTCCACCACTAGGAGTAAATAAAACAAGTGCCAAGTGCCAAATTGCGGATTCGATCCAATCGTTAGATTCCGAGCGCCGGATGCTTGGGAACAATAAAGAAAGAGATACGTTTCATGAACACAAATTAACATTCGTCGTTTAATTGGATTAAATAGAGTTAATGCGGTTGAATTTGCTTTAAATTACCTTCCAAAACTAATATCGATGGCGCTTTAATATGAACATATAATAACTAATTTTGAACTTTTGATAAATGTTGGGTTATACATTAATTGAGTTATCGATTATTATTTAGCTTATCTGTTAATAACTCCTTGTCAATCCTGCCAATCCTCCTTATACCTGACTGCAATCTGCAATAGTGTTTGAATTGCATTGCAAGGAAACCTCTTCCCAATGTTCATTGAGATTGCATTTATTTTTAATTACCTTCCAAAACTAACTTCAGCAGCGCTTTAATATGAACAAATAATAAGTAATTTTGAACCCTTCGTAAGTGGTAGGTTATACATTGATTTAGTTATCGATCACTGTTTAGTTTATCTGTCAATAACTCCTTGTTAATCTTGACAATCTTCCTTAAACTCACCTACAAAGGTGTTTCTATGTTCTGGCACTAAAATGACAGCTATTCTAGCACTAAAATGGCTAAAAACAGTGCTTTAATGAGGCTCATTAAAGCATTGTTTTTGGTATTTTTTTTTGTTGGGTTGGTAACAAGATATTCCCTAATGCTGTCTGATGTCTGTCAATACAAAATTTCCGGTGGAGTTAAAGAAACACCCTCTTGTACTTGATGCGATTCAGACTCTTGAGACATAATTTCGATTTTATTTAAATCCGTTAACGGTCGTATTCACCATCGAATTATCAGACTGTTACACATTTATCAGCCTGTTAAATGTTTGACTGGTATTCACCATTCAAATAAATCGCTTAACAGCTTGTTACAGTTAACAGTCCGAACTTTTGCTGATAAACTTTTACCAGGGTGTTAAAGGGTATAGAACGGTACAATTGGCAGAGTTTGATGTTATGTTATCAAAATCGAAATTTGTTTTATGTTTTGATTAATTTTATCAACAATAATTGCTGATGTTGATGTTGTCGATAGAATTCATAGAATCGATGTATTAGATTCATCGTCGGACTCCGGTAGTGCTGGAGAGGAACCACTAGAACTATAGAACTATAATCAAAGTTTATAGGTTACTGTTATCTGTCATCACAAAACAGCTACTTGCACAAAACGAACGGAATTCGGTTGATTACCAACATAAATGTTTAGTAATATTCTGTTAACAGTCTGTTTCTTATCCAGCGAGTTCATTTCGTAGTGAATACCATAAATTCATATTAGACTGTTAACCGTTATCAGCCTGTTACATATCAGGCTGTTAAGTTAAGAATGGTGAATACGTCCGTAAATTAAATTTGAAAATGGTGTGAAAATTGACAGGTCATGTCTAGGAAACATTAGTAATACCAACTTAAATGTCACGATAAAAAAATTCCCCAGATAAGAAATTATAGAAAATGTTGTAAAGTACTCGTTGCAGAAGACATTACAAGCTCTCGTCCGTTCTAAAACGAGCCGCTCGGACTCGGGCTTGGAATATGACGTCTTCTGCAACTTGTACTTTAAACTACTATTGAATTGCGTTGCCAGTAAACCGCTTCCCAGTGTTCGAGCGACATACTTGGCACTGTAAAACGCAGCTCGTTTCTGTTTCGCACACTGTGACTAGTTACGAAATATGAAACAGTCCCTTATTTGTGGCAGACGAGACTCCGGCTGTTCCTTTCGTTTAACTTACTAGAGCAAATATTTGCTTGTTTCCCAAAACGAGAGAGGGGGGATGAACCGATGAATCAATTCGTACAGTCAATACGGTAATCTAGCGGCCCAGCTGATAGCGATCTCAATTTTCTCTTATCCCCCTTCATGCGCAGTTTGCTTTCCATCAAATTTTACCCTGTGCGCCTTATATTACTTCTGATCTGATTTGACGTCTCTGATGAAATCGACAGGGATCCGGAGAAGAGACGGACTGCGAAAGATGGAATTGCGAAATACGTATATAGCTCGAATGATCAACGATAACAACGGGGATTGTCCGTAAATGATTAATGTAATAAGATATATTAGGTTGTTATCGTTCGAGAACTCTTCGTGTCCAGATGGCTATCGGAGCGCAAGAGACGGTAATGCTCGATGGCCCAAGGGGAAGGAAAATGGGAAGTTTAGACGTTTTACGAAATGTAACAGTTTCACTGCCGCTATATATAAAGTAACGTCAGAATATTCTGCTGTACCTACTCATTGAAAAGTCCGCAGAAATCAATTTTTGGGAATATTGTACGCTGGAATTTAGTAAGCCAAAATGTGTACACTGCAACTCAGACGTCACAAAATCTGTTCAACGGGGAATTTGGAAATGTAGAACAAATTTGTAATATTTCTTTTCTGACGCCGAAAAATGCCTAATCAAACTTTCAATTCGAATTATTTATAAATATAATATGAATTACAAAATAGTAATTTGGTTAGGAAGTTTGAATTAGGTACGGAGAAGTAGCCTTAATTGGAACGACTTCTTCAAAAGAAAATCAATTATTCCTTGATGATATTTCCAAGTGGAATTTTTTGTCCCTAAGTTGTCCCTAAGTAGAAATTGTGTCCTTTTCTATATTGAACGAACACACATTGTATCTACCCACTTTGAATAAATGTTTTTCATGAGTAAATATAGGAATTTACGCAAAATACATATTTTGAGTTTTTGTATTTAAATATTTTGCATATTTTTACCAAAAAATACAAAACGTGTACTTTCCCAATGAAATTAATATTTTATTTTATTATGGGGCTACCCGGAATATCGCCTCATAATAGTTACAAGTCTCTACTGCAAGCTAAGGAAGTATTAAAGAACAATTTTCTTAAAAGCAGCGTTCATTACTTATAAGTATAAGCAAAACTCGGCAAGAAGTTTTTGAAGATTATCTTGTGTTATTTGTGTCGTGTTATGTGGAGATGTTGGGATATTGATATTATTATTATTAAGACTGTTTGTTAATTGATCTATTCTGTTACGTATGTTGTGTAATATAAACTATATGGGATACATGTTCGTGGGAGAGTAGATATGCCCTGTCGACCAAGTTAATAATGGCTCTCTTGTATCTCGTGGGTTGGAAAGAAAGGAAATTTAGATATCTTCCAGATGATGTAGTCTTCCTGTACCAATTTGTGATGCAACATCCGTTACTGAAAGAGATGCAGACGTCCAGAAATGGTAGGTTGTTATTGTTAGGAAGCTCACATGTGAACTGAATCTTCGGATGAAAACTTGAATTTTTTAATTATTTCATGAATGTTATTATTGGGTACTGGAGCAGAGTATCATCCACGTATCTGAAATATAGTGGTAATTCAGGGTTTATAATCTTAAGAACCTTTTCTTCGAGTGCCACCAAAACTAGATTGGCAATAATCGGAGACAGAGGACCTCCCATGGGAAAAACCGAAAATCTGTTTATACGTTTTTCCTCTGAAGGAGAAAACGGAGGAATCGACGATGAAATTAATGATGTCAAACAATGGGTCTAGAGTGATAGTGGTAGTCAATTCGTCGAATTTTGAAGAGATATAATCTAATGAAACTTCAATGGGAGTGTTAGAATATAAGGATACCACATCTAATGATATGAATGTGTGGTCCTTGTAAGGTATGAAATCAAAGTTGTTTATTGCGATCGAACGAATTTTTTAGGTTCCGAGGATTATCTCCTAGTGGACTCAGAATGTTATAAATGAACCAAGAGAGGTTGTATGTTGGTGATCCACAATTGGATATAACAGGGCGAACTGGACAACCTGCTTTATGAAATTTTATCAAGCCATAAATCTTAGAGATAGTACCATTATGACATCTGATGTTCCTGTATGTTTTTAGGTCAATGTGATCGTTGTCTAAAAGATTTTTGGCTATGACGTTATGTTTCCTTTGAATGCTGGGTATAGGATCTTTGTAAAGTTCTACATATGTATTAGCATCTTGAAGTAGGGATGTAATTTTGTTGTTGTACTCATTCTGGTTGATTAATACAGATGTATTGCCTTTATCTGCTTTTACTAGGATGACATCAGGATTCATTTTCAGTAACTTTTTGTATCTAGAAATGTCAATTGCAAATTTGTTATAAAATATGTTTAATTCTGTGTTGGATAGGTTATTATAATTTCGAAATTGGATATCATATGTATTAGACTCTATTTCTAACTTTGGAGATTTGGTCTAATGATTGAGAGCAGGAATCAAGCTGTTGTAGTGTGTGTTCAAGTGAGGCAATGAATGAGACATTGTAATGTTTCATTTTATTACTAGGTATTAGGGAATTCAGGGTTTTGAAAGTGAAATTTTCTATGTTGTTATGGTACGGGAGTCTTATAAAAAGTTTAATTTTAATCAAAATAAGAAAAAAGTTTTTGAAGAGTTGTACAATGTTGCTAAAAAATATAGCGGATGTTAGATTTTAATAGAAAAATTTATTAAGTGCAATATCTTGAGTTTGAAACAAATTTTCAATATTTGATTTTGAAATCAATTGATTAGTTCAGTTGATATGGAAAACGGATTTTCCATATAATAGTAAGTACTTGCTTATTTAATATAAATTTAATTTTTTTGCCCGAGTAACAATTAACATAATTCGAATAACAACTAAGTCAGACTGACCACAAAATAAAGGTGATTCATTTAATGATGTTATTCATTTAGATGTAGAATAATTTTGTAGAATAATTTGATCGGATATTATATGTACATTAGTATATATATATATATATATATATATATATATATATGTATATAGTTTATTATATATAGTTTTAATGAATTCGATTTGGAGGCAATATATGTCTGCAAATATGCAATATTAAAATTATGATGATCATAATCATTTAAAAAAATATTTCGTAATTTATGGAAACATATCATCAGATTCCGTAAAGAGAAATATTCAATTTTATTTTTAATTCAACAGTAATCATAATAATAACGATTTCATAATATGTATTTTCTGCATAATCCCGATGATTATTGCATATATGTGAAGGTAATACAAAAATAAGAAAATGCTTTGGTACATGTTTGTGCATATACCTGTCTATATTCACGAGTATTGTCGGTTTATTAAGTATATCTTTGACGTTGACTGGCTAGGAGTAAACCTAGCCATTGGTATCAGGCTGATTTAAAACAGGCTTTGAATTTATGGGTTCAAGTCCATAGAACTAATGGGATGATATGGCAATTCTTCAGAAAGCGGTCCAATATGCGCTACTTTTCCCTAATTTCTGTAGCAAAATATATATTACATTAAATAACACAGGAGGATAAATAGGAGACCGTTCCAGAAACAGCAATAATAATTATAGAAATTTAGCGCACCTAAATCATCCAATTATCACGCCAGCATTAAGAAAACGTACTAATTATTACTCTTCAGTAATGTGCTGTAGGAATTACATCCCTTTTGGAATGTAACAAGTAAGAGACGAAAGATTTGTACCCAAAATGGCCCTGTCTCTACAGGAATTAGCGACTTAAGTAAGACGCGAATAAAGAAAATAGTCATACCTTTCCCTGGACAAATTACTGGCGAAGAAATTCCTCAGCATAGAAATTTTCGACGAACAAAATCCCAGAAATTCCATGTCAATAATTTACCTGAAACAAAAATTATCGTTTAAATTCCGGATCCACTCAATTTTCAGCGTTTTAAAATACCAACATGTTTGTAAACAAAATCGTTACGGTTGTTACGTTTGAAACATTATTCTGTTGTTTTTTTTTATATTAAGTGAATTGGAAGGAGTTAACGACTTGATTAACCAGAATGCTTGACATAACTCAACTGAAACAAATGGCACCTTTTATGTTTTCCAATCGAAGAGGTGTCATTTTCTTTAATTTACCGAAATCAATTTTCGTTGCTAAATAAGGAAAACAGAGAAAATTGTTATGATTGTTCCGACAAGTATTGCTTTTCATAACAACTGTAACAGACCTAATACTTCATATGTTGTTCCAACAAACTTCTTCAAATAATCCTCACTCCTTACTACCTACCACCCCTGAGAGACTTTATGATTTAGTATCTCTCCTCCTAAATGTTGGAAGACATCACTCACTACTTCGCTGCAAGTCCAACTTTAATTGCAACTCCCACAACTGCTACAGAAACTCCTACGAATGTTTCCATCAGGAACTCTAAATATCGACCCGAACGCGAGTAATCAAATATTCAGATTTACTTCACAGTCTTTTCGGAGAGTTTTATTAAAACTGAAAAGCGTTGTTTTATTCAGAGGGAATTGTTCGAGAGCTTCCCTTTGTTATGTAATATAATGAAGGCTTCTTCCCTAATCTTGAAATTTAGCAGTTTCTACATTTACGGATACGACTGTAAAGATTTCACTAATTGCTTAATGTGCAGTTAATCTGTGACGATTCAGGGACTTGTGTTTGGTAGAGACAAATTCGTATTTCTAAACGAGTAAGAAGTGTGTAACAAATATTCCGCCTTTACGGAGTTTACCAGTAAAACTATGACTGAAAATTTTCTTTAATGTAATGGGGCACTTCTACAAGTCACGATGAGTTAGTTGTAATATTAATTTGGATTTTCTAAGAAACTTCCTGAGATGTCAAAGAGAAGGAATTGGTCCAAATTTGAATGCCATCAAAGGAGCGTTTCGTTATAGAACTGTTTGAAATAGTTTCCAGTCCGATTTGATTAAATTCCACTTGATAATTTCAGTGACTACGTATTGCATTGATTCGAAGTTATAAATGCAACTATTTAAGAGCGACCCGTTGGGAATGTTCCCAAGGATCGTTTAGTCCCCTTCCTTTTTTGCTATTATACTTACTCAACAGAAAGCACTTTTCCCGAAATTGCCAATTCAGTCGCTCATTTAGCCGTTGTATTTTCTATTGTTTCCAATATTCGTAATTATTTCGGTAAACACTCGGGATACGGGTGAAATAAGGCTTTTCGGCTCTGTGATGTCGAGCGGAGGAAAACTGTAATTGTTATTTCTGAAAGATCTTATAACGGGCAATTTCAGTTTTGGGAATTAGGGTGTTTAATTTAAAGAGCGGGGGAGAATTTCCGAGTTAACTGTTTACTTATCTCTACCTGAGAGGACGGTGAGTTATTTGTGCATTCTGATACGTAAATTCGAAACTTTTAATCGTTTCACGTTCATCGACTCGAGTGAAAACCATTAAAATCGGGAAAGTTTGTTTATGCATTGCAGTTAATGACTGTCAACAAAGTTTACACTTCATCGTTCCCAATTAATAAGACGATTGCTTGAAGCAAGTAGTTTGGAGTGATGATTAAAAGAAATTCCTCACTGTAAATAACATTGTGCGTAACTTTTCGATTAAATATTTCATTTAGTTTCAAGTCAAATACCTAAGTACTTATAATAAATAATGAGGATGCATGTATGTGGCCATCGCCACGTTAATCATTACTACAATATAAAAATATATTTTATCATCTTAACTAGATAGTTAAAACTTAGGATTCCCCTCATTTGTTATCCAAATGACCAGCTTTAAGTACTTCAAAATCCATTTAATATTGTAACGTTTATTTCTAATTTATTTACACTGTCCTAAATATAGACTACACACTACTTAATTTATTTACTCTATTACTGAACTAATTAATTTATATAACACACTTAACTTTATAATTTATTTGTACCATTCGCTTGTGCGTTATTCACACTGTTTACTCTGTCGCGGCTTCACGTCTTATCTCCCTCTCCGACCGCAAGCCCACTTATATACACTCAATTGTATTCGCGATGATTCCTGAAAGAACTCGATCCTTCTTTTCCCTAATAATGTTTATCTAGAAACGCCCCGAAGGTAATAAATCATTCTTTCCTTAATAAGATGTTGCCGCAACGTTGGGGACGGTTTTTCTATTGCCCACTTAACGGAGCGCTTTGAAGTAGCCGCCGAGGTCCGATAAGAGTAAACACGCTGCGCGCTGCTGTTTACATTTCGCGTTACAATATAATAGTAATGAAAATAATATATAATACCGAAGTATAAAAAATTACCGTGGTCAAGGAAGGTCATGGATTTTACAACGATTGTCACAGCTCCCACCTTCCATTTATGTTAATCATTTTTGGGTGTCAAAATCTGTCATTGTGCTAAAGTTTTTTAATCCAAAATAAATTCTAATTTAGTAGGTAGTTTAGTTTTTCTTGTTAATAAAAACGTTATTAGTACTTCAGAACTTGTAGTTCATTACTATTTTACAGTTCAAATAAGAAGGTAACAGATTTGTAAGTTATTGATGATGTCAATGAAGCGTGATAATGACAGAATTATTTCTAAAAGATGACTTAAGCTAAGACAACCATATTACATTCCATGGCAACTCTCGAACCAAGATAATTTTTGATGTCATGAAATTTTATGCAATAAAATGGCAAGGAAAACCACGTAGAAACTATCAAAGAGAAGCTTATACTTGTGCTTTTTAGAAAATAGAAAAATGGTGGTTAACATTGATAACTGTAACCGGGCACCTAACTATGAAATTAAAAGATAAAACTCAATAAAGATGAGCATGAATAATTTTTATACATTCCTTGCAGAGGACCATTTTCACCATTTTTTCCACTATATAAGAGAGCAACATTTGGGGCTTTTAAATATTTTCTAGCCACTCGAGGGGTCTAAGCTATAAGCGTGCAGAGTTTACAGTTTCTAACTATTTCATAAGTATCTGTGTAAAGAATAAAAACCATACATATAAACTACACCCCTATTTTTCACCCCATCAGAAAGGGAAATTCGGAGACCATCTGAGAGTTTAATTTTCCTACTTAACAATTTTCTCGTTTTTAGCTATTTAGTAATTATAGTATACATTTCACCCCATTTCCACCCTACTAATATGAGACATTTGAGCTTTACAAATTTTTGGTGCCATTCGCAGGGAGAATTTAAATTTAACTTTAGGTTAGAGTAAGGTATATAATTCTTATATCATGTGGAAGGTGATAAAATGTTGTAAAACAATACTAATTAAATACGGGGTGTGTCATTTGAAATAAGAAAGTAATTTGGAATAGTGCGCAACCAAAATTAGGGGTAGAGTGTGGACCACCATATAAATGCCATTTGAAATAAAAAAGCAACTTTGAATAGTGCACCACCTGAATTAGGGGTAGGTTTTGGACCACCTTTAAATGCCAATTGAAATAAGAAATTTCTTTTGAATGGTGCGCCACTAAAATTAGGGGTAGATTTTGGGCCACCCATTAAATGCCAGTTGAAATTAAGAAAATAATTTTGAATGGTGCGCCACTAAAATTAGGGGTACATTTTGGGCCACCCTTTGAATGCCAGTCGAAATAAGAAAATTATTTTGAATGGAGGGTCGCTAAATTAGGGGTAGGTTTTGGGCCACCCCATAAACTCTAACCGTACATCAATCATAATACTTGATACATCAATGTTTCCAATAAATATTGGCTATAGTTACGCGTTTCCGATGTGACTTAAGTACAGCACGAATAGATTTTGAATTTAGGTCTGCAATTTCAAAAATCATATAATATTTCAAAAACTGAATGTTTTCGGTATGAGGGTTCCATATTTAATCTCTAGATTTCAAAACATTCATAAAATATAGGGTGTCCCATTTAAAAACTGATATGGATATTTTTGTGTGAACACCCACCCTTTCGTATGTATAATTAAAAACATTTTCAAATTGTACATCTAATCACTCTGTATAGTGCGTGATGAGAAAAGATAAAAAGAATTTGATAATTCCTGAAGGGAAGAAAGCATAAACTCCTTGGCGGGTGGAGTGTCCCACCCTGTATATTAGAATATAGAATTGTATTTATGTATAGAATTAATTATATCTATAAGAAGGACACCAATAAGATAAAATTTGGCGTATTCGCCATTAATTACACGACTTGACCATAACACCGAATTCAGTAAGTAAATGACAAATAACGGTACATGAAATATAACAACGTTTCAAACACTATTTTACATTAGTTTTACTAAGATAGTGGATAATCAGAAAAGCGTTTTCTTGTTCAATATTCCAAAATATATTTTTTAAGTTTGTAAATTAGCTTTTCTCTGAATATAAAAGTTGATGTTTATTTAAAAAACTAGTTGCTTAAAAATAAAAACAAAATTCCGAAAGCAAATCAAGCAAAAAGTACCAAACTATATAGTATATACTCCACATCCTTAATTTTATTTTACTGGTAATATCATTACCATACAACCTGTTACTTATTGTGTTAATTGTATTGTATTATCTTTGCACAATACATATCATACAATCTATGACGATCTCACTACCAATTTTGTAAATAAACTGGCAGCTATGTTCTTAATCCTCAATTATCGACAGTTCGTTTGGATTATACATCGCTCTGCGTCCCTTTTGGACAACCGGAAACAAGATCCAGAAATAATGTGAAAAACCTTGCGATACAAGAGCCTCTAATACACCGACATCTCCATTGGAAATCTTGTCGGAATTCGTTTTGCTGCCGTTTTCCTTAATTTTTCACTTCATTTGTTTTCATGTATTCAAACATTTTCATAATAATAAGAACGTCGGAGTCATATGCAAATTCCGGTATCTCCCTCCCCAATATACGTCGGCCCTCTACATTTTTATTACCGTCGCATGGAAACGCTCTATATAAGAACGAGACGTAGGAACGTCGCCGAAGGTGCAAGCAACCCAGAGCGTCGCCGACTCTTAATTCCTAATTCCCGCCGTCTCCTCCTAGACGCCCTTATCGCAGGTTCCCTTATCTCCGCGTCCTTATATACGTGTGCACCTCGTCGAAATTTATGCACGCAGACGGCTCGGAACGGTTCGAGTTTCTTTTGTGTGTGTCGCGTCCCGTCCCGGAAAAAGGTTTTCTGGATTCGGTTTCATAAATATTAAATGTGTCAGTGGTGCTGTTGCCGTTTTGGCTCAGCGATATTTTCCCGACCCTGAAAATACGTCGACGTCGTATTCCACACGTAATGTTTCGAACGGAGGATGTGGACGTCCCGGAGAAAAATATATATAATTCTTGGGTTCGTTTAAGTCGAATTTAGTTGCAATATACCGACCGTGTAAGAGCCAAGAGGCGGAAATATACAGGGCGTTTCGCGCCTTGGTTTTATGACATGATCAACTATTTTTGTTCTAATGAACATGTTTTTTTTTTAATTATTCAACTGATTGAGAAGATTTATCTGTTATTGTGTAATTTCATTGTAATTGATTTATGGTAAAACTTAATGGAGGAACTATTTACAAAATGATGTGTTCATCGGACTCTCTCTCATATATTTTATTATAAATTTTAGACAGTAGAATAAATATTTAATGTTTAAAAAATTCTTGGATCGGATTTGAAGAAATTTTCAAAAAACGAAAAACAGTTAAATCCAAACTGCTCTTCAAAAAAAATTTAGCCAAAAATGTTATTACACTTAATTATACACATTAAATCATTAAATAAATATTCAAAGTTTAAACAAAATCCGTCAGGCGGACATCCAGATTTCGAAAAACCGAAAAAAGACAAGAATAAGGTGCCCCTTCAGAGACAATATAGACAAAAATGTCATTACACCTAATTACACATATTCGATAGTAGAATAAATATTCTAATTTAAAAATAATTATTCAGGCTGATTTCCAGAAAATTTCGGAAAATTACTAAGCGACAAGAACAAAGTGCCTTTCAGAGAAAATTTACCGAAAATGTTACTAAACCTTATTATCCACTTTCGATAGTAAAAATAAATAGTCAAAGTTTGGAAAACATATGGGGGTGGTTTTAGATAAAATTTCCAAAATCTGAAAAATAACAAGTGTAAAATGCCCTTTAGAGAAATTATAGCCAAAAATGATTTCAAACTTTAATATATATACTCGGCAGTAGGATAGATATCAAAAATTTAAAAAAATCCCTGGAACAAATTTCGAGAAAATTTCCAAAAACCGAAAAATCACAAGAGTAAACTACCCCCTTCTCTAGACTGAGTTTATAGAAAAGCTCACTTAGATGTACTGATATAGTGAGAACCACATACCACAGACACACATAAAAAAATTTTCAAAAACATTCCAGCAAACGTTAAAACGACTAGAAATGCTAATTACTCAATTTCGAAAAATTGACCCGACTGGAATGCTCATATATGAGTGCCTCATGTGAGAGTTAACTTATTACAATGGTTCATTTAACTCATCAGAACAGTCAAATCGACCTACTACAACGGCTACATTAACGCATTGGGGCTGTCGATTCAACTTGATACTAGTTATATTAGCCTATTAAACAGTTGGGTATATGAACTCATTATAACTGTAAATTTAACTTATTAAAACAGTCAAGGTAAACTATTACAACGGTTACATTAACCGAGCTGCGATGTCAATAGACCCGGCAGAAACGGTTTAATTTACCTAAACAGGAGGTTGAGCGAACCTGGGTCGGTCTCAATTGCGAACCTCTCACTTGAGGACCTCGGTCAAGTTTGTATCATTTGAGGACCTGCGTCAAAAGCCGTAAAATTGTTAATAACATAAAGTATCATTTTAGGAACTCTAGACCTTAAGGCTAATAATACACGTAAATGCAAGGGGCAAGGATCAAACATGTACTCACTGAACGCAAGGGGACAAGGATCATAAATGTACTCACTGAGCATAATAGGCATCATCAGAATTTGCTGTAGAATATGAAATATGAACCCCAGTTCGGATTCTCCGCGTTGGCCGCGGCAGAGAATCGTTGCAGATAGTCGAAGATAATCTGACGAAAATGTATACCTTGAAAAGTTCACCCCCGAAAGGGATTAGGCGAAACTATATACCATCAACTGGTCAAACATCTCAAATCAGATGAAAATGTCATCGCCGTCTTTAATTACCTGCAACTGTCGTATTATTGAAGGGTTGTTGTTTACCTAAAGTAATAGATTATTTAGAGGTCCGCAAATAATTCGTTTGAAAAGTGTACCTGTTGGTCAGGTCCGGAAACGAGACAAAATCAGGTAAATTTCGTATAGGTCCTCAAGTGAGAAGTCCTGAAATGAGACGACACCGCGAACCTATTAGAGCGATTGGTGGTAAACTTTCTCAAAATAGTTAACCTGACCTATTGATAGGTACGTTACATTTTACCTGCTTCCTGCGTTAAGATCAACTGATATCTCGGTTTAAACTATTGATTATTTTTCTCATTGTCGTTATTTCATACTCCATCGTATCTCGTCTCAAACTACTCTCCTTTGTATTTAGTCCCATTAGACAGGCCGGGCAATATATCCAAATGTGGATAAATAGTGCACCCATTACTATGACCGTTTCTACAGAGTCGCAGGTTGCTATAAACATAAGAGCGAAAGAAAGGCCATATATTTCTCGTTGGCTAAACAGAGAACGAACTTTTGCAATGTTGCTAGCGATTCCCGGAAAGTTGCTCGCCAGCAATTGCTCGCCGACAATTGCTCGCCAACAATTGCTCGCCGGGAAAATTGCTCGCTGCCCAGTTGTTCGCCTCATAATTGCTCGCCAACAGATAATATTTCTCATAATATTATTGTTAGTTATAGCTAAATGCATATGACTTTAAATAAATTTAATACACAATTGCTAGTACCATTCACCCTTCGAACTCCCTAACCTTAAAAGCTTCAACGTAATCCTCAAATATTTATTGTTAAAAGCGTTGAAATGTCACTCGTTAACAGTAAATTACTCAATTTAAGTTATAGTGGTTACCAATTTTCGGAAATTTAACTGTTAACTGGTACAATACTGTTCAAAATGGTTTACCAAAAACCAATAACTTTTGTGAAGGTTGGCATCGGCAACAAAGTTTCAATTGTGGAAAAATTGAACAATACATAGGTGGTGCTAACCCCGTGGTTGCACGTAAGAAATATAGTGATTGCGCACAACAGATAGAAAACATTGTAAATGACTATGCAAATAGAACATTAGTGAAATATTTGCGTGGCTTAGAACTACAACGTTTAAATTTTAGATTCCATATTTGTCAAGTATTTTCATATTGTCAAGAACGTTTTGATTTATATTTGTATTTGTTTTGTATCTGTTACAGATTTTCTGTATTGTTTTGATGTATTTGAACTATCTTTAATAACATATTTTTTTAATTTGGTTTATACAATTTTCAATTTTCTAGATTTTATGTGTCGATAAATGAGAGAATCTGTACCTAATCGTTAAATTTTTGTGTTCAATTGTTTGTTAAGTTGTGTTTGTGTTAAATTTATTTTAATTAGTATTAATTAGCAATGGTTTACTTTCTGAAGATGACAAATTTTTAATTAAAAATTTATTGATAAATTTTTTGAAAAATAAATGCCATTGTGTCTAGTTGTTACTATTATGTTAGTATTACCTGAATCTAAATTTACCCGATGGCGAGCAACTGACTAGCGAGTAAATGTGTGGCGAGCAATTTTCCCGGTGAGCAATTGTCGGCGAGCAATTGTTGGCGAGCAATTGTCGGCGAGCAACTTTCCGCACAACGTTGCTAGCTGACGAAACATCACAGTCATCACCTCCGCACACTGTACCGCACACATCCGAAAGCGCGATCACGATACGAGTTGACTTGGACTGCCTGCTCGGCCGGCAACGTTGCAAAACATCCTGATCTGTCATACTAACGAACTACTATAAGTTTCTCTTTTGCTCTTGTTGATTTCGGGACAGGCGCTTCAATAGAAAAGCTCCGTATTTATTTGGTTGTCAAACCGTTCACTAAACCATAACTTATTTATAACGTACCTATTCTCTATGATTTATTTGTAGCTTATTCTATTGTTATGAGGTACTCAGCAGACGTTATCCTGGTACTATAAGCAACCTGAATTTGGAAATGCATAATTAAAAATTCGTTTAACGACATTTACAACTTCATAGTTTCATCTCGGGAGTTCAATGAAAACTCTTGCATTTCTCCTAAACTACTAGTACCTAGTATACTAATAGTTCTGAGGGCGTTACAAGGATATATTTCTATTTTTACAATTTCGTTCCGGAACTTTGTTAGCTTGAGTGTTATAACTTCCATTTGAAACTCCTCAAATTCACATTTATTTTTGGGAGTTCACGGGTTACATATTGAATTTCAAGTTGGTACTCTATCGACCGGCTCAAGCTTTTCATTGATAAACTGGGGACGAAACCCCTGAAGTAAGTTCACGCCATGAGTATTAATTTCTCTTCTAGTACCATGGGTACTAGTTTATACACCCAGAAGTGAATAAATAGTGCACCCATTACTATATTTAATTGCTAGCTAAAGCATCCACTAAACCATAACATATTTATAACGAATTCCTTACAATTTATTTGTAACTTGTTTCATTTGTATTAGTTACTCAGCGGACGTTATCCTGGTACTATGAGCAACCTGAATTTAGAATAACATTATTCAATACTCCTCTAACGACATTTACAACTTCATCATTTCATCCTGGGAGTTCACTGGAAAGTTTTGCACTTCTCATAAACTACTAGTACCTACTAGTTTTGAGGGCGTTACAAGGATACATCTCATAATCTGATGATTTCGTTCCGAAAGTTTGTTAGCTCGTGTCGAGTGTTATAACTTCCATTAGAAACTCCACGACTTCAAATTTCTATTTAGGAGTTCATGGATTACATTTCGAATTTCACGTTGGTAATGTATCGAGCGCTTCATGCTTTTCATTGTAAAATAGGGACGAAAACCTGAAGTAGGTTCACGCCATGGGTATTAATTTCCCTTCTAGAGTACCATGGGTACTAGTTTTATACATTCAGGAGAGTGAATAAATTGTGCACTCATTACTATATTTATTTGGTAACCAAACCGTTCACTAAACCATAACCTATTTATAACGTCTTCCCTATAATTTACTTGTAACTTTTTTTATTGTTATTAGGTACTCAGCGGACGTCATCATGGTACTATGAGCAACCTGAATTTGGAAGTACTACATAATTCAATATTCTTGTAACGACATTTACAACTTCATAATTTTATCTCGGGAGTTCACTGGAAAGTTTTGCACGTCTCCTAAACTACTAGTACCTACTAGTTTTAAGGGCGTTACAAGGATACATCTCTAATCTGATGATTCCGTTCTGGAAGTTTGTTAGCTCGTGTCGAGTGTTATAACTTCCATTAGAAACTCTTCGACTTCAAATTTCTATTTAGGAGTTCATGGATTACATTTCGAATTTCACGTTGGTAATGCATCGAGCGCTCGAAGCTCTCCATTGATAAACCGGGGATGAAACCCCTGAAGTAGGTTCACGCCACGGGTATTAGTTTCCCGCTGGAGAGTTTTATAAACCCTTTTAATTTTATTTTTTAGTCGAAAACAAAAAGGGGGCAGACAGGCGATTCCCCGGTGAATACCTTCGAAATGAAAAAATACGCGATAGGTAACCGTAATCCCCGACCCTGTTACAAATCCCTTCAGATCGCTTTTAATCCCGCACGCTCGCCGCTAATAAAATGTGATAGGAAACCTTTCTCGATGGCGACGGGGAACCCCCTCATCACGAAATTACTTGCGGAATTCGCGTTGCATCGACTGCGGTCCCTTCTTCTCTCCCTCTCCTCTGCTCGCTTAAAATCCAATTTCGCTCGAAATGTGCGAGTACGTACACAAACACTCGCAAACTCGCATACACACACGCATACACACGCACCGGAAGGGGAGGCGAACAATCGAAGCCAAACGAAGGTGACATGCCCTCCCGGAGAGATGGGAAATCATATCAGTTTGGTCTTTTCGAGCCATCGGGGAAAACCGCAATATCCCCTTCACAGAAATTCCATTCTTCCCCGGATCTCTTGTGTCTTCCCGCACATGTCACTCACACACCGGGCCCGGGTGCATTATGGCGGTCGTGTACACCGCCCCGCATTTAAATTCGAAATTAAATGGTATTCCCCGAGGTCGCCGTCGCGTCTGACTGCCTGTTGATGATATAATCGAAGTCTTGCATAAATTCCCTTCGCCCTCAAACGGAGACGAGGACCACTTGATCCAACTTTTGAAGTCATTATTTTACGGAAAACAGTTGGAGGCGGTCTCACGATACAGACAGAAGGCAGTTAGTTCCGCCACGTAATTCACTCCCAAAATTTTTAAATGGAATTTTGACCCATAGCCACAAAAGTATGGAAAATACAACGTGATCAAGAATGACTGTTTGAGTTGGCAATACTGAATTTCATTTTTAAATGGTACAACTGGAGTAACATCCGGTTGGTGACACTGACAGCGTCATTGACAAATGCCATTTGCTATTTCAAATTCAAATTTCTGGTATTCTTTTCAAACTTATTTATTTAAAATGGTTTTCACGTTACAACACGATATTTTCATTGGAATGGCGTACTTTCGAAGCGGGATTTATAACCCAATTGGTGGTTGGCAGTACTCTCTCAAAGCGACATGTCAGCAATTTCAGAAAATGTTTCCAGAGACTTTGGTCATTTTTGCTGTCTATCAGCAAAATGGCATGCAAGTAGTTGAACGTTATTTAAACACAGGGAGCGTAAGCAAACAAAAATCAACTGGTAGACCTTCTACTCTAGACGAGGAAGTTGTCGAGGATATCAGAACTCGAATGCAAAGAAGTCCTCGCAAATCCTTAAGAAAACTCTCTCTTCAAACAGGTTTGGTCCTTATGCCTCCTATTCAACCAATTTTCATTCTTACCCATAATACTAAATAATAAGTAATTATAACTATATAAATACGGGAGTCGTATAAGATAGTCATGCTGTGCTCTGGGAATAAATAATACAAAGTTATAATGAAATGAACATAATATTAGAAGAAGTTTTACAATGGCTCAATATGGATCAATTGAGGGTAAATGTACAAAAAACAGTTTACATTAGTTGCACTTCGAATATAAGAACAATGCCTAATACGTTAGTTCAATGATAAAAATAACTGACAAGGTAATACAAAATGTTACACATACTAACTACCTGGTAGGGATCACTGATGGTCATTTACGATGGCAAGAATATGTAAATAATGTTAGTAATACAATAGAACTAAATACTTGATATTCATTGTTGCTAAATTTAAAAAAAACATTACCACCAAAATCATTAGTACCTACTCCCCAGTAACACATCTCTTGAGACTGACATCATTAATACCGCGTTGCCATATATATCACACAAAATTTCATATTGGAACATATGTTCAATGACAAAACGCCACAAAAACATAAGTGTTGCGGAATAACAAGTTAATACATTTAGGTATTGCAATAGTAGATTTAATTTTTGTTTCTAATTTTCAACGCAACACGTAAAATCTTTTAAAATCATATGTACGCGTAACTATGATAGGTCCTTTTTGTACGAACGGCAACATCCCAGAAAACCCTCGCGCGTTTACTTGGCGTTGCCAAGTATTACCGTCTTATTCTTTTCCTCCCGCACCGAACCAGTAAATACCGAGAAAAAATGGCATCGTCGCTGCACCTGTGAAGTGTGCGCCGAAAACCATTGGTGGAGTGGCGCGGTTATCTCGCGAAAATATTAGTGTAAATATTAATATCAGTGAATAGTGAATACCAGGTACCACGTAACAAAATGAATGAATGTGAACCTAGCTGTAGCAGCACTCTCAACAAAAAGGTAAAGTCACATTACTTAACTCGGGGTGAGCGGCAAATGTTGAAGAACGTGTATGAAGGGATTCGCGCGCGTTTTCCCGCTTTAACGGTTCACGACGCGACAGAGATATGTGCGGATTTTACAAAAGTATCGAAAGCCACAATATTTAGGATTTTACGAGGACACCCTTCGCGTGGGGAAATAACGGCCGCAAATAGAAAAGTGGTAAAAACGGATCCGCGAAAAATCATTTTAGATGACTGTCATGTACTATTCGTCGAAAAATCCATTCTTTCTTCTTTCGAAACGAAATTCTGACGTTAAAGAAAATTCATCTCGATATACAAAATGACGATACTTTGCCTATGATATCACGACGAGTTTTAATTCGTACTATGCGTGAAATTAACTTTAAATACTGCAAGAGAAAACTTTTTGAGACAAATTCGAAAATTTCGCGGCGAGAAAAAGATCTACTATTTGGATGAGACATGGATAAACGCGGGCATACGGTTTCCAAAGTGTGGCAAGATTTGTCTGTTACAGATCATCGAACAGCTTTTCTGAAGGGCTTTCGACCGGGTTAAGATCACCGTCGGGTAAGGGACGCAGGTTAATCATTACACATATCGGAAGTGACTCAGGTTTTGTGGAGGGTGGGTTAAACGTCTTCGAATCACGAAAAACCGGTGATTATCATGGAGATATGAATTCGGACGTGTTTGAAACGTGGTTCAAATCCATTCTCTCACGCTTGGAACCTGGTTCAGTTATTGTTATGGATAATGCGCCTTACCACAGCCGTCGTGCAGAACCACTTCCAACATCACAGTGGAGAAAAGCGGACCTATTCGATTGGTTACAATCTAAGAATATAGCTTGCGACGACACCATGCTCAAACCGGAATTGCTTCGAATTGCTCGTCATTACAAACAAAATTATTTAAAATTAGTCGTGGATGAAATCGTTAGGGAAAGGGGTTTACGGTTTTAAGATTATCACCATATCACTGCGAGTTAAATCCTATTGAACTAATTTGGGCCCAAATAAAAAGCGAAGTCGCACGTAAAAACGTATCATTTAAAATAGCTGGTGTAACGATTCTTTTAGAAAATGCGGTGAGTGTTGTTACAGCTAATGTATGGATAAAATGTATTCAACACGTTGTCAAAGAAAAATTTTGGAGATTAGACCCACGAATAGACAGAGTAATAGAACCGATTGTTATTACTCTTGGTAATGATAGCGATTCTGATGAAACGTCAAGTTCGGGGTCTCCCGAAAAAACTTCTCCAAACCAGACTACCTGCACGAACAGCATGCTAAGAAACATTTTATTAGGTTGAGTCCATTTTTCACAGTTTATATTATTTTATTTTGTCATATGGGGACGCAGTGCATTTATTTCTTTATAGAGTTTATTTATTTTTTAAAAAATTCATTTATTTTATACCTAGAGAATTTATCTTTTATTTTATTTTGTTGAGAATTTATTTATTAGTTATTTTGTTAAGGACTTGTTTATTTAATTAAGTTATTTTGTTGAAAAGTTATTTTATTTGGGTTGTATGGCTGCAGGCGAATCATCCCTTTAAAAATGGCAACGCGCCATGGTAATACCTCACAGGTGGTGTGTAAATTTACCAGTGTACCTTAATTTATTTTTGGCGATAAATGTTGCAACAATTTCTTATTTACAAGAAACTATTTTACCCGCCACTGGAATCAGTTTCCTCTTTCCCCTTGGTACCGCAAAGGTCCATCTGGTTTCGCTCAAGGTCATGTGACATAGGTCTCACGAGATGTGTTACGGAACTGTAGTAATATGTCATGGGTTATTTCAAAGTACATATTGCTAACAATGGTATTTCAGCAATGGGTTCTACATACGAAAATGAACTGTTACCACTATTAACCATACAAAAAATAATACTGAGACTAATAAAACAGCCAAATGAGCAACTACCAAATCGTCTTTCCTTCTCAACAAATATTACAAATTTAACTATAAAATTAACTATAAAAAGTTAAGATTTGTTATGCTATTAAATTGAAACTTGACAATCTTGTTAATTAATATGTGTAACAATTAATCAACATAATTACCAATTAAACATTTAAAAAGGAAAATACCTCAAGTATCAAAACGATTAAAAGTTAGTAACACTGTCAGAAAAACTAAGATTAGGCTACGGTTAATACAAAATACAGATGAAAAGGGAGATAGAATGCAAACTATTGACAGTATATAGTCAAAGGCTACACAACATACAATATACCTACAAAAGTCTGTAATTCCTTACAAGTGTTAGTAGTTAGTGCCTCAATTCGATTGACAAGTAATTGAAGGTAAGGTTTAAGATTTTTCGTATGAAAGTTTCTCATACATAGAAATTTTCTTTATAAAACTTTTACTTCGACATATTAACGGATTTCGATGTTCACATTTAATTAAAAGCATAAAATAGGTTATGAACTTGTTATGTTAGGTTATATCAAATTAGTTATTTCACAAATCTAATGCAAAACGAATTTTAGTGAATATTCAAATAACGGGTTACCAAATGTACTTTTACATGACAGTAATATTAACAAATTTGCAAGAAAGTAGGATTGTCTATTTTCCAAATAGGGAGCAAAAGCTTTATTGGCATTGCAGTATTGACGGAAGACCGAGAGAAGTTGAGCTAAGATTGTCGAAATCCACCAAAAGCAATAAATTTTAGAAAAATCTAAATTTTTTTGTACGAATAAACACTGATAAAATTTTCGCATAACTTTCCAAAAATTATTTCATTGTGATGAAATTTACATCTCCTGCTTCAAAACTCGGGCAGGGATTACGCGAATACAAAACCTGACCACACTCATGAACACAAACACAAAGCCCACCACTTCTGAATTGTCTACTTATCATCATATCCCTCTTTTAACTTTTCCATCATTTCCCGTTCAACGCTCCGTTTGTCCCTTTAATCTGGCCCGTCTCGCTCGGACATATTGTGAATTAAAATCCTTTATCTGTAGAACGGCGGAGACTCAATATCCTAAAACCTTCATTTGAACTAAAAATCCCCGTTGACCCCTTAGAAAACCTCTCGGCGCCGAATAACGAAAAACCCCCACGCCTCATCACACGAAACGAAACAAATGAAATACGGAACAATTTCCCGGAATGCTGAAAGAGCGTATAGGGAAAAATGGAATATGCACGTTTAAATTCAAATTATTCCTAACGTAATCGCAACGTATTTTCCTAAAATATAAAAACAGTACCCACACGAAGGGAGAAAGGGACTACTATGGCGGGAGCATAATAAAAATTTATGTCATATTCGTTGGTGTTTGTTTGGAGAGTTTAATTAAATTAGGTAAAGGATGGTTATAAATACATAAACAATGCCCCGAAAGTTGGGTTAATAAATTCCAATTTACTCCGCTTCCCGTGCGGCGAAAGTTGCGAGCGAAACTTGGTCAATATAAATCAATATTGTACACGATTATAAGTTCCGCCTTATAACTTCAAATATAAATTCTCGGAGTCCCCGTAATAGGTGGCGGAAATTTTTAATTCCCGACGGTCTCGCACGTAATAAGTTACATTGACCGTGTCAAGTTCATTCCGTTTCAACGGGAATTCTTTTATAGTGCTGGGAAATTGCATTCCCCGGACCGTAATTAAGGCGAATTACATTTTGTGGTTGTCCAGATTTCGCGTCGCTAAATCAGTCTAAGTGTAACGGCCCTTGGGAGGGGTTTAATGTTAGGAAAGCTCGCCGATAACACAAGATGTCCAGAAAGAAACGGACTGACTCCAATTTGTTGGACAAACTTATATTTGTTATTTATTAATGAGCTTAATTCTGTTAATTAACTTAATAATTAATTTCGAATATCGTACGAAAAAATGTTTATTTTTTGCGTCCTTCCCCTTGGGAAATTTTGGCAATTTTTGGGATTCTCAAAAAGTTTGTAGACCTCATTTTCCGCAAAAAAGAAGGTCGTAGATGAAAATTGCTTATACAAAAACCTATTTCATATCTACAATTTATAGGCCTATCAATTAGGGATTTAGCCATGACATCGAATCCTCGAGCAGGAGACCCGGATTTTTAGGTAATATAGGCCAACAGAAACAAAACGTATAGGAGGACCCCGCGAGACTATGAACATTAGGCATTGTTATTAACAATTAAACGTCAAAAAATGCACTTTTTTACGATTTTTGTTCTCAATTAAAAACTAAGTTACTTCTGGGTAAAATGGGCTCACCATCCTCTAGGGAACTAAAAGACCTTTAAAAGTATTCTAAAACGACCTCGATATCTTCATTTGTTGCTGAGAAAAATGGTACAAAAAGTCAAAATCGACTAATTCTTTGTTTAACGATTGTCGTTGCGAAATTGAACATGCGACTTTGTTATTTTGTAAAAGGTCGGGGATTATAGTGCGTAATATGTGGCAAAAATTTCAGACCGATTCATTAATAGTTTCATTAATAATAATAATGAATTATTATTATTATTATTATTATTAATGAATTAATAATTCATTAATAGATTCATAGTTTATTGCAAAATTTAATTTGTTTATAATTTTGCATTTTTTTTGCAATAACCATCTACGCACAAATAAAAAAATCGCAATTCTAAGTTCATGGTGCCCTAGACAAACACTATCTGTATCAATATCAATTGTTGAATATGATAAAAAGCAATTTTAAGATTGTTTAAAAATTTAAAGAAGATAAACAATTTTTTTTAATTTTGGCACTTTATGTCATAAGTCATAAGCAATATCTCTGGAAATTGTTGAGGAATTTTGATGTTTCTTCTAATTTCTTCTAATTTGTTGAAACAATTTTTTTTTAATTTTTCACGAAAAATCCATAATTTTTTGGTGCGGTTTTCATTGTTAACCATGGAAAAGAATTGAATAAAACATACATTATAATATTATTAACATATTTTGTTTTATTGTTATATTAAATGATATGAACATAGTGTATTTTTTATAATATTTTCATCAAAAAATATTTTTTAATGACAATAATTCATGTATTATAGTTAAACAAGTAATTTCAATGTTTAACAATGAAAACCGCACCAAAGAAATGGATTTTTCGCGAAAAAGATTTTTTCAAAAAATGGTTTCCAAATATTTGGTGCTAAATTAAAGAATAAATTAATAAACAAATTACATCTTCGTAATGTGCTCATAACGGTACCCCAAATTAAAAGAAGAAACATCAAAATTCGTCAACAATTTCCAGAGATATTGCATATGACATAATGTGCCAAAATAAAAAAAAAATGTTTTTCTACTTTAATTTATTAAACAATCTTAAAATTGCTTTTTATCATATTCAACAATTGATATCGATAGAGAAAGTGTTTCCCTAGGGCACCATGATCTTAGAATCGCGATGTTTTTTTTATTTGTGCTTAGATTGTTATTGCAAAAAAAATTGCAAAAATATAAACAAATTGAATTTTGCACTAAACTATTTGATGAATCGATCTGAAATTTTTACCACATATTAAGCACTATAATCCCCGACTTTTTACAAAATAACAACGTCGCAGGTTCAATTTCGCAACGACAATCGTTAAACAAAAAATTTGTCGATTTTGACTTTTTGTACCATTTTTCTCAGCAACAAATGAAGATATCGAGGTGGGTTTAGAATCATTTTAAAGGTCATTTAATTCCCTAGAGGATGGTGAGCCCATTTTTCCCAAAAGTAGCTTAGTTTTTAATTGAGAACAAAAATCGTCAAAAAGTGCATTTTTTGACGTTTAATTGTTAATAACAATGCCTAATGCTCACAGTCTCGTGGGGTCTTCCAATACGTTTTGTTTCTGTTGGCCCATATTACCTAAAAATCCGGGTCTCCTGCTCGAGGATTCGATGTCAAAAACAGGGTATTTTTTTGCTTATTTGCTTGGCCTATTATGTCATTCAGTCGCTGCCTTAGAACCAAAAGTGGAAGTAGCAGAGGGCGCCAAAGGTTCCAAAAACACTTCTTTTTTTTCGACGCGAAAAAATATTTTAAAAACTATAAAAGTCTGCGTCGGACCAGACGGTGGAAGTGAAACTTCTTTGGCCATATGCACACACTCACCGTCAGACAGGATATATAAATGACATATAAAAGATAATTTTTTTTGCTGCCGCAATGGTCTCCACAGATTCGCGCGTACGCCGCCTCTAGCCCGTTCGTCTTGTGTTCGAGAATTACCACCCATTCGCCGCGGAACCAGTCTCCGTGCGCCGTGGGCTTTCATCTCTTCCGGTATCTGCATGTTCTCATCTGAGGTGAGGTGAGGCACGACGCGTCCTCACTTTTCTCTATGTCCATATCACGTAATTAAACAATACAGCTCACCGTTTTTTCGCCGCTCGAAGTTATTGTTTCTCGCCGTTTGAGGTTAGGTCAGGTGTCAGCTGTTCGACAGTCTAGACGCTCTCCGGTGTTGCCACGTTGACCTCTTTGGTAGCACATGTAAACGATTTGGCGATCGGCTCGGTTCGCGAGCGCGATGGAAGAGGTACATTTTACGCGCATTCTGGCAACATGGCTTTGTCCTCGGATTACTTATCACGCGTGACGCGGTTTTTCGACCAACACCCCATCCCAATGTATACAACGTGCGCAAAGAAGTTTCACTTCAAAAAGATTCGACCCATCAGATATTTTTTAAAAAAGACCTTTTTGGAAACTTTGGCAGCCCCTACCATGTAAATTTTCGCTGTAGTACAGTGACTGGATGAGACAAATTGTAGAGAATATCGTTCTTAACAAATTTTGTATGAACAATTCTCAATTTCTCATTTACCCTCTTCGCGGAAAATCGAATCCAAAAATTTTTTGAGAGTCTCAAAATTGCACAAGGGGGAGGGTGCCAACTTTTTGGTTTTAAGATCGACACATACCCTACTATCGAGTAAAAAAATAAAATAGCTTCGCATATTTCCTCCATGCAATTCTACGGGCGCATATCGACTGCCGTCGCGGTCAACGTGACCCTTTAGGATTAGCGAGGTCGACCAATCAATCCCTCGGTTCGACTGCCGTCCGAGGATTGGGATCTCCTGGCATCGGGATTTCCAGCCCATCCCTTATTGCCTTTATATATGTATGCTCGCGAGGGGGCAAGGATAATACACGTTGTCACTGAGCCTAACAGGCAGGTGATAGTTAATTTTAAAATTTAACGGGCGTTTTCATTATAATATTGAAATAAAATATGAAGTTTAATTGGATGATAAGGGCCAGGCAAAATCAAACCCGACGGCAGTTAAGCATAGGATTAGAATCCCTTTAACCATTTAAAAATTTCGGACGGCAGTTAAAGTAAGGGATTAGGACAGACCTGACCGCGGACGGCAGTCGAATAGCACCGAATTTTACACATTGACTGTACTGTTATGTATTGTTTCCTTTACAAATTTAAGTATCAAAGGTTATCTTCGATAACTCGTGGAATCCGTCAATTTCGCAACGGTGACATTAAAAAGTAGCCATTAAGGTCTTATCAACCGAATCAAGGAATATTTGTTACACTCAATTATCTGCAGTACACAATTGTTTATGTGATTAAACTTTGCGCGTCAATTAATCTCCAAACAATAAACTGAAAAAATAAATATATAATACGCTGCATAATATAAATTGTTTTCTCTCGAGGAGAGAGGCAATGGCTAATAAAAGTTGAATCTATTTCATGAACCAGATTTTGGCACTTTTAAGGTCAGATTCAATAACTTCGATTATTACGGATGTGAAGTTAGCCACATCCACAAGTTTCATAGTCCGGGAGAGAACAAAATTTTGTTATTTCAAAATTTCTCTTAGAGAGATTGTCATTAATAAATAATTGTACCGATACCATATCCAAAGATTTTAACAAAAAACAGAAATCTTTACTGGAAATGATTCTTTTATCGATAATGTCTCAACTCGATCTCTATCAGTTTGGTTTAGTTTAAATTTTAATTTAAATAAAAAAAAAGTTACACTAACTTTAAGTTCAGAATGAAGCCGAAAATCGGGGAATTATTGATTGTTTTTAAAGTCCGAAGCTTACGTACTGAAAATAACGCTTAAAGTGCTCAAAAAAATATTTAACACAAAAATTGTTACTGCAAATTAATCCTATATTTATAACGTATTCCCTCTAATAATTTTAAATAAAAGATCAAGGCATCAAATCCAAAATAGGAGGTTTAGTAATTATCTTTAAAGTTAAGAAAATACGTGTTGGAAAAATCAATGTAACTGCCTAAATCAATTTTTATCAAAAACATTTTTATTAACTATAGTTTTTCATCCCCTCAAACAGTTTTAAGTCGATCAATAAAGCGTGATGCGGAAAGCCAGAGGCTACGGGTTCTACTCAGAGTTATCAATTTTTCGGGGTTGAGGGTGCATTCTCAGTTAACATGAAATATTGTTGAAATACCTTGGAAAATATGGCCATGGCCTGGAAAACAGAATTGCCCTAAAGTACATTTTGGGAGTGCAGTTTAACAATATTAATCTCAACGCATGTAATTTTTATTTTTCACCATTTAAAGTACGTTACCACCACCCTAATTTTGAACCTAAAACAATTAAGGGTGATAGATGTATTATGCCTAATAGAACAAATTCAGCTAAGTAGATAAATTGCTTTATACTCGCAATAATTCTTACAATAGATAAGATCCTGGATAATAAAACTACTGATAATCCCCTTATCGACTTGAAGCTGTTGAAGGTAATACGATATAGATAAACAAATAATTTCCTATTAGATTTTTTGTAGATGGTTAAAATAACTTTTTCTATTGTTATAACTGCACCTCATTTATGCACTCCCAAATGAAAAGCAGAGGGAGAAATCGTATGAAATACAACTGTTTATTAATAAACAATCCTCTTTGAGAGACCTTTCCAGCAGAAAGTCTAAAATAATTTTGTTGTCTCCTGGACTATAACATTTGTGGATGTGGTTAATTTAACGTCATTTATTGACTTTTGTACGTATTTCCACACATTCACAGTATTCTGCTAATGAAAAAAGTTTAAATTAATCTTAGATTAAATAATTATATAAATATGTATAGTAAATAAGAGTATTTTTTTGAACTTCGACTTTTGATAATATTGAGGTCATATCAAAAATTAAATAATTGTTAAATATATAAATAGTTATGAATTAATATAAATATATACATTATGAAGCAAGGGAATGGCTTCTTGAACCTTGTTTTTCGACATTGATATAAGTTATTTATGAACTCGGATATTAATAATGTCTAATCATATTCAATTAAATAATTTCCAAACTGTCACTATATTTTTCGGGTTTAAAATGGCCGTTAACATATTTTGCAAAGTTTAGGATGAGTTAACGGTCGAAATCAAATTTGTAGTTTTTCTAGTTTTATTTATTGCTTTTAAAAATTGTTTATTCGTTCATACGACAAATAAAACCCCATATCGGACTAGTAAAACGAATCGGCTTTATTACATCTGTCTCCATATATTTCCCTGAACTGCCTTTCGACATAGAAGATGCATTTTGATTGAAATCTGTGCATCTCAATATCAGAATCATACGTTCCCATCCAAATTGCATCCAATAACACTTTTGTAGGGGAAGAAGTTTACTTACTTTCCTGGCTTTCAGCTGTGATGAACTTGAGCACAGAAAATTCAATAAAACATTGATATGTGGTAGCTATTTCAAAATAAAGGGCAATGAGTTTTGGAAACAAAAAAATAGGTTACGCCTACATGACAATTTAATTACCTTTTGCTGATGTACGATATTAATTACATTAAGCTATATTGTATAAAACCCGCAGAATTATAATTTCATTTATAGAATTAATAACGTCACCACCGCCAATGCACATGAGTCATGAAAAGTTGGAAATGTAAATAAATTTACTAATTAACAAGTATTCATGACAAAATTACATTTTATATGCGTCAAAAAAGATCAAGAGGAAAACAGTTTGTTTAATAGATACATTACACAATTATATACTTAGATTTTTTTATTAATACAGCATTAATGTACCGCTATTATTAATTAACCAGGTTGACTTGATATTTTTGAATTTCTATCCAACTTTGGAGATATACGTCACAATGCAAAATGCAACATCAAAGCCCCTCAGTACCTTTCAACATGTTATTCAAAATGTATGCACTATATGTATACCGTAAGTTGATATGACTACAGGCATCTATTTACATGTTATAATTTCACTGTTGATTGAACGATGTATGTATGTATATATCCTGCAATTTGGAATATGAACGCATATTCGGCATCGCAGTGACGGCTACACTGTTTATTTTATTGCTTCGTTTCATTAAACTTTAACGATAACGTTTATTTAAGTGCAATTACGTATCAGGCCTGTCCATATCACGAACGTGTAATTTTAATATCAGAAAGTGACGCGTCGGCGGAATTTAGACCGAAGGGAAGTGCCGCCTGTACGCAATTAAACCCAATATCAATAAACAAAGTGTCGATGAGAAGATCAGCGCTACACATTCCCGCGGGCGGTCCAAATGAATTTCCTCGGGCCTCAGCGAATAAAACGATGGATCTCGACGAGAGACTTACGGATTGTTTATTTATTCAGTTGCGGCGCTGTTTTTAAAGATGTGACTTTTATGTCCTCGTTAATTTCGATATCTTTGCGTGCGTTTATTGGTTTGTTTATTCTTAACGCGTATAATCTGCACTGACAGCAGGAGGAACCAAACTGATAAAGCGTGAGCGTTTTCTCATCGCATAAGCATTTCTGCTAATGGCCAAAGTTCCCACCGCCCAAAATAATAAAGATTATTTCAATCATCTTTTATTTGGATGTAAACAAAACATGAACACTTTACGATATTGTTTGTGGGGATGATAAGATAATAGCTTTATTATTATATTTTATATTATATGACTTACTATATTAAAAATGGCTATGTGTAACATGACTTTCTTATATGGCCGGACAAAATATTCATGACAACATTAGCACCCTTTTATAAAATCTTAATATTGAATATTAACATTTTCTCTTATTAGTAAATATTTCTTTTGGTTGTTTGTTAGATGACAAAGGTTTCTGAAAAATGATTTTGAATAGAACTAACTTTATCGAAACGATAAATTAATTTACTTATGTAATATACGACTTTTCAGGGTAAGTTTAGTAATTAAAAAATTGTAACTACCGAAAAGCATAACTATGTGCACATCTGATTCCAAAATTAAAAAATAACTTAAGTCAAACTCCGACTTAGTTACAGCGTTAGTTTACACTTGTAGTCCAGGACGCATCTGTTTTGACGGGGATGTAAGAGGTAACCGCAATGTTCTTATATACCTCGGGAATAATGCCTAGAATAGAATAAGGATTGACTTGTCCTCCAAAGCGCAAAGGTCAGGAACATTGTTTAAAATGCAAAAATATAAAAAAAAAATTGGAAAAACACTTTTCCCCGACTTATTTTGCTTATAACTTTTTAAGTATTAAATTTAGAAGAAAGTTGAAGAGAGAAAAAAGTTGCAAAATCGCTTTTTACATAATATGGCATAGGTTAGAAATTCAAAAAATTATTAGCGGTTTTGAAAAATAGCAATAAACAAAAAAAAATAGGCAAAAAAAGTGGTTTTTAAATTTATTATTTTAAGCACTTTAAAATAAAGTTAGGACTTCCATATCACAGATTGAAAATCTTGAAGGTATAATAAAACAATCCTGTAGGTTTTGTTTCTATCGGTTTATTAGATTTTGCACAATAATTTTGCAATCCAGAAAAGTCGAAAAATATTGAAAACTTTCAAAATTGTTAAAATTTGTTTTCCACAATTTGATTTTAACAAAACTAGCTGAGCATATATAAGACGGAACAAGCTTTGTTTGAATCATTGAATATACCTTGTAGTTATTAAACAACACTTTCCAGAAATCCCAAGAAATTTCTGGAAATCTTAGAGATTTTAAATGAAGGTTTATCTACAGAATTTCATGAAATAGAAGTCCTGATATTCATTACTAGACTCAAGAAAAGTAGTTTTATACAGATTATTTGAATCATTCAATTTCCCTTGTAATTATTAAACAACACTTTCCGGAAATCCCAAGAATTTTCTGGAATTCTTAGACATTCTAGATCTAGATGAATCATGTTAAAGTTTATCTACAGAATTTCATGAAATAGAAGTCCTGGAAGTCATTACTGAACTTATGAAAATAATTTCATTATTTTTAGCCGTCTTTTGGAACCCCAACATGGTCTGGAAATCGTTACAGATTGTTTGAATCATCCAATATACCTTGTAGTTATTAAACAACACTTTCCAGAAATTCCAAGAAATTTCTGGAAATCTTGGAGATTCTAAATGAATCGTGTTAAGGTTTATCCACAGAATTTCATGAAATAGAAGTCCTGAAAATCATTACTTGACTGAAGAAAAATAATTTTTTCATTTTTAGCTTTTGGAACCCCAAGATGTCCTGGAATTCGTTACAGATCATTTGAATTATTAAATGTTCCTTGTAATAATTAAACAACACTTTCCGAAAATTCCAAGAAATTTCTGGAAATTTGAGAGATTCTAAATGAATCATGTTAAGGATTACCTACCGAATTTCATGAACTAGAAGTCCTGAAAGTCATTACTCTACTTATAAAAAGTCATTTCATTACTTTTAGCCGTCTTTTGGAACCTTAAGTTCGTCTGGAAATCGTCTACGGATTATTTGAATCATTCAATTTACCTTATGATTATTTAACAATTTTTGGGAATCTCAAGGAAATTCTGAAAATTTTAGGAATTCTAAATGAATCATGTTAAGGTTTATCTACAGAATTTCACGAAATAGAAGTCATCTGAAGATCGTTACTTGACTGAAGAAAAATAATTTCATCATTTTTAGCCGTATTTTGGAACCCCAACATGGTCTGGAAATCATTACAGATTGTCTGAATCATTGGATTTACCTTATAACTATTAAACAACGCTTTCCAGAAATCCCAAGAAATTTCCGGAAATCTTAGAGATTCTACATGAATTCTTTTAAGGATTGTATACGGAATTTCATGAAATAGAAGTCCTGAAAATCGTTACTTGACCGAAGAAAAATAATTTTACCATTTTCAGCCGACTTTGGAACTCCAAGATGGCCTAGAAACTGTTACAGATTGTTTGAATCATTGAGTTCACCTTATAATTATTAAACGATAATTTCCGGGAATTCTAAGTAAGTTCTGGAATTCTTAGACATTCTAGATGAATCATGCTAAGGTCTATCTACAGAATTTCATGAAATAGAAGTCCTGCAACCTGCAAATCGTTACTTGACTGAAGAAAAATAATTATCATTTTTAGCCGTCTTTTGGAACCCCAAGATGATCTGGAAATCGTTACAGATTGTTTGAATCATTGAATTTACGTTGTAATTATTAAACTACGCTTTCCAGAAATTCCAAGAAATTTCTGAAAATCTTAGAGATTCTATATGAATTCTGTTAAGGATTATATACGGAATTTCATGAAATAGAAGTCCTGAAAATCGTTACTTGACCGAACAAAAATAATTTTACCATTTTCAGCCGACTTTGGAACTCCAACATGGCCCAGAAAGTGTTACAGATTGGTTGAATCATTGAATTCACCTTATAATTGTTAAACGATAATTTCCGGGAATTCTAAGTAAGTTCTGGAATTCTTAGACATTCTAGATGAATCATGCTAAGGTCAATCTACAGAATTTCATGAAATAGAACTCTTGCAACCTGCAAATCGTTACTCTACTGAAGAAAAATAATTATCATTTTTAGCCGTCTTTTGGCACCACAAAGTGCTCTGGAAATCGTTACAGATTGTCTGAATCATTGAATTTACCTTGTAATTATGAAACAACACTTTCCAGAAATCCCAAGAAATTTCTGGAAATATTAGAGATTCTAAATGAATCATGTTAAAGATAATGTACAGAATTTCATGATATGGAAGTTCTGAAAATCGTTACTTGACTCAAGAAAAATAATTTTACCATTTTAGCAGTCTTTTGGAACCCCAAGATAGTCTGGAAACCGTTACAGATTATTAGAATCATTGAATTTACCTTGTAATCATTAAACAACACTTTCCTCACATCCCAAGAAATTTCTGGAAAACTTAGATTTTCTAAATGAATTCAGTTAAGGATAATCTACAGAATTTCACGTAATAGAAGTCCTGAAAATCGATACTTGACTGAAGAAAAATAATTTTATTATTTTTAGCCGTCTTTTGGAAACCCAAGATAATCTGGAAATCGTTACAGATTGTTTGAATCATTGCATTTACATTAAAATTATTAAACAACACTTTCCAGAAATGGCAGTCATTGTTTAAATTTGGTGTCAAATTAATAAATTTGCCAAAATTCGAAGAGAGAAATTTTTTTAATGTAAATTTTAATCTTTTTAATGTCAATTTCAAGAAAAATATTACACTGGTTACTGTGAGAATTAGAAACAATTTCTTCTTTCTTAAGTTTCTTAAGATATAAGAAAAAATAGTAATTTTATAAACCATTATTAACCATTTTATTAAACACTAATCAAGTTTGAGGAGTTATATCTCAGAAGCTAATGAACAAAATAGCAACTTGTTATACATAAAAAGAAGCCTCTTTCAGAGTACTTTCCGGCTAGGTTTTCAGAATTTCATTTAACAAAAAATTCGCCGAGATAATCTGTTTGTGTATAACAAAAATAACGACAACAACTTTAAACATGACCGTGACCGTTCCACTAAATATTTTTTAATTCTGAAAAAAGTACATGAAAGCTTATTCTCTCTTATATATGCTCAGCCAGTTTTGTCAAAATCGAATAGTGGAAAAAATTTTAAACAATTTTGAAAATTTTCAATATTTTTCGATTTTTCTGGATTGCAAAATTATTGTGCAAAATCTAATAAACCGATCGAAACGTAATTCACAGGATTCTTTTATTATCACTTCAAGATTTTCTACCTGTGATATGGAAGTCCTAACTACATTTTAAAGTGCCTAAAATAATAAATTAAAAAAAAAACACTTTTTGGGCCATTTTTTTTTGTATATTGCTATTTTGCAAAACCGCTAATAAATTTTTAAATTTCTAACCTATGCCATATTATGTAAAAAGCGATTCTGCAACTTTTTTCTCTCTTTAACGTTCTTCTAAATTAAAAACTTAAAAAAGTTAGAAGCAAAATAAGTCAAGAAAAAACGTGCTTTTTCAATTTTTTTCAAATTGTAAATGCGCCCCGTTTTAATCGTCGCTTTGTAAAAATTTAACAATACTGTATTAATAACAGGCGATTATAGCGCTATAGCTTGTTACACCGGTGGAGTCGATCTGCGTTAAAATTGGGTTAATTTATCTTGCAGAAAACTTCTCGACTTGTGTGCCTATTAAATCGCGCAAGACAGGAAATTACTCTTAACAGTCAATTTAGAAAGTTTAAAACTGATTTATTTTGTAGCGAGAAACAGAGTTAGTAGATTGCCGAAGAGTTTAGATTTTACGAGATATGCCGCTTTAATATTCCACGTAAGAGTGCGTGGGTAATTACAGGACGCGTATCTCGGTAAATTGCTTCAAATCAATTGCCTGACAATAAAGAGCTCGAAATACAAGCTGCTCAAAAACTATATTGCTCGAAGGTAATATTTCCAGAATAAAAAAAAGGGTACCTAAGACAAAATGATGTAATTGCTGATCTCACATACATGTCATACATTCACACAATTGCTCAATTTCAAATTGGTCAAAATAGACTTTACAAAGGTATAAAATAAGCTATCTATCTATTTAGTCGACACATTGGGAAGTATGCATACAAAACAGCTAGTACTTGACTGAAAACAATGACATAACTCTATTAACCAATTTGTTAAATGCTATACCAACTTTGGTTAGCCATTCTCACTTGACACGACCGGTTAACTTCTGAAATAATGACTGCCACCGCGATATTTAACTTCGAGCTTCAAAGTTGTAAGCTGAAACTTTAACTTCGATAATCGAGCAATTGCTTTTTGAGAAACACTTATTTAAAGCAGCAGAAATGAGATTTCCCAGCAATTGCATTCGAAGAATTTACCGGCTACCACAGGAGCAGCAGAAACGTCGTTTATGAACGGGAAATCTCATGGACGTTTGCAGCGCATTCGTTCAAGTTGTGTTCAAGAAGGGGATTAATTGCGGGAGGTCTGCTGAGAGCATGAAATTATTTTCCAAATAGGGCACTTGCAGAGGTCACAAATTTTAATGAAAAATGGGTTCAATAAGTGGGAACTTGGATATAATTGACCTGAACCAAGAGACCAAATTAATTGTTGTTTTTTATATAATTAATCCAAAACATATTATAGCCATAATTGAAATTTTAGTAAATGAGTTAAAACGGCCTTCTAGTTATGTGTAAACACTACAGGCGACTAAATAAGGGATAAATTTGGAAACTGTCATGACAAACGTAAAGACGAGATTCTGCCAAAACCTATGTAGGTTGCCTTTGAATAAACTTAGAGGTTCCTTGAAATTATCTCAGGTTGCTATGAATGTTTAATAATTGTTAAAGCTATTATAACATTGTAACTTTACCAGGATTTCCATATTTTCAAAATTGCCAAGACCAACGCTTGAATTTAAATAAAATAAAAAAAAATTAGGTTCTCTTAGTGTCCAAGATTCCCTTGTATCGGATTTCAACGTATACTGGTTTTTGTGTAAAATTACTTCCGCTGCCTGTGGTTAAAAAAATACTTTTTCCGTTGATGGCGTAATTATTATGTATGTTTTTGTACTTTTACGTTGTACGTTTGTAAATTTAATATTACATACATGTATGTAGTATGTAACGCCATCGAATAATTTTGGCGGGAAATTCAGTTTTTGAAAGGTTTTTAAAAATCTGCAATTCGTTGCATTATTTGAAAATGGGGATGCATTTTTTGAGAGAAAAAAATGTATTTTGTATTTTTCTGCCCTATTACTGCCTCATCAACTTATTTTATACACTTTTGATATCATACAATAAAATGTACTCAGTGTAGAAATTTCAAATATAATGATAACATTTTTGTGAAAACGAACCATATGTATTATATGGTTCAAAATTCGAAAAATGCGATTCTTTGACATTGTAGTGGATTTCAAAAGTGAGAGAAAAATTTGGGGACCAAAAGTTGTTGCCAGATGGACCAAAAGTTGTTGAGAAATGGACCAAAAATTGTTGCCAAATGGACCAAATATGAAGTTCATTTTTGACTATGTTAAAAGAATGACTTTTTAAAATAAAAATAAAATTTGAACAGCTATCGACTTTCAAGTACTTAAAAGCATTAAAAAAAGAATTTTCATTAAAAAAAATTCAACAAAAATACGATAATAATAAAGACCATAAAACCCCTTTAAACAAAACCTTACAAAATTAAAAGATAATATTTTTTCCGACGGAATAGGGAGATATTATGTTCAGATATTTTTCGTTTGGTTGTATGAGCATGCGCACATTTGGCCATCTTAATGGGCATGAATTTCCCAGATTCTAGAAAATAGTGGATACCTACAAACCTTGCGGGTTTACGAAACATTGAAACTTAGTAGAAATGGCCTTTAAGGCCCAATCTAACTAAATAACATCAAAAACTTTCCTGTAAAAGTTTATTAATAAATGTTGTTACTTGTAATGATACTTTGATACTTGTAATGAGTCTGGCAGCACTCAGTCAAAGTTTTGAGTCTAAATCGATATAACTTTATATTTCAATTTAAACTCGATAATTAGGAAAACTTTGAAGAGAGCAAATTGCACTGACTGAATGCACACCTACATTTGAAGTGTAATCCTAAAAAAGTTAATTATTATGGACAACATGAGTAATGTTAAAAGATTGCAGGTTGTATAATGTATATATTATAACAGTGCATGTAAAACTAAAATGTTGGTTCTTTACACTGGAACTTTTGATTAGTATAGTGTTTGGTGTTAGTTGTTTTTTGACCCTTTACTAGATAAGAACTTCGAGATAGAGATGTATAAGTGAACTATCAACGCAAGAGGACAAAACCTGTAATAAATTTCAGTTTTCTCTTAAAAATAATGACTGAAACAAAATTTAAAAATTTTCAGTGTTAATCATTGTTAATTGGTTAATCCATTCCAGCACGCAATTGGGCAACTGCTGTATTGGAAATAGGGAATCCGTGCGCAATCGGCCGGTAGTCCGCATTAATAGTTTGCTAATTTTTTAATATTTCTTTATTTATTACTACTACCTATTTGATTATCAAGATTATTAAAACATTTATTTTAATCTGCTATTCCCCAATTTCGTCCTAACCCATTTGAACCGATGTTGTATCCCGTCATAAACTAAACTTCATGACGATGTTACTGGTAGGTACTAAAAGCACATGTTAGCATACGAACAAAAAATGTCATCGACAGATACACTTAGAACAAATACAATATTTCTAATATTTAGGCCGCGATATAACTTATGAAGAGGATAAAGACATAAACAATAGAATAAATAAATTTCGATCAATAAGTGGAACAGTAAGAAGAACCATTAGAAGTAAAATATCGCAAGAAACGCATCTGAAATTTTACAAACTAATGGCAGTTCCCACACTATTACATGGCTCAGAATGCTAGGCACTGCGGAAAAAGGATTAAAAATAACTAGAAACATCCGAAATGAAATCAGAACTGAATTGAGAATAGAACCAACAACACAAAAAGTAATCACATACAAAGAAACATGTAGTAACAATGCCAAGTGAAAGACTTCCAAAACAGGTCTTAGATTTCAAACCCGAAGGCAGAAGAAGAGTGGGAAGAGCGAGGTCAAGATGGTGAAGCTGGAGCAAAAATACCTAAACCTGAAGAAAGATGACGACGATGTCTTAATGTGTAATTTCTATGCACGTGGCGCGCAATTGCCCTACGGCCATTTTAGATCTATTAGATTATTAAGATTATTAAAACATTTATTTTAACCTTTTATTCCCCCATTTCATCCTAAATCCCATTTTGAACCGATGTTGTGTCTCTTCATAAACTTAATTCCACGACGATTATACTGGTTGGTACTAGAAGCACTACATCTCGGCACTTTTGGAAAGCTGCAATTTTGTCCTTTTGACCAAATAAGCCGTTTCTGGTTTTATTTCATCGTAAGAGTGGAAAATTCGCAAATATAAAATTAGGGGGTCCGCATAGCATCGTCACATTTTATGATTCTGAAGAAGATACGTTATGCAGCATGTCATAAATGTCGTCGTAGATCACCAGTGACACGCCTCGGGGCAGTTCCTCCTCTGGCACATAAAAATTTCAATTCGGAGCATTGCGAATGTTGCCGATATCGATTAGTGCCTACTCCAACTGAGAGTATTTGTTTCCTTGAAAGTTTATCGTTTGCATTTTAAAAATGTATTCTCTATCATAATTACAAGTGTGGGTATATGCACTTTTACCGGAAACAACCACGTGAAAATCTCCATAAATATCGTTCATTACCTCCTAAACTACAAGGTTTGAAATGGCCTACATTAGGTAAAGTAGTGGCGAAGAAAAGAAAAATTTATAAAACATTAAATAGGTTAATGGGAATTAGATACTATTCCTGGAAACTTTCTTTCCGTGCCCGGATAAGAAACTGAATATTTTACAGCACACCTAAATCACTTCCTTGCCGTCTGAAAATGCCAAGGGAATTTTAATCGGCGCCAACTTTGAATTAATCAAGTTGTAAACTCGGAATCATGTTTATAAACGGTGGCAGATAAATCTAGATTAAAGAATAAATCATTAGGAGCTTCATCAATCAGATCAACGATCAAATTACCTATTTATATCTCGAAGGGCGAAGGGTCGGGGTGATATCGATTCTGGGCGTACTTGAGTTTGAGACGTATTAGTCAAAACTTAGGCCGCGTGCGAGTCGCCTTACGGACCCTTTTCCTAATCCGTCTACCTTCTCTTTTAACGTCTACCAGTTCCAGGTATCCTGGCGCATTGGTGGTGGTTCAATTAGGAATGGGAAAGGGCAAGGGGGCAAGGAAAATTATATTAAAGGGCAAGAGGGCAAAATACAAATATCATACCTAACGTAACTAATAGAATATTAGTGGGGTGGTGAGGCAATTAGAACATCGGCTTAACGGCCTCAGGTAGAGGTGAGGCAGCTCGACACCTCCGAAAATTTAAGGGCCATTGAATGAACAAATCTGCATGGGCGCGTGCCAGTTTCCTCACGAACCCTTTTTTAATACGCAAATTACGGGAAATCCCATCTTTATTACGAAAATATTAAAGGGCAAGAGGGCAAGGAAAATCAATCAAGATACAAATATTACGCCTAAATACAAATATGACGCCTAATACAAGTATAATAGAATAATCCCGACGATGGGGTGATGAGGCAATTCGACACCTCCGATCTGCATAATAGACTTCTCCAATTACTCCATCCGTCATACAAGCCTCACTGAAGATCTTTTGATTTCCATCCGTGACTCTTCAGTCCATAACGAACTTAGTAACAGTGTCGAAGTTTAAAATCGACGTTTTCCTCGAATCTCCAATCATTAAAATCGTAAAAACGCCGCAACGCAATTTCCCATGATGTAACAATGTTTAATAGAGGCTACACGTGCTCACGGAAATCACGTTGCAACCCCGAATTGCATACAATGTAAGTGTCAACGTACGCCCGATACGTGCTCGACGTTAAAACTCAACAAACCATAAAATCGTCTAGGCATCGTCCAATTAAGACGGAAAGACTCCAACCTCCTCCTCCCCTCGGGACGTACCGCGATGGCAATTAACATCGCAAACGGGCTTAATCAATTCCACCTTTTGCGCTCTTGAATTATTCGGTTTGTCAGGATTTCCGAGACTTTCCGAACTTCCAATTATCGGTATAAATTGCGCCAGTTTTGTTTGGAAATTCGTTTGATATTATATTCGGGGCTGGTCGGCCGGCGGAAGCCCGGAAGCGATTCCGGTCGTATACTAAAACCTTTATGGAATATTAGTGAAAGGCTCTTCGGATTGTAATTCGGAAATGTTTGCTCATTATTACAGTCGAAGTACTGACATTGCAATTTTTGTATTCACCATTAAATACAATTAACTCTGTTATCGACGGTCAATTATACAAACGTACAACTCGACGATATTATTCCACGTCGAAGGTATGGCCAGAGATAACAGAATTATAGGCAGAGAGCGATGGGAAGTATTGTGGAACAATATGCATCAAATATGCCCGAATTAAATCAAAAATATTCCGTAGAACTACGAATTTAGCAATACAAAGAACCCAGATTTAATTTCAAAATAAAAAAACCTTTAATTCTGGTGATCAAGTCTTCTTTAAAAAATTTACAATTTGTAATATAGTTAGTGCATGAAAGGGAGAATGTACTGTTTAACCACCGAGCGCTAGTGCCACCCTTTCGTCCGATACCCCGTCTGGCGTCTACTTAATGCTTGAAACTCCAAATTTTTACTTAGCAACAAAACTTGCTTTAGAATCGGCAATGAAGCTTAAACTAGTTCAAAACCTAGCAATTTTTTCAAAATGCATCGTTTGCATATAAATTTGGGACTAAGCTCATCTTACCCTCCACTTCAAAATATATATTATGCCGATTGGCGCTTTTCATTTTTTAGGGGTGAAAACTACCCCTCATTGCAAAAACCTTTAGAGCTGTATATTAAAGCTTAAGATGAGTAAAATTTGGATCAGATGAGTTGAATGGTGACTATGTGATTCTTTGGAACATTATTTCTGAATATTTCAACCCTTAAAAATCAACCCCCATTATGGTTTAATTGAAATACAATATATATTGTATGGGTATGAGTTCGAGTGTGATTAATGGATGTTAGTATCTAATGTATAGTATACGGAATATATACCGGTAATGTAGATCATCATGATCCGATTTGCGTTTTTCGAATTTTTCGAAAAAATGTGTTTTTTTTTAAATCATATCTCCTTTAATTTAAATGATACAAAGTTAATCCAAAAAACCATTTTGAATGATCTTACAAGAGCTATAAGGCCATTTAAATTAAATCCCTTTAAAACTCCTAGTTTCAAAAGGGGTTGAGTTTAAAGAGTTCAAACAAGGTAGTGCTCGCTATAAATACACGTTTTAAATGTCCATATCTCACTTAATTTTTGCCGTAGAGAAAATTTACGAAATGCAAAATGTTTGAAACTGCAAAGCTACAGTTTGGTACTCTTATCATTTTTGAAGTATCTCCAGTAGTTTTGGAGTCATTTTGAAGAGAAAGACAGGTTAGAACCGACACACGTTGCTAATTTCTAATTTCTAATAGTTTAACATTTGTTAGTTGTGTGTTAGGTAACTGTTGCATTTTGTTACACTCGAGAAATTAATATTTGCAAGAACGAATCAAGGAAATTTGTTTGTTAACAACCTACTGAAGTAAGATTAACTCGGGGAAATGTGATATATATTTTAGTTAGTCCATGTTCTTCATGTATTTAAACAGTTTTTGGTGATTTCAAATAACTAATATTTTGCATCCTGTTTTCTTTCAGGTATGACTTTGGTATGTGCAGGTTTTATACATTTACAGCATGACAGAGTTGACATTATCTTTTTAAAAGAATGGTCACAGGACGCACTTTCCAATGAAATTAGAGCAAGGTGATGATGGACTTTTACTTAGGCAGTTTTATAAACTTCTGGAATTTTCTGGAACCTATGATTTCTTTAACACAAAATTTAGTATTGGATGGAGCACAGCTTCAGATCATTGGATCCAGAATTTAGAAAAAGTTCTGTTTACGTTTGGGTAGGTACACTTTTCAGTTTTTGCCTATTTTTCGTTGCTCCAAGAAGCTTTCGAAGTCTTATGAGCTTTACAAAATAAACGTAGTCATATGCATTGTAGGCAACCTCTAGATCCAGATTTCAGTATTAAGAACTCTTAGAATATCTAAGGTAAACTAAGATTTATGTAACAAAAATTTAGCACTGAGCACTGATTGAAGCAAACCATATGTACTTCAATTATATTTTATAAATGCTTCTGGAATTTTCTAGAATTGACAAGTAGAGAAAAACGATACTTTTTGTTTTTTATATGTGAAAACAAATTTTGGCGCATTGAGCATTAAATTCAAGGGTTCCGGGATAACGCGTGCGTGGCACGTCGTCTGGCCCCTCACCATCCTCCATTTTACAAGCGCAGTGTTGCATAATCTCATGTTACTGACAATTACAGGAATATTCTTGGTTCACTACACCAACGATACTTAAAATTGTATTATCACTACTTCCACGGGACATTTCCAATACCACTTTCCCAAAAAAACAACGCCTTACATAATTAATAGATTTTCTACGTATAACTATCCCAATCTGATGCGATCGTATCAATGGAACTCACCTATGAAGTCGCGGGAGTAAATAAAGGTTGCTTTAGATAGAGGGGGAAGTACGTGAGGTTATGTTTGATAACGCCATTGCGATTTTGTAACTTAGTTGGTAACTTTGAAAAAATTTAGCATCTTTGGCCGTACAGTACGCACTGCACGCTACATTAAGACCCAAATATCTTGTCTACTATACAGGGTGTTTATCGAACTGAATCATTCACAAAATTCAAAAATATCTGAGTTGTCTCTACAATTTGTTACTATGTGTTCTTGTCAATATCCTGTCAATTATACAGGGTGTCTATCAAACCGATTCATTTACAAAAATTTAAAAATATCTGAAATGCTTCTGCAATTTGTTACTCTGTGTTCTTTCTCTCTTTCTTGCTGATATTGCTGAATTCGATCGAAGACCATACTACAAAAGTTTTAAAATTCTGTCAAATATCTCAATGCCTAAATTGGACATGTGAAGTAGTGTTTGTAAAGAACTTAGGCGTGTCATCACGGGACGAGTATCGAGGGAATTTCCAAACACAAAGTCCCGCTTGTCCCCCTATTTACACTCTACCAAGCATGTCTTAGATCAGCAACGAAATTATATACAGCAGTCAGCACACCTCTAATTTAGGGATTATTTTGCGTTTTCTAAAATGTATTGTAGTTTCTGTATTAACAATTTAAATCATATATTTTTTCATCCCTTTGAAGCATTTAGTTCGCTGTCCACGGTAAATTACATTTCGCTCCAGCTACAAAGCGAGAAATTTAGTGAATAATTCAACTTGTCCCGCAGATCGAGCAGAGAAAAAACTGTATTATTCACCATCGTGCCGGTCTTCGGTACTAGCCGCGATCCATTTTTAATCACGGGCCGGACGTTTCGTTTTAAAACCACTTAAGGAAATTACTTCCCAGACGGCTTATACATCTCCACCGGATTTATTCTAATAGATGCAAACAATATCCTCGACGGTGCAGCAGACAAACAAGTCAGAAAACCTTAACTCCATCTTACGAAAGAGATGTTTGTGTAGGATAAGCTCCTGTTGACTTACCCGCATTTATCTTAGTTCGGGATCTGACAACTTCATATACGTTCCGTATCAAAGTTGTACGGGAGATTTTTCGGAAAGTTCCGGTCGGGAATTCATGCAAAACGGACGTACCTGAAAAAGAAAGGAAAGAGGATTAGTTAAGGGGATCCGAACACAAAAAAAATATGTTGGCGATTAAATTACTTTAATTTGATATGTAAACAATTGGCCTGTATAAATTGAATAATTGATTGAATCCGTTTTTATAAACTTCTCAATATCTGAAAAGAAATTACTACTGACAAAATATGTGAAAATATTTGAAATGACTATATACAAAAGATTATGTGCTTTTGTACTGGAGTCAAAACTGATGAGTAAAAGACAATTCGGTTTTCTCAAATATATTGGTACATCAGGTGCACTAGCAATAGTATTTAAATTTATATATGCAAGTGTAGCTGAGAGTAAACCCACTATAGTAACCTTCTAGATTTTTCAAAGGCTTTTGGCACAGTAGGTCACACTAAGTTGCTTCTCAAATTGGAATGTATGGGCACAGACAATTTATTGGCACAAAGGGTTGTTCTCACGCCTCAAAACAAAAAGGGCATTTTGTGATCCAGAAGTTTAATTGCAAATTTTCATAAAATTCGGGTATATCCGAAAGAACTTGTAGGTAATAGCACAGACATGTGCTATGTCATGACTCGTCAGACATGTCTGTGGTATGGGCATTAGAGGCATGGCTTATAATCATATAAAAAGTTATCTACAAAATAGGATTAAATGGAGTGTATAGGTAGTAATGAGTTTAAAGTAAATGTAGGAGTACCGCAGGGATCTATTTGAGGTCCTCTGCCTTTTATACTATAAATGAATGACTTTTTGAATCTATTTGATGTTGTAATTGACTATGCAGATGATACTGCAATTAGTTGTAAAGGGAATAGTCGGATGGAAGTTGCTGATCATTTGAACAATAAATTAGAATTAATACATTCTTCGTTATATCAAAATAATTTAGTTCTAAATGTTCAAAAATCTGTTTTTATGACAATGGGTAATGACTCCATTCCTGAAATCCTGTCTATAAAAATAAATGGAAAGCAACTAAATAGAGTAACTAATCATAGTGTAACGCGAAATATAAACATCAGCACGCAAGGCGGCGCAGTTCAAAGAGAGAAGGCCGCTCGGTTGAATTGGGCCATAAAAACCTTCAAGAACGTTCCGGAAACGTGTTATTAAAGGAAGAATGATCTACTCCTTTCGAAAACCAACATTATTAGGAAAAAAGAATATTTAAGAAGGTTCTCGAGACATAATGGAGGACTATAAAAAGCGAACGCTGCGGACGCAGAGATTAGACGAGAAGCTGCGTGAGTAAACAGTGCGAAAAACGTCAAGTGAGAATTGTACAAATAAATTAAACGTTAAGTGTGTTATATAAATTAATTAGTTAAGTAATAGCTAGATAAATTAAGTAGTGTAAAGTCGGTGTGTAAAATAAATTATAATAAACGTTACAATAGGTACACTGGTAACATTTTTGACCAACATTTAAAATAGGATTTGAAGATAGGATAGAACTTAAACAGATTAGAATTAATGTTAGCACTAAATCAATTAACACAGCTCATGCATGGACTTTTTCTTAGTATAACAAATTATGGAATAATATGTTGGGGTGGCCTATATAATAACACTATTTAATCACTTATCAGATTACGAAGTAAACTTATAAATATTACTGACCAAAAAAAGAGCTTAATAAAAGATATTTTAAATTTCAAGCAATCTTTCATTCTACACTCACTTATTTTTAATTACTTATGACACATTAAAACAAGATTTCTACTAAGTACAACCAGAGCAAGATGTATAAAGCACCGGAATTACCAAGATACAAATTGACTATTGGTCAAAATAGTCACAAATTATGTATCAATAAAAAGTTTTAACAACTTACCAAATGAGCTAAAGGTCTTGAAAAAAATCTAAGAAATTAAGAAAAAATAAACTAAAGGAATGGATTATACAACAAATTTTTATAAAAATATTCAAAATAAGTAAAGATATATAGTATATAAAATAAATAAAAAAAATAGGTTTATTATTTAGATTATAAGTAGGTACTTTAGTTTATAAGTAAAAGCTTCTCTGTGTACAGGGCACATACGGTACCTCCTGCAGAGTACTATGTAATCTTTGAACTAATGTATTGAATCTGCATAAAATATAATATTGTAACGCGAAATGTAAACAGCAGTGCGCAACGTGTTTACTCTTATCGGACCTCGGCGGTCACTTCAAAGCGCCCTATTAAATGGGCAATAAAAAAACCGTCCCCAACGTCCCGCCAACATCTTATTAAGGAAAGAATGATTTATTACTTTCTGGACGTTTCTAGATAAACATTATTAGGGAAAATAAGGATCGACTTCTTTCAGGAATCATCGCGAATACAATTGAGATAGGGATATAAGCGGGCTTGCGGTCGGAGACGGAGAGGAGACGTGAAGCCGCGAGTGAATAAACAAGGCGAAAAACAGACGAGCGAATTGGACAAAAAAATTAAAGCTAAGTGTGTTATATAAATTAATTAGTTCCGAAATAGTTTAGATAAATTAAGTAGTGTGTAGTGTATAATTAAGAACAGTGTAAATAAATTAGAAATAAACATTACAATATATATGTACAAATACAAAATTGTAAATTTTATAAATAACTCTAAGATTGTATTGATCAAAAAGTTAAATAAATAAATAAATAATAATTAAATGTGAAGTTTGGAAGGAGTGCAAAAATGTGACTGACCAAACTTGCTTAAATCGAGCATTTCTAATTATCTTCAAAGTTTGGATCGAACATCAAACATCGAATCCGAACACAGGGATGACCGTTTTTACATTACTCGAGCCACGGATCTTTTCGCTTTCCTCGCTCGGAGAAGATTAATCATTTAAACTCCATTGAAGAGGATCAATCACCTTTTTATTAATTTTTCACGAGGAAGTGAATGTAAAACGCGGGTCATCCCCTAAGTATAATCTCTCCACTATAAGATCAACATTTCGTTATTTTTCTTATCGACATCGTAAGAAGTGCCTTCACGTCCAGGAGCGCAACATAAACAAAAAAGGACGAGCCTCCTGTGGCGCCGCGCAGTTGTACGTCTCCCGGATTTTTGAATATGAATATAAAAACAAACTGTTGTGCACATACTAACACACACAGACACATGTCTGCTGTATATTTTATTTAAATGATCTACATGTGTATCTACGTGCGGAGATGAAAGGACCTCATTGTGTCGCTCAACTGTTGATATTTCCTCGGATACATTTCCAATGTTTTCGCTGGATGTATCAAACCAGAAATCGGGGAGTGTTTGCTTTCCCTTTGCATCGCTCCGGGATTTTTCCCGAGGTGATGTTTGTTTGGGCCTGCTTTCGGAATGCATCATTTCTGCTTAGATTTCGGCTAACATGTATAAACGATCGTTTCTTGGGTATATAAAATTTAACGTTAAAATCACTACTACATTCAGCCTTATTTTTACAGTTTTTGGCCATAAATGCTTCAGAACTTATCAACCCTCACTTGCAATATGCTGCATAAATCTTGTCTTTATAGTTTCAAAAAATGTATCATTAAAATGTTTCAGATAAGTCTAACCAAAATAACTCTTTGGCAAGGTGGCAAACTAAAATTGAACTCCTTCCATTGAAAACATTAAATCATAAACATTTTATTTAAGTATTATTAAGGGTTTAAGTATTATATGAATTACATACTCTTAAAATATTACTAATTTAAGATGCTTTCGTTGTTGTGTGAAATCAACTGACAAGTGTATCAATTTTATTTGTTGAAAATCACTTATTAAACAACACTAATTAAAGTTGGAAAAAAACAACTTCAATTAAACGTACTTAACAAATAATTGCAAGTTTGATAGTGAAAGAACTTAGAATCAGTTTCCTGACACTCAGTTAATCTATTTCTATGAGTTCTTCATTTTTGGATTATTACAACCATTACTTATTTACTTACTAGCGTTTATTTAAGTATTTAAGTACTATATTAAGTATTCTTAAAATATGACTCAATTAAGATGCTTTCGTTGTTGTGTGAAATCACCTGACAAGTGTATCAATTTTATTTGTTGAAAATCACTTATTAAACAACACTAATTAAAGTTGGAAAAAAAACAACTTCGATTAAACCTGCTTAACAAATAATTGCAAGTTTGAAAGTGCAAGAACTTCGATTCATTATCCTGACACTCAGTTAATCTATTTCTATGAGTTCTTCATTTTTTGATTATTACAAACATTACTTATTTACTTACTAGCGTTTATTTAAGTACTATATTAAGTATTCTTAAAATATGACTCATTTAAGATGCTTTCGTTGTTGTGTGAAATGATGTGACAAGTGAATCCATTTTATTTCTTGAAAAACGCTTCTTAAACAACACTAATTAAAGTTGAAAAAAAAACAACTTCAATTAAACCTCGTTAACAAATAATTGCAAATTTGAAAGTGAAAGAACTTATGTTCAGTGTCCTGACATTCAGTTCTATTTCTGCGAGGTCTTCATTTTTTGATTACTACAAACATTACTGTAGTAATTATCAAATAATTTTTTAAATTTTATTATGCTTTGCATGAAGTGTACGCCATTAAGCTATATTAATAAATTAACGAATTATTATAATTATTTTGGTTAAGAAATTAACAATTTTAGGAAAGACCCACGATCAAAAGCATTAGGACTATCAAATCTACGAAGAAGCGACATTTATACCCATAGCCAATTCGAGATACACAAAGAAACCGTTAAGTCTTCTTTTATTATTATCATATCTCACAACACGAGACTGGAATTGCTTGGTCTTCTGGAATGAACGTCTTATGGCTTCTGAAATTAAGTTTGGAAGGACTCTACTCCCATTAATTTCTACACAACAATCACAATAGGTCCGGAGACCTATATTAAGCCTCTTATAGGCATATAATAGGCATAATAGGCCTCCAAAAAGTGATTTATTTTTCGAACTAGTGATAATCTTAGATAAACTTCGCATTTACGTTACTTTTCGAGTGGTGAAAATGATAAAAATGTTTATGGTGCTATTGTGTTATGTTGAAAATAAGTCACGCGAGAAGATTTGTACCACGAGGCCTGACGACCTCGTGGGATAAATTCTCAATTGACTTAAGAAACATAACACGCGAGTGGCATAGAATGTTTTATCCAACAAGTGGAAGTAATCATATTTTACGAGGTAATAATTAATAAGCTTTGTGATCAAATCAAAGCAACTTGCGTCTCAGTACCCTATAAATGTCAGAATGACTTGACAGTGACTTTTTTACATTTTGGTTAAAGTAGGTGGTTTGGTTGCCACGGGCAATAAATAAATAAATAGAATACTACTTTTAATACCAACGTGAGTTATAATCCATAACTCACTGGTGAGTTATTGATTATACTACACTAGTGTGTTATTTGATAGTTTACTTGTCTAAAATGACATTAATAATGACAGTCATAACTGTCATGTGTCGGATAAATAACTATTGTCTACTTTGCGTTACTAATGATCTTATTATTACATCGAAAGTAGTGTAATAATATTCATATTATTACACTACTGTTGGTAACCTTTAGTTTTGTTAAATTGGTACATCAGCCTCGTTCTATTAAAGCATTCCTCGCTTCGCTCGTCGTGCTTTAAAACTCTCGTGTGACAATACTCCCTCTTATTAAACTAGTATAATAATATACTATAAAAAATTATTTTCGCAGAATGTCGTTGTTAATATGCATTTTTATGAACAAATACAAGTATACAAAATGTAAGATTGTATATTATTAAAAATAAATATAGTAGTCTTATTTTGTTGTTGTGATTTTTACAATTGGAAATAATATACATAATTTTTACAAACTTCCTACAATTGGAAGTGTTGAAAAGATGAAACAAGTGGGGAAAAATAATTATCTGTAGATGTTACCTACTTACGTAACACAACAGTATATTAATAAAATAATTTAAATCGATATTTGATTTGCTTATTAATGTTTATTTTCACACATTTGAATGTTTGATGTGTGAAATGCAATATAAATATTTCGACAAAAAAAACTGGATCACTGTGGTTTTATGTAAAAAGTGATGAACTATCATTTTGTGCTCTTGTATCTTCACAAAAATGAATATTTTCTGGGATAACTAATTTAACCAAGTGCATGTCCACCGAGACCTTTCAGACAAATAGCATTTTACTCATATTTTTTCATATCTGGGGAGCAATTTCGTTATTTCAACTTGACTATCCAGTGCAATTCAGGATTTTGAGAGTATTTTGTTAAACACTTATTGCAAAAAGGTCACAGTTGGCTCGTATTGGGCGATTAATGGTGATAAGTGAGTGTCTTCCAGTACTAAAAGTCCTAAAAGGCAGCATTTTACTAATTGTTGCGAAAACTCCTGCGAATTTCAAATAAAGTGTCATTTAATAAGAAACACATAATTTGATTAATATTTTAATCTGTTTTCTATCCCTTCTAATTTAATAATTATGCAAGAGATACTCAGGTTAGTGCTTCGTTGACCACTACTTAAATATTGAAATAAAAATTGGCATTTCTGTGCATTTGCTAGATAGATAACAATTTGATCGTAAAGCACTTCACCACTTTACCACACGTTTCCAGTTCAATTGAAGTTTACAGACGATTTCATAACTATCATTTGCAATTGGTCAGTAATTACTATAACAATCAAAACGAGTTTATTACGCAATGAACCTTAGTTCTGAGTACATTTTTTACTGAGCCCTTTTGAATGTCGAAAGAAACAACATTACAAGTTTACGTTAAAAAACTCTGGAAAACACAGCTCGAGAAAATCGGATGAAATTCCGATTGTCTAATTAAAGTCTCCCTCAACATTAGCCCAATTAGGTTCGAGTGCTTGTATTGCTCATTTCTTAATTATTCCGTTTCCTTATTTCCAGACATAGTTTGCTATTCCTTTTCGAGCCGTTATCCGAATAAATCACTACAGTTCCTCAAAGAGTAATTTGTGTAGCGATGGCTCATTGAAATAATGAAAAGCCCAAGGAAGGAATTTAACGGGGAAAAATGAAATTATGCCGGAAACCAGTCTATTTTAATGCGAGATCAAAGTAAAGCCGCTTTCCGAATTAGGACAAGGAGATCCTTCGCCATGAAGAAGTTCGTTATAATTGAAATGTATCGATTCCTTCGAATGCAGGATCTAAAGCATGCCTAAGTATCCTAATGAATGAAAAAGGAAGATTTAATTTTAAAGGTAATTTCAAGGGTAAATTCAAGGGATGTTGAATGAAGAAATGTTGGAATTTGTACATACATATGGCACAAGGAGGTTAATTAATTTTTGATATTATTTTTAAAACCATATGTACCTGCAAAGCAATAATGATTACTGTTGTGTTCAATTTCCCAGTAGAATAACCTATTTCCAAGTCTTTCTAAACACATGTGATGCTTAGAATAGCAGAGTACAGAACTTTGATGTTCTCTCCACTCCACAAGATCGTGTAGGACAAGTTAATACCTGTGGAACACCATCAATTCATTGTACGGTAAATTATTTTTAATTAAACTCAACTCAATGATAAACTTTTGTCAAAACTAGCCCACAAGCAATTGTGTAATAGAACAAAACAACCGATTTTGTGTAAAATAAGAAACACAACAAAAGGTGAAAACAGTTTTATGAAAAATGAGTACATGAATGTTTAATAAGATTTTTGAGTGAAAAATACTGGGTGATAAATAACAACTATTACATATTTTAGGAGGGGAGGAGCGGTTGGTATATACCAAAATACGCAGAGATATTGTAATGAACATGCCTCCGAAAGACCTTAGTTTTTCAGATACGTCAGACAAGCCAAATTTAGGTCAATTACCAACTTTGTTGTGCTGTCTACAGTTCGAAAATAAACCTATTACAAGATAAATATGATCTTTAAGGGTTGTTGGGGGAAAAGACTACCATAACTTTTTTGTACGTAGTCATTAAGGAATTTTGTTAAAAAATTATGAGAAATTGAGGCTTTTACCCAACAATTCATTTTCTTGTGAAATTTCAATAGGGACATCACTTTTCCAGAACATCGATGCCGAATATTGATTTTGATTATTTCAAGAAAGGAATTACAAACTTTAAGAGGGGATGATATGGTCCGAAATAGACAGAAAAGCCTTAATGAACTTATATCAGGAAATTGATGGTTGTGGAAACCAAAAATTTGTAATAATGAATCTAGATTTTAAACCCTAATTTTCTGAAAAACTTCTGCGAAACGGTACAAAAGTACAATTTATATGTCAAAAGCTTTATTTTTTCACAATTCTTATTCGAGATCTCTAATAAAGTTAGCACATTTTTCATGCATATTAACTCCTAAAAGTCACATTTACCTTACGACAGGTTTATTTTTAATACCATAATTGTACCTGAGATTTTTCTGCATATTTTGGGCTGTACCACTCCTCTTAAAGTATGTGAAACTTGTTGTTTAACACCCTGTATACAAAATTGAGTAACATCAGCATAATAAATAAACAAGACTCCACTCGCACTGATCATGTATCGTATACAACAAGATTCGAGAATATATTATACACTTACAGGACATATATTTACTTTATACATCTCATAATAAACTCTATTTTGTATTAAGAAAACTGCTCTTTTCAAGCCCTTAATGATCTCTCTCCCTCTCTGACTATATAAAGTTTAGATTGCAGCTCTGCGAAATAAAGGGATGTAAATGAGAAAATCTTGTATCTCTACAATTTATATTTTAGGATTACTTTAATTTTACAGAATAAATTAATTTAATTCAGTCAGATCTAAAACAAAGATCCTTATTAAACGCAGTTCCTAAAACATTCATACCGTACATATTATTTATAAGAAGCTTAGGAGGAAGTGAAAAGTATGGCAGGTATGGTAATGGGGACTAACCTAGTAGATTCTCCATTGAATTTCCTTTTGTAGATCGTAACTATTGCTTTCAGTGAAAATATTGTTGAAAACTTGAGCTTTGAAAGCTGTAACCTCCTGGAGAGATAACATTACTAGTACATCATGGGTGAAATAAGGGCATAATTTCCCTCATCCCAAGAAGAGGAAATTTCAATTACGCAAGAAACAACGAAGGAGAAGAAATGCTACTTAACGCTTTGTAGCCGAGGAGTTCAGATGTTTTTCATAAACTGTTCTGCTTACGTAGTAACTAATTAACTTCCTGTAGTAAAAGACTGCCTTCATAATAAAGTTGCCTTTGTTCCCCGCGTTATTTAGACAGCTAAATCATTCTTGCAACGTTAATGAGAAAAGTAAATAAATCACATAACTTTACCTTGCACACCTTAGTAATTCGCTAATTAATAACTGCTCCTCGGCTTATTGGACAAATTCGCAGGCACTCTCCCTCCTTCTCTCCCGTCCTATTAAACTTTATCTTGATGTACGCAATCACGAGACACTTTAATTAGAATAAATTATCGGACTGTCGATTAATGAAAGTATCGATGGAAGGGGGTGGGGGGGTGGTAGAAGACGAGGGTGAGAAAAAAGGGAAAAAGGCGGGAATGCATGCTGCCCCGGGCAGATATTTCCACCTCTCCCTTTGAGCTCATTTTCGCTTCATTAAAAAAACAATTTCCTGTCAACATGGCGTTGTTTAAGGATTTTAGTTTAGTCGTCGGTGATGTATGCCCTTATTTACACCCGTTTCGGAGTCGGGTAAGTTTTCGGGAAGTTCGAGAAAATGCATAATAAGCCACTTTAGTGTCACTTTAGTTTTCTTAGTGTCTAGACAGTGAATGGTGCTTGAACGGGGCGAAGGATAAGTGAGAAAATTTAATGAGGACATTTGTTTTGAGAAAGGTGTACAGTTGTAATTAAAAACAACTACAAAGTGTATTGCACGGCATGCAATAAAATAATAACAGTTAGTTTACTAACAATATGACCCTATTTGTATAGTAAGAACGTTTAACGTTAATTAAGCAGTAAAATACATAAATCAATTGCAATTTACTTAACCCTAACACGATTTAAAAGCAGTATAGTCCATGATATATAAATATTTCAAATCTGAATTTACACACTTATTCACACCCCCTTAAGCAACGAAAGGGATATTTCAAAATCCCTTCCTCTCATTTCATATTGCACCCCATGTTTCACCTGTCAAACATCCTTTTCATTCTCGGATCTCATGAGAATATATGGATTCTACACGCGATGAGTTTTTTTTCTGATCCCCACATGGATTTACACCCCCTCAAATCCTCCCTCCCTGTTGCCTATGCATAACTTTTTGCGAAATTTGTTTCATAAACTGCAGTGCACATATTCCGCATTTAACTAAATCCACCCTGCCAGATCTTCCCCCCTCTAATTGTAGATTAGAAGTATGTAATTAGTTTTCATAAAATAGTTACTTTTGTTGCAGCCCTATTTGTAGCTTAGTGGTACAGTGTGAATATAATGCTGTTTTAAAAGTACCTATGGTATTACGGCTGAACTCATTCATTCCAATGTTATAAAAATAAAGAAGGTGGAATACATGAAACTCAATGAACTAACACACATTTCCATATAAATGTGTCTCTAAACAGTACAAACATATCCGGCAAAATGAGATATGCACGTCTGAAAAGTGGATAGAAATAAAACCAGATTTACACGTTATTTTGTGTGTGTGAGTGCGTTACTTCAACCCAAAAAAATAGTATATTAATATACTAGTTTAATAAGTAGGAGCATTGTCACACGAGTGCTTTAATAGAACGAGCGTGACAATACGTCTTATTAAACGAGTGTAATATACTATTTTATCTACTTTGTTTTATTAATTCATTAAATTTTGGCTGTTCAAGTTTACGTATTACTCTAAGGAACTTTGCGTGGGTTGGTTACCTGACGTCACTAACATTGACGTTTCGTATTTGAATTTGAAAATCTAGTAGCGCTAGGACAAATTCAATAACTACTTACTTACGTCAGCGAAATGGACGACCAAAATGTAGATTCATGAAATTTTAAAGGTTATGTTTATTGAAATACCAATAATTTAACCTTGACGTCTACACACGTCTCCGTGACAGGCTGACGTACCAACCTAACAAAACTAAAAAGTTACCAAAAATAGTGTAATAATATGAATATTATTACACTACTTTCGGTGTAATAATGAGATCATTAGTAACGCAAAGTAGATAAAAATAATTAATGCCGGAAACAGTTATTTTGAATTTGAGAAATAAGAAAAGTTAACTTAAATATTGTTTGAAAGTATCAATACTTCCAATATTGCATAGTTAGAATATTAGTTATAATTTTAATGTCACGATAACAATTTGAAAGTTTGAAATATGTTTCTTATTCACAAGTCTTATTCAAACTTAAATTGTTGATGTGAAATATGGCATTTCAAAATTAAGATACTCATAAATGGAATTACGAAATTTACTTTTCACAATCATTTTCTGATTGTACAATAAGAGTTCGTTCTAAAAAGTTCACATGGACTAATACGATGCTAATACATTACTTATGCCGTAAAATATAACTAAACAATGAGCAGAAAATTTTCGAAAATAACGAAAAATTTAAAAACGAATTTATTTTGGGACCATTATATTGAATACAATGAAGAATAAAAATAATGTCTTGACGAACGAGGAAGGTACCACAAATGTTGTTTATAATTATTGTAAGTCCTTCTATATTAGAGATCCCCTAAAATTCACCCCTGAGTTTTTTTAACATTTCATAACAAATAAATATATTTTAATAGTATCAATGCCAAAATATTAACAAAAATAAATAGCATAAAATGTTACAATTATTATTTTTAAGGTTTCAGTTCCTATTTTCAAAAATGCAACATCTTATTGTTTTGAAGGGATTTATAACTATATAAATGGTACGCTGTAGATTTTTTTTTATATTCACTGCAATGCTATTGAACAAAAGTTCATGTAATTCGAGAATAATGAAGAAATAATATTTTTAGGGGTAACAACCCTTAATTATATTCTGTTTATTAATTAAGTTATCACGAATATGATGAATAAATATTTCATAAAACAAAGGGAATACCTAATAATTTAATTAGCTTAATAATAGGAACAGTGAAAATATTTTTTGAAACAAACAAAAGATGAAAGCCAAATAAATCAATTTTAAATAAAACTGTTTCTGATAGTAATAATTACAGTTAAGTGTTTGGGAATAAATTTAAAAAAAGAACACTTTCAAGGTGGAATGACTATATTTTATTTTAGAACATTTGTATAGCTCATCAGATACGCATAAAAATAATTTTATTATTGCCCATTGTGGATTACCTGGAGTTTGTAAGCAATGACTGATACAAACTTATTGTGACCTAATTTTTGAAATCTTTAATTAATAATTATTATTCATGTTTCAAAATTCAAATTCTTTCTCATACAGTAATACTTAAAATAACAAAATTAAATTGCTATGGAATATAAGTAATTAGGTAATTAAGGGTTGTTATTCCTGAAAATATTATTCTTCGTGAGCTTTGCTCCTCAATACCCCACAAATATACGTGCTAATAATTTTGTTGTAGAAAGTCGCTTAAAAAAATATTTTTTTTTAAGTAATGTTTGAATTGGTTGAATTAAGGGCAGTATATTTATTTTTAATATTTTGACGTTAGTTATTAAAATATCTTTATTAGTCTATGTGATATTAACAAAACGATTTTCGGGACGCGTTTTACTCCTTAAAACTGAATATCGGCTGATAACAAAAATGTGAGTGTATTATGTTTCAAAAACATTGCAATAACATACATTGCAATTGTAAATACACATCTCGAATGGATGCACTCTGCATGAATGCAAATAATGACGAATTTGACAGAACGCGTTCAAGCAGTTCCTAAGCTTTATTCTGCCTCTGTGGATTTGAAGGGTATTGTTCAATAAGCGGCTGTCAATGTCACAAAATTGAATTGGCATGCATTAGAAGTTTGATTTTGTTGCCTTTTGATATTATTATCTTATTTTAATAACTGTAACTGGAGACAGTCAATCATGCCACTAAGGTACACAATGGTGAATTAAGATAGATCATTAGGTTTTTAAAATGGGAATTAAACGAAATTACAATTAGTTTTTCAGTGTTAATTAATGGCTATCCAATGGTAATATATAGGGTTAGGATTTTATGCAAAATGCATATTTGTTGTTTAAGGAAATATTTTGTTTTTACTTGGGATCTCTCCCAATCACATTGAAATAGACCAAATTCCGGAAAAAAAATTGCATATTTTGCATATTTTTGTATTTTTATAATTTTAATACATATTTTGCTTATTGGTGCATAAATGTACATATTTTGCCGTTTTATAATAAAAGTGGACAGGTTTTCTAACTATGAGATAAATAAATTCGTTCCCAGTTTTCACTTATTAATTCTTTCATAAAAAATGTCAAAAAAGTGTTTCTTAAAGCTCCACTTCGTATTTAAGTGTATAAAGATAGATTGCCAAACACGCCACTTCCTCTGAGCCAGTTATTACCAGCCAGTTAGATGACGCACATGGTTGGAAGCGGCTAATTTTAATGCTAATCATTACAATGCCATTAAATATATTATTTTGGAATTCTCAGATTTTTAAGAATCAATAAAAGCATATAAAGAATTATTTCAAAAACTGGTGATCTATATTATATATAAAAACACATTATGGTTTTTTAAGTAAATCAATCTGTAAATTAGAAACAGTCAACATGTTACTATGTGACACTATTGATGGCGAATCACTATTAAAATCTGTCCCTAGTGATACAGGAAAAATATTTTAAGTAAATTTAAAAATGTTATTTTAAAAAATGAAGGGTATCGAATTTTAACCCAACTAGGTAAAATTTTACACAATGAAGGAGTTAACCAAACAACTAATTTAAGTTCAGAGCTAATCTCAGATTTGATATACCCTTGCCCCAATTACATCTGTAGACATGAAAAGAAGTTTTTAAAAATTAAAAAAAATATTTTAACCAACCATCGGCACAGATTTACAGTTGAAAATATAGAAAAACATTGCATGGCAAAATGGTATTTTATGCTTAATAATGACTATTGATTAATAAAAATGGTTAATTATTCTAATAATTATTGTTAATTGTGTAGGTATGATTTATATAATAGGGTCTAGGACAGTTCGGCGCAGCCGATTCGGCGCGAGGGACAGTTCGGCGCATGAATATTTAATTATTTTCTTTTTGCAAATTTGATATTATATTGGTATTTAAAGTCTGGTATGTTTAGTTTAGATAGGATGTAAAATAAACTAAATTGGTTTATTTTAGCATTAAATTCAGAAAAACGAATTTTAAAGTACCTACGTGCGAAGCGCGAGAGGGCAAGGATCATACACGTATTCACTTAACCTAACAGGCGGGTGATATTATTGCCCCGCGCCGAACTGTCCCGCGCCGAACTGTCTTCGCGCCGAACCGGCGGCGCCGAAACGGCCGCGCCGAATCGGCCGCGCCGAATAGTCCCATTCCCTATATAATAAACCAATAAATTTATTTCCTTCGAAGCTATTTTAAACTATGTGGGTACCCACTCAAGTTATATTCACATACATATATCGGAAAACATTTAGTGCATATTTTGCATATATTATGAATAAGTCGCATATTTGTTGAATATTTTTGATGAAAAGTGTGCATAATTATGCGCATATTTTCACTACTTTTATAAAAATCCTAACCCTAGTAATATAATAGAATAAAGTTCGTGGCGCAACAAATCCTCGTTGTGTTATCCACACACCACGTTTAACATGTAAGGCCTACTGTCTTATTTAATATTAAAAAAGAAAACGATTTTCAAACACAACAAAGAATCCCGGTTCTACTTTAGAAGTACTTATCATTCCATCCCCCTGGAGCCCGATTAGAAAATGTTACTTCAATACGCCTTATTATAATGTAGAACTTCCAGACGCGAAGTGAGTTATTATATATTCCGAAACGAAGGTGCTAACTCCACAAAATCTCTTATTGTCAACCCCAGAGATAAAATTTTAATTGGCAGTAGCTGCAGCGCTTAATTTTACTTATTCCTCGTCCATAAAGTTTAAGTTATCTTTAAGGAGCGAAACTTTCCTAGGCAATCAGACTAAAGGAGATTGTCGGAGGAGTTACTGACGGAAGCGGAATTTTAACGGAAACGTTCCCGGCGTTCGAATGGTCCCGTGTCCACTGTCGTCACCCTCGAAACCCTTTATTCATGGGAAATAAAGGCAATTACGGGCCGAACATCTGTCGGCCGGTCATCGATGGGCATGATATATCGCACTTTTCTGTTCGATTTCACTACGGCGAAGCGTTGTAACGGGGAAACGGAATTAAGAATTTAAAAGTCTGGAGCGAGATTGTCGTCGAGCAATGCCAAAACCTTTTGATTTATGGCGAATGAAACGGTCATAATTCTGAGGGAGGATTTGATCCGGGGCTTGGAACTTCGTATGGGAGAACTGGAGCATTTATCAAAATGTGCAAAATAGCGCCGCCCTTTCGCTACACTGTAGATCGTTATCTTAACTGGAATTTATTGCCGACGATTTACTTGTTGGGGTAGATAAGATAGGAGATAAAAATTAAAACGGCGTTGCCTAATGTATAAAAACTAATGGGAAGTGAGTACATCGTAAAACCTCATCGCTATCATAACATCCTTCGCCTGACACATATTCGGCTGAAAATTTAGGTTTATTAATATTAGCCGATGAAATACAAACATCCTTTGAAGCCTGCTTAATTAGTATCAAAATTAATCACCCATTTCACGTGTTTATTTTTCTTCGGACGCTATTACAAACAACAGTAAAATTAAACCGTAATCACGGTCAGAGGCGATCTTTTAACGTCGGCAATAACATATTTGTGATGTGATTAACTTTTACGTCTGTGTAATGAATCGTCCTGAAAACCAGACACCGGCACTTTATAAACCCGGTCATTTCTTTCTCTCGAAAGTAACTTTTATAGGGACCTCCAGTTCGCTAGGAAAGTTTCGGAACTATACACTCTTGCTTTATTACTTTAGCTTTATTAATTTCCAGAGTAAAATCGCCATCACTAGCAACTAGGGAGTGAAATGGTGAAAGGATAGATATCGCTCAACTTAATGACGATGGAAATTGATGAAAACGCTGGAGTGGCAAATGCGCAGGCGCAAAACTGAACTTCAAACAATTTAGACCAATTGGAAATCGACCTCTCCTCGACCACTACTACGCATGTGCGACTCCAACTTAAAACGGGTACGCTGCCAAGTGGGACCAAGTAAAACATATTTATGCCAAAACTTATTCGTTCTACGTTAGACAAAACCTTATTTTATGTTCCTAATATTATTGTTATATTAATATTATTAACATTAGTACTACCTTATTATTATAAACTCAATAGTTCAGTCATCTTAGGTTGAATTAGGTGAATATCTCGGAAAATCGACATACCCAGTATATTAACACGTAAAAACTTCTATTTTGGCATCCTAGAACTTTCCTTAAAATTCACATGGATGGCCCCAAGTTTTGAAGTCGGGGGTCAAAAGTCACAAAAATCGATTTTTTCTATATTTTTTGCAAATATATCGTTTTCTATGGGTTTTACGCTATTTATATTCATTATCAATATTTTACAGAATTAAATTCTCTACAACTTTTGTCTTTAACATTTCTTCATACCTCTAATTGTTTTTGAGATAGAGGGCGGAGAGCGCGTGATCAGAGAATCATGTGAGGTTATGGTAGTCCCGATCAAAAACTCGTAATATTAAGGTTTTAAATTATTGCTAAATATTTAATTAGTACTTATTATTAACTATTACATTAAATTCATTTTTTTGGTTACTTATCTATTTTTAATAAAGTGTCAATTTATTTAATAACACTTACCTGGCCATGTAATTAAAAAATTGTTGAGGAAAATACTTAAATTATATTTTAATTCTAATCTAATTTATACCAATGTAATGACTTTCTAAATAAATAAAGAAGAAAAGAAATAAATTTTTAACTAATGTTTTTATTAAAAGTGTCATTTGATAGATTTAATATTTAAGAGTTTACGGATTTTAAACAAGATGTACCTAATTATTTTTTACTTCAAATGTAATTAGTGTAAATGAGAGTATAATTAAAATGTAATTAAAGTATGTCCCTTAATAATTTTTCAATTACAGAAAGAGGTTAGGAGTGTTATTGAATTGATAAATTTTAGAATTATTAGAAAGAAAAATTTAATTTATTGTAAAATTTAATAATAACTGCTAATTAAATATTTAGCAATAATTAATATTACGAGTTTTTGATCGGGACTACCATGACCTCACATGATTCTCTGATCTCGCGCTCTCCGCCCTCTATCTCGAAAACAGTTAGAGGTATGAAGAAATGTTGAAGACAAAAGTTGTAGAGAATTTAATTTACTAACAAATTACTATTACAAATTTTAGTAAAAGTAAAATTACAAATTTTACTAACAAAAATTAAGTAGAATTCAGTTGGTTAGTCGGTTTAAAATGTAATTAAGTTTGCAGTGAGTTTAATTGTAGTACCAACTATTCAATCTATTTGCTAATTACTAATTAAGTAATAATTGTATGTCAATAATTCGGCAGGAATGAATTACCACAATTGTTTTTATAGTTCAATTGTCAAACTTTGTGTAAAGACTTAAAATACTTTTTCACGCTGCCGCTATCGTAAAGAGCTCTTATATGCATAGATACGTAGCATGAAAATGGCAAATAACATTCGTGTATTATTTTTCCTTGACGACGGAATGTAAATACTGTCATTTACATTCCTAGGAAAATCAAAAGAGTAAATCAAGTTGATTTATCCCTAGTTACGCAGTGACATATGTAAGTCTGACGTATGTCAGTCAACTTATGCCAGAGTGACGTACGTCCAAACTAAATCAAACATTTCATTTTTTGTGGAATTTTGAGGAAATTTTCAATGGCAGCGTGAAAAATCTAATAAGCCACACGGAATGTATCGACTGTTAACATCCTCAGCAAGTGACAAGCCTCGGCTTCGCCTCGGCTCGTACACACTTGCCTCGAATGGTAAAACGTGTTTACATTCCTTGTGGCTTAAATAACTATTTCACGCTGCCGCTATCGTAAATCGCTCTTGTATGCATAGATACGTAGCATGAAAATGGCAAATAACATTCGTGTATTATTTTTCCTTAACGACGGAATGTAAATACTGTCATTTACATTCGTAGGAAAATCAAAAGAGTAGTTACGCATATGCCAGACTGACATATGTTAGTCTGACGTATGTCAGAGTGACGTACGTCCAAACTAAATAAAATATTTCATTTTTTGAGGAATTATAAGGAAATTTTCAACGGCATCGGCAGCGTGAAAAATCTAATAAGCCACACGGAATGTATCGACTGTTAACATTCTCGGCAAGTGACAAGCCTCGGCTTTTGCCTCGAATGGTAAAACGTCTTTACATTCCTTGTGACTTAAATAACTATTGTGATACTTTCAGATACTTGTGATTTAAGTCACATTAGATTATACAAAAACAATTTTTGTATACACTAATAAGCATACACATTTTAAGTAGTATGTTTCAACTTTTAGCATTTCATTAAGATGAGAAACAAAAAAATAACTGCCGGTTAATTATTACAGACTTATGGCAATTTATTTAATAAGATTAAATGCTGTTTAAAAAATTTAATACTACCGTAAATATGTGAAACAATGGGCTAGTACTCTGAATATATTATTTAATTAATTATATTAGAATACGTAACAATCGTGAACAAAATATTATAAATTCTAATAGGTATTTATATTCAAAAATTAAGACACTGCTAAGTAACGAAGAAACGAACGTCTATGATAAAGTATCACCTTGGAAATCAAAACTTTGAAAATGTCGAGATTTTTATAACTTTAAGAGAAATTTGGTAATTACTATGGTAAATCGAAAAAACTTACTTCCTTAAGACCCTTTCAAATAAAAAAAAATGTTCAAATTTACGTTCATTTAATAAATATTATGAGAAGTAGTGCCATCAATTTTATTATCAATTTTATATTATATTATATTATTAATCAATTTTGGCATTAAGACAAGGTAAGGCCACATATTGTAGTTATTTTTTAAGACAAATTTTATATAATTTAAAATTCAAGAATTCAGGCTAAGTATACTTTTAAAACTGATGCAAGCCAAATGACTTCTTTTGCACCTTCATAAGGTACTATGTATTCGAGTTTTGTATGGAAGAAATTGTTACAGATTTTTTTGCCTTAATACCAAGCTTGTTAAAATTTGTCCAAAGAGTTACAATAAACAACCTGTTGTACTTTGGTAAGCTATTTCATCATTAGGCCAATTTACACCAACGGCTCCAGAAAGAGTTTGGTTTCCATTATTACATAAGTATATTTGTATCCTGAATATACACCAGAGCGCCCTTTTTAATTAATTCAAAATTCGACATTACCTTAGCAGTGGAATCTATCTAGATCAAAGGGCTGTCACAAATATCATGGTGTACCAAATATTGTGTGCCGTATTAGAAACCCTGTTAAGTCTCTACACGGAGCAATACTATTTTCATCTAAGTTGAGCACTTCATAATGCAACTTGAACGGTAATAGGTTGTAACGCATTTGCAATTAATCATGTTCAATTATCTTGATATTGATGTCACGTTCCTACGGAATCTGACGTATTATTGCGTTCTCAGTTCCCAGTTAGATCGACCATATTAAATTGTCATAAGGAATGCAAAAAATTAACAGTGTGTGCAACCAATTAATCTGTGTGTAGTAAAATATATATAAACATTTTTTCTGATTTTAGATTTTTATCTAAATAGCATAAATAACGAGAAATGAATTTTGGAATGTTTTGTTAATTTAAAACTTAGTCAAATTTCTTAAGACTTATTTACACACGAAATCGGCATTAATAACGTTGATGGCCTTTTTTTCTTTTGAAGTGTCGTTAACGAAACTGTTTTCGCTATCATATAATAGGCTGCCCAGTATATTGAATTCGTTTTGCTAATGCTGGAATGATTCCAAGATAATATAATATAGTATTCCATAATGTATTGCATATACAATATTTTGGAATCAATCCAAGGGCACCACTGTCTATTTTTTGGCATTGGAACACAGGTCCACATGGGATTTTTTTGACTAAAATTTTTATCTTCAGTGAAAAAGCTGTTTTAGACATTCACTCTTTCTAATTTATATATATATATATATATATATATATATATATATATATATATATATATATATATATATATTAGGATCTACGATATTTTGGTTGTCACATGTGTATCATGTATTTCAGAGGCATCGTCTTATATTAACTCATTATGGGGAAGACGGCGTAAAGAGAAACCCGTCCGAGAAGTCCTCCCATCCCCTTCTCCACCCCTCGAATCATCCTAGTCATCCCATGAGTCGTTTGCACGTTCTGCCCAATTTTCAATACTGCTGAGGTCTTCTCGGCGGAATTAGTTTAAGTAAAGCGAATCCTGGAACATTGCTCCACATGAGCTTTCATAAAACACACAACTCCATTTTCCCCGTGGCGATTCCAGTGAAAAATCGCGACGGTGGCCGCTCGGCGTGCTTTCAAATGTCAGGTGGAGCCCAACTCCGAAACTAATCCCGCGGAACTTTCCCAATTTCTCTGTCATACTTATTCTCTTTCTCTGCCTCTCTTGAATTTCATATGCTCGAAGCGTCGAGTTGCTCTAAGACTAATGCATTTTTCCCCTCAAGGTTAACCACATCCCACGTCTCGTTTATTCCGTTTGCGAACTTTAAAGTTGGAACTTCGTAATGCATTCCGCGTTGCATGTAGTGTACGGCTCGGTTCTCGGCGTTGGATGGAGTTGAAAAATTTATGCTGATAAAACTGACTGGTTGACAGAATAGGTGTGTTTTCAATACAGGAAACGTACGATTTCAGTTTGCTCTGTAAATTGGACAAGTAAAGGATGGTTCCGTTTGGAAGACAACAGTGACGGAATTGCTCGAGGGAAGAACGATGATGTCATTCTACAAATGCATATAATCAAGTGGCGTTTCTGAAGAGAGGAAATTTATATGTAGTTAATATCCTGCTACAAACCTACTAACACCGAACCAAAAAAAGTTTAATAGGATAAAACAGGTCCCAAAAAATCTAACTATGTCTCACTGTTCATGTTGGAGTATGAACATATATACAATAATAATTTTTATTCAAAGATTCTAGAGACTCAAACTCACCTAAACCAGGGTGCCCACAAAATTTTCCTTTCCAAATTATCTGACTGTTTCCTGACTTTTCCCGCCAAATTTTAAAATTGCCCTACCTTATTTTTGTAATCGGCGGTCTTTCACGCGTGCTTTCAGGAAGTCTTTTGTTAGGAAAATAATGGAAGGATCATAGGAAAACTATCATTGAAAACTTGTGAAAACGGGAGAACTAAAATTTCTTAACACTTATTGTGATAAATAATATTTCAAATTATAATATCAATGTTACGTCGAAGTACAAAATATTTAGATTATTTTTTCTGTATCATGCCTTGTGAATTTCTCAATTATAGCTTGCCTTAGCCTTAGCTTGTAAGGTCTCATTTGATTTGGTTTGTTTTTATTTTTGAGATTCAGTTTAGAGATTATTTTGGTAAGATCTGCAATCTCCTTATCAATTTCTGCTGTTTGATTGTAAAAGTTGTCTTGCGCAACTTTTTTTCGGTTTTCAAACTCAAGGATTTCAATGTTTGCCAGTCTAACTTCATTTACAATTTCGATTTCTTTATTCTTATTCTGCTTTTGCAGTTTGAGCGCTTCTTCATATTTTTTCTAACTGACAGTATTAATGGCTTCGTAATATCGGCACTTTTTTCCCAATAGCCCCAAAATTCCAAAATTTTTTTCCAAAATCCCTGACTTTTCCCAATTTCCCCGACTAAATTTAGAATTCTCTTACTTTTCACTGATTTCCCGACGGTATGGGCACCCTGTAAACTTATGATGAAAAATCACAAAAATGGCTTTTAATTATATAAGAGTAAAATTCCGTTACAATACCACAAGTGAGGCTTGTAACCGTAAAAACGGTACTAACCCGACCATTCCTAAACTTTTTGGAGAACTCCTTTGTGTGAAGCGTGTCAAAGGTGAAAAACCCGTAGATATGTGTCTAGTGATTAATACAGTTTTTATGTGCGTAATAAGGAACAACACGCAATTATAAGACCAAAGCTAATTAAAATTAACGGTCAAAGTGGCTTCGCTGAGGACGTTTATCAAGTCCATTTTCCAAAACTTGATAACAGGTTTTGTGGGAAATGGAACAAAAATTATTTCTTGATATACCTACACCTTCCTAACTTTGATTAGGGGTGTGACATTAATCATGCCAGTTCTGTTTATTTTACAATCACTAATGACCTTATATCAATGATAGACTTTGAAAGGAATATCCAAATTTTGCGTATATTATTTTAACTTGACACTATAATTTGAGAATCTAGGAATATTCACCGATCACAGTTCACCGACCACAATTCACCGATCACAATTCACCGATCAACAATTCACCTCTTCAACAATTCACCGCCTCAACCAATCATCGCCTCAACAATTCTTCGATTCCTTTTTAAATCAATAGTAAAATAAAATCGGTGGTCTCAGGGAAGGGCCTCCGTAAATGGCCTCAAGAAAAAATGCGAGGGGGCAAGGAAAATTCATCAGAAAACGGCCTCAGGAAATGGGTGGCTCAAAAAAAAGTCGAATTATTATAAATATTTCGATGAACTACGAGCTCGGTGAATTGTCGAGGTGGTGAATTGTTAAGGCGGTGAATTGTTGATCGGTGAATTGCGATCGGTGAATCTTGGTCGGTGAATTCTGATCGGTGAATATTCCGCCTCCCATAATTTGAATATGTAAGAATTAGTCGGTAGAGAAAGTAGACTTTCTACCAGCTTCTATTAATAACTAAGGGCATAAGTATCCGAAGAGAAACACTAAGTCTTCGCCAACAAATTTATTTGATGCTGACGCCTGATGATGACTGTTAAGCAGTCGAAACCGGTCGCTTAATCCCAAATAAATCTGTTGGCGAAGACTTAGAGTTTTTCTTCGAATACTTAAGAACATGGCCAACTTTGAGAGCCTGGACAACCTTCTGTCAACTAAGGGCATATTAGGTCCCTAAACGTGACAATACTACTTAGGAAACTTACAAGTAAGGACTCGCCCAATAGTACCCTTTTATTTGTAATAAACTAGGTACTAGGTAAACAAATAAATGAGGTAAAGCTGTCATATACATTAATGCTCTGATTTGTCACATCACCGAACTGTGATGTATCCTTAATATATTATTCTGAAATCCTTGGGTAATTTGTACATCGCTCAGTTATTATGAATAGTTATAGTTCCTTCCAATCAATCAGAACATTTTTCTGTATTTAATCATTTGTTCTTCTCTTTACTGTTTGATATGGATGTTTCACGCTAAGCCCAGTATCAATGGTAATGCCAATTACCCTTAATTGCTGAATTTAAAAATTCACATTAATTTCTATTTACAATTAGTAACTTTGTTAACTGCACTTTATTTGCTGATTCTTCGTGATTAATCATAGAGATAAAAGAGAGAGGAGGTAACAAATGTGGTTGGAACAAATAAACCAAAGCACAGACCAAAGTGGCTTCTGCATATGGCCGACTTCCTGTAAGAAATCTTTCTCTCCAGTGGCGTAGCATTACATTAAGTAAAATTATGAAATACTAATTTGTATGAAGCAGTTTTATTTTCCATAAAATGTCACAAAGTGCTAACATATGGAACAATAGGAAGGATGCTCAATACGAATTAAATAAACAATGTTGTTTTTTTTTATTTTCTTGATTAATTTAACGCATATTTATACTAATAGTTCATAACAAAATTACCTACAGCAGATTTTAAAACCTTACGCTGTTGTTCATTTTTTGGAAGGCGAAAACAAACAAAACAAATCCGATTTTGGGATTAATCAGTTAATAGATGAAAAATTACCAAAAAAGAAATGTGCTCCAGGTATACCAGGAAGACAAAGAACGAGCAGGAAACCAGGAAGGAGAGGAAGAGCTGATTCAGTTATGTAGTGGGTATATTATATTAAAAATATGTATGTATTTATTATTAATTGTTAAACTTTGGTTCCCAATGGTAGACTGTAGCTCCCCCCATAGATCCGCCACTGCACAATTCAGCAATAACAATCGCAACCACGCGTTCGAAAAGTGGCTTCTCAATATGGCCGGTTCCGTCTACAAAATTTATTACCCCCTCTCCCTAATTGTTACCTCCTCTCTCTTTTATCTCTATGGTGATCAATACAATACAGCAGTGCCACCTTCAAATGTGGCTATGATGTCATTTTCTACTCTCACTTGGTATCAAAGATGTTCGATAGTCTTAAGCTCAGAATAGATTCGGTCTTGTTTCATCTTAACATAACTTTCTGAGATGTAGAATTACGCAATATTAGGAAATTGCTTAGGTAGATACATCTGTATGATATACTTTAGAGCTTTGTACCAAACTTTGTCGAAAGCATGTGCCACATCAAGGCTTACTCCATACTCCCATATCTTTCCTATTATCTATGTAATCCTGTTAATGTGATCAATAGTTTATGCAAAAGCCAGAATAGGGATATGGTCTATAGGAAAGGCCTACGTGTAGCAGTGTGGGTCATATCATTATGACCCTTACCTTAGTCTGAAAGCTGCATTTACAGGTCCTTTCAACGATTGATTTTCTATGGAGCAGTTTCAGGATTCCTCTGGTAATCAGATCAAATCCAGCAGTACCTGTTACATCTCATTTACATTACTCTGTTTGATGACTTCTCTGGAGGTGATAAGATTGATCATGTAATTTTCCTATATAATTTCCTGGTCCAAGATGTCATCACCTACATCTGGTTGAAATGGATGTTCAAGGGAAATGACATATGTTTCAGCTTTTCTACTCCTTGGTCTTGGGCTGAGGTACTTATTCCGGTTTCCATAGTGAATAAGGTCTAGTCTAATTTTTTTACAACAGTTATGCCCAAAACTTTAATCACGCTTTCATCATTTCTGATCTGCATCTGGATTACATTAATTATGCAATTTATTAGCCACGACTCTATGTCTCTTGTGGGTGTATTCTGTTTGTATTCAAAATAGTGAAATATAACGATTTTCTCATCCAGTAGCCATATTAAAAGTCAAACTATCTCCATCAGCCATGTTTGTGTTAACTAATTGAATTCTTAAGTTGGTCAGGGAATTTTTTATAACGTCTATAACAATGGGGGAAGATATAAATGAGAAATAAAAATAAAACAAAACGAGATGAAAAAGGTATAAAATGCACGTCAAGGCTGTATATACGCTTAATTCACAGATTTTTACATTATCCAACAAAGGTACAACTTCTTCTCAAAGGGACAAACATACAATACGAACACAATACTCCTCCTTTTAGGTTCCTTCACCTCCCATGATTCCGAATCGTGGAAAACGGGATGCGAGCAATCTTAATTACCACAACCACACACTCTAGTAAATTGTGTTATGGTTATCAACTGGCAATATCGATTAGACGTTATAAAATTAGGGCCTAACCACACGACATCGATCAAATTAACGACGGAGACGTTACACTATCCCACCTGAATTAAATAAAACTTTTACTCGGCGAGACTATAAACTTGTTCCAAGTTTGGGCATCTTCTCCTCGTGTATTCACTTTTCATAAAGTTCCACGAAAGATCCGAGTACGTCGAGTACAATCGCTCCTCCCGCCATGAACTCATACAACTTCAATTTTACAAACTATAACACTTGTTTCGTACGGAGAGAACGAATGACAAAGAGCGACTGTTCCAATTTCGTGTGAGACTTACGAAAGTTTCCCAATCTGACTTTAAACTCTTCGACGAGGCGTATTTAGGCAGGTCGATGGGGGACGCTTTGTGCGGATCCTTTAATTATATGTTTCACGTTGAATATTGAGAATTGAACGGTTACGGAGTCTTTGATGAGATCTGATTGATGTAATAATGGTTGAAAAAAGTTACGAAAAGGGTAAATTTGGAGAAGTTTTAATTAGTCGACAATGGAGTAATGCTGAAAGTTTGACTTGTTCGCCACGAGGTTCGGGATTGCAAACTTGTAATTATTTAGCAATAAAATAAAACTCCGTTCTAATTTATTGGAACGCCGGCTGTAATTATAATTTAATTATTTAGTGAGTTGTAATTACTATTTCCATTTAAAAGTATAATGCAATTGTATGATGTAATTAAATTGTCTTCTTCTCCTCTACACCGTTTATTTATTCTTTAAACTTTTATAATTGTTACTAATAACAAAAACGCATCAAGTTGTAAATTATGAACTCTCTAATGAGAGAAAAATAAATTACTAATTGGTTTTTTGATTCAATACCTGTATTAAATGTTATTGAATTTGAGCCTCCCAAGACATTATTAAATTTATTAATAGCCAACAATTTTTTAATTAAATATTGCACGATTTGTTACACTAACCCGTCTGACTGTTTACTGCAATAGGCTTATGCTTAAAGTTGTAATTCATGATATTCATTATAACAATGAAGTATCATTTATTCCTTGCTGTTACATTAAATGAATAAATTGAATTAAAAATTGTAATTCTATACCAATTTCAATTTTTGGTGCATTCTCAGAAATTAACGAAAATTGTAAATTAATTCGAATCAAGGAAAACAGCCTTAATAGACATAAGTTTCATATTGCATGAAATTAGTTAGAATAAGAAAGAAAGAAATAAATAAAAATAAAATTTGTGACTTTATATTAAAAAACCCCATGGCATGCCAGGCTGAAAGGTAGATTTATGGGTAGGATATAGAGTAATATAACAGACGCGATGTATCAAAAAAATATATACGAGGTGTGAAAAAAATACAAACGTCAAATTTTTTAAATATTTGCAAATAACTTTTTTTCTGTACATTTCTCAAAGATATGTTTTATACAAAAGTTGTTAGCCTCTATAAGGGCAACAAAAAACCTAAGTAACATTTTGCTCTCAGACGCGAAATAAAAATTTTTTGATTTTTTTTTTTGAAAAAAAAACCTTTTCTGTACATTTCTCGAAAAAATATTTTATACAAAAGTCGTTCGCCTCTATAAGATCAACAAAAAACCTAAGTAACATTTTTCTCTCAGAGGCGAAATTAAAGTTTTTTTTTTTTAAATAAGCCGCCATTTTGGAACCGCTTAATTCCTCGTTTTTCGACTTCGTTAACGAATGCAATACTAGATAAATCTACCTAAATAGTATTATCGATTCCTATTTGGGTTTTTGAAGTTTTACGACGCTTGCTTGTGTAAAGCCTAATTTTTCATTGCACGTTTTTGCAGAATTCGCCATTTTGCATTGTACGTTTTTTAATATTTTACTGTACGAAATATAATATGTACAATAGAATTGAATTACATATAAGTCTGAAATACATACTATACATTCCATATTAATTTTTTAAGTCATATGTCTTGTAGTCCTACCAATATCCTCTTTAATAGAACAGTGTTCATATACTTCAAGTATCTACTTGCTGTTTATTTCACACACCCAAATAATATAACAGAAATAGCTAAATTGTTTGTTTACATGGTAACATAGTTGATTTTGGGTAATTCTGTTAATTTGTGGCCATATAATTTGGTATTAAAATCCCCAATCGGGTAGTCTTTCATAGGCAGCTTTAACAAAAGTTTTAATTGCTTATAGCCCAGTTAAAAGCAAACTACTTGTGGGGTATTAAGTATGTATTAATAATATCGATTTTACTGTACAAAGTTAGTGTTTCGGAAAAACTAATTTCGCAACATTAAACGGTGATTTGGTTGACAAATTTGTTTTCAACCAGGATTTAGCATGGCAGTAAATTTTCCGCGACTACCGTTTCCAAGACTCTCGACATTTTCAAATTTAGTGTTGGCTTATCTCGTGAATCCGGTTGTAAAATTTTATGACACTAGACATATTTGTCCCGATTCCTTCCGTTTTCAAACAACGTATAAGTTCATTGAATTACGCTTTGGAGGCATTTTTATTACCGAGCTAGAGGAATGTTCCGCGAATAAAATATTTCCCTGGGTAAACGCCAAATAATGATATTCAGCTGGCCCCATAAAGTTGCTCCATATTACGAAAATATAAACTAGGCAACACTTGACCGGTATAATAAAGGCATAGTTTCACGGTAAAATTATGAGGACAAGCGAGAATTCTTCCGCGGACGAGTAGAAAGCAGGAAATTATAACGACGTGCACTTACCGCACTGCAGGCTGTTAGTCCTGAAAGTTCCTGCGGTCGCGAGTCCTCCTGATGTAAATTGTCGATGGCTTTTTAAACCTCCACAAACATCTAGCGCAGGAAAACTAAAATTTTCCCAAGGAGTTCTAAATCTGTCTGCCTTGTCACTTCGCCTCTGAACTTCGTAAATTTTACTGACGTTTTGCATAATTTTACATTTTAATTTTCTTTCTAAGAAGTTTTCCAGCTTTGATGTTTACGTGATCCAAAAGTTAGGCGTTAGGGGCCGCTCTTGGAGAAATTCAATTTTTAAAGTCACGTCCCTTCAGTTACCCAAAACCTCACTTCATAAGTTTATTAAGGCTGTTGATCTATATTACATCAATAATCTGTTTTTAACGGGTCACTGAAGCTTTATCCTAACTCCAATTGAAATCTCTCGGGCCGACATAATGTAATTAAGTAGATCATAATTAATTCTCATCCCTAAAAACCGCGAAGATGATTAACACAATTACCTTCATTAAAATTTAATCAGACGTTTCGAACATTTTAAGTCACATGAAACACAAAGTAATTATAATGCTAACAGGTAGTATTGCATATAGTCGGACTATTAATTAAGAGTGATTGTGAACTCTCATATAATGACTTTTGAGTGATAGTTAAGAATAATTAATGTGATCGGTGAGAACAAACCTCTTTGATATTAGCGTGAAAATGCTTTGTAAGCCGCCTATATATGCGTAGAAATTAAGCGCAAATTTTCTGAAACTATTTCAGGCGTCTTAAGAACATCAATATAGTTCCAATAAAGCCTCATTTGGCCATTTCTGTCAATCCAAACATTCTGAAACTGTTTTGGGAATCCTATGTACTACTTTTCATTTAAAGGTTAAAGGGTCCTTTAATAGGTCATAAACCTAGCAAAATTTCTTCAGGCGATTTTTAATAACCCCCAAACCTTCCAAAACGCTCTTACGCATAATAAAAAACTTTCAGGTTAATCAAAGTTTTCCTGGAAAATATCTGTGGGTGCCTGGATTACCTCCACGCAGACTTAAAGGTTTTAAAAGTTCCTTGTGGCACTTTAAACCTTTTAAAACCTTTTTTGGAATTCCTAGGAACGTACAGGATAAATAAACTTTGAGTGGAGACTATCTTGGGTTGCCTGGATTTTCTCTTAAAAACCAAAATGATCGCAAAAGCTTATCGTGGCCCATTAAACCTTTCCAAATCTTGTTAAACTTTTCCAGGTCTTTTCAACCATTACAAACCTTCGAGATGAAGAAGTCCATGACCCTAAGATGGGGGAGCAAATCACACAAGTGAGTATCTCTGAGTCAACACCCCATCGCATTGAAACACTTTGTCAAAGGTCGATTTTATTCTTAACAAGACCTTTACATTACACACATTATGACATTACAAACCTTTTTTAATTTTTTCTGGCATTAGGTCTAGGCCAGGTATTGGCCTAGGTATTTACAAGTTGCAATCACATAGGCTTTAAAACAATAATATGGTCTTGTAATAGCTCCCAAAGCAACCTTTCTTAGGCATCCTAGGAAACTTTCAAGTTAATTAAACTCTCTCTGGCTGTCTAGTTTTCCTACATGCAACCTTAAAGACGTTAAAAGTTTCTTATGGCACGTTAAACACATTTCAGGATTCATAGGGACTTGCAGGATAAATGAAATTTTAATGGAGACTATTGTCGGTTCCCTGGAGTTTCTATAAACAACCAGAATGATCGTGAAAGCTTTTCATGACCCTCCCAACCTTTCCAAAACTTGTCTGGGCAACAACTTTGTTAAGATTGCAATCACAAACATTCCAAGAATTTATTAGGGTTCCGTAACAGTTTCCAAATCTTGAAAAACATTCTATGGAATTAGTTGAATCTTTCTGTGAAATATATACCTTTCTCGGAATTCCTAGGAATTTACTGGAGAAATGAACTTGGAGTGGTCTATCTTGGGTTGCCTGGATTTTCTCTTAACAACGAAAATGATCGCAAAAGCTTGTAATGGCTCATTAAACCATTCCAAACCTTCTTAAACTTTTTCTGGTCTTTTCAACCATTCCAAATCATCTTAATTTTTTTCGGGCATCCTAGGTGTTTTCCAGTTACACTCACGCAGGTTTAAAAAACTACTATGATCTTGTAAAAGCTCCCAAACCTTGCAAAGCTTTCTTAGGCATCCTAGGAAACTTTCAAGTTAATCAACCTTTTATGGAAGATATCTATAGGTGCCTAGATTACCTCCACGCAGCCTTAAAGGCTTTAAAAGTTTCTTATGGCAAGTTAAAGCTTCTTAAACCTTTCTCAGGATTCTTAAGAACTTACAGGATAAATGAACTTTGAGTGGGAACTATCTTGGGTTGCCTGGATTTTCTCTTAACTAAAATGATCGCAAAAACTTAACATGGCTCATTAAACCTCTCCAAACGTTCTGAAACATTTTCAGGCCTTTTCAACCATTTCAAACCAACTTAATTTTTTTCGGGCATACTAGGTGTTTTCAAGTTGCAAACATATGGGCTTAAAACAATTAATATAGTCTTGTAATAGCTCCCAAACCTTGCAAACCTTTGTTAAGCATCCTAGGAAACTTTCAAGTTAATCAACCTTTTCTGGAAGATATCTATAGGTGCCTAGATTACCTCCACGCAGCCTTAAAGGCTTTAAAAGTTTCTTATGGCAAGTTAAACCTTCTTAAACCCTTCTCAGGATACCTAAAAACTTACAGGATAAATGAACTTTGAGTGGGAACTATCTTGGGTTGCCTGGATTTTCTCTTAACAACCAAAATGATCGCAAAAGCTTATCATGGCTCATTAAACCATTGTAAACCTTCTGAAACTTTTTCAGGGCTTTTCAACCATTCCAAACCATCTTGATTTTCTTCGGGCATCCTAGGTGTTTTCAAGTTGCAATCATATAGGTTTAAAAAAACTAATATGGTCTTGTAATAACTCCCAAACCTTGCAAAGCTTTCTTATGATCCCAGGAAACTTTCAAGTTAATTAAACCTTCTCCGGCTGTCTAGGTTACCTCCATGCAACCTTAGCGATGTTAAAAGTTTCTTCAGGAACGTTAAACCCTTCTCGGGATTCATAGGGACATGCAGAATAAATGAAATTTTAATGGAGACTGTCTTCGGTTGCCTGGAGTTTCCATAAACAACCAGAATGATCGTAAAAGCTTTTCATGACCCTCCAAACCTCTCCAAACCCTTCCAAAACTTGTCTAGGCAACAGCTTTATTAAGATTGCAATCACCAAGGTTCCATGAATTTCTTATAGCTCCGTAACAGTTTCCAAATCTTGAAAAACGTTCGTTCGATTTCATTCAATCTTCCTGTGAAATATACAAGGCTGCCTAGGTAATCTCTAAGCAACCGTAACGGTTTCAAAAGGTTGTTATAGTTCCTTAAATTTTTGGGTATCGTGTCGTCAATTGTTAAAGTATCACCAATCACGTTCAAAATTGAGATAAACTGTCTGAACGAAATTTAGTAATACAAATGTATGAAGTATATTTGTGTTTCTCAGGTTTTGTTTAAATCCGCCTTGAGCCGATAGGTTAACACTGTGATAATCCCAATATACATCATATATTACAGCGAAATATTCTATATATATGTATTAAGTAATATAATATTATATTATAGTGATATATTGTCACTAATATTTTAATAGCGACTGATTCGAACTTCGAGTTTGTTTCACGTCTCCTTCAGATTAAAATCCTTGAAATGATTCACGGCGTCGGTCGATTACGTAGCGGTTGAATCGAGAGGAAAAAGGTTTTCACATTTTCGAGACGCTTAGCACGATTTTCACGTCGCCAGGCTTAGACTACGCTCCCTATTGCCAATTTATTCTTCGCAATCCTTCTGTTTCGATGGCTTTAATATGGATTATCGGATATTACCGATTTTACAATTTAAAGAGTTTGTATCCCGTCTCTCCCGCCCTTCCCATCGAACGAGAGGAGACGGCGACAGCTCGATTGTAAATCAGCTGAAAATCGAACGTCGAAATAACACCGAGATTTATCGCATACTTTCGAATTTCATCGAGTATTAAGCAATCTTGGAAATACACGTACCTTCGTGCTTTCTTTTCCATCCTTCTCTTCAAATCAGCCACTGTAATTTGAAAACCTACACTGGCTTCCAAATGAAATTTCTTTTAAGGGGCGAACTTTAGGTAAAAAATTTCAGATTTACATCGGTAATTTGACGTCGGGAGTTCCGTTCAGACTTTTATGAAAAGTGCTCTTTTGATCATCAGAGCGTCAAGAAGTTCTCCAACATCGATAAAACCGTATACTTGTTAGTTGGAGTAAACTTTGCTTTTCTTGGTAACTTTTGGGGAAAACAAGTAATCTATGTTCATTTTGGCTCCTCAATAGAGGCGCCTGCAACGACGTAATTCAACAGAACGATGGCTGCTAAACTACATTATATGGTGATGTAAATAAAAATTGAAATATTTACTACATCTCGCGGAATTAACCAACATGTCTCCCAACAGAGGAAGTTTACCTTTAATGGCGGTAAAACGCACGACGTTCCTCGATAATTAATTAGGTACGCAAATCTACTCAAGCACCGCTAAGTTAGTGTGAGCGATGATGGGACAAACTTCGCGGTTTTTAGAAGCGAGACTACTCGGGAGGATTTTAGCAAACTTTTAATGTATCGCTCTAACACCATTTTATTAATGTGTGATGATATATAGGACGTACAAAGTTCAGGTCAATTTGGATTTATAACGTTGCAACTTAAGCACTTAAGGTTTAAAACAATTGTTGCAACATTTCGTGTAAAAGTGTAATGATGAGTATTAATAACAAAATATTATAGAATGCAAAATAAGCAATTGTGTGGTACGTTCGGATCGTCATAGTTTCTTCGGGGTTAATGAATAGTTAAGACGGAGTATTGTTCGACTGTCAACGAATACGTGAGAAAAGGAAATAAACTATGTTTTTTCGAAGGAATTAGCAAGAGTTAAATTTCTTCCTTTAACCCCATCAACAACGAGTTATCACGAGATATCACATGGCGATCCTGCCTATCGATACCAAGTAAAAGCTATCACATGGAGTAAGATGGGTTCGACTTCATCGAGAGAAGAGGTGATTATTGCGGAAGCTGGAAATAGCGGAGGTCAAACCAACAATGCCGGACTAAGTAAACCAGTTGGGATATCTGCAAAAGAAGCTTTGGAGATTACCGTCATCGTGCTAGCAGTGGGCGTCATCATCCTGTTTTGTTACACTAGATGTAAGAAGAGGCTGGAGAAGAAGATACGCAGAGAAATTGCGGCGAGCCAGGAAATTGCCTAAGTGAGTGTAAAAGTGAAAAAAAAAATGGTGATTAAAGTGAAGTGGACGTAAAACGGTTATGCAAGGTATCAGCGAATTTAAATACCTGTTAGAAGAGTTAAGAGTTTTCCATAGGAACTTGAAGAAAGATCCTGAACCGAGAAGGACAAATTTGAATAGTACACAACGTAAGTCAAATAAATTGAAAAAATTAGAAGTGAATTTTAAGAATTTGAAAGAACATGTTAATACTTTGCATTTAGACAGTAAGGTAAAACAAGAGATTCAAACTATTGCAGATTCAATTCAAAAATATATAGTAGCTATTAAAGAAAATTTAGAGAACAGAATTCAAAATTGCAAAGAACAAACAGTAGATACAGATTCAGAAAGTTCAGTTAATTCTTATGAATTAAAAATGGCAGAAAAATTTGATTTGAAGACTGCAACAGCTTTGATACCTATTATGGATGGTAGCGAAAATGTAACGAAAAGTCTTATAGATGCAATTGAATTATATGATTCATTGTTAGATGATAATGGTAAAACATTTTTAAATAAATTCATTTTGAAAACTCGACTAACGGAAAGTGCAAAAATAAGGCTTAAAAGATCCTATGAATCCAACAAAGATTTAATTGATGATTTAAAAACACATTTCCTAACTAAAAAATCAGCCGCGACATTGTCAAAACAGTTATTTAATGCTAAACAAAATGGAAAATCTATAGAGAATTTTGGTAAATCAATCGAAGAATTGTTAGTAAATTTAACGATTACTCAAGCTAATGGAGATAACAGTTCGATGGAAATTTTGCGAAATGTTAATGAAAAAATTGCGACAAATGCATTTGCAAATGGGTTACAGAATAATGATTTAAAAACCATAGTCAAAGCGAGGAACTATACAAAATTGAGTGATGCGATTCAAGGTGCAAAAGATGAAGAGCAACCAACAGTTCATTCATTTCATATAAGAGGACGCAATTCATTTAGGGGTACTTCGCTAAATCCTAGATTTGGTCATAATAATTATGGCTACAATACTCACCATAGAGGTACTGGGCATGGTAATAGAGGTAGACAAAGTACATATAATAACCATAACAATACAAGAGGAAATCATAGAGGTCGGTATCATAGAGGTAGCTATAGAGGTCATTTTAATAATCAGAATCAGTTTACTAATCAGCGATTCAAAGATCATAATGAACGAATTCACTTCATAGGAAACGAGACAAGTGAATTAAACAATGTAAGTAGTCAGTCTAATTCTAGTAATTCTGGGACAGTGACTAACGATCCGTTTTTTCGAGTCCAATAGAAAGTTTATTTATTCAGCAAATGGATTAAATTTTGTTAGAATTAGGTATAAAGGAAATAGTTTCAATTTTCTTTTAGATACGGGGTCATCAGTAAGTATATTTTTTAAAGAGTATTTAACGAATGAAATAGTAAATAGTACGGAAAAAATACAAATAAACGGAATCACTGGGTCAACGAGGTCAAGTGGAAAAGCTGACATTGAATTTTACATAAACGAGCAAAAAGTTATTCATAAATTTGTGCTTATGGACAAATTCGACGTTTCGGTGCAAGGTATACTTGGGTGTGATTTCTTTAATACATATTTTGCTTGTATTGATTACGAAAAATTTGAAGTTTCTTTTTGGCTAAACAACTCAAAAATTGTTGTTCCAATTCTATCGGAACATAATTTTAATATCACAGTACCCGCCAGATGCGAAACAATCAAATATTGTAAGATATCTGTAAAAGAAGAATGTGTAATTCTACCTCAACAAGTATGTGAAGGCGTTTTTGTCGCTGGAACATTAGTAAAATCAGATAGTGAAAATAGGGTACCTATTAAAATATTAAATGTTAGGGATGAAACTGTACAACTAAAAAACTTTGAACCAAAATGGGAAAAACTTGATAACTATGATATAGGTGAAATAAAGTGTAGTAATAATCAATCAGTAAGCCGAGCAGAAATGTTGTTAAATTCATTAAATTTAAATTATTTGCAAAAGGAAGAGAAAACTTCAATAGAAAAAATTTGTGTTAAATATAGTGACATTTTTCATCTAGAAAATGACCCATTAACTGTTACTAGTATTTATAAAGAACGAATAACATTGAAGAATCCTGATAAATCAGTGTATGTAAAACCATATAGATTACCGCATGCACAGAAGGAAGAAGTTCATAGACAAATAGATAAAATGCTCAAAGATGGTATAATAGAAGAAACAAAATCGAAATTTTCATCACCTATTTTGCTCATTCCTAAAGCCACAATAAGAGGAATTAAAAGATTTCGTTTGGTTCAAGATTATCGCTTACTTAATAAAGAAATCGAGGATGATAAATTTCCTTTACCATGCATTACAGAAATTTTAGATTCATTAGGTGGAGCGATGTATTTTTCTCACTTAGATTTATCGCAAGGGTATTATCAGATAGAAATAGATAAAGCTAGTCGTCCCTGTACAGCATTTAGTACAGATAGAGGTCAATATCAGATGACGAGACTTCCACAAGGATTGAAGATTAGTCCAAGTTCATTCTCAAGGGCTATGACAATAGCAATGGCAGGTTTAAATTATGAAAGATGTTTTATTTATTTAGACGATTTGATAGTTTTTGGCAATAATTTATTAAATCATAATAAAAATTTAACCAGGGTATTTCAAAGACTCAGGGAAGTAAATTTAAAACTAAATCCGAATAAATGCGAATTCTTGAAGAAAGAAATTCTATATTTAGGCCATCAAATTTCAAATCAAGGAGTTTTACCAGACCCTTCTAAATTAGAAGCAATAAAAAATTATCCGATCCCAAAAGATTCCAATGAAACAAAAAGATTTGTTGCATTTGCAAATTATTATAGGAAATATGTAAAAAACTTTGCAAGTATTGCAGCTCCATTAAATAACTTGACAAGAAAAGGGGTAAATTTTCTGTGGACCCCAGAATGTCAAAATTCATTTGAAACTTTAAAACAATCTCTTCAAAACCCGCCTATTCTTCAATTTCCTGATTTTTCAGCTGATAATACATTTATTTTAAAAACGGATGCCTCAGGACTTGGCGTCGGAGGAGTATTATGTAATAACAACGATCATCCTATTGCGTATGCCAGCAGAGCCCTAAATAAAAGTGAAAAAAACTACCCCACCATTGAGAAAGAATTATTAGGTATATGTTGGGCAATTAAACACTTTAGACCTTATTTGTATGGAAGAAAATTTATCGTTCAGACGGATCATCGTCCATTAATTTATTTGTTCGGAATGACAAATCCGTCAAGTAGGTTAACAAAATTTCGGTTAGCACTGGAAGAATATGATTTTGTGGTACGGTATATTAAAGGAAAAAGTAATGTCGTTGCAGACGCACTGTCGCGTATTGAGATAACAGCAGACGAATTAAAAAATATGGTAAAACCAAGTAGCGAGGTTGTTTATGTTACCACTAGAGGCCAAAGTAAGATTACCAATTCAAAAAAAGGCTTATACACGGAAAACGAGGAAAGGACTGATCACCCAGGAATCGTCGAAGTGTTGAAATCCGCGAAAAATTCGTTTCAATTGCGTTCAGTATCTAATTCTGAATTTGAAAAAATGCAAAAAACCGGTAAAAGTGTAGTTATAGGGAATGTAATTAGTAAGCAAAATTCGCGAATTGTTTACTTAAATCAGGACACTCGATCATCGTTAGACTTAGGATCTACGTTGAGAGACCTGAAAATAATTAGGGATAAGTTCGATATTCCGGAATTCACAGTACTAAGAAAGGAAATTGACTTATATCCGATAAATGAAATTATAGCATTTCCCGACATGTTGAAGAAGTATAATATAAAGTTGTCTATTGTAAAAGATAAACTACTAATTTCAGAATTAGAGACTAGGCAGATTGTATTGAATGATTATCATATATTACCGACAGGAGGACATGCAGGAGTAAATAGAATGTTTAACAATATAAAAAAGACATATTTTTGGCCAGGTTTGAGATATGATGTCGAAACATTTGTAAAAAAGTGTGATGAATGTCAACGGTATAAATTTTCTAGACCACATATTGAACCGATGAAAATAACACCTATTGCTAAATCAGCTTTTCAAAAAATCTATATAGATCTCGTAGGACCGTTAGATGAAGACTTTTATAACAACAAGTATATTTTGACCATTCAGTGCGAATTAAGTAAGTTTGTTGAATGTTATCCTATTAATAATAAAGAGGCAAATACAGTCGCTAAATGTCTTGTAAATAATTTTATCTTGCGATACGGAATACCTAAAGAAATAGTAACGGATAGAGGAACCGAATTCATGTCAAATGTCTTTATTGAAACTTGTAAACTCTTGAACATCAATCAGTTAAAATCAACAGCTTACCATCACGAAACTTTGGGTTCTTTAGAAAACTCGCATAAAAACCTCGGAGCCTATTTGCGCATGCAAATTAATAAATATTCAGAAGCATGGAGTTCATGGGTGCCGTATTGGTGTTTCTCGTATAATAATACTGTACATACAGAAACCAAGTATACGCCCTATGAACTGGTCTTTGGTAAAATCGCAAGATTACCCTCGAACTTAACCGAAGAAATTGATCCAGTGTATAATTTTGACAATTATCCATTAGAGTTAAAATATAGGTTACAAACGGCATGTAGTGAAGCTAGAAATAATTTAAATGTATCAAAAGAAAAAAGAAAAACAAAATATGATAAAAAATGTCATGTAGTTAATTTAACAGTAGGGGATAAAGTTTTAGTAAAAAATGATGCTGGGAGTAAAATGGAGCCAATTTATCAAGGTCCATTCATTGTGGTAGAAGATAGGTCTCCAAATGTAGTGATAAGGGTAAATAATAATTTAGTAGAAATTCACAAAAATAGAGTTAAGTTATATTATGAAAAATGAAAAAAAAAAAATATTTTAATGTATAAAAATTTTTTTTTATTTTCCCGGGGGAGGTGTGATGATATATAGGACGTACAAAGTTCAGGTCAATTTGGATTTATAACGTTGCAACTTAAGCACTTAAGGTTTAAAACAATTGTTGCAACATTTCGTGTAAAAGTGTAATGATGAGTATTAATAACAAAATATTATAGAATGCAAAATAAGCAATTGTGTGGTACGTTCGGATCGTCATAGTTTCTTCGGGGTTAATGAATAGTTAAGACGGAGTATTGTTCGACTGTCGACGAATACGTGAGAAAAGGAAATAAACTATGTTTTTTCGAAGGAATTAGCAAGAGTTAAATTTCTTCCTTTAACCCCATCAACAACGAGTTATCACGAGATATCACAAATGAGTAAGGTATCAAATTAGTAGTGAGTATCAAGACTGAAATAGGAACTAATGTCTAGTCATAAAATATTTTCCCGTCATTTAAATATGCACCTTAATAAATCACCACATAATCATGATCATCGAATATAATGCACAGTGAATACGAATAATATTTTAATTTATGTGGTGACTGAATCACCATAACCTCTATCACCTTCAACATCTAGGAATAAAAGGCCCAACCTTGTCTCGTCTCCAAGGGTGCGCTTACAGCTTTGGGGAGAAAACCAATTAGGCACGTTTATAAGAATCTTACGATCGGATAATAGTGTCAAAATCAAAAACCGCCCCCGCCACACAAATAAAACAGCCCGGATAAACGGGATATGAGTTTGTTAACCTTTGTATCATCCCCTAGTCCGCTCGGACATGTCCTGCAAAGTAATCAAGGGAAGCAGGAGACCGCAGCAGGGAGACGACGGAGGGGATGCTTAAACAACTCATCTTTATTACATTTAAAATCAAAATAATTTAATGAAAATATGTATTACACGGTCCGGAGGCGGTGGAATTAGAAATATTTGAACGAGCCAAGTGAGGGGAAGAAATACAAAGTGTAAGAGAATTTATATCATAAAATTGTTCGAATCAGAAATTTACTAAACAGAGCAGATGTTTGGAAAGATCATAATAAAAGTAGGTACAAAATGGCCTTAGCCTTATTACCAAATTACAATAATGAAGCCGTAAAAGTGGATACATGGTAAAATTCGTTTATTTTTCGACGTTGCAGTAAGAATACCAAATGCCAGAAAAATTGATAAAACTTATGATGACAAAATGTAAATGATAAAATTACAGTAAGCGACCACAAGTCATAGGACAAATAATTTTGTGAATTTTTGATAATCTGAGAATAGAGGTGTTCATGCATCTACCAAAATTAATTTTTCCCCATTAATTTCAAAAGTGCTAAGAATTTAGTAAAACGTTAATTATTGAATTTATTGAGTTGGTTGAGTACTGAACCAATGAAGTAATAAGCAACTGATAATTTTAATAAATTTAATAAAATAACACAAGTATTATTTTTATCTGCTTTCGATACAATTGAATGATATGATTCAGTTTATATCCATGTAACATATCGAGTGAAGTGTCGTTGTAAAGAGCACAAAAACACGATTCTGGTGAATGTGATTTACTTGATGATAAATACCTCATTAATTTTATTATTGAAGCAATTAGTTAAACCATTTAATTGCAAATTTATTCCGAGCAATGTATAAACGACGGGATGTCACATGTTCAATTATTCACCATGGCGGTATTACATTTTTTGATTTTATTATAATATTATATTATTATTATTTGATTTGAATAGCGTGAGATTCTGCTTATGGCTTATGCTAAAAGGCTTTATTTGTTTGGCATGAAGTCCACGAATTCCATTCAGCAGACAAAGTCACTCAACTTTGGTGATTTAACCAATCTTGCAACTCTAAAAATAACTAAGTTGTACTCAAATTTGAGCATACTGTCCATACATGCGGAACGTAGTGTCCATAAAATAGTGGTTAGGTGTTTAGCTAGAAATAGAAAAACATTTGTCCTAAGATACATTTACTGACAATACTATTAATCCTATTCGCTTGAGTTGCGTTTTCTTTACCTGTTGGTAATATTTTTAGGAATTATTATTTTAAAGCAGGGCTTCACATTATCAAAATATCTTCAATACAAACTTATGCGTAGATCATGATATTTCCTCAGCAATACTCAATTTCCAATGTTTGGAAACATTTTCTGCGTCACAGTATATTTTTACTGCCTGCTCTAGTGTTACGCGGATATCATTCACAGTAATTGCGAAATTGTTCCATCAATAATCCGAAATTGGCGCACATGTGATTGATGAAGGTATTAATTCAATTTCGCTATCCACATTGCAGGAATCTGACTAGAGCTGCCCAAATTAAAGTAATGAGTGCTCGGTGTTGCTGAAAGAGGTAATAATTAATGAGTCATATATGTATTACTTAGATGAGTAATAAGTATTATCATTTCGTTTTAAATTAATAACGATGATACCATGTCTATGTAAAACATGAAATCTACGACACACGTTCATTAGCATTTCGGGACCTTAAACGATGTGAGGAAACAACCCTCGAAGGTTGTTACGTGAATGCTGTTACGTACTATATATTTCATGAATTCCTAGCATGTTGTGGATTAATCTCGACGGTCGACCGAGATCCACAAATAAAATAAAATCTATATGAGACGTAAACGACGGGGTGTATAAGTTTGTTAACCTTTGAATCCACCCCCAGCTCCGGCGGACATGTCCTGCCAAGTAATTAATGGAAGCAGAAAGCCGGAGCAGATTTTAAGGGAGGAAGGGGATGACTTCACAGTTTATCTACGAGACTTTAGAACGCAATGTAACATGTTTTAGTCGCTGCAGAAAAAACGATTGAGATTAGTTAAAAATGATACAGTAGACATCGATAACATTCAAAAAGAGGAGTGGATACGTTATCGACAATCATGGTTTAAGGAAGGAATAGGAGATATAACCGTGGACGAAGAAGATTTACACGAAATTAACATTAGACGAATTGATGGCATTAATGCAGAATTGTGAAAATATGGAGGTATAATGTTACACTTAAGTCTCTTATAATGACTTATATCTGTATAATGAATGCTGGAGGAAAAATATCCCGAGAGACTAATGTTATATAACACTGTTCAAAAAAGGTAATAAAAATAGATGTGAAAACTACAGAGAAGTAAGTTTATTGGACGCGGCGTATAAAATATATGCCAAGATCCTAAATAATACACTCAAAGTTATACCGGGACACCTAATAAATTAGGAGCAAATGGGATTTAGAAAGGGATGACCAGTATCCACAATCCAACGAATTGCTTTCACAGTCTTCGAGAAAGCATTCGACAGCCTGAACAGAAATCCATTGTGGAACGTCATTATTGAAAAGGGAAACACTTAATAAAAGCAATTCAGAGTCTATACAAAGACACCATCATACAAATAGACATGAAAGGAAATGCTACAGAAAACATTACCATAAACAAAGGTGCAAGACAAGGTGTATATCCCCAATACCATTTACCACATTTATTCATAAAATTATGGAAATATGGAAAATACAACACAAAAAGGGATTAGGATTGACAAAAACACAGTACTTAACGATCTGGTATTAATTGTGGAAAAAGAGAACAATTTGCAGAAAGGTACACACCTACTACAACAGATAAGCACAAGTAGAGTATATAGGCGGGTTCTGCCAGTTCTGGGGGGCAGAACCCGCCTATATACTCTACTAGCACAACGTCCAATATGAAAATATCCTTAAAAAACGGAAGTTTGGCATTTTCAGGAATATACCTTTTTGTCAGGACAAAAATAGTTAGAAACAACATAACACTGTAACAAGTGAGCAACTTCAGATATCTTGGATGCAACATATCTTATGGCCACAGCAATTATGTAAAACACAAACTAAATACATTTTCCAGAATATGCAAACAATAAAACAAAACCTTCATAAATAAAACTAGAAAGATACCCAAATAAAATTATATAAAACAACGGGTGTCCCTACGAACAACCAGTTATGAAAGCGAACTATGGAAGACAACAAAAAAAATCTACAATTACAAGGGCAAAGGAAGAAGAAGTGTAGGCAGACCAAGAAAAAGATGAGTACCGTAAAAGGCAATGGCCTAATATCTAAAGTGAAGAAGAAGCAGAAGAGTATTTAAAATGTTGGATGCAACGACCAAAATTTCTAATACTTCTCGCTCAGTCGATAACGCTTTCGATTGGGCGACGTAAACAAATACCATAAAATCCATACGAGAGTCAGATGACGGGGTATATAAGTTTGTTAACCTTTTGTATCATCCCTCCGGGTCGGGTCGGGCACGTCCTGCAGAGTAATCAAGTGAAGCAAAGGGGGTGAGAGCGAGAGGGAGGATGGGGAGGGGGGCCGCTTCTACAACTCATCACTGCCATACCAGACTAATAGAGAAAGACTGCGTTCGTGACAAGTGACTCTAATAGCAATGGACGCACCCCCCGACCCCGTCGGCCGTTCTAATTCCGAGCGGAAGACGGTATTACTGGCAAAATATTGGTGCTAATTCGATGGAAATGCGGTTAGGAGGCGCCCTCTCGCGTGCCACGAGGATTCGAGCACATCGCTTTAATTATTTCGTGATTGTAATGGGGAAACATGCGACGGGGAACGTTTCAGTTATTACTGATATTCTTATTCGCCACACGAATGGGTTAGATTCCTTTTCCTTTTTCTATAAAACTAAGGAAGAATATGAAATTTTAATAAGGGACGCATACAGCAGCTTATATGCTCCGACTTGGAAATTTTGTTACGGCTTTGGTACTTGGCAAAAGAATCACCAAGAATCAGATTTAAAGGCACTATCCACTTTTATGATATTTTGTGAGGTGGAGCCAAAATGAATTAAACTTTTACAAGGCGAAAAATCACTCTTCTTACAAGTAAGAATAATAATTAAGTAGAAGTTATAAAAGTACATGGAAAAGATATATCAATTAAACCATTATTGACAACTTACTAATTGCTTAAGAATATTTAATCAGTTTTCAAAAGCTGATATACTTAAATGTAACAATTTTTTTATAGTGATAACAGTGGAATGCAGCTAGTTTATGAGACCATGGGTAATTGGAATTATGGAGAAAAGAGTGTCGATAGTGACTTTACGTATAATAAATACGTATTGGTGGAAATTGATCACTTAATTAGTAAAACAGAAATTTTCGACTTACGTCGCCTATTAAGTGGCGTTCATGACACGTACTAACTTAATATGTCATATTGCGAAAATGTGACCAAATAGGTGCCATATATATTTTACCAATTTTCTATTAGCAAGTATGTAGACCTTCGTATTAGGTGATATAAGTTACATAGTATCGTAGGCCTAGTTCTACCTATTTGATAATCGTGTTCTTGTGTGACAACTTATGTGACTTATTAGGAATCTTTTTCCACCAAAATTTTCTGTTATTTGGTTACCTTAAACGACTAAATCAAACTCACTGAAATATAACTCAATTTATAGGTAAAATTAAATTTGGCTTTGGTGATCCACACCTAAATGTGTAGCTGGGTATTTTTCCACTCTAACGGTATTTTAAAAGAAGATGCATCTTGTCGCCTAGATTTACTTAGTCGTCCTATACCTTCTGCCTTTGGCATGTATTGCTTAAGAGTGTCATCCCCTCGACGTTTCACATCAAATATTTAATTCCAACTCCAATAAAAACATAATTAAATTTGGTTTTGGTGACCAACACCTAAATTTGTAGGTGGGTATTTTTCCACTCTAACGGTATTTTAAAACAAGGTGCAACATGTCGCCTATGTTTACTTAGACGTCCTGTATCTTCTGCCTTTGGCATATATACATTGCTTAAGAGTTTCATTCCCTCGACGTTCCACATCAAGTTATTATTTCCAACTCGATTAAAAATTAAATTAAATTTGGCTTTGGTGACCAACACCTAAATTTGTAGCTGGGTATTTTTCCACTCTAAAGGTATTTTAAAAGAAGATGTATCATGTCGCCTAGATTTATTTAGTCGTCCTATACCTTCTGCCTTTGGCATATATTGCTTAAGAGTGTCATCCCCTCGACGTTTCACATCAAATATTTAATTCCAACTCCAATAAAAACATAATTAAATTTGGTTTTGGTGACCAACACCTAAATTTGTAGGTGGGTATTTTTCCACTCTAACGGTATTTTAAAACAACGTGCATCATGCCGCCTATGTTTACTTAGTCGTCCTGTATCTTCTGCCTTTGGCATATATATATTGCTTAAGAGTTTCATTCCCTCGACGTTCCACATCAAGTTATTATTTCCAACTCGATTAAAAATTAAATCAAATTTGGCTTTGGTGACCAACACCTAAATTTGTAGCTGGGTATTTTTCCACTCTAACGGTATTTTAAAAGAAGATGCATCATGTCACCTATGTTTACTTAGTCGTCCTGTATCTTCTGCCTTTGGCATATATATTGCTTAAGAGTTGCATCCCCTCGACGTTCCACATCAAATTATTATTTCCAACTGGATTAAAAATTAAATTAAATTTGGCTTTGGTGACCAACACCTAAATTTGTAGCTGGGTATTTTTCCACACTAACGGTATTTTAAAAGAAGATGTATCATGTCGCCTAGATATATTTAGTCGTCCTATACCTTCTGCCTTTGGCATATATTGCTTAAGAGTGTCATCCCCTCGACGTTTCACATCAAATATTTAATTCCAACTCGAATAAAAACATAATTAAATTTGGTTTTGGTGACCAACACCTAAATTTGTAGGTGGGTATTTTTCCACTCTAACGGTATTTTAAAACAAGGTGCATCATGTCGCCTAGATTTATTTAGTCGTCCTATACCTTCTGCCTTTGGCATATATTGCTTAAGAGTGTCATCCCCTCGACGTTTCACATCAAATATTTAATTCCAACTCCAATAAAAACATAATTAAATTTGGTTTAAGTGACCAACACCTAAATTTGTAGGTGGGTATTTTTCCACTCTAACGGTATTTTAAAAGAAGATGTATCATGTCGCCTAGATTTATTTAGTCGTCCTATACCTTCTGCCTTTGGCATATATTGCTTAAGAGTGTCATCCCCTCGACGTTTCACATGAAATATTTAATTCCAACTCCAATAAAAACATAATTAAATTTGGTTTTGGTGACCAACACCTAAATTTGTAGGTGGGTATTTTTCCACTCTTAACGGTATTTTAAAAGAAGATGTATCATGTCGCCTAGATTTATTTAGTCGTCCTATACCTTCTGCCTTTGGCATATATTGCTTAAGAGTGTCATCCCCTCGACGTTTCACATCAAATATTTAATTCCAACTCCAATAAAAACATAATTAAATTTGGTTTTGGTGACCAACACCTAAATTTGTAGGTGGGTATTTTTCCACTCTTAACGGTATTTTAAAAGAAGATGTATCATGTCGCCTAGATTTACTTAGTCGTCCTGTATCTTCTGCCTTTGGCATATATTGCCTAAGAGTTTTTTCCCTTCGACGTACCACATCAAATATTTAATTCCAATTCGAATAAAAGTAAAATTAAATTCGGATTTAGTGACCAACACCTAAATTTGTAGCTGGGTATTTCTCCACTATAACGGTATTTTAAAAGAAGATGTATCTTGTCGCCCATATTTACTTAGTCGTCCTGTATCTTCTGCCTTTGGCATATATATTGCTTAAGAATTTCATCCCCTCGACGTTCCACATCAAATATTTAATTCCAACTCGAATAAAAATGAAATAGAATTTGGTTTTGGTGACCAACACCTAAATTTGTAGCTGGGCATTTTTCCACTCTAACAGTATTTTAAAAGAAGATGCATCTTGTCGCCTAGATTTACTTAGTCGTCCTATACCTTCTGCCTTTGGCATATATTGCTTAAGAGTGTCATCCCCTCGACGTTTCACATCAAATATTTAATTCCAACTCCAATAAAAACATAATTAAATTTGGTTTTGGTGACCAACACCTAAATTTGTAGCTGGGTATTTTTCCACTCTAACGGTATTTTAAAAGAAGATGCATCATGTCACCTATGTTTACTTAGTCGTCCTGTATCTTCTGCCTTTGTCATATATATTGCTTAAGAGTTTCATCCCCTCGACGTTCCACATCAAATTATTATTTCCAACTGGATTAAAAATTAAATTAAATTTGGCTTTGGTGACCAACACCTAAATTTGTAGCTGGGTATTTTTCCACTATAACGGTATTTTAAAAGAAGATGTATCTTGTCGCCCATATTTACTTAGTCGTCCTGTATCTTCTGCCTTTGGCATATATATATTGCTTAAGAATTTCATCCTCTAGACGTTCCACATCAAATTATTATTTCCAACTCGATTAAAAATTAAATTAAATTTGGCTTTGGTGACCAACACCTAAATTTGTAGCTGGGTATTTTTCCACTATAACGGTATTTTAAAACAAGGTGCATCATTTCGCCTAGATTTACTTAGTCGTCCTGTATTTTCTGTACTTTTTTGGCATATATTCCTTAAGAGTTTCATCCCCTCGACGTTCCACATCAAATATTTAATTCCAACTCGAATAAAAATGAAATAGAATTTGGTTTTGGTGGCCAACACCTAAATTTGTAGCTGGGCATTTTTCCACTCTAACGGTATTTTAAAAGAAGATGCATCTTTTCGCCTAGATTTACTTAGTCGTACTGTATCTTCTGCCTTAGGCATATATTGCTTAAGAGTTTCATCCCTTCGACGTTCCACTTCAAATATTTAATTCCAACTCGAATAAAAATAAAATAAAATTTGGCTTTGGTGACCAACACCTAAATGTGTAGCTGGGTATTTTTCCACTCTAACGGTATTTTAAAACAAGGTGCATCATGTCGCCTAGATTTACTTAGTCGACTATTCCTGAAGAGTTTCATCCCCTCGACGTTCCACATCAAATATTTAATTCCAACTCGATTAAAAATGAAATAGAATTTGGTTTTGGTGACCAACACCTAAATTTGTAGCTAGGCATTTTTCCACTCTAACAGTATTTTAAAAGAATATGCATCTTTTCGCCTAGATTTACTTAGTCGTACTGTATCTTCTGCCTTAGGCATATATTGCTTAAGAGTTTCATCCCTTCGACGTTCCACTTCAAATATTTAATTCCAACTCGAATAAAAATAAAATAAAATTTGGCTTTAGTGACCAACACCTAAATGTGTAGCTGCGTATTTTTCCACTCTAACGGTATTTTAAAACAAGGTGCATCATGTCGCTTACATTTACTTAATCGCCCTGTATCTTCTGCCTTTGGCATATTTTGCTCAAGAGTTTCATCCCCTCGACGTCCCACATCAAATATTTAATTCCAACTCGAATAAATATAAAATGAAATTGGGCTATCGTGACCAACACCTAAATTGGGAGATGGGTATTTTTCCACTCTAACGGTATTTAAAAACAAGGTGCATCATGTCGCCTATATTTACTTAATCGTCCTGTATCTTCTGCCTTTGGCATATATTGATTAAGAGTTTCATCCCCTCGACGTATCACATCAAACATTTAATTCAAACTCGAGCTCGTTGCAGCTGTAACGACCTTCCCATTTAACAACTTAATAAACAGTTTAAGTTTGAGAGTATGGCGCGCCGGAATCCATTTTTTGTTCGGTTTGGCAATTATTCTTTAATGTTCTTTCGCCCTCGCAATTATTCAAGCAAAGGGGAAGAGTCAAGGGTCGACCTAACACTTCCTCGACCTACTAAAATAACAATTTCTGTATAAGAGCCCGGTTATCCGAGGAACCTTAGGGCCGTTATTTTCTTCTCGCCAGCACCGAATTTAACTAGTCATGGGGGTGCTGTTAAGTGCCCCCTTCGGCCGTATTCCCTCTCAGAATGGCCCTTCCGTCTAACTGGATGCATCTAAGTGATAGTGTAGTTTCGAATTCGGGGGGATCCACGGTATTTGTCTGCGGTGTAGGAATTTAAGGGAAGTAATGGGATAGATGAATAAAGTATGAGGAAGGAGGTCCTGCGCTCTCTCGAAGAAAATCCGACGAATGTTGATAAAAAAAAAAGAGTGATAAAATCGCTACTGCTGCATATATCAAACGAACTCTTTATGAAATTCTTCGTTGACGTTTTCGGATTACATCGATGGAAATATTCATGAAGGCACGTGTAAGAATAGCTCCGATATTAGAGCTGCGATGTCGTACGGAATGGATAATGTATGTATGTGAAAAATAGACGCGATAGTAGGTTTTATCGGGTAAGGGATCGCTTCGGAGAGAATTTACTACACGTGATAAGATCCATAGATACTAATAGTTTCGCCGAATTTGAATACAACGCAACCACCTCCGTTGCCGACAATGCACGATTTACACCTTCCGATTTTTCAATTAGGCCAGAACGGAATCGGTCGATCAATTAAACGGCAATCCATCACCGATATCTCATACTCTTTGGTTGTGTTGTTGGCCCGCCCTTTGCACCTTTCGTTCCGCTGCCACCGGGCAATTTTTCACGCTCCGATCGTCCGTTAATCAGTCTCGATCGCGGAATGACGGTCAAATGTTAATTAATAGCCACTGGGCAAACAATTCCGTCGGAACGGTTTAGTTAGCAAATTAGCTTCCAACATATCTTACGGGTAAACTAATGAACCGACGTCGGCACCACGTAAACCGCCCCCGAACTAACATAATGGAAACGAATTATGTACATGAATTAATATTAATTAATGCCGTACTATAATATGGATGTTAACCAGAGGATAACAATCAATGGGCGTATATCATTGGTCTACCAGCGATTTAAGTACAAATAAATGTTACATGTTCCACGACGCTTTCAAGTGCATTGCAATATAAAACTAGGTATTACAGTGCCAAAAACCCAACAAAAAAATTTTAATGATTATCGTAGACACAAACTTTTAATCCAATTGCGCGTTTATAGCTAATCCAATTTTCTTTCAGCGTTATTCCCCGCAGTCATCCAGAATATAATTTTTAATTCTGCTAACAACTTGAGGAGGATAGTTCTTAGTTACGTTAAGATGTGCGCCAACTTTACACTCTCTTCCCGTTTAATAGAGGTGGGTCCTTAAGTGCCTCCTAAGGGTATAGTGCGCGGAGTGTCGCAGAAAATTAATTTTAAATTACTTTCTCAGGAAGATTAGAGAGTGCGTATCGCAGATTCATTAGAGTTAATTGGTAGATATAGTGCGATACTTGATTGGAAATTAATGAAATGGTCTTGTACAAAATTAATTCGTAGGGTTTGAATGGTTTCATTTGGCCCCGATGTTACTTTTCAAAATGTAAAATACGCGAGTAATATTTTAAATCATATAAATACATTATAAATGATTTGACAAATTTTGAAAATTCAAATTTGAAAATGGCGCGTTAAATGTGCCAAAAAATCATATTAAAATGTTAAACTGTCAACTATTAAATTTAAAAATGTTTTAACGTTAAAAATATCACAAAATTAGCGCAGTATTGGTGCAGCTATATAACTTATTATCAATATATTTAACCGTTAAATTTTTTTGTTATAATGTAGTAAATTTTTCAAACAATTCGACGGTTACTGGGAATTTAGTTTTCGTTTAAATAACACTATAGCTTAATTAATGAGTGAAGCTTATGTACAATAATCGGATCAAAATTCGCCGCAATCACTAAAATTAAAGATCAATACATTTACGCATGTGTTATATTAATCGGAATACATTCTCGGAAAATTATGGGATGTTCCAAATATTCGGTTTTACGTTTATACTTGGAAAATCCTTCATTCTTTCGGTTAGGTATATTGAATCACATTTGTATGTATAGTCACAAATTATAGAAACACATTTATTTATTTTTATTTATTTAATTACAGTCTTACAAAACACCTAACAAGAGGCAATTAAATTATAAGACTAAAGTTAGAAATTACTAAAATAAAATAGTCAAAATAAGATGAAACAAACACAATACATTAAAATAAGATAAAATAAAGTGGCAAACCTTGTCAATATGTTACATCAAGTTATTAATATCTTCAATTGTCTAAAAGTAATATTGAAGAAGTCGACATTTTTATTTGTAAACACTATTGCAATGTTCTAGCATTTGATTCAGGGGACAATCTAAAGATTTCCTAATACTAAATAATTTATAATTTTGACACCTGAGATTTACTTTAGGTAGTACATGAAATTTTATGTCATTAATTATTGAACAATTATTGTACTTGATATTATTTAATAAATAATATAAATCAAAATCATAGTATTGTATTCTTCTATCACAACAATATTAACAAATATTCTATATACATATAATTATTAAATTGTATTGTTCGTCTAGGTAACATAATTAATGTAGAATTATGTCCTCATGACAGGAACTTCTAGGCTCTCAGGTACATTTAACCGATCATACAAAACTACATTTTGGTAATTTGTGGTATAGATAATTAGTTTTTAGTATGTTTCGTAAAGTAATTCTAATATTAGAAAGTATTTCTTTAGTCAATTCTTCAAGGGATATGTCGTGTATCCACAAAATATGGCAGATACGCCTTTTATCTAAAATTATGAAATGCTAGAAATAATAATAAAATAAGTAATAATAAAAATAATAAATAAAATAAATGCAAAATCTGCTAAAGAATGCTTAGTTTTATAAGCAAATATTTTAGTTGGCACTGGATATTTTTGAATTAAATTTTTCGGTATAACAGCACCCTCGTCCTAATTAATAATGATCTAAATATTAATTAGCAGTCAGATCTGTTACAGCAAATTTTATGAACACGCGTGCCGCGCGACAAAATACTTTAATACAGTCGTCTAAATAAAAAAACTTAATCAAGGTAGAAGTCGAATTGCGCTCGTCATACGTTTGCGCTTACGGCGAAATCAATATTTGAATTATTCGTCAGCGACAACTGAATAATAACATGATGATGAAGACGAATCAGAATCAACGAAGTAACGAATATTTGAAAATATATCTACTCGAGTAATGTCGTTCTAATTGGCTTTTAGCTGGAAACTATCATTTTTTTTTCTAATTTATCATCAAATTTTATGCAAGTACATAATAAATTTGAAAATAATTAATAGATTTCGAAAAACAATAATTGCTTAAAAGCTGACGAAGCATCTTTATTAAAAACAAATATAAAGGAAATGTTTTATTGTGGCGAAGATAATTAATTAGTTGATGCATCTAAATTAATGGAAAAATGGTGGATTTCATTAAAAAACATACTATGACGTCATTACTCATAGGCCAATGACGTTACCCATTGTTCTCTTAGCAAAAAATATATTAAAATCGACCTGCCCTAGCGATTTTCTCACAGTTTAATAACGATACAATATAAAGTGTATCCCATTTTCTAGATTTTTGACCAATTCATGGGGGAAATTCACTGTTTCCGGATTATTGTGGAGCTATTCGTTTTTTGATGAGGCTGATGACATGTGATTACCTCTTAAAAATATTTGCATTATTTCATACCCACCCTGTATAATACTCAAAAACTTTGGTTGTCTGTAAAGTCGGCTTACGGCGATAATTTTTACGTGATAACGTCATAAGAAAACATTGATGAAAAATGGAATACGTCTATGAATTGAATAGAATTATTGTCACTAAATTATCATTAGAAGGTTTTTTTGCACTGAGGTTGGCCGGTCCAACTGGTCATTTGAGACACATTGTTATGACATGTGTGAAATTGAACATTAATGTTGAACCTTACATGAATTGCTGAGCAGGATAATTGTGTTCATTGAATACTAAATGAACTAAATGAATAAAAGTCCACTTTTTACACGATCATTTATATCATTCATCATTAAGGTTTAGTCGAAATCGTGTAACATAACCTATTATTACTGTACTCATTCACAGATGCAAGAAAAAATATATGAGTTTATATAGCTAATCGAACTGTTAGAATGTAAGAATTGAATACCTTATTGCCGCAATTGTTATTGTAATACTAATAAGCAATGGTATGCACAGTAAATATTCAGATAACTTTATAAATAAGTGTGCTGACTGCTGTAGCCGTGAGTGGAAACAGTGCAATCAGAACGCGTGTATCGCGTACCCCTTCGCCCCGTTCCATCGCGCCCGCAAACCGAGCTGATCGCCAAATCGAGCTTTCACTCGGACGCTGTCGTGAAAAAGATAGATGTCTCGCAAGGCAACCGCCAAGGTCGATCTCTGTCTATTTTTGTCGCTCTCACTCTAGCTCGCACGCATGGGTCTGGCGTAACGTTACAATGTTCTACGAACCGGCAGGTAGCCGGCACATCGATTGATAAGACGTATATCACGTCAAAACGAACTGAATCTAACGAAAAATCGACTCTAAAAATAATAATAAAAATGACCCAAAAGTCGCCGATAAGACAGGTTGAAGATTTGAATAAATATATATATTATCTAGTTAATGAGACAATATAAAAAGTATTTCGTTTTAAACACTAACTACATTACTGAAAAGGGTAAAGGTAAAGTGGAGGTTTAATAAAAATAATAAATAAAAGGAATAAACCAGTGCAGATGAAACAAAGTAAAGTAAGGCATCTACTTATTTGTTCCAACTCAACTTCATTATTTACCTCTGTGTAAAATAACTCTTAGCTCTTATTTTTATGCAATTGTCTCGTTTGGCTTCAGTGATTCTTAGAATGTTTACCAGAGTCGAATATTTAGAGGAGATTTGTAAGATTATGGCGAAACATGCATCTGTATATCTTGGCCATACTATATATACGTAAATCTATATTGCACATATTAGTGTAGCAAGTGAGTTAGTGTAGTGAGTGTGGCAACTCGTGTATTTTTAATTGGGTAACTTTTCGAATAAAGTCTTAATGAAGAGCAGTTTTTTACCTTCTTGATTTGATACGTGTTTCTTAATAATTCAGTCAATAACGATCGTTCGACAAGTTTAATCTCTCCCTCTGGTAGCAGTTCGTTAGGAACCTCATCAGAAGATCACAGCGGGTATCAATGAAAGGGCGTCTTCGTGTCTTCGGCCCATTCATCTCGCCCTGCATCTGAGCGGTTTAGGGCGCGGCGTGTAGCCGGAAACTTTTTAAAAGAAAATTCTAATTCCGTCGGTAAAAGTTTAAATCAACCGTCGAGGAGTCTTTTGCAATAAGGGTCGTCCGCGTCCCTCTCCTCTCCGCATTTCCCAAAACAACTTTCGCCGCACAGTTCTCGACGTGTTAAATTAAATTCTGCTCTCAGATCCGACTCACTTAAGAAAGTTGGGGATTGCGACCGGGGCCCGGAGAGAGGTTCCCCAAAAACTTTTTCATTGCCTCTCTATTCTCCGGTCAATCGTTCCGGCTCCGGTCCATACGAATCGTCGAATATTGTCCCTCGTCGAAGTTGACGTCCCATCAGAAGCCGGACGGACGGTATGCGGTCGTAACTTCGGGGATTCATGAATATTGTTTACTGTGAGCAGTGGGTGTAGCTCGAAATGAGGTTCCGTACAGTCGATGCACATGAATGTACCATTACCGGCAAATTGTTTCCAACTAGTTGTTTCCATTTGTAACTGGGACTTCTTGGGGACCTCTGGCGAGGCGACCATGCGGACCTTAAGGGATGCGACTCAATTCGACGGAAAAATGAGAGTTTGAGCGATCAACTAGAGGTTAAAAATGGAGATTTATTATAGTCTGTCAAAATAACCCATGGAGTAATAAAACGATTATTTCGCCAGGGACCAGAGGCGTTCTTAAAGAAATGAACGAAAATTAATGATTCATGATAATAAAAAATTAAAAATGACATAACACACACACACACACACACACACAAACGCACACAATTTTTCCAGTTACCTACTATTGCGTATTTACTCATTTCCCCGATCGTACGCCAGAGAGTGGTTATTCCCTGTATCGTTACAATGGCCCGACGTACAATATTCGCACGTCTTTCGGGTGAGTCACTCAAAATACGAAACAATTCCGTAAGGCAACAAGACATTATAAAACTCTCAAAATTTAGAGGATGCCACCTTGTATCGGTTTTGCATTTATATTGAGATTATATTACTCGACATGTTATTTTGACAGACTATAATTCGGTAACAATTCAATAGAACATATGTTGAATAAATAAAATAAACAAAAATTAATAGTAAGCTCTATTGATCCTGAAATATTGCGCTGTCCATGGAAGCAAGGAAAGCAGTGCTTCTCCTAAAAAACTATCAAAAATGATACATCATCTTCTTAAATGTAATTTTTGAAACAGGAAACAATTACTTTAGATTGTATTAAAGATGCCAAAAATTATTCTAAACATCAAACTCATAATAAATGCGGACTTGACCCAAACAAAGTCGCAGCAGAAAGTCTACCGGCGAGTCGTGTGCGCGCGTCTTACCACTATTTTAAAAAAATCCAATGGAAGCTATGCCCGCTGTGGGTTCTCTATTATACGCCAGGCTTTAGTGTGTATGTCGAGAGGTCATTGAACCTGCGGAATGTATCGAGTGGCGGTCGCTTGCTTTAAGCGGGCGTGGAAGCTATAATTTTGTAGCTTATTTGCAGGTTTAAGCGGCTATCAATGTGTATAGTATCTGATGAATTAATCGAGCAAAACAGCAACGAAAAATATATGGATTAAACAGTTTAAATGATTTTAAATTTCTCGAACTCTGCAATTTTGATGAATATAGAGGAAAACCTTTTCCAGAAGATGCGTTTAAAACTCTTCTTTTTCATTATGGCCAGTTCTTCGACTGAGTGCTACTGCGATCTGAACTAAAAGTTATATACGAAACTGATGACATTAGCGCAAAAAATAACGCCAAAGAACTAATGCAATTTCTAAAAGACAAGGAGCTGGAAGCTGGAAGATGCCTACGCGGAAGTGTCAAACTGTGTGAATTAGTATCGACAGTGCCTGCCACGAGTTCATCAGTAGAACGCAATTTTTCAACGCCACTAATAAACAAGTCAAGAGATACCTTCGCAAATATCGATTTGTCGATGGAAAATAAACTTCTTCAAAGCCTGTGAAAGCATCCAAATTTTTATGATGACGTCCTTAACGAATTTGCAAAAAGTGATCGAAGAATCGAATTACATTACCAGTAGGGTAAGTTTTTAAAAATTGCTTCTCTTACTTGAAATTTCACCGCACGCCGGTAGATATAGAGAACAAACAGGCTATTTAAATAAAGAAAGAAACATGTTAGAATGGCATGTCAAAGCAATGCCACTGGGAAACAATATAGTAAATTTCAACAATACCATTGCAATTCTTAAAACGAGAGTGAATAAACCACTGACTTATCGATCATCATTGGTTACCCCACTCAATCCCACTAGTTGGAAATATGCATTTTGCAATGTCATATTACGTGTAATACGATGTTATACATTATTACATATATTAATAATATGGAACATAAAATGTAATAAAACAATTATATATTAATATATCACATAATATGATTAACATATAATAATATCATATCTATGGTTCAATCTAAATAAAGCCTTTCGGAATTGAAAATCAACGACATGAAATATCATTCGAGCGAGATTATGGCACACAGAATAGCTCATCAGAAATGTAACATTCCAGGTTTCATTAAAACTTTGAACCATTATAAAATGGGATTTAAATAGAGCATGTAATAGGATCACTTGGCCCATTTGGTTGAATAATGTTAAATAAGCAAGGAACTCGTCTCTCCGATGCATGCCAAATTGCAAATTCGCAATATTGAGGTCACTATGAATGCCAAAAAATCCTTTTATAAGCTTATGACACGAATATTATCTTCTAATTTTATAGTAGAAGTAGTATCGCATTGTGTAGTGGAGTTCAGAAAGGGCATAGTTTATCAGAGTTTATTCTTCTTGTTGTAACTTGAATGATTCTGGAATGGTGCACGTAACATTCCTTCCTACAACTCAAACTTTTGGTCCTGAAACCGTAAACTATAGTAATTTTCTTTCATTAAACATATTTCCCCGAAACACACCCAAGAGCGAATAATTTGCTTCACCGTAATAAGCGTCCTCACTAAACTAGCGGAGCGTTCCCAAGGGAACCACATTTCTTTTTTGTAAAAAAGTTAAATGCAGTAAAAAAATGAACTCGCTAATATTCCACGAGCTCCCGCTCAGAGCTCCTGAATATCCTAATAAGGTCCCGTGTATTTCCATTCCGCATGCTGAACAACAAACGTGCATTGTCCCGCGAAAATAACACGCCCTTAGAAAATTCTGCCCGCCAATTAGAAACAAAGGACACTGTTATCAGACACAATTTATTCTCCTCTTTATTAGTACTCGCATAATAAATGTACTATCGGTCGAGCCGATTAATTACAGCAAGTGCGGTTTTATGTTTGGTAAAAAAGCCGATGTGAAGGACTATAAGGAGAGACTTCGGGCTGAGGATATTTACGGAAAATCTAGTAATCAATTTACGGAATGGGATAATTCTGTACTGCAATCCACTCGGTCGGTTGCGGCTCGCTTTTAAATGAAAACAGTTTTAAAATGGAAGCGAGGCGAAAACAACACGGAAGGTTTAGCAGAAATTTAGAACTGCATAGATACAGCATCTATTACGCTAGAAGATTCATTTTATAGTTTCGCTATAGGACCCACTCCATAATTTGTTGCTATTTTGGTGCTAATTTGTGACGTCAGAATTAATTTTGTTGCTTGTACCGGTTCCGAGACATGGCGTAATATAACGCTATCCCTTATTCTCCTGAACTCAATAGGATTTCTGTTTTGATACTAATTTTCTCAGTGTTGTTAGTTTTGTCAATATTTTCTTACTATTATGACGCTTTCGTGTTATAGTCAGCGCATCTCCCAAAAACCACCCCTTCCGAAACATATGTATCCAGATATTTTCTGCAAAACGTCACTAATTTTTTTAGGTTTTTGTGGTGATTTACCTGTTTGTGAGTGTTGCTTATAATTAACGGGCCAGCCTGAAATTCACAAAAATTTTTGGTCCCGAAAGTAATCTGATAAATATCACAAGGAACTTGTATAGGTACTTGACTACTCGCATTTTTTGAATTGTTGTATATGGTCATTCCATTGAGTTTTTTTATAAAATATTTTCTTAAAAAGTTATACTTAATTTTAATTTATTGGAATAGAAAATTTATTTTCTACTGATAGAAATTAACCCAAATAAACTTTTTTCCGATTTTATGTATACTAGGAATTTATGAAAAATGGTGGTGTTGTCTTTTACAAATCAAGAAACATTCTTCAAATTCTCAACATCCGTTCCTTGGTATTTCCTCGCCTGAATATTATATGAAATGTGCCTAATATCATCGTGAGTATCGTTATTGTAGGCTCTTCTCAGGGGAACGGCGGTGATTCCCATGTTGGCACAAGAAGCAGGTAAACGATAAAATTATACCCAAACTCGGCATACATCTAGGCAGATACTCGATTCTACAGTGCCCATCTCGGCATAGGGTGATCCTTGCCCCCTTGCGTTTCCAATGTACTTTCGAGCGTATTACAATCATGACGTTCACTCGCATACGGTGTGCTGCGTATACTAAGTTTCTCAAATATTATGAATTTTGCGCAACAGTCAAGTACCATTATTTTCGACAATATTATTCGACCGTATTATCAAGAAGGTGCCTCCCTAGATTTATGCCGACTTATTGAGATATTGTTGTAGTGTGTGCCTGCTCGATCCGTTGTGCCGAGATGGGTTATTAGAAATGGACCGACAAGGTGTCGTAAAATTGACCGCAATAAAATGTGCCGAGATGGGATACACCCAACGGACCGCTTCTCAGACTTTCTCCTGAATATGCTACATCATAAGGACAAATTCGAAGTTTACTATCCTCATCTTTCAGATTTTGGAAAATTTCCTTAAATTTGCTGGAAGGATATTTAAAGGATTTAAACTTTTATAGTTATCCAACTATTGAATACTTATAATGAAGTTTAATATTGGTTTTAACTAAATCTTCTCTAAAAGAAACGTCATTTTTCGTTTTTTTTTGAAATTTTCTCAAAATCCACTCAAATATTTTTTTCTGAAATTTTGAGCGTCTAACGTAATATGGAATATGTATTGTAATATATTGCAAAGTTTAACAACACTTGAGACTAAATCAGCTCTAAAGAACTATTTTCTATGGTCGTATTTCGGTTTTTCGAAATTAGATCGAAATGCGACCCAAGAATTACTTTTAAAATATTGAATATTTACTCGACTATCGAATATTGTAATAAAATATGAGAAAGTAGTCAGATGAATAAAACGTCGTAACAAAATAAGGAATAGGTTCGACCTAAGAGCATAAATATATTTTTTTCTATTGAAATGCATGTCCCGAACTCCATTCGAAATAGGGAGAGAGTAATAAATAACTCAAAATCGGAGGTTAGGGTTGTAACAAAGGGCGTACCATCCTTATTTCCCTGATTTTTAAATATAAATTAAATTCACCCATGGAACTGTTTCCATTTTAAAATTTCTTGAAGTTGTATCGTACATATAGTGATTAAGGATTGAACCTAAAAGGAATGAATTCATATAATTACCAATTTAATCGGTGCCGTTAACGAAATATATCAATGAATGATATTACTTGTAAATATTGGATACTTTTAGACAATTCGTCAACTCGGAGACCATTTTGGAAAGGGTCTTTTTTAATGTGGACACTTAATAATTTGTTCAGGCACCTTTACTCTTCCACTAAACTACTTAGTTAACTGTTACCAGAGATTTACCTGTAGGATTAAGAATTACCTGGAAATGGGGTCGAAAGTTCTCCCTCCGTTGAAGGAGGTATAAAAGGGAAATACCTGAATTTCGGTTATTCTTATTCTAATAGTCTTACTATCAAGAATTAAATATGTCAAGTCTTATGAACTTTACCCCGTGTAAGTTACCGAATAAGCAGGCGTTATCGTGTCGTGAAAAAGTGGTTGTTTTAAATGTATTTAACGGATTGAAACATCTACATCCTAAATCCAGCGTAGATGACCTAGTTGAAATGTGTCACAAAATGACGGGATATGGAAAATCAACGATATATCGCGTCAAAAGGGAAGAGAGGAGTGGAGAGGTGAAGGCTCCAAAATCTGCACCAGGAAGACCTCAAATGCTTGTTGATGAGGATAGCAAGAGACTCATTCGTCGAACGCTTCATTCCTTTTTTTTCAAACGTGAAATCCCAACATTGGATAAAATGTTACATGAACTGCCAGAAGACTGTATGACATTAAAAAGGACCAAGTTGTGGACGATTCTGAAGGAACTAGGTATTTGTTGGGATAAGCGAATTAAAACTTCTCCTCTTCGGGAATCCGATGAAATTATTTGCTGGCGAAGAAGCTACCTCAGAGATATTAAAAAATTTCGACAAGAAGGAAGGGCTATTTTTTATCTGGATGAAACCTGGGTAAACCAAGGATATACCGTGGGAAAAGTGTGGCAGGACAAAAGTGTGGTGAATCCGCGACAAGCCTTTTTAGAAGGTTTATCAACAGGACTAAAAGCACCGGCTGGAAAAGGTAAACGACTTATTGTTACCCACATCGGCAGTACTAGTGGCTTTGTGGATGGCGGCTTACTTCTTTTTGAATCGAAGAAGACGGGAGATTATCATGAAGACATGAACGCGGACGTTTTCGAGGAGTACTTCGTTCAAATGCTCGATCTCATCCCACCTGGTTCCGTAATTGTCATGGATAATGCGAGCTATCATTCCAGACAGGTCGATAAATCCCCGGTAATTTCTTGGCGGAAGGCTGAAATTTTAAATTGGCTGATAAGAAAAAATATTCCGTATAAGGAGGACATGGTCAAATCGGAATTGATATCAATTGTAAAGACCTGCAACTTTCGTAAAAGGTATGCAGTTGATGAAATGGCACAAAATCGCCAAATAACTGTGCTTCGTCTTCCGCCCTATCACTGCGAACTCAATCCCATAGAATTAATATGGGCTCAGGTAAAAGGCTATGTTGCTCGGGAAAATAAAACATTTAAATTAAAAGATGTTAAAATTCTTCTGGAAGAATCCATTCGCAGAACCACCTCTGAAAATTGGCAAAAAGTCATAAATCATGTTATAAAAGAAGAAGAAAAATTTTGGGAGTTAGATTTTATGATTGATAACGCCGTGGAACCCTTAATCATTACTGCACAGGATATCAATGAAGAGAGTTCTTCAGATGATTCTGAATATTAATTAATTTCAACTTGAAAACATTCCTGAACATTGCGTCTTTCCAAAACCTCACGATTACTCCTTTTTCTTTTGAACGTGTACCTTTTGTATACCTGAACGGATTCTTGTACGAGAAGATGAGATTTCTGAAAATCGATTTAGGTATACTTATAGTTACCTATATTATTATTAACGTAAGATTTAAACCGTTTTGAACTGTTTAAACAAGATTTGTTATTCTTGTAAAAAAACGTTTATTTCCAATAAATATATTATTATTTTAAGCCATTTAGTTACTTCTTTTGTATAATTTGTGAAATTGTGCCACGTTCCTCGTTTTAAAATTTTTTTGTTTCTTATAAGCTTGGACAAAAGTGATGTTATGTATACTTTGTGCTTTTGATATATTAATTTAGTAAGTAATTAATTTGGATTGATGTATATTTCTATCCCTTATGGCATATGCCAGTGTTAGGTATAATATTAGGAAAAGTTCAGTTCTTTGAGTAAAAGTGAATTAATTATAGTTTCATTTCGACCTCACGGTATAAATTTATTATTTATATATAGGTTCCATAAATTCTAAATAAACAAATAATGCTTATGATTACTTTTTTTTCTTTAAATAAAAAACCCCATGGCGTGACTCTGATGTGACGATTTCAAGTAAACGAAAACAGTGCGAAATAACCGAATTGGAGTAATAGAGAAAGAGCATTCAATTCTTCATAAGAAAGATAAAGACGGATTATATCCCTTGACCCGAACGCAGGTAGAAATTTGATCCGGGTGCTTTTCAATGTAATAGTTCCTAGGAACAGTACAGAGACGTATAACTAAATGCAATGTTTATACATATCTCGCCAGTACTACAGTTTTTGAGGATTTGCATTTATAATGACATTTTATTACTCTCTCGATTTTCCGAATGGAATTATAATAGTAGTTCGTTAGTATGACAAAAAAGGAAGTTTTGCAACGTTGCCGGCCGCAGTCCAAGTCCAGTTCGTACGTGTGTTTCTCATACATATCATAATTGCCGGCCGGTAGAGTGGGCGATGACTGTGATGTTTCGCGAGCTAGCAACGTCGTAAAGGTTCTTTCTCTGTTTAGCCAACGAGAAATATATGGCCTTCCTTTCGCTCTTATGTTTATACCATACTGCGACTCTGTAGAAAAGGTCTATATTCTAGTGTAATACAAATATGAATCCACTAGTTTTCCTATTAAGCCGGCCACTCACTACGCGCTACTTGCCAAGTACTTGCAAAGTACTTGGCAAGTAGAGAGTAATGTCTACGGCGACTCGCACTGATTTAGAGAATTACTTGTACTTCCCATAGCTTGTCGGAAAACGGGTTCAAGTCAAAGGCGGCGAGTCGATTACTTCCGAGTTTGTTTACTCTGCGCTTGACTACGCGGTTTTTACTTGACGAGTAGCTTAGAGTCTTTCAAGAGATATACACCATGTTTAAGATTTTGATTCTGCATGTGGAGTGTGGTTTTTCGTCGTAAACACTCAAACAGTAGTAAATAAAGATTGGACTCCTCACTGGAGTGGGGTTTTACATTCATTTAAAAAAATAAGTACATTTTATACATACCTATCTCTACTATTATTTAAAAATGATACCCACCATCTTCTAGGTATGCGCTTTTTTCTTATATTTTTGAGTGAAAGATAACCACAACTTAATGTAACAAAGGCAGCTAAAGATGTATCAGAACTCGGGTCCACCTTCAATAAGTACTTGTCTATCTACTTGCACTTCCCGAAATAAACTGAAACTTTCAAGTAGGCACGTAGTGTGTACAATTTACTTGGACTCGGACAAGTATACTTTAACCACTAGCAATTGGAACACTTAATAAAATCTGAATTTACCGAGGGCATTCGAAAAGAGCCCGTTGTCTTTATCCAAACCATGGGACTTACCTTTTTGCATATTCAGAAACGCCCTGGTATTTTTAAAAATGCAGGTGTTCAGTTGCCCAAGTGAAATCATATATGTGAATGTATGGATATGTACAGATAAAGAACTAGAGGGTCCATTGGACCGCAAATTCTTTTTTACTGCGGCGGCATTTTGTTTGTTTCTTCATCTTCTTCTGAAGTGCTGGTGTACAGTCGATCAGTGAAATCGTGTACGAGGAAGTACGCGAGACTCTACTGATACTGGATACGGATCCACTGGACCATAACACAGCGAACACGTGTGCTTTCCTTGTGCTCTCTTCTTACGCACTTATTATACTCGAGCAGTGGTGTGTGAATGTGTATGCCATTTGTTTGTGCGATTTGGAAGTGAATTGGTTGTTAGAGTTATTATCCGTAATGATACGCCCATGGAGGACAAAGCGGCATCGCTCTTCACTACTTAAAAAGCCATTAAGTGTTTTTATGGCCGTTCCAACTCGGACTGGACAAAGTATACTTGCCAAGTATATTCCAAGTCAAGTAACTTGGCAAATCTCGCGTAGTGAGTAGCCGGCTTTACGAATGAATGCTGAATTGTTGTGAAGGTAAGAAAGAAGCACGCTTAAAATTAGAGCCGATATTAAAATAGTTCATAGCAATCTATACACCTTCATTTAAGAAATCTATATAGCACCAAATTTGTATCAAAAACAACTGTATGTTAGTATCAAAACCCGGATTAATGCCATCATCCATGAACACTAATAAACAATTATTGCTATGTATTAGCATTGTTAGGATAGATATGTGGTAAATTGCATTTCAAAATTAACAAATTAACACTTAGGTACAAAAGACATCTCAAATTTATCCCGTAAAAGCACCAAAATGACATGTAAACGGGAAATCCAGCGGGAACATGACGCTCAATGAAATTTACGAAATTCCTATGCGTCATCTCCGACTTACATCGCTTCCTTTACAGATTCCCGTTTCCTGCAGTAAGGAATGCAAGCAATCCCTGCAAAGGCGTCATTTCAAAAGCTGCGACTAAACGAAAGTAATTTAAAACTTTTACTGCTCATACCTCGCCGTTTCCAGTTGTATTACACAGCTCTTGAGGCTTATAAATTTCACTTTTTCTTGTTCCAGTTTACAACGAGACTAAAAGAAGGAACTGCAGTGATCAGGTGATTACGACCTTAAAGGTGATTATGTGAATTGCAAATAGTAATCTATCTCAGTTAGTACTAACCTGAAATTCAATAGATTTCAGTATGTAAATTTTTATTTATGGCAAAGGTCGGTGATTCATACTGAATTAAGATTTAAGGTAGAAATTTGATGGCGCTCTGAACATTTAATTAAAGAGAGCTAACGAAACCGAAACAACAAATCACAAAGCTGTTAAATGATGACGGAGAGGAGATACTGAGTTGGAAGAAATAATAAAAACGGTGGAAAAATATTATAAATCACTATACAAGGCTCTGAAAACACCACCACCAGGGAAATAAAAAAAATGGAGATGAGTAACATCGTAAGATTTTCTCATATGGCCGGACAAAATATTCATGGGAACATTACCACCGTTTTATAAAATAAATTTAATATTGACTATTAACATTTTCTCTTATTAATAAATATTTCCTTTGGTTGTTTGTTAGATGACAAAGGTTTCTGAAAAATGTTTTTGAATACAACTAACTTTACCGAAACGATAAATAAATTTACTTATATGCAATATAACAAGAAAAAATATCAATGTCCATACTTGGAAATAAGAATCCAATCATCGACCTGGAATGCATAAAAACAAATTTACTTGGTGGAGATGCAGTTAGACTGAACAACTACTACAAACCGATGCACTTAAGGAAGTGCCCTTTAGGGCAATTTTATATAAGAATGTTTCAAATTAAAAGGCATTATTAAACAGCTAACTTAAGTTATGAGATTTGGTATAAATGAACAAAATCGTATTAAAGAAAATTGTAAAACAAAATAAATATTCTTAAGAATAAAGTGCCCCTTATAACAATTTTATAAAAAAATATTTTCAATAAAAATTATACACATTTAATATGCTAATTCAAATATAAAATTTAGTAAAAACATTCAAAGCCCTTTTGAAAAAAAAATTGAGAAAGTGGAAATGTTCAATAATAGTGCCCTTTAGGGAGGTTTTACAAAAAAAAATCATTTCAAATACAAGTTGTAGCTATTAGTTAGGTCAGTTCAAATCTAAAATTTGGTGAGGATTGGTAAAGCCGTTTTGGAGAAAACAGTGGCCCTCAAAACGTACACAAATGCCAATATGTCAAATTCGAAAATCAGCACGATTACAATACTTTCTCTTATTATATGGATACCCCATATGAGAAAGTAAAAACAGAGTTATAGTTAGAAGAGTAGGATCTGAGGATATTCCTGAAATAACGACCACCGAGATAGAAAACGCCCTTAAACGCATGCGCAACAAAAAAGCACAAGGGGAAGAAAATGGCATTACTATGGAAAAGACAAAGTATAGGAGCAAATCTGTAATGGTTAAGATCCAAAGATTGTTTAACTATTGCTTGGATGAAACCAAAATCCCAAAGGAATGGTTTAACGCCATTGCAATTCTCATTGCCTTCAAAAACAAGCATGAAAAACATAGACCAATAAGCTTGCTATGAGCTTCTTATTGTTCTTATTAGATGTTTGGGATATCCCTGTTTTCCATGATGTTCCATACTTTTCTTTCATTTAGGTTATCGAAAGCTTCTTCTAAGTCTATAAAGCTGATGTGTGTCTCTTTATTAAATTTTTTGTGTTTTTCAATCACTTGTTGCAGTGTGAATATTCCATCTTTTTAGCCACTAGCATTGAAAATGTCGAAGATGACGAAGATTCCTGTAATCGTCAGTAACATGTGTTGTAGATTATACAACACTACGATGTGGAGTGGGGGAGGAGGAGGGGACGGACGACGTGCCACGGACACGTTATCCCGCGACGCTCGAATTTAATATACAACGTGCCCAACGTGTCACACTTTAATTGATGTTTAGAGACGTTCCTACGAAAGTTTGGATTTTAGAGTGTGTAAACATGAAGAGACTTGGAGTACGTCCGATTATTCAATTAGACTCTGGAGACATTTGAAGTGCTTTATGTGCTAATTAAACCTGTTGAGGTATTTGGAAGTAAGTAGGCAATGTAAACGCAAAGAATAGTGTTTACTCTATTACTAATTAAATTACGGATACAAAAAGTGTGTCTTCACTATTTGGCAAGTTCATAGAGACTAACAACGCATGAAACAGTTACCGAAAGTCAAGTACCGATAAGTACCTAACTGTCACTATTTCTAAGAAAGGACAAAAACAAACCAGATGTGCCCTTAAAATATCGTCCATAAATGTAGAGTTTTCTACTAACAATGTTGTCATACTCTAACAAAATCGCTTCACAATTATTGGTTCTGTCATTCGACCACGACCCACTAATTAGATTTGCAGCTAGCCGGAATATTTGCTTTGAATAAGTAACGAAAATTCATTGTAACAATGTGTTGTAGATTATATAATGCTGCGATGTGGAGCGGAGGAGGAGGGGCCGGACGACGTGCCACGGACACGTTATCCCGCGACGCTCGAACTTAGTATACAACGTGCCAAACGTGTCAAAATATAATTGACGTTTTAAGACGTTCCTACGAAGGTTTGGATTTTAGAGTGTGTAAACATGAAGAGACTTGGAGTACGTGGGATTATTCCATTAGACTGTGGAGACATTTGGAGTGCTTTATAAGTGCTAGTTAAACCTGTTGAGATATTTTGAAGTAAGGAGGCAGTGTAAAAACGCAAAGAATAGTGTAACTTTATTACTAATTAAATTACGGATACAAAAAGTGTGTCTTAACTATTTGGCAGGTTCATAGAAGACTAACAACGCATGAAACAGTTACCGAAAGTCAAGTACCCATAAGTACCTAACTGTCCCTAGTTCTAAGAAAGTACATAAACAAACCAGATGTACCCTTACAAAATCGTCCATAAATGTAGAGTTTTCTACTAACAATGTTGTCATACTGTAACAAAACCGCTTCACAATTATTGTTGCTTTCTTTCGACCATGACCCACTAATTAGTTTTGCAACTAGCCGGAATATTTGCTTTGAATAAGTAACGAAAATTCATTGTAACAATGTGTTGTAGATTATACAACGCTGCGATGTGGAGTGGGGGAGGAGGAGGGACCGGACGACGTGCCACGGACACGTTATCCCGCGACGCTCGAATTTAGTATACAACGTGCCAAACGTGTCAAAATTTAATTGATCTAGACGTTCCTACGAAAGTTTGGATTTTAGAGTGTGTAAACATGAAGAGACTTGGAGTACGTCGGATTATTCCATTAGACTGTGGAGACATTTGAAGTGCTTTCGGTACGAATTCCTCACCGGGATTCGCTAGTTTCTCCACGTATTTTTCTAAAATGAAGTCAAATCTGAACGGCATTCGGCGTCTGTTCGGCTACGTTCATCGGTGCAGCAGCGACGGCGACGCTAACAAATGCTCGTCGTTACGGGACCAGAAAAGCAGACTAATCCCCAGTTATGAGCCGTAAAGTGCATGAACCGCCACAATAGCGTCGGCTAATTTAATCGTCCCCATTTTTCAGCGCGATACGAATTTCGAAGCACGTGCAGCTCGACGAAAATTCGCCCCTCGGCGAAAAACAACAACGGAGACTAATTCGGCGACCGAGCTGTCGTCCAGTTATCAATCACGACGCGGAATTAATGCCCATTCGGCACGCTCCTCGTAGACAGAAACAAGTGGTCATTCCGGGTATTATGTTAGGAGGCTCGCACTTCCGCGCGGCGTAAGCGTCCTCCAGTTAAGTAATTGGCCCGGCGATAAATTTCCTCTCCGGAGAAGGAATCCCTCGTCTCTCGCATTTTTCTCGTAGGTTATCGAAACGTTTCACGTGTCGCGATGCGTAACTGTCATCCGAAATAATCGGATTAGCGGAGTTAACGAAGCGCCCAGTTACGATTCCCGAATTAACGCGGCCGAAAGGGTCGCGTAGCGAGCCGTCTTAACGCGTTTCCCGTACGCCCCTCGACCCGATTTATTAATTCGATTTCGTAGGTAGCGACACGCAGATTGTGTACTGTTTAACCCTCCGGAATGACGTGTCCGGCGCTAATTGCACTCCAGATATCGCACGCTACCCGCGTACGATCCGCCATTAAGTTTTAACTGGGCGCCTTCGCCAGATCGTTCTGTTGATTCTAGGACTATTAGGGATGGTATTCTCGCCCGAAATGCCTCTATAACGGCTTGCTCTCTCGGTCAACGACTGATTAAAATCAGTTTCCTTCGCCGGCTCAAAAAGTCAAACTCCATGCCTCTTATCCCTAAGAGCCAGGGGATAGGAAATGCCGGAAACAAATTGAGCCTGCCTGTCTCGTAGCACGACTCCTTCAGACCCGCGGGTCGGAACATATTCTCTATGCGACGTGGAACCTGCGATATGGCAAAAATATTTTCCACGCACCGAACGCAATCTAACCGGGAATCCTGCATTGATATGTAAATTCCGAGGGCATATACGAGTTCAGCATGCAAAACTCATGAAATTAATCAGATCACAAAATTGAAATCGTGAACGTGGAATTGCCCGTAACTAGAAACTTAATAGGCTGTGCGGCTAGGTCCAGGTATATCAACGAGATTCAAGCAAGAGAAAAGTTACACCCTTCTTCTTGGATCATCTCAATCATCGCAAAAACTATATGCGACAACAATAAAAAATCGATGATTTGAAATAAAATAAATTAATAAAATATCGACTTCTGTTGATTCAACACTCACGTTAAGCCTGACTTTCCCAATCACAGCTGTTGAGAAGTAAATTGTTTAATATTCGTTTTAATTTTTGGTTCCAAATGTTGAATGTTTGTCAACAAGGGAAATACACTTCAACAAGATTTATGGGCACCCACAGTCAGTTCGACAACCCTCTAAAGACGAGGAAAGTGACCTGGGTACCTGCTATTAGGGTTAGTGAAGAGTATTTACCCTCTAGAAGGTTTAGTTTTTAAAACTGTAAAAAAAGAGTCTGTTACGAACCACCAACCAGATCGGTCCATACACCATTTTCGTAACTAAAGCATTTATTGTGTATTAACGATTAAAGTCGAATATATTTAAGTAGATCACGGTTTGAATTACACCCTCCTACATGTCAAAACCAAAACAGTGCTTGACGTTGTTTATTAATTTAACAACGCGGACGGTAAACCACGTTCTTCAAAAAAGGGTTGCTTTCCACAACAACAGCGAAGTAAAATGTTGCTAATGACGATGGGCCCCCCAATAGACGAAATCTTGTCATCACACGTCGACAATCTTAGCCAATAGGAAACGACTTCCTGCCAAAATCCCTTATCATTCTTGGCGTTCCACACGACAAATTTTTAATGTTAGCAAATAAATGCGAAATAATTATGAACATTAACTGAAATAAAAAATGACTACACTCGAACGAAACATATCTAAGTATCTTGCAAATATGGCATCTACTGTTGTCCCACATCTTGTTGTACCGACATTTCTATCATTAGACATTTTTAAATTTAATTCTGCACTCCACAATGTAACAAGCTCTTTCGTTTCTCTTTTTGACGTGATATACGTCTTATAAATCCCAGAAAACATTGTAAACGCTAGACCCATGCGTGCGAGCTAGAGTGAGAGCGAGAACAATAGACAGAGATCGACCTTAGCGGTTGCCTTGCGACGCATCTATCTCTCTTCCATTGCAGCGTCCGTGTGAAAGCTCGATTTGACGATCAGCCCGGTTTGCGAGCGCGATCAAAAGAATCAAACTTTTAGAATGTAAGAATTAAAATCTTTATTGCCGCAATTGTTATTGTAATAGTAATAAGCAATGTTATGCACAGTAAATATTCAGATAACTTTATAAATAATAGTGTGCTGACTGCTGTCGCCGTCGTAGCTGACGACGGAGTGGAAACAGTGCAATCACCACAATCACCAATCAGAACGCGCGTAGCGCGTACCCCTTCGACCCCTTCCATCGCGCTCGCGCACCGAGCCGATCGCCAAATCGAGCTTTCACTCGGACGCTGTCGTGTAAAAGAGATAGATGCGTCGCAAGGCAACCGCCAAGGTCTATCTCTGTCTATTGTTGTCGCTCTCACTCTAGCTCGCACGCACGGGTCTGGCGTAACGTTGCAATGTTTTGTGAACCGGCAGGTAGCCGGCACATCGATATTTATAAGACGTATATCTCGTCAATAAAAACTCTGGTTTGTAAAAGTAAATCCTCCATTTAAACTTAAATTATTAAAGGTATATTACTATAAATATGTACGTAGATAGAAAATTCAAAAACACATCTAAAAAGAGTCCACTCAACGTGAAAAGTTACTTAATCATTACTTCATTCGTTGCCCCCTTTCAAGAATTTGATCAATACTACTCATTCCCCTTTTTGAACGTATAATTTTTCTTTCATATATTCTTACTTTCTTCACCATTTATTTCTACTTTCGCTTTTTTTTCATACATGACTATCATTACATTTCAAAACGTCTTCCACTCTATTTGCATATTCCTCAGTCAGTCTTTCGCCTTTCACCTCCTTATACCTACTACGGTATTGTCCATAGGAACGATATGTTACAAAGGAACGATCCTTTCTAGCACCTTGACAGGCACGGGGAAGACAAACTTCCCACACGATACGGCAAAGTAATTAATAGATTTGTTGTTTGCGGATTAACGGATGCATGAAAGTTCAAAGTTCCTGGCTCATTTGAAGGATTTTAAGGCTGTGATTCTTGTTATCCGGAAGTGGTAAGTTATAATTAACAGCTAGAGTAAGAGATAAAATTTATGTTATATTTACGGCACGGTTAAGTTTAGCAAAGAAGAGGTGTGGTACATCATGAAAAGACATTTTAACCCTAGCAGTACCAAGGGAGGGTTAAAAAATACCCACAACATTTTATATTATCTAAAGTTCTAGCAAACCCTCTTCCCAAAAATCCCTAATAATTAGTAGTTGTCAGACTATTACTGCTCTATTAGATGCCATAGTAGGCATTTGGATAATTTAAATAATTTCCTCTTAATATTAAAGAAACCTTTACGTTGGACAATAAATAACACCCCCTCGGTCCAATCTGAATCTGATAATATTTATTGCTGCCCAGAAGTTTAACGTACGATATCTTTTTACGGTTGTGACAGTAACTCCATGGAAAATATACTTGATGTTGAGCACTGATACTGCTCCTATATCTCGCCCTTCTGCTTACTACCCGTAAGTCGAGGAACGACGGTTCGATAGAAGAAACAGCCGTTTGTAGACAAAGTAACCTTTTTTCTTTAATCTGCTTCTTTACAAAATACGTCAAGCTTTATACATAAACAAAATTGCTAATATGTCATGTCTCATTATCGATCAAAGCACACTATATAACAACATAAATACATAATATAAAACATAAAACACATCAGTTTCCCACATCCTCCCACCTGAAGAATATTTAGGAAATATGATTCAAAATAAACTACAAATATCGTTTTGGCATTCTCGACACTCTACCCACGCGCGTTATCATAACAGATGCGTTGTCTTTCACTTCCGTACTAGAGTCCTCTGTCTTGCAGGCGTTCGTCTCGACGTTGGAGGCCTCTTCTTCTTCACCTACATCGTCAGATGTCCTGTTGCTGGCTGAGGAAGATTCGATCCATTCCAGTGGGAAAAGTCTTTGTATTGGTCTCACCAAATATCCCTTAGCCGTCTTTAGTTTGACTACTCGCGCACACTTGTCTTTTCCCATCAATAGCTCTGTAACTCTTCCCAATGGCCACCTAATCCGTCTATCTTTATCGTTTCCAATAAGAACGACATCTCCTACTTGCACCGGTCTCCCACTGCTCTTTTGGTGGAACAGCTTCAACGTTCCCAAGTATTCTGAGCGAAATCGCCGACGTAGAGTCTCCATAAGGTTCTGCTGATGACGTAGCTTACGTGACAAGGAGTTTCTATTGACAGCGTCACAATCTGGCACACCATGCTCTGCGTGTTCTAATAAAAACATAGCTGGGGTCAGCGCCTCTGCCTCTCCCGCTTCTCCGGATATGTAAGTGAGTGGTCTGGAATTCACAATGTACTCACAATCCGCAAGCACAGTTAAAAGGTCCTCGTAGTGCAAGCTTGAACGTCCCAATACCTTCCTTAATAGTTGTTTCAACACTCCCACCAATCGTTCCCAGAATCCGCCCCACCAGGCCGCTGTTGGTGGATTGAAACACCATTTGATTCTGGTCACCGCTGTATCTCGCAGTAGGTGATCCCAGGTAAGTTTAACCTCCCACAATTTTTGAAGTATCAGCTTAGGAATTAAGGTCACTGGACACGTAAATCCTATTGGAACAAACACTCGTTGTGCCATAGAAAGAATCTTTCGTTTAGTTACTGGGCCTTCCAGATCATCGTCTTCAATAAAATCGTTACTGATCCTTAACACATCTCTACCAGGATGCCACTCGAGTCCCAGAAGCTGCATCCACGCCTCGTCCTCATTGGTGCTCCTCGTGAACTCCCACCCTCTTAAGTCGAACTGCGCCTCTTGGAGGGCTAACTTGGCTTCTTTTATGAAGGTATTAAGGTTATCTTCACCTGAAACACTAGTCACACAATTGTCTACATAAAAACTGGTCAGCAGTTTTTGAATAGTAACACTAGAGTAAGGTTTTGTTCTTCGCTGGCACTCCCTCAAGCACATATCCAAATGACGTTCCAAAACTGCAGCTAGCAAAAATGGACTGCTGCTCACTCCGAAAACCACACGTCTATGTCGATAAGTCACTTCTTTGCCATGGTCACGAATCCACAAGAAGCGTAGGTAATCTCTGTCATCCGGGTGAACGCTTATTTGTAAGAATGCTTTCTTTATGTCGGCCACGACACCAATTCTCTCTTCTCTAAACTTTAATAAGACATTCAGTATTAATTCAATCAAGTTAGGTTCCTTTTCCAGGCACTGATTTAACGAAGGTTGATCCTTCGAATGAGAGGAAGCATCAAAGACCGGTCGGATTTTGGTAGTGCTGCTATTGGGTTTCACCACCGCACGATGAGGAAGATAGTGACAGCTTACCTCAGCTCTCGAGTCACCTACTTGTTCTATCACCCCGTCGACTAACCACTCCTTGAATATCGCACCATACGCCTCGAACAGATTCTCGCCTCGTAGTCTTCTCGTAGTATAATCCAATCTCTTCTTGGCAGTGGCGTAATTCTCCGGGATAGGGGGGTGTCCATCTAGCCAAGGAAGTCGCACCTCATATCGCCCCTCCTCGTCACGAGTGGTCGTCTGTGTGAAGAACTCCTTAGCTGCTGTCTCCATTTCCAGGCGTGACTGCTTCCCTGACGTCTCTCTTATTCCTAACACGTCGAGTTCCCACAGACTTGCTAATGGGGCGTCTTTGACCAACAACGAAGTCACTGTATTTGCCAAGGTCAAACCACCTTTACAACTAGGCACTTTACCCATCAGCGTCCATCCGAGTACAGTCTCCACAGCTACCAGGCCACACTGCAAAACTCGTACATCACCTGTATACAGCGTGCCGGCTACATCTGCTCCTATCAGCAGTTCAATAGGGCCTGTCTGCCCTGTGTCCGACAGTTCGATGCACATGTTGGTTAATTCTTGTGTCCAAGGTCCACGGAAAACTGTTGACACTCCATTACAAATTGTCGCTTGATCAAACGCTTCGATGTTACTAGTGAAATTGTTTCCGCTGACTTCTAGTTCATATCGATTATGTTCGTAGACAGCCTCCGTTCCTCCAAATAGGCAATGTACCAGCTTGTCCCTTCCTTTAATGACGCACCCCAATTTCTCTGCTGTAGACCGCAAGACATAGGAGCGTTGTGAACCCGTATCAATTAGCGCTCGCACTCTGCGCCTTCCTGCGACACCTCGGATTGTTATGTACAGGGTTTGCAAGAACACGTGGGTACTCGTCTGGTTAGTTAAGGATTGTTCTCGTCCCACCTTGTCCGTTTTCTCTTCCACCCCATCGTTCGAAACCGGTTTATTTATCGGAAGTTCATGGCACATCAAGGTAATATGGGATTTGCCACAAACGACGCACTTCATTCTGGCTTTGCATTTTTTCGACTGGTGCCCCACTCTTACACAGCGGAAACAGGCACGTTTTTCCATTAAAATTTTCTTCTTCTCATCCATGGAGTACTTCTGGGCCTTAAAACACGATTCGCTGTCATGCGATCTGTCACAGAAGACACACTTCTGGGAATTAAAGTTTAGCAGATCTGTAGCAGTGGCTGCAACACTCGGTCCGGCAGTTAATCTCTCTGTCCGTGCAGAATCACCAGATCGACGAGTAGCTGAAGAAATCCAGAAGCCTTCCTTGGCCAGCTTAATTCGTTGCTCATTTTCCACCTCATTTTTTAGAAACTGCATCAGACTATCTAGGCGCTTCTCCAGGTTGACGTCTCCTTTAGAGTCCAAACTTGTGCTGGACTCAGCCAAATTCGAAACATTACACCAGGACGATCGTTGCCAAACTCGTAGTAATTCATCGGGAAAGCAGGATTCTATTAGAGGAAACAGCATGGCCGAATATTTTTCCGCAGTAATACCCAAAGTTTCCAAAGCACGCAGTTGTGTCTCAAGTCTGTCATACAGTACGTGAAGTTCCAACTTTTGATGAGATGAGGTGTTCTTCAAAACCAGCTTCAGAAGCTCTCGTACATACACCTCGATTTGAAGCTCCTCTCTGCCAAACCGCGACTGCAGACTGGCCATCATCTTTCCATAGTTTTCGCTCATCGCCGGGTAGCTCTCCACCAACTGTCTCGCCCTACTGTTCGGCTCCGTCGCCTGTATGAGATATTCGATTTTGTCATGGTCGTCTATCTCGGGATCTTCGTGGATTTTCCGAAACTGAGCCCAGAACGTCAACCAGTCTTTGACATCTCCACTAAAACATTTGAACTGGATTGTAGGAAGCTTGAATTTACGCTTCACTATTGGCAGTTCGTCTTGTTCTTGAGCTTTCTGGCTTATCCTGTCTACTCTGCTCTCCGTTGGGTCGTCCAACTCGTCATACCGAATCTTGAAATCCATGTACTTAGCAGAATATGAGTCACATGCGCCAATTTCCTCAATGAGCTCCTCTTCTTCCAGCGATTCACACATATGGTCGCGAAGTTGGGCGTCTAATACGTGCAGCTCCTCCAATTTAGCACTAAGCATGTTCAGACTGACCAGGAATTGACGTTTGTCCACCTCCTCGGCCTTCCAAAGCGCTTCCAGCTCGTTTACCTTTCGGGTGAACAGCATACGTTGAACACTGCGATTCTTTTTCACTTTGTCTAATTGTCCGGGCATCTTGTCGTCACAATAGTCCGCTTCTTTAGTTTCTTCTACCAGGGTCCTGTCACGGTCGCCACTAATGTTGAGCACTGATACTGCTCCTATATCTCGCCCTTCTGCTTACTACCCGTAAGTCGAGGAACGACGGTTCGATAGAAGAAACAGCCGTTTGTAGACAAAGTAACCTTTTTTCTTTAATCTGCTTCTTTACAAAATACGTCAAGCTTTATACATAAACAAAATTGCTAATATGTCATGTCTCATTATCGATCAAAGCACACTATATAACAACATAAATACATAATATAAAACATAAAACACATCAGTTTCCCACACTTGAACGTAAACTCATCCAACCTGTAGCTGCAACACTATCTCAATCTGGAAAAGGACGATGTCGTTCATGTTGCAAGTTAGCAAAATCCAAAAACGAAAAGACCAATAAATTAACAAAAACCACCATAGTATGTTCAAAATGTCAATTGTGGTAAACACAGTAAGAAGTCTAATGTTTGTGAAATCTGCGATAACGCCAATTATACTGAAGCTGAAGAATCCGAGTAAATTAGAATTTCTTTATGTGTTCAAACTTTTGTAGTATGTTTTAAGAATATATTTTATTGTTTGCAAAAGCAATATTGTTATTTTAGTTTTAATAAAAACTTATATTTTGATTAAAATATGTGTGGACATTTATTAACCCTCCCATGGTCCTCGATGTTTTCAAAAAAGGTTGGTCCTGCTAGGGTTAACTTACGCATTTTTTTAATCTCCTCAATGTTACGATGGTTAGCCGATTAAAGTTAAACCAAAGCTTCGAAAAGCGAGAATTGAACCACCCCCTTCCCTGGGATAAGAATTCCGAACTGTCCTCCAAACAAGAAAATAAATAAGGGAATTAAATCCGCCTTAAACTGACTCAATCGAGTTACGACGTTTGTCCGTGGCACGTGTCGCGAAAAATAAACGTTAACAGGACATTGCATCTGAGTGCTGCGAAACGCCGGCATAGAGCTCGGACCGTAATCCCTCCGACGTTATTGTTTACCCTTATTACTCGTAAAATCCTTCATTACGGCCGTTCAGTCCTGATTCCGGCTAATAGGAACCGATACGACGAGGCCGCAAAACGCAAGCTGTGAAATTATTTCATAACAGCGGATTTCGAAAGGCCCTAATGGTGCTTTTAGGGAAAAATACCGACGTAGCTGCATCGGGAGCACGAGGGGATGATTAAAGGGAGAATGTCGTACAGCGTCTGACTAGACATTAACTAGACCGCTAACCGACCGAGCGCAGTAAAATTTTAATTTAAAACTGGTGCTTTATTATGCAGATAAATTTTAATATCCAGCCTGCAACCGCAGCAATTACGGCACTCTTTTAATTACTAATAACAGATGCTGTTTATAATTTAAAATGAAAAGGAGGATGCGTCAGAGACACAAACTTTAAGATCCAAGGAGATCTTTACGCTTTATCATTCCGGATTCTATCTCGCGCCCCCTCCTCGGTAACATGAAGGCGGGCTGGCTGTGATTCGAATTCAAATAAAGAGGGAGTACAAAGCCTAATTTTCCGATTTCGCACTGTAATTCTACAGAGGTAGACCACGCCTTTGCCGATGTTCCGATGTTGATGATCTCCCGGAGCACGTGCTGACAGAGGAGCCGGCACATCGGCAACAAAGCGCCCCAGAAGAGAAAAGGAAAATAGAGGGAACGTCGGAAAGGGTGCATAAAAATGTGCATCTCTCCGCTACGTGGTGCGAATTGATGATTTTGGGGAATTCATTTCGGGCCCCTGTTGCCGGCTCCTTCGGAAGATAGACGTCCGTTGCGAACCCTCCGAGGACCGGCCGGAAAGGAATACGACGTCATCGCTACGAACTCATTCTTAAATTAGGTTGAGGGTGTTCGGCGGATTCTCACAGGGAAACGAGATTCGAAGCCTTTCCCTCATCAATTCATCGATTTGTATGCAAGTAAGTGTCTGCCCTCGTCCTTTGAGATCTGAATATATAAGACAATCTATGATACAGTTCAAATTATTACTCTAAAAGGATCAACAGGAGAAATTACGGCATACATTGCTACAAACCCATATTGCGTTTATTGACTATGAAAAACTTGGATCGGGTAAATAGAACCACTTTTTGGAAAACTACGGATAGACTAGACTAGGTTATGGTAGACACCTAATTGAAGTGATATATAGTTTATATTATAACACAGACATCGTGATAAACACTAGAAAAGACAGGCCAGAGACAATAACAATCAACACAGGCGTTAGACAAGGGTGCAGTCTGTCAACAACCCTGTTTAACATATACATCGACGATGTCATACAACAATGGAAACAAGAAACTAACTCTGCAATAAGGTTGACATCTACTACTAATTGTATAAATATAATACTGTTTGCGGATGACCTAACACTTTTACAGAAAAGAGAAGACGACTTACAAAAAGCAATTTACCGCTTAAATCAAGTATGTAAGAACTATAATCAAAAAATATCTGGACTTTTATAGGAAAACAATATATACGCTCCAAGACTATACCAAACAAAGTGCCCATACAACTGGTGTTACATTTTAATTTTCTAGGGTGTGACATAAGCTACGAATATGAAAGTATAAACACCAAATGATGTGTGGAACTATACAACGAACACTACAAAACAAGACAAGTAAAGAAACAAGAATTAAATTCTATATGGCAGCACCACCAGTATGGAAGCGAAACTTGGGCACTACGGAAACAAGACATACAACGTATAAACTCCGTTGAAATGAAGAGTTTAAGAAAGACAAAAAGTTGCCCAATAATAGACAATATACGAAATGAAGAAATAAAGGCCAAATTTAACATGTTCTTAGTGAATGACAGAACGCAACATAACTCAATAAAATGGTGACAACATATTGAAGGAATGAACGATGATAGGTTAGCTAAACAAGTAGTACACTACAGACCAAGAGGAAGAAGAGGCGTGGGTAGGTCCAGAAGAAGATGGCAAACATGAACACGGAACAGGCTGCAAGCCAAATCCTTGAAGTGTAGAAAAAGAAGAAGAAGAAGAAGAAGAAGGTACACTGCTAATTGACCTAAAAGTTAAGTTAAAGTAGTTTAGAATATTTGGTATGGTTATCGCACAGAAACTAATATGAAGGGAGCCAGAAAGAGTGTACAAACTAGAATACGTGAGAAACACCCAAGGACGTTTTATGTGCCCCATAATACGTTCCACAATTAATTCTAAAACCATTGGGTGCTGCTACGTAGCCAAGTGGAGTGCAACAGTTACCTATAACTCTAAACTTTGGAGACGTCTTTGACGATTCCAAATAATAAAGCAGACTAACTTCAATTTAAAGCAACGGTAGATTATATTGACAATTGCAAGTTAATAGAAGGTGCAATCATTTCATCTCGTATCATCTTTAAAATAAATTCATTCCTTTAGATTAGAAGCTACTGTGATTTATAAAGATAGATCAGGTTCTTTATCCAGAGTTCATAGTTTCAGAGATCAGAGCTCACTCTTGTAATTTTTCGGTTCTTGAAAATTTTCTTAAAATGTGCCCCAAAAATGTCGTAAATTTATAATATTTATTCCACTGTCGAATAAATGTATTAAATTTTGATAACGTTTTTTTTAAATCTTCTCTAATAGGTACATTACAATTATTGTCATTTTTCGGTTTTGGAAATTTTCTAAAAATCTAGTGCAATAATTATTTCTAAACTTTGAATATTAAATTTATTCTACTGTCCAATGTGTGTAATAAAGATTTGTAATATTTTCCTCCAAATCTACATCAAAGGGCATTTTACACTAGTCATTTTTCGAATTTTGGGAATTATTCTAAAAATTTATGTATAATAGTTTAGCAACATATGGGATAATAGCATGGGGATCACCCAATAAAGCACATATAAATATGTTACTGTCTATACGTGATAAAATTATTAAAATAGTGACAAATAACAATGCATCTAGTCTGCCACTACCAATTAGAAAGCAATTTATTTTCAGATCTGTTATGTACCACCATGAATCTCTGAAACAAAAATATATAGATAAATTGAAAAAAAAACGAGAAATAATAATATTGGTTTAACTAAAGTATTCAAAGAAATTGGTAGAAAATCTTATATTTATACAGCTACTTATTATTATAATAAATTAAATAACGACCTTAAATTATTGCATTCCAAAAAATTTTAACCTGTATTGAAAAAAGCTATATATTCTCTAAGTATTTCGGAGGAAGAATTATTTATCGAATAACTTAATAAAATATGAACAACACAAAAATAAAGAAAATAATATAAAAAATGAACAAGTGAAAAAATAAATCGCATTGATTGTGAAAAACGGCACACTTTAAATTTAGATTTAAGTTTTAGTTTAAAGATTAAAGATAATTAAGTTTTTTGTAACCCAGTCTGCGTACAGCTGCTTGGCAGCTCTGCAGCGTGCTTGTAGTTAGTTCTGTAAAACTACAGCGCCTTGTATTTTACTGGGAATAAATTCAAATTCAAATTCAAATATTTTTTCTAAACTTTGAAAGTTTTCTCTACTATGGACTATGTATAATAAAATTTAATAATATTTTTGCCAAATGGTTTCTGAAAGGCACTTTACTGTTGTCGTTTTTCGGTTTTTCGAAATCTCGAAATGCGCAACAAGAATTGTTTTTAAGCTTTGAATATTTATTTCATGATTTAATGTGTATCAGCAAGTTCAACAACATTTTTGGCTAAATCTTCCCTCAGGGAAAATTTAGCTACAGTTTTTTAGATACAGTTTATTAGGAATTTTCTCTAAATTCGATCCAAGAATTTTTTAAACAGTAAATATTTATTCTACTATCGAACATTTCTAATAATCTCCACTTTTTTAATAGTGAAATATTTTAGATTTTCCGAGTAACAATTCATCCTACTTTACAAGGAAAAGCGCTTAAAACAAACAGATTAGCGAAAATATCTCAAAATTGGGCCGTTTTCTTTTTGACTTAACCTGTTAACGTGAAACCGTTCTCCTCTCCCTTAGGATTTTCAATAAGCTACATTTGCCGAATTATCGCAGAGAATTGTTACGTTATTAACATACCTCACCATACACCATACAACACTTGAAATATTGCCATAATTAAGAGGGGTTTTAGCAGGTTTAAACTACTGGATCCAGCTCCCTTAATTTACGTACTTCGTGCCACTAACGGCTAATTAAATAAATTTATTATCTAAATTTAATGTAATTTGCGTGTATGTGTGTGTAGCTCAGGCATGCACATTCCTTAATTCCGCGTTCGATTACACATCTAAAAAGACAAAAAGGAAGTATAACTAATTCATGAAGACGAAGAAAAAGGACCGTTCCATTGTTTCGATAAGTTAAAACAAGGGGATCCCTAACACCGAGAAATGACTACGCCGGAGAAAAGTCACGATCTAATGAATAATCCCGAAATTGCACCGCCTCAATTTACTTAAATCTCCAACCGATACGAAGCAGCGCCCCGAAGCCAAAAGTCCCTTCGAATTCCTCATTTCATACCCGAAAACGTCCCTTTTGTCGAGCTGATTGTTTGACAAAGTGATAATGCCTCCTCCTCCTCCATCCTCATCTACTCGATTTAAGCTCTTTCGCGTCTCGCGTCACAACTCGAGACTCACTCGCGAAATTTTCTTAAATAATTCAAAGAGGTGTTCGTAAATTAGCGCCGAACAGCTTAATCCCGGTGCGCCGCGTACGTTATTATTCGGAACCCGAGAATCGAATTTGCATCCGTTGACATAATAGGAAGCAACATCATTACCGAGTAATCGGTTGGCTGGATTGTGCCAGAACACACAACATTTCCCGAATTGCCTAATTTAATTAAGAGCTAAGTGCATACACGGCTCGGCATTATATTGACTTACGAGTTGCTTTTATTGGCACGGGTAAATTAGTTAAAATGACTGACGTTGAACCAGGTAGAACTCTTCATAAATCTGAATTTGCATTTCTCGTGAGGAATATAGCATTACGAGGTAAGAGAACGCGAGACGAATTTACTCCGTACCAGAAAGGCCATTAGAATGGGATTCAATGTGCGTAATGGAAATTAAGATTAAATGTGAAACCCAAATTAATGAGTATCTTAATGTTTGCACATATTTCGTTTAATAACCAGATTCTTGGATCAGTTGCTTGGGAAAAATATCAGATTATGAAAAAGTCTTCAGGACAAAGTGCATGTGAATGTTTCTGGATAGCTGACCCCATTTCAATCCATTTTTAGGAAAATTACTTAAATTTTTTTTTAAATCCAGATTAATGCATCAGTTGCTGGGTTAAAAATTGTTTCCGAAAAATTGACTGGAAGATTGGTTTACTGAAAATTATTTCCTTTTATTAACTAATTTAACTTAATAACCAACTATTATAAGCCATTCGAAACCCAAATTAATGAGTGTCTTAATGTTTGCACATATATTGTTTAATAGCCAGATTCTTGGATCAGCTGCTTGGATAAAATCTCAGATTATGAAAACTAACTTCAACATCAGTCCTCTGGACAAAGTGCATGTGGATGTTTCTGGATAACTGACCCCATTTCAAATCATTTTTGGGAAAATTAAGTCTTATTTAAGTCTAGATTAATGCATCAGTTGCTGGGTTAAAAATTGTTTCCGGAAAATCGACTGGAAGATTGGTTTACTGAAAATTATTTCATTTTATTAACTAGTTCAACTTAAGAACCAACTATTATAAGCCATTCGAAACCTAAATTAATGAGTGTCTTAATGTTTGCACATATATTGTTTAATAGCCAGATTCTTGGATCAGCTGCTTGGATAAAATCTCAGATTATGAAAACTAACTTCAACATCAGTCCTCAGGACAAAGTGCGTGTGAATGTTTCTGAATAACTGACCCCATTTCAAATCATTTTTGGGAAAATTATGTCTTATTTAAGTCTAGATTAATGCATCAGTTGCTGGGTTAAAAATTGTTTCCGGAAAATCGACTGGAAGATTGGTTTACTGAAAATTATTTCATTTTATTAACTAGTTCAACTTAAGAACCAACTATTATAAGCCATTCGAAACCTAAATTAATGAGTGTCTTAATGTTTGCACATATATTGTTTAATAGCCAGATTCTTGGATCAGCTGCTTGGATAAAATCTCAGATTATGAAAACTAACTTCAACATCAGTCCTCAGGACAAAGTGCGTGTGAATGTTTCTGAATAACTGACCCCATTTCAAATCATTTTTGGGAAAATTGTGTCTTATTTAAGTCTAGATTAATGCATCAGTTGCTGGTTTAAAAATTATTTCCTGAAAATTGACTGGAAGATTGGTTTACCGAAAATTATTTCCATTTATTAACTAATTCAACTTAATAACCAACTATTATGAGCCATTCGAAGCCCAAATTAATGAGTCTCTTAATGTTTGCACATATTATATCGTTTAATAGCCAGATTCTTGGATCAGTTGCTTGGGTCAAATCTCAGATTATGAAAACTAACTTCAACATCAGTCCTCAGGACAAGGTGCATGTGAATGTTTCTGGATAACTGACCCCATTTCAAATCATTTTTGGGAAAATTATGTCTTATTTAAGTCTAGATTAATGCATCAGTTGCTGGGTTAAAAATTGTTTCCTGAAAAATGACTGGAAGATTGGTTTACTGAAAATTACTTCCTTTTATTAACTAATTCAACTTAATAACTAACTATTATAAACTCATTAACTAATATCACTAAGACACATATTGGACTGATTTCCACTACATGGAAACAAACCATAGTGATGTAATATATCTACTTCCTTATTAACATAGAAGCTGAAGAAACAAAGATTTTGTTCAATGTGTCACTCGTTACTTAAACATTTCCAAAGCAGAAGTTACAGTAATGTTAACCATAGTTTATAATTTCTGAACATAAAATGAGTACCTACTCAAATTTCGAAAAAACTGGTGAGAATTGCAACTTTAGAAGATCTGTCTTCAACTTCGAAAGAACGTCAGTTACAGGACGTCCAACAGGTGCCACTCGGCTGATAATAAATAAATAATTGATCTAAAACTGTTTTTATAAAAATATATTAAACGAAAAATTAGAAATGTCCATTTTGTTGTTGTACAATTAGTACAAAATAAACTAATAAGACGAACATGTTGCCTTGTAAATATTTATATAAATAGTTTTTGATTAATAACGTTTAGAAAACAATTACTGAATATTTTTTGGAGTAATTTATCCAACCTTTAAATTTAAATTTCGTAATCTAACACACTAGTCCACTATTACGAAACAAGTGTAATATTTATTACAACATTTCAAGTTTTGAATATAACTCGGCAGTTTCCAGAAAAATGTACTTACTCTATTCTCGTCGCTCTATTAAGATCTTAAGTACCAAAATATACACTACTAAGAAAACTTGTGTCTTATTAACTAATCTTCCTGTAAGTTTCCCAGGAACAAAACTTTTAACTAAGCCCCTGATCCAGTTTCTTCAGTTTCGAGATATTTTCCAAAAATGAACTCTATTCAAATAGCTGGAAAAACAGTATTTAACCCTAAAGCACACAAACTATCAGGTAACTCGGTATAATTCTAATTAACTCATTTGCCAACAGTTTGAGAAAAATTTTACTTTTTTAGAATTGATATCGAAAAATTGCTCAGCTTTAAATAACCCCATAAAGGCAGCTTACATGCGAATATCGGAACAAGTAATACATAAAGCAGAATATTCCCTCATATATGTAAGTATGTGTGTATGTCCGGATAATGTTAGGTAGGTACTCACCGATTACATGGAAACTCGATACTTTGACAGCTTCGGTCCCAAATAGGTACAGGTAAAAATTCGGAAAGCACGAATTTCGAGTAGTTACACACAGGAAACTCTGCACGCATATAGCTTAACCTCCAAGAACTCCGACTTACCTGAAATAAAATTAAATCGAAATTAGTTTTGTCGGATTTACTTACAGGTACTTCTTGAGAAGTCAGAATATTTAACCTCCGCGCAAGTATAACTTAATGCTCCCGATACACCCAATCCCACCCACCCAATCACCGATAAAATGTAATAACTCAAGTAGTGTATATAGTGGGAAAAGAATGCACTTTAATGACTTTATGATTTATTACAAATAGTTTGATACTAGATAGTATCTAGATACTGGTCTATCTAGATACTGGTACTATCTAGGTACTAGATAGTGTGTAATGTTGAAAATAACAGGCCGAGTGGTATAAATTATCATGTGACTTAGGAACTATGACACGCGAGTGGCATACAATGTTTTATCCAACAATTGGAAGAAATCGTGTTTTTTATGAGATAATAATTATTAATAATTAATAATAATAATAATTAATAATACCATTTTTTGTGATTTTGTGTTTGTGATCAAATCAAAGCTACTTGCGTTTCAGTACCCTATAAATGTTGTTTGTTGGATTGCCACAGGCAATAAATAAATAAATGAATAAATAAATAAATAGAATACTACTTTAGTTTATGAACGTGAGTTATAATCTATAACTTGCTAGTGAGTGATATCACAACACTAGTGTGTTATTGATAATTTACTTGTCTAAAATGATATTAATAAAGACAGTCATAACTGCCATGTGTTGGATAAAAAATATGTTTCTCTGGCTTAATGTAAAATAACTTGACATTAAGTAGAATGAAACAAAAAAGGTGTATCGTTCAAATTCAAATAATACTTGATTTCAGATTTCCAATAATGTGTATAATTAATCAGAGATACAATACACGTATTAGTTAACAATAGTAGTTTGAGATGTATCAAAATGGCTATTTAAATGTAAACATCTAATTACAATGCAATTTTAATTGTATGGTGAACAGGTAGGTACTACTCAAATCGTCTGTAATTGCCTATTGTTTATCTGACGACAAATTCCAAATACATCTTAAGACTTACATACAAATTACTGTGATTTACAGAAAAATTCAAAAACTGTCTTAACGTTATCAGGACAGTATTCACTTTAAAATCACTAAACTAATTGGATATGTTACATTTACTAACCCAGGTAATAGAGAATTTTCGTGCTATTATGTTGCATAGCAATCCACTTTTTTCTAATTTTTCCACTATTTTTTAAATATCCGGTAGATATTTAAAACTTGAATTACGGCAAGTATTTAGCTTTGGGTAATTTGTTATAACTGTTATAAGCAAAAATAACCGAAAACGTGACTTGGTATTTTGGTTAAATCGTGAAAAGTATTGAGCAAGTCGTGATAATGTAAATGACACCTATAAGACAATTAAAAAGCCTTTAAAACTGTGATTTGTAGACTTCATTGGATCATTTTTAAAGGAGAAAACCGTGAAAAATGATAAAAAATTACTATTAAAAAAATCATACCTTAGCTAATTTTTAATATAACGAGAAGATATTACGGGAAATGGGACCTTATTATGCCTACTTCAAACAGAACCAAAATGACAATTATAGCATTAGCAGTTTTTGCAAAGTTGTAATACAAAGAAATTATGAAATATTTTACAAGATGCATAGTATTAACTGTGATTATCCGATTTTAATTTATCAAGCGAATTCGAATCTCGATTCGTCTATATTCGATTTTTGGAAAAAGTCAATTTAACTTGCTAACAGTGTTTCCGAATATTGAGTGAATCTGGTGAATCTTTATATAGTGAAACCCCTATATAAAGTAGACATAGTAATCAAATTACTTTCCTTTTTGTTAAATTAAGACACATGATTTTTTTAAATGATAAGTTTTCATGGATTTTCCTGATTTCCTAGGTTAAAAATGGTCCAAGCAAAGTCTGTGGAACAACATTTTGAAGGATTTTTAAGTATCTACAAATGTCCCATTATTTTATCCCATTTCCCGGCTTATTTTGATTTAAAAATTTCTTACCCCTTAGAAGGGGTGGTTTCCACCCCTAGGGAAAAAGCACACTTCGGCACAAATTCAACTTTGAAGAACGTTATAAATACTACACAAATCCCAATTTTCAAAGAAATCGACATTGTTTCCCAAAATTCCACGCGAAAATGGCTGATGACTGGACTACATCCTTTTTTTACTCTATTACCTGCTGCATAAACATTAATAAAACATAAAGGAAAGTTACACTCCCAATTAAATCTCTAAAGGTATCTGAATGCTACGAGCAACAAAAACGTTAAGTGCAACATAAAATGAGTGAAACTTAACAACCCCTATCAGTTAATGAAACGACCTCCAGCACATAAAAGTGGCATGCAAATGCTTTTACAACCGTTGCATTCTGGCTTTTTAAACACACTAATGACTTTGTATTACAAGTTGATTAGTTTACTTGTAATCGAACAATGTTAGAAAGTTTCAACCGCAATACTTTTTAGGCGACAATGTGAAGCGCGCTCAGTCTCGAATCTCTAATATCATAAACATTTCGAAGTCGCTCCATATTATCTCCGTCAAGTGGCGACCCGTTTTACACCGAACAACCTCTCGCCGCAAACGCAAACATACATGTTTCGGAATACTTGAAATACATTCACGTTACCGCAGCCAGGAATTTAGTTAGAAATTTCATTTCATTCGGTTCATTAAGAACAGGAGTGAGCACCGTCCTATTCCACACTGAAATATACGCTACTAGTTGTATTAATTAATGCAACTCACTGTATAAATAGCCGTTTCCTATTTCGAATTTTGTTTACGGGACGAATGCGACATCCTCGTTTGATGTTCCACGCTATTATCTCCCGGGTTATTTTGTTTGCGTTAATACGAAATTGAAATGACCGTTACGTTCGGTTAATTACTACGAATGTTGCTTGATTCGCTAAATTTGTTACATTTTCGTTCAATCCAAAGAAATTTGGCATTAAGAGCCTCTGCTGAAAGCACAGATCATTAATATAACTAGACCCGGTGTTCCCATTAGAAACTGATGTTTGTTTACATGCCAAGATAGCTGATAGGCGCGGCGTAAAGGGGGGAGGAAATATGGCCGCCGTTGACGAATTTTGACAGCGTACAAAATAGGCGTATCGATAATAAGGAGCAGAAAGGAAACAAAATTAAGAAAATAATTTATTTATTTATTTAGATCAACGGGCAATGAAGCCCTTTACATGCTTGGTAACAAAGGTGCGAAATAGGTGACAAATGAAGTATAGAAGGACATAGATTATCAAAATCATCATGACAGTAAGAATGCATACAATAAGTATAGTCTAAAACCCATCTGTCAGAAATTTGCTTTAGATTTACATAAGAGGTAACCGCAATGTTTTTACATGAATACCTCGGGAATAATGTCTAGAATAAGGATTGACTTATCCTCCAAAGCGCAGAGGTCGGGAACTTTGTTTAAAATGCAACGATTTAAAAAGAAATTAAAAAACGCATGTTTTCCCAAAATGTTTTAATTCTAACTTTTTAAGTATTGAATTTAGAAGAATGTTGAAGAGAGGAAAAAGTTGCAGAATCGCTTTTTACATAAAATGGCATAGGTCATAAATACAAAAATTTATTAGCGGTTTTGCCAAATAGTAATAAACCAAAAAAATCGGCCCAAAAAAGTGATTTTTTAATTTATTATTTTAGGCTCTTTAAAATGTAGTTAGGACTTCCATATCAAATGCAGAAAATCTTGAAGTTATAATAAAAGAATCCTGTAAATTTCGTTTCGATCGGTTTAATAGATTTTGCACAATAATTTTGTAATCCAGAAAAATCGAAAAATATTGAAAATTTTAAAAATTGTTTAAATATTTTTTCCACTATTCGATTGTAATAAAACTGGCTGGGCATATATAAGAGGGAACAGGCTTTCATGCGCTTTTGTCAGAATTAAAAAATATTAATTAGAACGGTCACAGTCATTGTTTAAAGTTGGTGTCATTTTTCTTGCTTATAAACAAATAGATTATCTCGGCGAATTTTTTGTTAAATGAAATTCTGAAAACATAGCCGGAAATTACTTGGAAAGACGCTTCATTTTATACATAACAAGCTGCTATTTTGCCCATTATCTTCTGAGATATAACTATTCAAAGTTGTTTAGTGTTTAATAAAATGGTTAATAATGGTTAATAAAATTACTACTTTTCTCATATCTTAAGAAATAATTGTTTCTCACAGTAACCAGTATAATATTTTTGTTGAAATGTACATTAAAAAGATTGAAATTTAAATTAAAAAAAATGTCACGCTTCCAATTTTGACAAATTCATAAATTTAATATTTCTATTAAACACAGTTACAGGGTAGAAATTAATTACCTCGTAGTACTTTTAGGTTCAAAAACTTGATGCATCGGTAATGGAACAGCATATCTCTTTAAATATCTAGCATTGTCGGTTGCACCTATTTTAGTCACAAAATCATCTTTATTGAAATGTTTTGAGCAAATATATAGGACGATTTTGTTATATTATCATTTTCTCTAAATCCCAAAACAGATATTCAAATATTTCTTTTAATTGGATCTACTGGAAACCTAAAATAATAACACTGATGGAACGCCACTGAGATGATACATAACCTCAAAAAAATCTCATTAATGAATCTCTTTATATACCTATGAAATCCCGAGGCTTTCACAGCATCGCTATAAACGTTGCATATCTTGCACCTATTAACCATTGTTAAATGTTTTCTATTTTTATCAAAATACACACACAAACCGCGTACACAACGAATTCTATCACGTGAAAGAATAGGACGCGATGTTGCCACTCATAATAAAAGTCTACATTATTTCAGATTTACTTATCAAAATACACACACAAACCGCGTACACAACGAATTCTATCACGTGAAAGAATAGGACGCGATGTTGCCACTCATAACAAAAGTCTATATTATTTTAGATTTACGTACAACTGACCAACCGCGGGCGAAGTAGGCTGGATGTATACGCAAATCGTAAGCGAGAATTCGTCATCTGCATTCATGCAACAGCGCAAAAAACGCTTAGAATGTGCTAAGATCTTGGTAATACATTATTTTGTAAACAAACAGGTCTAGTTATATTAATGGTCTGTGGCTGAAAGGTAGTGAGTGACAAGTGTAATTGTAATTTCGAGCCACTGGAAGATGGTAAATATTGTTTTTAATGTACTGGTAGTAAAATTTGGGGAGAACAATTTGTCTTGTGAATTCTGAATTATTCAAAGGGATTATAGCGATCCACATTAAAACGGCATTAACCGTCGGAAAATCGTCGATCAAACTCGAAAACGTCAAGACACAATAGGAAACTTAAAGAGAAGAGGGGGTTGTTTGCCTTTAATTTGTGTTCGAGGAAACGGCGGAGGCGCTATTGCCTTTGTTGTGCGAGAATAGGAATGAATTTTCATTAACTAACAATGTCATTCGCGAACAGAATCTCGAACATAAACCCACCAATAAATTAATAATTCTGGATTTTCTTCCGACGTCCGATCGAAGTTCCCTGCCTATCTGTCATTAATAATTCATCGCTGTCAACACTGTCACCGGATGGATTTTTCGTTTTTAGTCTCTCTCTGCCTCCCGACCACTTCTCGGGTAAGAGTCTTATTAAAAATGGAACAGATCCTGCATCGTCATCAAAATCTCAAATAAGACGCCCGTGTTTTATATTTACATCATGTCATGACTTAGATGAGCCTTCATCAGGAAAGTACCCGCAAGCGTTTTCTAAGCTGCTTTCCGACAAAATTAAATATCGCACGTGAAAAGTAAATATCGCCGGGATACACCGCTCGATATTGAAGTTTTCATTAACCCCACTGCCAATAAAGCGCCACAAGTTAAGAATCACTGCCTAGTTGACTAAATTATGATCACAGGAAAAGCAATACAGATGTAGCATAACACATAAAGTAAGTATTAAGCAAGCAAGTCATGAAGAACTCTGAAACTGGGAAATCGAAGATTTCAATATAGTAATGACCAGGATCATAACCAGGATCATACCACTGCCTTAACACCAATAAAATACTAATTCATGGCACGTTTTCGAAAATTAACCATAAAACAACCAAAACGTAATTTGACTTTATGATCTTAAAAATCATCTACTGGAACACTTTCGCTCAGAACTTGGATTTCCAAATAGTCCAGTCACTAGAGATGGACAAGTAACTGTTGGTGGCAATTTCATGATCATAGAGTTTGTTACACATCATTTGACACCAGATATCAGAACTCAAAATCCCACTAAGAGGTCGTGAATATTGTTATGAATGGGAGAAAAGATGGCTTCTAAATGCTAATATGGATAATGACCTGTATTGGAATTTACAGAATTATTGAACGAAAAGTACTGCAATAATGAATTTTTGTATTTAAATTTCTAATAATTTTTTTATAATAAAATAGGTTGTTTGTAAGATGACCTGTTACTATAGTTATCATTAAGAATAGATCTATGTAGTTAGACACTGGTTGTCAAGCACTTGTACATGCTGGCCACTAGTGACTGGACTATAGATTATGCGAATATATTAGGTTTTAATTCTAATCTAACAACACCATGCTAGATATATAAATAATACTAATAACTAATAATAAATAAATTGCTTGTATATAAAAATATAAGTAATTTTGAGTTTTGAATTTGAGGCGTCATAGCTAGTATCCTTCTTCCCGACTATATTCATTCTATATTATCAGTTCAAAAATTTAAAATATCGTTGTACTAAATCAGTCAATATTTGTTATGGTTAAATTGACAGTAAAACATCTTAGTTCCTATTTAAGGTTATCGCTTTTGGCTAGTTACATTCATATACAGGGTGTTAGGGGCATAACTGCCTTTATTTAATAGGTGATAGTATTTATCAAAACAAACAAAAATACCTCATATAACGGGGGTCCTAAAACCAACCGTTTTCGAGAAAACTCGAGTTATTTTATCAAGGCATTTCACCACAACTTGGCAACACCGACAAGAAAAGATACGTAGTTATACATGTAAACAGCTGTGCGAGGTCAATGCTTCGCCACGCTTGCGATAAATTCGCGGTGTTGCCACACCATATCATAACCACTTTATCGCGTTGTATTGATTGAAAATATTTTTTTATTCTTTAAAGAAAAAATTGTTTTGTTAAAAATTAAACATAAATACATTAAAACAATACATCTTATGGTCATTTCATGTACAAAATTATTTTAGATTCTTTAATAAAACTGAATGATTACACGTAACTAATGTAAGAGATAGTGTAAGAGAAAAAGGACATTGTAGCACAGCCGGGATGAATGATTACACCTTAAAATTAGAAGTTTGCTATTTTTTTTCTCGAAAACGGTTGGTTTTAGCACCCCTGTTATATAATGTTTTTTTTTTGTTTTTAGGTAAATGTTAAGATAAATGAAATACCTTAGTTCGCACGTATGTAACTAATGTAATACAAACAGGAAACATTTTGGTAATTTATATATTTTAAAATTTGTAGTGATGAATGTTTCAAAAATAGTAGTGATCAAAAATAACGTCTTGAAACAATTTTTGCTTTTAACGAAGCCATTTTCAAGTTTAATTTGAAATATAAAATTGAAACACAAAATATACAAAATGAATACACTGAATACTGAAATATACTGAATATACTTAACAAACTGAATATACTGGACAAACTGAATATACAAAATGAAATTTTGTAAAATAAATTTAAAAACAACGGACAAGTAAGGCATACCCGAGGCATACCTATAAATACTGCGATGAAATATTTTTTAAAGCCGTTGAAAATTACAATTTACAACAAAGCAAAATAACGTATTGCTTAAAATAAACTACTATTATAAAACAGTTGAAATACTTCAACATTTACTTAAATTTACAAGATACATATATAACACATAATGAAATACACATACAAAACTTACAACAATTTTTCTGAAATATTTTGCAGATATTTCAAAATATTTGTTTTATAGTTCTGGAAAATGAGGATAAATTTTTAAATGAGAAAAAAAATTTAATACGGGACTATTGACATTTTCGTATGACGCACCTAAATACGAGATATATTGCAAACGGGTCGATTTTTAAAATTTTAATTAGTAGCATTTATAGACGTTTTAAAGTCCCCCAGGTCTAAATATGAGTTTTTGAAAAATGTGGGTTTGACTGGTACGTCTTTTTCGGAAATTAAAAATGACAAACAGCTGAAGCTTTGTTATGTGTATAGTCTATTTATTTCACTTTGGAATATGTGTAATAAAATTTAGTAACATTTTTAAAATCTTAAATTCTTAAAGACTTAAATTCAAATGAATTGACAAAAAAATTAAAATAAATAAAAAATTTAAAATTCTTAAAATCTTTTTAAACAATTTTACACAAGAACAAAGTAACTAAATGTCGTATGAATATTTTAACATCTGTAAGTGAGAGAATTACAATATTCAATGAAATTTGAGAGAAAGAAACATTATTCCTTTATGTTCCAATAATATAAAATTACAATATACATCCCTTGAACGTTCTTACAGAAAAGATAAAATAAATGATATTAAGCCTGATTTACCGCAGCTCTGAACTGATACTACCCAAAATGGGGCGTAGCAACTTAGTCATATTTGATTCTTATAGTGCAATACTGTACTATAAGATTCATCACTGAAATATTTTGAAAATCGATGTAAACTTCTAAAATCTTCTAAAAGTGACATTTCACGAAATATTGTTTAAGAAAAGACATTCTAACCATTTTAGAAAAAATTTTGAAATGTATTATTTTAAAAGTGCCTACTTAAAATGCTTTTAAAATATTTTCAAACAGTTTTATGAACAATACTTCGCTCTTAGGGCGATTCGTAATGAAAGACAAAGAACTGGTAAAGAAATGAACACAACAATTAACAATGGAAAATTTTCCATTATTTTCTGCTCGAATTTATGTCCTTAGAAATAACGTAACCTCTTAAAAACACATGTGCGCCTGCGTGTTTTACACACAGTTAACACCATTCTACCAAAAATGTATTACCAGGACTATTTATGAAATTCAAAAGGGTAAGCTTTTCGACATAATTGTAGTCTTAACAAATTTTAATTTTATTGTGAGATACAATTTCATACTGAGCAGCGAGACGTTTTAAAAATGAATAATTTATTCCTAGGAAACCTCCGTCCTTAATGGACTTTCCTCTATCCGTTTTTCTTCCATTAGAAAGTGCTCTGATGCGGAAACTCCTATTTCCTTATCAGGAGAACACAAAAGCAGTCTTAATTTGTTACAATTTCCGACTTGGAATGAGGATTCGAAGACTTTTTGCGGTACAAGATACACTGCTGTCCTCCTTAAACGTGAAATAATTGGAGGAAGACTTTGTAAAGTTTTCTAGTTTAATATTATAATTATAGTTTAATCAAGTTTACAATGAGAGGAAAATTGGGTTAAAATATTTTTTTGAAGGGGTTCGTACGCAATTTTACTCATTTTCAACAACACACCGTGATTACATCGATAACGATCCTGATTTTAAACAATGAGAGTATATATTACCGAGCCAGATGTAATTATGTGAAATTAATTACCACTGATTAGGATCGATCCCGACCAACGTTTACTTCAATTAGACAGAGTAATAAGCTGAATTCACCTACAATGTATCTATCGACCGACTATGCATAAAATTTTTATGAATTTAATTAACTGGATTAATATTTAATAATACATTGGAAATTTTACACTACACGCACCACCGGTTTAGAATGTTTTCGAATTTGCTCGATCTAACGCCGATATGACGAATAATAATTACGCATCAGTGACTTTTAAAGCTAGCGAATTCGTATGGAGATTTAACTTTTCAGCGGTATTATTCAATATTCAATTTGATCTATACAATTTGTTTGTGTGAAGTTGATGCGAAGAGGGAAATTCGTTAGGGATAATACAGCCAGTTTGCCAGTATTTATTCGGGTATTAATCTGAAACTTTGGGAGTAATTTTAATGTACAACGAAGTCTCAAACAACAATATTGTTATATCCTTCGCCTCTGCTTACATCGCTATAATTACGCTCCCATCCGACCTACCCCAGTTAGATAACTACTTTTGCATGTTATCGCGTTTCTTATAATTTGCATAAAATTATCCCCCGAGAAACATTTAGTAAGCAATATTAAGACCTTCCTCGCACTCGACTCGAACTAAGACCCCATCAGGGCCAGAACTAATATCTTAGCCTCTTCATGACTTATTCGCACCACGTCCCCGATTCAGCCGCCTTAAGACGTGGAATACGGCGGCCGATGATGCATCTCGAGAGGAGCGACGAAACGAGGCGTCAGTTTGCACCCCTCAGGCCTCGAAAATCATCTCTCCTAATGTTTCGTAATACATTTCGCCACGAGCGTTGACGTGGCTTTCGAGGGAAAAAAAATTGTCGAGTCGATAATTAGATATTTGCCGGAGAGATCGAGCCGGGGCGCTTCCATCGGGGGAGGATCCGCTTTTTCGCCCTAACGAATCAAGTTTTTACTTCTTGAGGCACGTACTATTGTTGACTTCGCATCAACAAATCGACTCGCAGCTAAGACCCTCGATTGGCTAATAAGGCACGGACATCGCTTTATTTTTGGGGATTCGGTAACTTCCAAGACAGATAAATTTAACGGCCCCTTATTCATTACATATTTGAAAAACTCATACATATTGTAGAAGGTTGTCATATGTCTTAAAGTTGGCCATGCTTTACAACAAATAAAACTCAGTCATGACAACACGTTTCATGATGACTAATATGTGACGACCGGTTCCGACTGCTTAGCAGTCATCTTCAGGCAAACTAAAAATTGTTTCCAACAAATCTCCTCCTAGAAGTAGTTTCTGACCGTTGAATGTATAACGTCACTTCATTCTTTAGAGGATTTTTACCATACCCTCTGATATAGCTGCATTGGATTCCATGGTACGACATGTACCAAAGGTCAGAAACTACTTCTATGAGGAGATTTGATGGAAACAATTTTTAGTCCGCCTGAAGATGACTGCTAAACAGTCGAAACCGGTAGCGGCATATTAGTTACCGTTAAACTTGTTGGCAAGATTTGAAGTTTTATTTCTCACGATTCATACAAACATTCATGACGAGATTTGCCATTTAAATTGTTTCAAAATTAAACCAATATTGAAATAACTGGCGGATGAATCAGATGACACTTTTGGGTCAGTCAGAGCAAGTTTCTAAAACCAATTAAAATCTTCTACTTGCCTCAAAAGTTTACAATGTGACAGAGGAATCAATTGACAAGTTTTGGAATATTTCTAAGGTTTAAAAATCATTCGAAATGGAAGAAATTTTAAGAAAAATTGAAAAACGCATTTTCAGTCTAAAAAATCGTGATGTGTTCATCAGAGTACTTTCTCATATATAGGGTGTTTCAATATGCGTTTGCCAAATCCAAACGGGAAATAGATACGGTTAATTTAAGCAACAAGCCGAAAAACGACAAGTAAGTACCTATAAAGTACTCCTCACAGTAGATTTAGCCAAAAACGTTACAAAACTTTTTTATATATTATATCTAATGTAGAATAAGTACTCAAAATTTGATAAAAATTGTTGGAGCAAATTTCGGGAAATATTAAAAAAATTGAAGAATGATACAATGCCTTTCACAGAAGATTTTGCAAAAAACGATAGAAAAGTTTATTTTATATTAATTCAATGGTAATATATTCTAAATTTAAAATAAATTCTTGTAGCAAATTTTGAGAAAACTTCAAAAATCGAAATACCGCAAGTATAATGTGCTCTTCACAGAAGATTTAGCCGAAAACCTTGCAAACCTTTTTATACATTTTTAATTACACAATAAATTTTTAAACTTTAAAAAGAATTCTTGGAACGAATTCCGAGAATAATACAAAAAACCAAAAATCTACAAGTATAAAGTATCCTTCACAGAAGATTTAGCCAAAAACATTAGAAAACTTTTTTATACATATTTAATCGTACAATAAATATTCAAAGTTTCAAAAAAATTCGTGGAGTGGATTTCGAAAAAAAATTGAAAAAAACCGAAAATTGACAAGTATAAAGTGCCCTTCACAGAAGATTTAGCCAAAATCGTTAGAAAACTTTTTTTATACCTATTTAATCGTACAATAAATATTCAAAGTTTCAAAAAAATTCTTGGAGCGAATTTCGAGAAAAATTCAAAAAACCGAAAAATGACAAGAGTAAACTACCCTTCTATCCTGGCCTATTTTAATGGAAAGCTTATTTTCACGTCCTCGTATGGTACAAAGTCTAAATACATAGTTTTGACCGTTTGTGGTTATTAGTTTTTGAGAAAATCCTACCAAAGGCATACATACATACACACACACATACATACATACACACACACATACATAAAGTCGGTTTTCCAAAAACATGTTTTTTGGACTCAGGAGACCTCAAAACGTTCAGAAATGCTAATAATTCAATTTCGAAAAATCCACCCGATTACAATACTCTCATATATGAGTATCTCATATGAGAAAGTTAAAACCCAAATTCGACAAGTATAAAGTATCCTTCACAGAAGATTTAGCCAAAAACGTTGGAAAACTTTTTTTATACACATTCAATAGTTGAATAAATATTCGAAGTTTAAAAAAAATTCGTGGAGTGGATTTCGAAAAAAATTGAAAAAACCGAAAATTGATAAGTATAAAGTGCCCTCCACAGAAGATTTAGCCAAAATCGTTAGAAAACTTTTTTATACCTATTTAATCGTACAATAAATATTCAAAGTTTCAAAAAAGTTCTTGGAGCGAATTTCGAGAAAAATTCAAAAAAACCGAAAAATGACAAGAGTAAACTACCCTTTTATCCTGGCCGATTTTAATGAAAAGCTTATTGTCACGTCCTGGTATGGTACAAAGTCAAAATACAAAGTTTTGACCGTTTTTGGTTTTTGGTTTTATACATGCACACATACATACAGACAGTTTTCCAAAAACATGTTTTTTGGACTCAGGGGACCTCAAAACGTTCAGAAATGCTAATAATTCAATTTCTAAAAATCGACCCGATTACAATACTCTCTCATATACGAGTACCTCATATGAGAAAGTAAAAATTACCTTGAAAGTCACTACTCTCAACCAAAACTCGAATTATAAGAACACAAAAATTTTTAGCACCATAACTTTCGCAAAGTAGAAAACGCATCTGACCAAACATCTCACGATTCCACTCTCGTGTTGTGAAACAATTTCTCAATGGAAGGATGACCAAATTGATGAACTGTGTAGAGCTCGGTGTAACGATTTATATTGAGTTTGGAAAGAGTATAATTGGTCTAACAAGTTCCTCCTACTTAACAAAGTCAAAACTAATTCTACTTATTTATGTAGAAATGGAGTTATATTTCACAAAATTTGATGGGGTTGTTCAAGGTAACCAAATAGGTGGCGTGAAAATTTGATGAAAAACGTTAAGTCGCAATATTATGTTCAGTTATATCAGACCAACTAACATGTCAAAAAATATCATACTAACCAAATAAGTATAACTACAATGTAGTGATACTACATAACTTATATCAGTTAATAGGTTATAATCTACTTGTTGGCAGTAAATTGGTGAAATATGTACGGCACCAAGTTTCACCTATTAGGTCACATTTTCGCCATATTACTAATTAAGTTAATTTAGTAGGTGCCATGAACACAAGTTAGTAGGTGACATAAGTCGAAGATTCTTTTTTCACTAATTAAATAATCAATTTACACCAAAAACTAATTCGTTGGTCCGAATTGGTTAAATATGGCCCATTACGTTGTGACAAAGTGGACAAAATTGCTTAATTTTAATACTTGTTAATACCATGAATAATTTAGTATTAGCAATAGATGCTTTCCATTTATTTAACTTGCAATTTGATTGAAATGTGACTTAGATATTTTGATAACAAAATGGCGAATATATATTCCAAAATAATAGAAATTTAAACAACAAAATAATAATAATTATTACAAATATTTAAATTTCCCAAATTTAACAAATAATGATACCAAATTTTAGGAACTTAACATATTTTACATAGTTTACTTAATAACAATTATTTTTAAGGCACGTTGCTATTTTTCGAAATACAAGTATAAGATTTGGTTTTCCCGCGTATACGAATTTACCACCTTAAGTCGATCTAATTTAGTTACATCAATGTATGAAATACTTCTATCTATCTAAGATTCCTGATACCTACTGATGTAAACGAGAAGTTCCTATGACTAATTTTCATCATGGAGTAAATTTTAAATCTAAATCGATATATGACTGTGACTGACGTAAAATAGGAAGGTAGCATACAAATAATATGATATAGCTAAAACCTAATTTCGACGTGAAACTTCACCTAATAGGTCTGTGACGATTTCATCCCTTATAATAGAAGTACGCCAAATTTATTAATTCTTTACGTAAATTTGAAGTGTAAAATAATACCATTTTGGTCGAATTGGCGTTAAAAACTAGTAATTTTTATTACTTAGAAAGCAACCAAAGAAGATTTAATAAAAATCACACGAGTTAAATGTTTTCTAATTGTTCCAATTCTATAATTAATTTCGGAAATGAGAATGAGTTTAGTGTAAAAAATTTAAAAACACGAATACAGATGCTATAAATTACCTAATGCATTTCCCTTTCTTTCTCCTCTCGTTCGCACGTATCAAATAATCAATTGCACAAGGCTAACAACCGTACTCCAATGCAATTACTTAGGTAATATACGATACCAATAAGCTTTAAAAGGTTTATTGTTGGATTTATTTAATGTGTATTTTCTTCCTGTTTATTCTCCTAATCTAAAACATTCGAGTAAAAGCGAACCTGTTGAAACTTTTGTTTGCGATTAAATAATCACAAACCTGAGGCCTCGACGTAGAATAGGGATATATGCCCCTTGGGTATATAGTTCATATATAACTACAAAACCCCCGAAGAGTGTACAAGGATTTACCATTTTCACAGTTGATTATTCAAAAATAAGTTATGAGGGGGTGATAAGGGAACTATATACACAAATTTAATTTACATGAAACTGTTATAGAAAATTCTATCAATTAAAATTGGCAATGGGGCAGCTTTTTTGGCAACTTCAAAGATGTTTGAAGTCAACTAAAATATTCTTACTAATCAATGACTTCATTGTGTTTAGAGAAAATACTCTCATTTGTACCAATAAGTGCTTTTAATAATTCTAAATTAATAATTATTATAAGAATAAATCAGCGGATTATGAATAGATTTCAAAAATTAGTTATTCAAAAATAAGTTAAATTTATGAGGGGGTAATAAGGGAACTATACACACAAATTAAATTTACATGAAACTGCTATAGAAAATCCTATCAATTAAAATTGTCAATTGGGCAGCTTTTTGGCAAATTCAAAGCTGTTTGAAGTCAACTAAAATATTTTTGCTAATCATTGACTTCATTGTGCTTAGAGCAAATACTGTCATTTTGTACCAATAAGTACTTTTAATCACTCTGGATTAATAATTATTATAAGACTAATTCAGGCGATTTTCAATAGAAGTCAAAAAAGTTTCTGAAAAATAATGGGTATATACAACATACATCAATTACTAATAGTGGAATTTGATGGAATTGATGATTTACAAGTTTTGACGACTGGTCAAAGCTATGTTTAATACGGGTGTGAAGTCAGCCACCCCCACAAATTCAGAAAAATAAAACTACATCTCATCAATTCACCATAAATGTAGTTTATTCCGCAAATATCCATCACAAAATTATATTTATCGTTATCAATTGATTACCATCACTTTTGAAAAAATGTTCTCCTTTACCTCCAAGGGTGATGGAAATAGGGGCAACATGTGACTCCAGATTTTTTATTAAAATTTGTGGCATTCTACTTTTTCCCTTGAAAATTGGTAAATAAATCATTTCATCATATACCACAAGAAAAATCTCCCGTACGGCCGTCAGAGGGGGTGTTGTTATTAGGGCTGGAAGTAAGGGTGATCCTTCTAGATTTGTTATTGAAATTTGCAATTTTCCTTTTAAAAATTCATAAATAAATCCTTACATCGTATGTCATACTGGTGTTATAAATTTTAATAAAAAAAACCTAGATAATCCTAGATATTTCACCCCTATTTCCACCACCCTTGGAGGCAAGTAAAATATGTTTTCGAGATTAATAATAATTGGTTAGCATCCACCTAATCAACTAATAACGATCAACATAATTTGGGATGAATATTTAGGAAATAAATTAAATTTTTTGTGAGATACGCTTTCATTCTTCTGAATTTATGGATGTGACTGACTTCACCGGAAAATCTGGAAAAACCCCCAAAGGATAATTTTCCCCAAATAAATGGGGAACTCCCCCACCGGACGAAAAGATGTCTAAGATCCATTTCAATAACACACCAATTTTCCACTTTTCCAAGCACTTTTCCAAGGGACAGTTCATCCTGAGAGGTTTTTGGAAAAAAAATTCTAGGGGTAGTTTATCCTTTATTAATCTTAAATTAATCTTCATTAATCTTCAGCCTCCTCACCGAAGAATATCTCCAGAGAGGGTTCGACTCCTGAGCAAAAAGCCGAATAAAAGCACAGCCACCTACTGAAGCGAAACTGTTGCAGGGAGAGAGAGGGATAGAGAAAACACATATCGTTAAACGTGAGAACGTTCCCGTTTGTTAAGTGGGAATGTAGTAACAAGGAAAGCTGTAGCCGGGAACAACTTTGGGAAATTCCAAGTGAACGCCCGTGTAGGGAATTTCTAACGGCGGGACATAAACGAAACGCACAAAGTGCAAGGAAACAAAACAGAGCCAGGGATATGGAGGGGAAACGTTGGAGTTTTTACACAGAACTTATTGTCACGGGATAAACGTTGTAAGTGGATAAGTACGGCAATGAGCACACCGGGACAATGGTGATGATAATATTAGATCAAACGTGGTTGCAACAATGAGATGATGTAATACACTGCGATGTATCACAGCTAATACTCTTGTTGTATTATCACGGAGGGATTGTTTGATTACACCTACTACACCTCGGCTATAAATAATTTCTCTCTTGTGCAGTTTTGGCAAGATATCATTGATCTTCAATTTCAAACGGTTTAAATAATTCATGATGCGTAGACTAGGATGAGCCAGGCGGTAATAAATTTTACAGGAATAGGTTACGACAAATAAGGGACCATCCCACAACAACGTCGTTGAGTTGATGCTACAATTCTGATTGCTCTCTAATGGTCCAGAGTACAACATCATGTAGTTGTAATCTACTTTAAGTGCAATAAAAATATTAACCCCATTAGAAATAAAAGAATAAGAACATAAAAATCGTGTAATTTAAGGGATGATTATACACGTGTGAAAATAGAAGAAAAACGCGAAAATTTGCGTTGAAAAATATTTCCAACAAAATCAAATTGTTTTATGTTTTTAAATGTGCCTCTAAACAATATAAAATTGATCATAATTCAGTATTATGTTCCAACGAATTTTGATTAACGCGAATATATTTTTATTAATATCGTTGTTTCTTCCTCTATAAATCGATACCAAACTCAAAATATTTCCAACAAAATCAAATTGTTTTATGGTTTTAAATGTGTCTCTACTCTACTAATTAATAATACTACTCATCTATCAATCTACTCACTAACATAAAGACGAAATTGTTACATATTTGAGAAACAGAACCAGGCACCAACAACCATACCAAGGCACGTAACTATCGGTTAAAACCCACCTTTTATATATATAGTTGACCACAGTTTAGATATATCATAGAGAGAGATATATCATAGACTGTGATCAAACCAGAGCACATTCCTGGAACGTTACACTACTTATGTGGTAAACAACATTAAGGAGGTATAATAAGTTCCCTTTTCATCAAGATAAAGATTACAGGTCAAGATTTCTCTTTCTCAAATATGTAACAATTTTATCTTTATATCAGTGAGTAGATACGCATTTATAACTTCGTATATGTTGAGAAATATACTCCTAATATAATAATTATTTTCACCGAATATAGACCACAAACCATAAAACAATTTGATTTTCTTGGAAATTGTTGAAGTTTGGTATCGATTTGTAGAGGAAGAAACAACGATCTTAATAAAAATATATTCGCGTTAATCAAAATTCGTTGGAGCATAATATTGAATTATAATCAATTTTATATTGTTTCGTCGTGCGGACTACCTGTCCACTACCTGCGAACGACGGACAGGTACGATCCCTAACGCCACGGGGAGTCTATAATCGGCTTGGTGCATTTCAAGCCCGACCGGCCGACCTTCGTATGTAGAGGGCGGGCGGTTTGCAGTTGTCAACACAAGCATAAGCAATAATAATTGCGTATCTGTGTCGAGTATCAGAGTGGGATCATTATACTCGTAAAACTTTAACGAGCGCCAATTAAACTGACATTGCTGCACGGTTTTTATATAGGTTAAATCTGCTATTAACGGTTTTTAGCTATCCCAAGTATAGTAAGAATTGACATAAAATACCTCACCGGAACAGCATCCGTCATTTATCACGTCGGCAGCCTAATTCCGCCTGAATCCGATAAATTGTCATTTTTTATTCCGTCCGTTCACCGAATACCGTCCCTGTCGTCCGGGGGTGGATCAAACCGTTATATGTTCTCGGATATAAAATTCAAATTTACGGTCAAAGAGATATGTACGATCCCGGGACCTTCACGTAATCAATGGGAGCGGCGAAGATAGATCCGTCGGCTTATAAACTTCCCAGATACATCCGAGAGTCGAGACTGCAATTATGGTAATTATCCCCCGCCGACAATTATCGAGTTATCTCTTTGTGCTTTCGTTAGTTAGGACGTCGATGTGCTACGGAGGCAGTGTGTGCTTAACGATCTAAGCTCGAAAGCCGGTTATATTGAGTGCTCGGATCGAAAACTGAAGGAAAAAGAACTTGTCAAAACTAATCCGGAACTTCTGGCTGGAGATGTGTTGAATTGAAGGAAAAACAAAATTTGTCGGGTACGTATATAACGCGAACTTTAGCTGGAAGTTCCTCGGGGGGGAAAAACTCAATATCTGGCAAACATCAGTTCATGAAGGTGGACTTTTTTCGAGTTTGTCGCCCAATACACACACACACCGACGTAGATACACATACACACAAAGAGAGCGCGGAAAAAGTTACCCGACAACCGGTAGGGAGGGTTAATTCGAGTTTTATGTGTTAACTTTCGGAGAGCTTTAAATTTCGGTACAAGAGACCGATTGGAAACCGTTCTCGAGGATTGTCCGTGAAACCGAATCGGACGGCGGTAAACTTGCATTTATCATCCGTTTCCAGTCCTCATATCGCATCAAATTCTCTCTCTGTTACTCGATTACTTCAAGCTCAACGTCCCCTCCGTAATGGAATTTGTACAAAGGGCGGGTGGCTTCCGTTTGATGTGTGCTTTCACGTTTTCTCTTTTCGCCCTGTTCATTAACCGCATTATTCAGAACGTGAATTAATTGATAATTTAATAACCGAGTTGAATCAGACGACGTCGGCAACGGCGGTCTATAAGCGCTGACCGTCGTCTGTCAGTTCTAATAAAACATACGTTGATGTTAACGATATTTGGATCCGTAATTATCACCCCGAGAGGAAATTACGTGAACTTATGTAGTTTAGTGGAATATGACAATAACTAAAGATAACACAGATTGAGATAGTTATAACCAATAACTAATAATGTCTGTTTTGTAACAGAGAAAGAGGGATTAAACGTGATATGAATATTGCACACCTTTATATTAATACTTCCTTTATTCATTTCACTCATTTCAATTCAAAATTCGTTCCTTTATCTAAAAACTAATGTAAGAATAATTAATGCATTCCAGTAATATAAATTTACATGTACATAGTAAACCACAATCACTAGATACATAAATTTATTATTTTAAAATTTTCATCAGCCGAGCTAGCTAGTGGCTAATTTATTCTGGCTGGGATTAAATTGCAATTAAACATTTCACAGTGATTAATGTTCCTATGGATTGCATTACGGCGTCATATTCCCTATAAAATTTATCAAATATCCAACTTGTTTTGGAATATTTACAGCTTTCAAGATTTGGCTTTACTGGTTGTCCCCAACAATCGTAGCTCCAAGTATTGATTGGGAGACCAACAGAACTGAATGAGTCATTGTTGGCTGTATACTGTGCGACCATAAAGAACCTGGAGGCAAGAGAAAATAGGTCTTTGGCACCAAATGTACATTAGTAAAATGTTACAGGTCAAAGAAATATAAATACGAAATTTTGAAAACAATTTTGCAAAGGTTTGGCCATTTTGAAAATTCGAGTTCGATATTAGTTTCCACGAGACATTCCAGATGGAGGTTGGTACATTCTTTATGTTGAATTAATTACCTCATACTTTTACCAGTATTACCATAGTACTTGCATTTGAAACCAAAAAAGAGTTAATATTTTTACGTGAAAAAGGTACTTTTGGTCGATATCGTTGCCTCAAGCCGTTCACCAGATTTTAAATTCTGTAAGAGACATTTAAAAGATTTTCTTGGATATGAGACGTCATTTGATGAAAGTCTTAAGAAAATGTATCGAAGTACACAGTGGACAAACCTTACAATTAATGAGATGAATTAACACTAAATTAGCTTAAGATATCATTTAAGGGCCATCGCTATTTTTAATATTTTATAATTTTTAATCACAGTACAGGCAAAGATCTGATCTAACTTACTGGAGTTATAGAATTTAGTCTGAATTAAGCATTTTTCCAAATGCAGTATTTTCAAAAATTACCAATTCTATTTTCAAAACTAAAGTCGATTATAAATTTAACAAACAAATTAGATTATAAATTTAACAAACAAATTAAATTATTTTGAAAATTTTTAAACCATGAATAGAAGAATCTGAAGAAAAGTTACCAAAAGTGTTCATTACAGCTCGAGCTACAAGCTCAATAATTCGTAATTTGCAACACAATTCTAATAACGGTACTATAATAATGATAATTTATACGATAATAATCATTTCAACCAGATATCTCATTTCCATGAAATTTTCTTAAATTAATAGCCCTTTATAGTTTAAGCAATTGATATAATCTGTAAGTATTCATATGTTTTGGCAACTCTCACCAGTGACTTTCAACTTAATTAGTGATTTCTTCTGAAATCACAAAAATCTTCAGTAGATGCAGAAGTTCCTTACACCCCTTCAACCGGTGTGAAGTTAGTAGCCACTTTCAGCAGCCAAAGTGGAAAAAATAAACATCGCTATAGAGTTTTTTTTAAGGATTTTATATACAAATTGCAATATTATGGGTAAACCAATTATATATTACCTCATACATTAACACCTATGACAATGGGTTTCATAGTCTTTTAAGGACGTCCAATTGATAGCACAACATGGATGTACGTTGGACGTCCATTTCATAGTCATTTGAGCACGCCCAACTCATGCTGAAATAGGGATGTACATTGGACGTTCATTTCAGGGTGTTTTAAGGACGTCTAATTGATGCAGCAACATGGATGTACATTGGACGTACATTTCATAGTCCTTTAAGGACGTCCAACTGATGCTAAAACATGGATGTCCATTGGACGTACATTTCGTAGCCTGTCACCAACGTCCAACTCTTGGTGGAAAAGGGACATACATTGGACGTCCTCTGCAGGTCCATGGACGTTTGTACCTTTAAGTGACCTATAGTGGACGTTCATTGGATGTCGTGTGTTTACTGGGTATCGCATACCCTACTCACTTACCTCTCGTCGAAGTGGGTGAAATTACCCCTATTTCAAAATTGTTGATTTAAATGAACGACTCGCAAATTGAGTACCGGGGTGATATTTACAGGGTATATAGCACTTGCATCCACAAAACCACCACTGCATACCCTACTCATTTACCACCCTTAGAAGTGGGTGAAACTGCCTTCATTCCAAAATTATATTTATAAATTTAAATCAGATGACTATTACTAAATGAATAGCAATTACATTTACAAACCCAGTACTTAATACCCCACACTACCTCCAGGGCAGTTTCAGCCGCTTTAACGGGTGGTAAGGGTGGTAAGAGAGTAAGGTATGCGGTAGTAGTTTTGTGGAGGCAATTGCTATCTACCCTGTGAATATCATCCTGGCACTCGATTTGCAATTAGTTCATTTGAATTAGTGATTTAATTTCGAAAATAGGGGTAGTTTCACTAACTTTGACGAGTGGTAAGTGAGTAGAGTATGCAGTAGTGCTTTTGTGAAGGCAATTGCTATATATCCTGTAAAGAGTCCCGGCACTCGACTCACAAGTCATTTTAATTTATCATCATAATTTTGGAATAAGGGTAGTTTCACCCCATTGTAACAAATGATAATGTATGAGGTAATATATAATTGTTTTTTACATAATATTGCCATTTGTGAATAAAACCCTTAAAAAATGATATTCTATAGCGATTTCTAATTTTCTCATTTTGGCTGCTGAAAGTGGCTGCTAACTTCACACCGGTATCCCTTCAGAGGTTCCGGTAAGGTTTATACAACCTGTATTGTTCCTTCTAACTTTGGCAAAGCATACAATTTTTCTTTCTTAGCAAGATCAACAATTTTATTTGAGTTCACTAAATTTTTGAGTATTTCGAGAGAGGTCCACCAAATCCACCCCCACCCCCTGCGCCGCAGGAACGAATCGATCTGAATTTCGCATCAGGAGAACGATTTTTTCGTTGTTTTTAGCGAGTCGGGTAGGATCCCGACCGAAAAGGATATTAATCGCCCAAGTCCCAATTTAATTATTAAAGAGGCGCGAAACCCGAAAGAGCCCACGTCGCACGAATAATTGAAGGGACTTAATGTCACTTCCGCTCCGGTGAGAAGCCATTCCCATTTCACCATAACGTAAATATTATATGGCACACCTAGACAATAAAACCGTGCACCCCTCAAGAAAAACAAAACAAAAAACCCAAAAAGGGAAAACCATCACGAGGCCCGAATTCCCGACGGGACGCGGATGCAAGGGAAAGATGCAGCCGAAAACCCAATAAGCAAAGGGAGAGGAGATGAGAAAAGTCGGCCTCTTCGAAGACGTGCTGAGGGGACGTTGCTTTTATATTACTCCGGACTCTGGCCATTGGCCTATTAGCGATAATCTAGTTCTGGGGGGGTTTGCAGTTGATATTGAATTGATACCGTCCGCTATCGTAACCGTACCAAATACAGAAATGCATAGATATAACGTCTCGGCCGTAAACACGCTTTATTAATAGGAGGGAAACGCGATAAATTTCGATAGATCGTAGAAATGGCCGTAAAAGATTGGAAATGGCAGCCGTGCATTAGATGTAACGAAAACCAATCTTCATTTTAGGGGATTGTGGGGGAGAGCTCGGCCTAATCGATCGCTCATAATCAAACTCCAAATTGAACTAATCAAACTTCCATCAACTCGTCGCAAACATTGCGAATCTCGATAAAATTGAAGCTTCGTCAAACCCGAATAAAAAGTAGTGCATTACTTTACTATCTCTCTCTGTGTGTATGAGATAACCATGAGCAGCACATAGCAAAATTATACAACCGCGATAGACTGCGCGTGCTCCAACAATTGTATGGTATATTCTCGCTGTCTTTAAAATTACAAATAGAATTAATACAAATTTCTGTAGTAATTAATGCACAGTTTATAGTTATTTATGGTACTAGTGTGTTATGTTGAAAATAAGTCACGCGAGAAGATTATTCCACGAGGCCGTCAGGCCGAGTGGTATAAATTCTCAAGTGACTTAGGAAACATAACACGCGAGTGGCATACAATGTTTTATCCAACAAGTGGAAGAAATCTTTTTTTTTGTGAGATAATAATTAATAAGCTTTGTGATCAAATCAAACCTACTTGCATCTCAGTACCCTATAAATGCCAGAATAACTTGACAGTGACTTTTTTACATTTAGGTTAGTTTGTTGCCACGGGCAATAAATAAATAAATAAATAGAATACTACTTAAAAATGAACGTGAGTTAATTGACAATTTACTTGTCTAAAATGACATTAATAATGACAGTCATAACCAAAGGGCGGAAAAAATGCACGTGAATAGTTTAAAAAAATGCGCATTAAAATGCACGAAAATTTCAAAAAAATGCACGAAAATTTCAAAATAATGCAAGGAATGCATAAAATTTGGTAAAAAATGCAAATGCTTAAAAAACGTTTTTTTTTTTCGTTTAGATCGTCCTGGATTAAGGAAAAAGAATACTGTTGTTTAAAATGTATCTGATTTTATTACAAACCAAAATTTAGTTTCAATACTACATATATTATATTATGTATAGGTACATAGATATATAAAAGAAATAGGAAAAAAACAGACTACAAAATAGTAATTCATTTTTCATTCATTAATGCTGGCACAAAATGCATTTATAATTATATGTTTTTCAAAGTTTTCAATAAGAAAAGATTGTCTTCTATCAGTAAACATATGTTTGAAAATAGAGAAAGTTCGTTCTACATCTACTGACGTAAGAGGAGCGTATTTTAATGTATGTACAATATTTGGTTTTACATCAATTATACAATTAAAGTCGCCCGTAAACATTAGTGCAACAGTTTTTAACACAGAAAATCCTTCGTTAGCTTGTATAGTACTGGAAAATTTGGACAAAACTAACTTTCCAATGTTTCCATCTACCTTTTTACATTCCGCTTCAAAAACATTTAATAATTGAACTGCTTGAACCAGAGTCATACATGTATTTTGCAATTGAACCATAGTTTTAGAAACAAAAGAATAATTAGTTTTTATAAATAAGAGTTTATTGTGGAGAGTCGAATTTTTAAATATTTCTTGACATTTTAAAAGAGCCGCAGAAGAGGAATCATGCAAATCGGTAATAACTTCCTTTATTTCATCGTAGTGTTCGGCATAAAACATTGCTGCATCAAGCCATGTTCCCCATCTAGTTATGACAGGTCTTGGCGGCAGTTGAACTCCCGGAAGTCTTTCTCTATAAAACTGAATTCGCGATGGACACTTAATAAATACCTTCTTCATATAACCTATCAAGTCGTTAACAATAGAAAATTGGTTTCTTATTAATTCTGCGACTCTGTTAATGGCATGAGCTAAACAAGTAACGTGAATTAGATTTGGGTAAAAAAATTTTAAATTCTTACCAGCCTTAGTCATATATGGGGCAGCATCAGATAAAAACAAAATGAGTTGCTCAAATGGAACAGTATTTGGTAAAAAAAAATTACTCAAAGAATCTTGAACAAATCTGGTGATTGTTAAGTTATTTGTTTTGTCAAGTTGTTTTGAAGAAATTAAAAATGATCTGGATGGAGTGTTTTCTTCTAAAACTCCTATTAATAAATGTGCAATATATCTTCCAGTCGAATCAATCGTTTCATCAACAATAACATAGAAGTAATTCTCGCATATAATATTTTTTATAGTCGCTATCGTGTCGGTGTAGATTGCATCAACACTCGATTTCCTTAAAGTAGATTCATCCGGAATATTAAATGAACAAAATTCTTTCAGAAATGATTTTAAATGAAAATTATTTAATTTTTTCAATGGAATATTGGCCGCCACCATAGCCTTGCAAAGTTTTTCATTGAACTGCTTCTGTGGATCATTTTTTAACTTTTTCTGTAAACAGGACGGTAGAGTTTGATGTTGTTTAGCGCCTTGTTTCGATTTATTCAAACTTGCGATATGCTTTCCACTCTTCACATGTTGCTCCACGATGAATTTTTTTGCAGCATGGATCTAAATATGAAGAAAGTACTGTTAAAATATGTTTTGTTTCTTAATGTTAAAAGAAGAATAGGACTTAAAATTGAAAGTAAAATAAATTCAGCAGTTTTGACTTATATAGGGGCTATTCACAATTCTTTGATAAAGTAAAAAGTGTAAAAATGCGTCAGGTAATTTATGAATGGCCACATTAATTGATATCTACGTAGATATCCACTCAAAATAATTGCCATAATTGGAATATTGTAAGCAAGTAAATGAAATACTAATTCAGTTAATTAAATTAAGTTATAAAGATACTAAGTTATTGAGTATTAATTCAGTTAAATTAATCTAGGTAGTTATTGCTTTCTATGTACTTACTATTTTCGAACATGCTGTGCAAAATAATTTGTCACCATCCCACTTCAGCTCACTATAAGATTTAATCCACACTTCAATTAAAGTTGTCTTGGGCATTTTTAACTTTACAGAACAACCGTTGAATTTAACTTCTCTAAAGGTAGTGACAAATTGGAAGAACATCAAGCTGGTCCTAAAACCGATACAATGGCCGGAGAGGATTAAGAAACACACTAAAACTAACAGCTAACCCTGCCCCGCGATCAAAATAAGCCTTTCTACGAATTTTGAGTAAGTATAATATGTCATTAAGCACATCCTCCTCCTATTAGACTACCCAGGTAAAAACAACCCTTATGAAAATGAACCACTGCCAGATAGTAAAGGTACTTGATTACAGTTCCAGTTATAACTTATATTGTCAATAAGTTGATTTGTCACTCATCAGTACATTGTTTTTCTAAATATCCAGCAGATTGTAAAGAAAAATGCAAAATATGCACGGTTGAAAAAAAAATGCAAATTTGAAGAAAAAAACGAAGAAAATGCAAATAATGCAAAAAATGCATTTTGCATTTTATCCGCCCTTTGGTCATAACTGTCATGTGTTGGATTAAATATTTAATTTACCTTTTGAACATATGCAGATATAAAAATTATTCTGTACAACAACTAAATAGATTCTTAAGAACAAAATACTTTCAACAGGAACCAAAAAGTTTGAGTACCCGTTATTTTTTAACTCTTTTCTGTTCGCCACCCTTCATCTCACCTTCAAGAGGACTTCATACCCCTGGGCGTGACAATATATTAAATTACCTCTTTTGCTGAATATGTTTCAAATTTATGATCCAGGTAATATAATTACAGAGTTATCAAAAACATCAAAAAGGACGACAAATTGCTATCTCACAACACGAGAGTGCCATCAAATGGCTCGCTAGAAGAGATATTTGATTGACGAGATTGTTCTCTATATGTGTAGTGTTGTAAAATTGTATGAGGATTGGTAAATTCGATTTGTATAGACCTTACCCTCACAAGAGTGTTGCTGAGTATGATTGGTATTACTTTAGTTTAGAGTTTGCCTTCTGTTATTGAAAACGTAAGTGCAAATAGAGTAAACGTAAAATGGAAATACTTCTTACTAATGACATCAAACGGTAAACAAGGCTTTACTGCTTTTCTCGCATTTTCTTTGACTTAAACTGAAATTTTGTTTCCACCATCATAGGTAAATTCTTGAAGGTAAATATTGAGAGGATTATGTAAACAACTGTACATATGAACTGAAATACTGAATTGAACTTCATGTTTACCTCATTAACATTTTTAATTAAAGTACGTCTCTTTTTAAGTGAACTACTAAGGGGAAATTTTCAAAGGGAGTTTCTCTAAATCAACCCCATCAAAATTAAAACAACCCGTCTAAGGTTGGTAGAATGGAATATTTATTAAGACATGTGACTGTGTAAGACTAACTAGGAACCTCTAACGGGATGGCTAATAAGGAAGTTGAATTAACACATTTAATAGGTTTTTGATGTGATTATAGAGTGTCACGCATAATACATACGTAGATAATACATAGGGACCCAAAATATTATGATAATTTAATAGTAGTTTAAAGTACAAGTTGCAGAAGACGTCATATTCGAAGCCCGAGTTCGAAAAACGAGCCGCTTGCGGCGAGTTTTAGAACTGACGAGGGCTTCGAATGTCTTCTGCAATGAGTACTTTACAACATTTTCTACGTTCAATTTAATTTTTATTTATGTTTAAATAATGAAAAAAATTTATCTGGGGAATTTTTTATATCGTGACATTTAAGTTGGTATTACTGCTGTTTCCTAGGCATCTGTCAATTTTCACACCATTTTCAAATTTAATTTAATGGATTTAAATAAAATCGAAATCATGTCTCAAGAATCCTAATCGCACCAAGTACAAGAGGGTGTTTCTTCAACTCCACCGGAACTACAAGAAGTGGCTTCAAATGCAGTAAGGAATTTGCTATCTGATAAGTCTAGAAAAAGTTTACAATAACTTTGTGAACTGGTGTAAAGAAAATAAAATTAAAGTTGTAACAGAAAATGTCATAATTGCATTTTTTGAAATTCAAAGCCAGACTTATAACAGTTCATCCATGAGGAGAATATATTCGATGTTAAGAGCAACATTAAATATCCACCAAAATGTTGGCATTTAATGTCATTTTAATGTCGACCAAATGTATTTTTAATTTTGTTTTGACAGACATCAGACATCATTAAGGAATATCTAGTTACCAACCCAACAAAAAAATTACCATAAACAATGGTTTAATAAGCCTCATTAAAGCACTGTTTTCAGACATCTTAGCGATAAAATAGCTGTCATTTTAGTGCCGGAACATAGAAATTAATTTACCTCTGTAGTAGAGGTGCGGATCCTCTAATACATTTGTAAAAATTAATATGCCGTTATTAATGAAGTTCATTAAGTCCCAAAATGGAAATCCAAATATTTTTTAACGGAATCTGCTGGAAACTTAAAATGAGAAAACCGATAGAACGCCACTGAGACGACACATAACCTCTATAAATTGGCTTATTAGTTTCTCCTATTTAACTGTGAAAGAATAATCGAAACGACCTTTCTTTACTGCTACACACTTTGCACATCATGCAACTATTAACCTTTTCGAATTTTATGTAAAATACGTCTCGAAGTGAAATGTAAACAAACAGATGTCACGGTGAAAACATATACGAATCGATGTTGCCAATTCCATCAAAAGTTAATATTATTGCATACTATTATTTATTATGAATTCAAGCAACAATGTAAAGCATTTAGAAATATGCTACTATCTTTGTAATACCGGTATATGTAAATAGTTATTTATTGATAAATTTTGCAATTCCTGCATTAAAACTCGTTTATTTAAAAAAATGAAACTCAGCAAGAAGTGCATCAGAATAGAGCAATCTTTTCTGGCAATAATTCGGTTTTTATTTATTTTTGTGTTTACTTAAATTTTTATTAAATTAAATGTTTATCAAAATTATTTATAATAATTATTCTTACTTACAGTTAACTAATTGTTACAAAAACTATTAATATAAGGAAATATAAAGAATATTACTTAGAAATGTTATAATAGTTATAAAATTTTTTTAATATCATATTTTTAGGTAGGCAGGTACACTATTTTTTTATGCAAGAAAACACAAATGTATTTTATAACTATTTTAATTTTAAGTAACATAAACAGTGTCAAGAAATACATTTACGACATTTCAATATGTTTTTTTTTTAAATATTGAGATTAACTTTTTTATATTAATGCATAATAATAATGAGATTTCAGGTTATTCTGAAACTGAAATCTGAACATAAAAGTACATTTAAAAAATGCAATTAATTATAAAATTTCATGATTGAAATACAGAATCCATGATTTTTCCATGATTCCCAGAGACAATCAATTCCATGAAAATTCAATGATTTTCACAATTTCCACGATTGGTAAGAGACAAAATCAATACCATGAGAGTTTTATGATTCTCATGATTTCCATGATTGGTAGACACCCTGTATGTATTTGCCTATTTCATGATTTTTAATTACTAACTGTGTTAATTGCATTTTCCATTCTCTAAAATTATTCTTTCATTTAAATACACGTTTTCATAACATTTAAGAAGATGAAATTGTAAATTCTCTAAATAAACAGATACTTTGATAAAAAGTTTCGTTAAATTTGAACAGTGGATCAACGTATATTTGTGGTTCTAAATTGGTAAATAGAACCCGTCCAGTTGGTAAATTCATTGCTCGAAGTGATAATTACAATAACTTCTCCCCCATCGCTACGTCCATTTGTAAAAACTAGATTAAACACTGGAAAAACAATGTAGATTAATTAGAAAGCAAGAAAGTGAAAACTCAAACATGAACAACAGAGAGCGAAATTTATTATTCGTTTATCAAAACTGAATATTTAATTTGAAAGTCATCGCGGATAAAATTCGACTGTCGAGCCTTCCGACAAAGGCACGCTGATGTCCTTTTATTATAATGTCATTGTGTAGCTTTAATCGTAGTTCAAAGGATATAGACGATTAATTGAGTTACTGCCACAGCTTCCATTTAAATTTGAATTTCGTTCGGGGTCCAAAGTTCCGCTCGAATGAGGAGAAAATAAGATATTGCGACGCTCCGACGGCCTGAGAATACATCCGGAGGAAGAGAGAGAGAGAGAGAAAAAAGAGGGAAAAGGCCGATGTGAATTCGATCGGAAAATTGATTCTAATCCAACTTACGCGTGATCATTACGTCACGATTTTATTTTCAATAAAAATAAAATAAAAAATTGAGTTGGGATCGAGCCAAAGTATCCTCCGACAGACTCATAAATCTCGCCCGATATCGGCGAGATATAAAATACCCCGGAGACTCTTCTTCATACATGTAAATAAGATATCAATATTTTTTATGGTTATCTTCTTTATTTGGGTTTGTATTATGCACTTGACAGCGTGTTTCGATGTAGTTCGAGATGGGAAATTCTCCCGGTGGATCGCGTCGGGCAGATTTCAGAATTATCGTCGGTGCTGGTAATAAAATATTTTTAAAAGGTTAGCAGGTCGCAAATGGGGGGCTAGCGTCATATTATCGAAATTTAAGTAAGAGCACGTAAAATGTTTTCACTGTTCGGAACGTCGTTTCACGGCATAAATTGGCGAGGAAATCGGGCTTTCTTGTATCGACCGAGGAGCACTAAAAAAGGAAAAAATTGAGGGTTTATTCCATATCCAGCAAAGGTATTTCCAACGTTTTCGTGTGAGCACTCAGTCTTGTGGAAAACGGCGAATTACACACTTTGAATTGGAAATAAGCCGAACTGGAAGCTCTTTCATAAAGCAACTATACGGAATGTCCCATTAATAATAGGAAGGGACTCGTTGAGAGACGACTCGGATCGAAAATGGAGCCACTGAAGTAAATATAAGAGTGCTTGCTACACGTTTCAGATCGATACAAAATTCGCAATACCTTCCAACCGAACTGCCATCATCATGATCATCCTTAAAATAAACGACCCCAAGAACAACACAAATCATATCGATGCATCAAAGAACACTGCACAGAATCTCAATCCCCATTCCAAAAACAAACTCGATAAGATCGAATTTCCATAAAAAAAAGTAAATTCAATCATGTAAAAAGACCTTTAATACTGTCGACTTAAATTGAACAAATTTACATAAGAAAGGCATATTCGATTGAATCGCTGCCGTATTTTGATCTCTGCAACTTCCCATAGGACTCATGTCGTTATTAGCGAAACATACCGTATAAACAAGTTCGGAAAACGTTGAGTAAACTTCAGAATTCCTGTCGGTTCATTCCGAAATCGGCGAAAATACCGCAAATAGCGGAGAGTGAAAAATTGTAATTTCGTGGGTGAAATGTTTCCGGGTTTCATTTAATTCTGGAATTTAATTGCGGAAATTTCAGATAACAACGCGATTGTTGGAAAATTTCAATTGTTAATATGGTCTGGTAATGGATGCACCACTAGATTTGAATGCTATCTTATTAAGGCAGTAGTAACAGCCACAAATTAAAGAATTAATTTGCAATCCTACTCGACATCATTTTAATATTGGTTATAAAAAATTCTTTAGAATTTTCAAAAATGTAATTTTTAGAAAAAATATATTTTATAAAATATATAGAGCGTACAGTTTGAGTTGAGCGACTTAAAATCATTGTAGTTCAATGGAATGCAAATGACTTCTTAATTTTTTTCGATATATTAAACAGATTTCTTATTTAAAAAAAATGTGATAAAATGATATAGGATGTTTACACAAATGTACACTATTTCCCTCCCAAGAAAAAAACATTATATTACACATTAATACATTTTCTACGTTTAAGTACCAATACAAATAACAAAGGAATTTGACCACAAAATCATCACCCTTGAGTAAGGTACCTTAACGCAAAGAATCATGAAGTTATTTGCAGCGACGTGAAGTTAGAAAAATCTCGACTACTCGACATCATTTTAATAGCGATTGTAAAGAATTCTTTAGAATTTTCAAAATTGTAATTTTTAGAAAATATATAGTGTACAGTTTGAGTTGAGCAACTTAAAGTCATTGTAGTTCAATGGAATGCAAATGACGTCATAATTTTTCTCAATTTATTAAACAGATTTCTTATTTAAAAAAAAATGTGATATAGGATGTTTACAGAAATGAACACTATTTCCCTCCCAAGAAAAAACATTATATTACGCAATTAATATATTTTCTACGTTTAAATACCAATACCAATACCAATAACAAAGGAATTTGACTATAAAATCACCGCCCCTCAGTAAGGTACATTCACGACGAGGATCGTGAAATTAGTTGCAGCGACGTGAAGTCGGAAAAATCTAGGAAACGTCACGTCACTTTTTCAAAAACTGAGTAACCTTCGGCTATAAACGCAAATTAGTTTTAAAGCGTGTCGCTAATGCAAGTTTTGGTCTGAAATGGTGCGCTCAGTAAATTAGTACATTCTGGAAACATATAGTCTAATATCTAGTGTTTTCCAAACATGGCGGGTTCATTCAATTTTTGAAATAAATAAAATAACATTTGGACCCTAAGAACAAACTAAACTATTAGTTTTAGTCGAGAAATTAGTTTTTATTGCTGTAATCTTTTTTTCCTTCATTATACTATAATGAAGAAAACAAAAAATATGTCTTTTCTATCTGAGTTATTGGAGAGCTAATTTGTTTACATGTACGAAATTATTTCATTCGATTTAAGGATTAATTATTATTTTATTTTATTACTTATTAATTATCTTAATAGATCAATAATAATATTTATTATAATAATAATAATAAGATTAATAGCCTAATAGATTAAACATATACAATTTTAAAAACACAAAAAATTATGGCGTCTATGCCGTATATTATAAATAATATAATTTATTAATTTAAAAACAAATGGATTACTCGGTGAATTTTTTGTTAAATAAAATTCTGAAAAACATAGCCGGGAAGTACTCGGAAAGACGCTTATAAGTTGCTATTTTGTTCATTAATTTCTGAGATATAACTCCTCAAAGTTGATTAGTGTTTAATAAAATGGTTAATAATGGTTAATAAAATTACTATTTTTTCTCATATCTTAAGAAATAATTGCTTTTCACAGTAACCAGTATAATATTTTTGTTGAAATTTGAATTAATAAGATTGAAATTTACATTAAAAAAATTTCTCGTTTCGAATTTTGACAATTTTATAAATTTGACACCAACTTTAAACAATGACTGTGACCGTTATAATAAATATTTTTTTAATTATGAAAAAAGCACATGAAAGCTTGTTCCCTCTTATATATGCTCAGCCAGTTTTGTTAAAATCGAATTATGGAAAATAAATTTAAACAATTTTGAAACTTTTCAATATTTTTCGATTTTTCTGGATTACAAAATTATTGTGTAAAATCTAATAAACCGATCGAAACGAAATTTACAGGATTCTTTTACTGTAACTTCAAGATTTTCTACCTGTGATATGGAAGTCCTAACTGCATTATAAAGTGCCTAAAATAATAAATTAAGAAACCACTTCTTTGGGACTTTTTTTTTGTTTATTCCTATTTTGCAAAACCACTAATAAATTTTTGAATTTCGAACCTATGCCATATTATGTAGAAAGCGATCCTGCAACTTTTTTCTCTCTTCAAATTTCTTCTAAATTCAATACTTAAAAAGTTAGAAGCAAAACAAGACGAGAAAAACGCATTTTTCCATTTTTTTTTAATTGTTGCATTTTAAACAATGTTCCCGACCTCTCCGCTTTGGAGGATAAGTCCTTATTCTAGGCATTATTCCCGAGGTTTTCGTAAAAACATAGCGGTTACCTCTTATTATCCCCGTGAAAACAAATGGGTCCTGGACTAGGATGTAACATTTATTTTTGTAACGCCATTTAGCGGTACTTAAAGGTAGTATAAAACCCTACTACCTATGACATCACGCTATTAGAGTAGTATGATACTACTCTTAATTAAATTTAGGGTAGTATCAAACTCCTATTTGTGTAAATAGAGTAAGAGATTTTTTTCTACATTCCGTTGCAATATTTTGTATACTTCTTATGTTAAAATTATTATATTGTAATGCGAGAAGTAAACAAAGCGACACATGTTTACTCCTTCAAAAGAATAACTACGACGCGTAGGACAGGTGCATGAACATTTGCTGCGTAGGCTTCTAGAATGTACTAGAATGTTCTCGATCAGGGTTGGGGGTGTATATATAAGGGGGTGTGTGATCGAGGGAGTTAGTTAGAAGTAGAGAAGCAGAAGTGAACGCGACATACGATCCGAATGCGGAGCAGTATAAATAAATTATGTAGTGTCTAGTCTAGTGTAAAAGTAGTTAAGTGTGTTAAATAAATTAGTGTTCAATTAATGTAAATAAATTATAAAATAAACGTTACATTGGTGTCAGAAGTGGGATCATGAAGAAGTTACGCGAATTAAAAGTGGCCGAGTTAAAAAAAGAACTCGAGGAACGGGAATTGGAAGCAGGAGGGAGGAAGACTGAACTCCAGGACCGGCTCTCGGCATTTTTGAAAGAAAATGGCCAGGACCCGGAAGTTTTCGAGTTCGAAGACGATGACATCACGAAGCAAATCGCCGCCCAGAGGGAAGACATCACTGCTCAAATCGCTGCCCAGAGGGAAGAAATCGCCGCCCAGAGGGAAGACATCACTGCTAAAATCGCCGCTCAGAGGGAAGACATCACTGCTCAAATCGCTGCCCAGAGGGAAGAAATCTCCGCCCAGAGGGAAGACATCACTGCTAAAATCGCCGCTCAGAGGGAAGATATTTCTACCCAAATCGCCGCCCAGAGGGAAGATATTTCTACCCAAATCGCCGCCCAGAGGGTAGATATTACTGCACAAATCGCTGCCCAGAGGGAAGAAAGCGCCGCCCAGAGGGAAGACATCACTGCTCAAATCGCCGCCCAGAGGGAAGACATCACTGCTCAAATCGCTGCACAGAGGGAAGACATCACTGCTCAAATCGCTGCCCAGAGGGAAGAAATCGCCGCCCAGAGGGAAGATATTTCTGCTCAAATCGCCGCCCAGAGGGAAGAGATAACCGACCAGATTGAGGCTCAGCGTAAGGAGACTGAACAGAAGATCAAGCAGTTGGAAGAAAGACTAGAACAACTCAGTAGCGGCGAGACGAAGGAAGAAATAAAGGCGGTCGTTCAACAGAACTCGATATCCATCAATCGAGTGACGCCCCCAACGTTCGATGGAAAAATTCCGTGGGCCAGCTACAAGAAGCAGTTTGAGGCAGCAGCGGAGGCTAATGCTTGGTCCCCTCACGAAAAAGCTGTTTCCCTAACGGTAGCCTTGCGTGGAGAGGCGTTGGAAGTTCTTCAGACGCTATCCACCGAGGAAGCCGGGAATTACAAGGAGCTGCTAAGGCGACTGGATATGCGGTTCGGCCAAACACATCTGGAGCAAGTCCATCAATCCCAGATGTCCAATCGCCGTCAGAAATCGAACGAGACCCTGCAGGAGTTCGAAGCGGACGTAGCCAGACTAGTGAGGTTGGCGTATCCCACGGCACCGGAACAGATGATGGAGTGCCTCGCAGTGCAGACGTTCGTGAGCGGGCTGCGGGACCAGGAACTGCAGAGGGCCCTGAGACTAGTTCGACCGAAAACATTAATGGACGCGCTCGCCATCGCACTGGAGCATGATGCAGCCATGGAAGCCTCCCGCATTCACGGTTGTGCTCGAGCTGTTACCGAGGAGGTAGGCACAGAAAAACTCGTGGAGAAGGCCGTCCAGCAGATCATGGAGTTGCTGTCAGCACAGAAGACGCGGCCCAAAACAGCGGTGCCGGCAAAGGCCCCGGAAAAACTAATGCGGGTCGATAAAAGGGAGGGGACGTCGACCCGTGGCAATAGGAACCCCCGGGCCAGTATAGCCTCGTTTTCCCACCAATTGGGGAGCGCGTACGTCGATGGCACTATCGACGGGAGATCCCACGCCATGCTTGTGGACACGGGAGCTACGAAGACGATCGTACGCTCGGAAGTTGTGAGGGACCGTAGGAAGATTAGGCCAAGTAGGTGGCAATTAAGAACTGCCACTGGGGAGAAGGCAGTAATACACGGTGAAGCGACGGTTAGCATGACGTTGGGACGAGTAAAGTTTGACCATCCTGTTCTCATAGCCGAAATTGAGGAAGACGTCATACTGGGAATGGACGTCATGAGGAATCATGGATTCCAGTTGGATTTCGGACACCGAGTGTTGAGGATCGGTCAAGAAGAATTACTGCTACACAATCGTGACAACTTTGTGTTAGACGTAATAATGGCAAAAGATGTGATTCTTCCAGAACGAAGCGAAACGATCACCTCTACCTGTCTGAGGGGTGTTGTGGAAGAGGGAATTCCAGCCGTGATCGAACCAGAAAACGATGACAATCGACTGGCTCGGGGGGTACTGGTAGGAAAGGCGCTCGTTACTCTCTCAAGTGAAGTGCCTGTACGACTACTCAACATCAATCAGTACCCGGTCACCATCAAGAAGGGTACGAAGCTGGGCACATGTATAGCCGCTTCAGCCATCGTAAGGGGCGTTAGTGAGGAAGAAAGGTCCAAACACACTCCACAGGACTTGAAACAAATTCTTTCCCAGACCAGTGCGTTTCTCTCGCCCACACAGAAACAAAAGGCCCACGAATTAATAAATAAGTACCAGGACATATTTACCACCGAGAATGGAAAGCTGGGAAAGACCAAGGTCGTGACACATAAAATTGACACGGGCGAGACACGACCGATTCGACAAACAGCAAGACGACTACCTTTGGCCAAACGGGAGGAAGCCGAGAAAATTATCAAGGACCTAGAGCGGGACGGGGTCATCGAGCCGTCAAGCAGTCCATGGGCCTCGCCGGTAGTACTGGTGAAGAAAAAGGATGGGACTACTCGGTTCTGTGTAGACTACCGGCAGGTGAACAGTGTCACCAAAAAGGACAGCTACCCGCTACCACGTATCGACGACACACTCGATACCCTTGCTGGATCCACGATATTTTCGACCTTGGATTTAAAAAGCGGCTATTGGCAAGTCGAAATGGACCCTGCCGATAAGGAAAAGACGGCATTTACCTTCGGTAACGGCCTGTGGCATTTTACAGTCATGCCATTTGGACTTTGTAATGCCCCAGCGACGTTTGAGAGGCTGATGGAGAGCGTGCTAATGGGTCTGACGTGGAAAACGTGCCTAGTCTATTTGGACGATGTCATCGTGATGGGCAAGACCTTCGAAGGACATCTGAGAAACTTAGAGGACGTCTTCCAGAGACTGCAAGGTGCGGGACTGAAACTGAACCCTAAGAAATGTCAGCTCTTCAGAAGGAAGGTCTCATACTTAGGGCACGTAGTGAGCAGAGAGGGCGTCGCCGTTGATCCGGACAAGACAAGTACGGTGAAGGAGTGGCCAATACCGGTAGATAAACACCAGTTGAGGAGTTTTCTGGGCCTCTGCACGTACTACCGACGATATGTCCGGATGTTCTCCGACGTCGCTAAGCCGTTGACAAGGCTCACGGAAGAAGGACGAAACTTCTGTTGGGATGAGGAATGCCAGTCTGCCTTCGACGAGCTGAAGAGCAAGTTGACCAGTGCCCCAGTGCTGAGTTTTCCTCTGCCAGAAGGACAGTTCATCCTGGACACCGACGCGAGCAATGTGGGAATTGGAAGTGTTCTGTCGCAGCGCCAGGAGGGACAAGAACGTGTCCTTGGATACTTCAGCAAGGTACTCTCCAAACCAGAAAAGAATTACTGCGTCACCCGGCGTGAATTATTGGCCATCGTCAAGTCCATCGAGCACTTCCATAAATATTTGTGTGGAAGGAGGTTTCTGATCCGGACCGATCATGCTGCTCTTAAATGGCTCCTCCAGTTTAAGAATCCCGAAGGACAGATCGCTCGCTGGATCGAGAGGCTCCAGGAGTATGACTTTGTCATAGAACATCGGCCAGGACAGAGTCATGGAAACGCAGACGCACTCTCGAGAAGACCATGCCCTGATGAGTGTCCTCATTGTCATAGAGCTGAGGAAAAGTCCGAGAAAGTCTATCGAACGACCGTGGTCGCCGAGGAATGGACACCATCCTCGTTACGACAAGAGCAAGGAAAAGACCCGGTTCTCAAAGAAATCCTGGTTTGGAAAGAGGGAGGAGAGCGTCCTGAGTGGCAAAAGGTATCACCTGGCTCGCCAAAACTCAAGAGCTATTGGGCACAGTGGGACTCGCTAGTGGTTGAGGATGGACTACTAAAACGCGTACTGGAGAGCCAAGACGGGACGGAGGAAAGACGGCAGTTGGTAATTCCCTCCAGTAAAATCCCGGAGGTCTTGCGGCACCTTCACGACGGATCGTCTGGCGGACATTTAGGGATCAAGAAAACGCTGCAGAAGGTACGGGAGCGCTTCTACTGGATCAATTGTTCAGACGACGTGAAGGACTGGTGCAAGAAATGTACTACATGCTTTGCAAGTAATGGGCCACAAAGACGACCGAAAGCTCCCATGAAACAATATAACGTCGGAAGCCCCTTCGAAAGGATCGCTATTGATATAGCAGGACCCTTCCCTGAGACCGAAAAGGGGAATAAATACATCTTGGTCGTGATGGACTACTTTACGAAGTGGGTAGAAGCGTACGCTCTCCCTAATCAGGAGGCAGAGACAGTGGCCGATGTGCTAGTGAAGGAGACGATCTGCCGGTTTGGAGTACCCATGGAATTACACTCGGATCAAGGAAGAAACTTTGAGAGTGGCCTATTCCGGAGGATCTGTGAGAAGTTTGGGGTACGAAAAACAAGAACCACGGCCCTTCACCCTCAGTCTGACGGCATGGTAGAACGAATGAATCGCACCCTCAACCGCTATCTAGCGAAAATGGTCTCGTCACATCAAAGAGACTGGGACGAACACGTGCCGTTCTTCCTGATGGCCTACCGCTCGGCCGTTCATGAGTCGACAGGACAAACTCCAGCCAAAGTCCTGTTCGGGCGAGAACTTAAACTACCCTGTGATCTAATCTTTGGCGCTAGACCGGACGAGGACGTTTCGGGGGAAGATTACGTTTCCCGGATGCGGCAAAGGATGAACGAAATTCACGATCAAGTCCGGTACCAACTAAATATCGCCAGTGATCGCATCAAAGAGCGTTACAACATCAACGCTAAAGAGGGTGGCTACCAAATGGGAGACCGAGTTTGGCTGTACAACCCACAGAAGAAACGTGGTTTGTCCCCTAAGTTACAGACCAATTGGGAAGGTCCCTATGTTGTGAAGAAACGAATCAATGACGTGGTCTACCGGGTAAGCAAACTACCAAACGGCAAGCCGAGAGTGGTGCACTTTAATCGGTTGGCACCCTATGAGGGGTCGCACAATGAGGCGGAGGTTCCCCGAGTAAGAAACACATTGGCGCAGGAGAACGAACTTTCCTTCGAAGAATTTATGAGCGCCTACGGGGGTACCGGAAAAGCACGGTATGGGGTAACCTGTGAAAAACAACAGGATTTGTTCAGCGTACCTGAAGAATACTCGTTGGCCCATTGTGTGTCCGCCGACCTGGTAATGTCACGAGGTATCGCCACGGTTTTCAAGAAGAAGTACGGGCGCTCGGAACAACTCAGAGAGCAACTCCCGGAGATTGGCAAGGTTCTGGAACTACGTGACAACGTAAGACACATCTTTTATCTGGTTACGAAGGAGATCGGGTCCCTTAAACCATGTTATCACGATGTATGGCGAACCTTGCATAGGCTACGAGACCGACTGCTGGAGCTCGACATCAGGAAGCTAGCTGTCCCCAAGTTAGGTGCTGGACGAGATCAGCTGGACTGGAGGGTTGTCCGGAATATGCTGGAAGTAGTGTTGAAGAATACCGGAGTGGAAGTTTTAGTCTGCTGTTTTGGGCCTGCACCATGTCGACTCGGGAAGACGGTCCCCTGTTATTTTGACGCCACGTCTCGCTGTAAGCGGGGGGCTAACTGCAGGTTCCTGCATGGGCCTACCAGGGATACGTTCCGAGACGAAACGTCTCTAAGGCGGGGGCAGTGTAATGCGAGAAGTAAACAAAGCGACACATGTTTACTCCTTCAAAAGAATAACTACGACGCGTAGGACAGGTGCATGAACATTTGCTGCGTAGGCTTCTAGAATGTACTAGAATGTTCTCGATCAGGGTTGGGGGTGTATATATAAGGGGGTGTGTGATCGAGGGAGTTAGTTAGAAGTAGAGAAGCAGAAGTGAACGCGACATACGATCCGAATGCGGAGCAGTATAAATAAATTATGTAGTGTCTAGTCTAGTGTAAAAGTAGTTAAGTGTGTTAAATAAATTAGTGTTCAATTAATGTAAATAAATTATAAAATAAACGTTACAATATCAATTAATTATTAGCAATTTATCTTTAATATTTTTATTTTTTTTTTATTTTTTATTTTTTAACATTTTAGTATTTATATTAATTATAGCAATTAATCATATTGGTTGTTAAAGTTGTCATATTACAAAAACTTTTTAATAAAAAACTTCACACAACAATACATAAAAATTATCATTAATGAAACGTGTCCTGTAACCCTCTCCATAAAACGTGTATCCCAGAATTAAATTCACGTGCAACAAAACACGCACGATAATAACTTAAGAATGTTAATGTTAGTTAATCAATTTGGCCGAAATTAAATTTAATTAAAGCGGCGGAGGGTGGAAAACGAAAGTCACCCCCATAACACCGACTCCGCGTGTATCATTTTCTAAATCCATCAAAGTCATCGGAATCTGCGGCCCCTTCCTGAACACAGGTTATTTCCGGAATGCTTCAAACTGCGGTCCTGCCGTTTCGGCCGCAAGGGTCATGAATAACCCTTTGGAGGTATGCTTTGGGGACCTTTAGGGCGATATTATTTTGATCGTTTGCGCCACACTCTCGGACTATGAAGGCGAAGATGTCTTTGTTATTGAAGTGAGTTGGAGAGAGAGAGAGAGAGGGAGAGAGAGAAAGAACGAGGAGGACGGGGAGGTTTTATGAGCTCGAAGGGCCCCTCAGAACAAATGATCATTAAGATCTTGATATTGTGTTGTAAGTTAGGTTTCATTATGGGGGATTGTCCGGGATTATTAATTAGAAATTTGTCAGTTTGATCGAGGATTTGGAGCGTCTCGCCGATTTATGGCGCAATTACTCGGAATAAGAAAAAACTGAGAGGTGTGGACTCCAATATCAACAGTACAAAGTAGCAAATTTTCCTATTCTAGACGCTGTCTAAAATTATACAAACTGTAAATACCTACATTAAGTATTACATACTTACTATACATTTTTCCACAACCTCAACTCGAGGAAACATATCTTGAAGTGGGGTATATAATAATGACTGTAAAAATTTAAAAAATAGACTTCTAAAAATATGAAACAACAATAGGTATGTCAAGCACAATACTCCACTGAATCTTGAATAAATATTTACATTCAAATATATAACGCACCACTATGATGAAATTTTAAGAGAGAAATGTATTAACTGAAAAGCTAGATATATACCTACAGACTCCAGATATAAAATATATTAGGAGTTTAAACAATTCACAACTGCCATTAAGCACTTTAATTACATTCCAAACGAGCATAACATCTTAACAAATCTAATAATAAAATCAATATTAATTTTCTTTAGTGCGTTAGACTCGGCTGATGTTGGCGCCCAACTTTTTGAAAAAAATTCCCATCTTTAGAGTTCTGAGGCAGGACGGAATAGTTCTGGAGTTATTTCATGAAAATTTCAATAGTTCTTCTAAATTTCCCAAAAAAATGTTTTAAAAAACGTATTTTAAATCGAAAATATGATTTTCGCGAATAACTTTTTCGTTTCGAGTCTGATCGAAAAATCAAAGAGGAAAAAGATGTATAACTCTTTGGGCGCTGCCTAGAACTCTAATCAGAACTCCTCTAGCATTATTCGCAACATTTTCTCAAAAATCGAAAATATATTTGCGAATAACTTTTTTGTTTCGAGTCGGATCAAAAAATTGAAGAGGAAAAAGATGTAGAACTCTTTGTGCGCTGCCTAGAACTACAATCAGAACTCTTCTAGCATTTTTTTCAAAAATATTTTCTCAAAAATTGAAAATATGATTTTCGACAATAACTTTTTCGTTTCGAGTCTGATCGAAAAATGAAAGAGGAAAATGTTGTAGAACTCTTTGGGCGCTACCTAGAACTATAATCAGAAGTCCTCTAGCATTTTTTTCAAAAATATTTTCTCAAAAATCGAAAAGACGATTTTCGTGAATAACTTTGTCGTTTTGAGTCTGATCGAAAAAAGAAAAAGGAAAATGTTGTAGAACTCTTTGGGCGCTACCTAGAACTCTAGTCAGAACTCTTCTACCATTATTCGCAATATTTTCTCAAAAATCAAAAATATGATTTTCGTGAATAACTTTGTCGTTTCGAGTCTGATCGAAAAATGAAAAAGGAAAATGTTGTAGAACTCATCGAGCGCTACCGAGAACTCTGGCCAGAATTTCTTTGTGATTTCCAAAATTTTTATTTTTTAGAAATTTTTGCATTTTTTTTTAAACCAGAAAGAATTCCAGAACTCTTGTTTATGAGCCGAAATCAACAACCAGCAAGATTAATTCTGTTACTTCTACAGAAATTACTATATATATTATGGTAATATATTCAATAATTACAAGTAATTAACCGTCGTCATAAATAAATAAATATAATTAGGTTCGTTCCATAACAGTGATTATTTGGCAACACAGAAGAACATGTTACAAACATGTTATTTCTCGTCACCCTATTATATTCTGGCAATGATGCCAATGATAAGGAGGAGGGAGAAATGTGTTAGTGACTGGAAATAACATGTTCATAACGTGTCTTCTGTTTGTCGAATAGAGTCAGTATATAAGGGAGTAGAATAGAATTCGTACAACAAATTTTGAAAAGTGATAGTCCATATCATATAATGCCTAGTTTTATGAACATCACAGAACATTTTTGAGGGATATTCAAAAAATTAAAGTTTGAAATTATTTAAGCAATTTTAGATATTGACAAACCACTAAATCAATGACGAAGGTCTGGGAGTGATATAATATTCCTTGCAATCTAACGTGTGTGTGTATCCAAAAAATTATCCTTTTGCAATTTTTAAAAATGATTGTTACATTTTGTTTACATATTGAGATAGGTACCATCTCATCTCATTTGAAATTTGAAATTCCGATTGGTTGGACGGTAGGGATTTTCCGGGCATAAAAAAGAAACGTACGCGGGAATACGGCAAAAAAATAATGTTACACGAGCACATCAAATTATGAGAACATGTCAAATTGGGTTATAAACGAACATGACAACCAACGAGTCTTAATATTCAAATCAGACCGTCGGAAAACACGAAATTCCGTTCGCTTTTACATTTCCCCCCGACGTAATTTCGATTTCGATCGTAAATTCGTAATGGAATGACTAAACGATGTTAATTCACCCGATGTTTTTACAACTCCACGTCACAAGGTACACTTTAGGACAATAAAGGACCATAACTCATCCCTGTTTAATTTTCATCGACGTAACCATTCCGAAACGTCAATTTCCGTTATCGTCTCGCAAATACGAATCCTCCGGGCTAGAGTCTGGAACGTTCCCGCTCGCTCGTGTAATTTTTGCGGGTAACAAGGGGAAACAAATCCATAAATTTGCCAAACAGAATACAGCTCATAAATTCGTAGGCGAGATGTAATTTCATAGCAGCACATGCTCTCGTAGTAAACTTAAATATAAATTAAAGCCCGCATTATTGCCACCTAATTACGCCCGAATTAGGGAGTTTGCATCCGAATACACTGGCATGGCGTTGATATAAGATAGCTTAAGCGCTAACTGGGTGGTGGAGTGCTCTCGCGATTATTATTTCGGTAAAAATATACTTTTTAATAAGCTTCGTGTTTCGGAATGGAGTTGAACGGGGAGAAAAACGATTCTAAAATGGGCGTACGAGACTGTAAACGTCGTGAACAACGAAAATTGCGAAACCAAAATAATAACTGAGAAATCAGAAAACCTTTGGGATTGTTGTCCAGCTCAATTTAGGTGAAATTTTATTAGAAATTTACGTCACATAGGTTATTTCATCAATTATGTTTGATAGAAAATTACCAACTTTTAGCGACAATTCGACCAAAGTGGTACCACTTTCAGGTCAAATTTACGTAAAGAATTAGTATATTTTAGGCCAGGTTACAAAAAAAAACTTTGATATTTTGGTCTACAGATATCTGAAAGTTTTAAATGATAGGGGGACCTATAGGAAGATCACTGTATGACCATATACAGCTAGAATGTCCCTGTTTTTTATAAACAATTGGTTAAGGTGTGAAAATCGATTTTTTCCTCATAGAATTTTCCGGTTGCATTTTAGAGAAAAGTGGTCAACAGGAAAGTTATAGAGAATAAAAAGACGGTTAATTTGGTTTGTTACAAATTAAAATCGATAAACAAACAATTGAGTTATTAGCAAAAAAAACATCAATTTTTCAATATTTTATAAATGTTAATAGCTTTTGCAATAATAGTGACAAGTGAAATGTAATTCACGAATTATGAAGCCATTAGGGGTCTTTATAAGTGTAAAAAATTTCAGCCTGATCGGTTTATTAGTTTACGAGATATCTTATTTGTTTATCCCAGAGACTCAATGTTTAAACAATTGAGCTTGCCCAGGCTACAATCCTAGAGATATTTGATAAGGTGGAATAGTTTCCTTGAATGCCGTACTATAAGCTAAGAATGAAAAACAACTTATTTTTAATGAATTTGTTGGTAAAAAATTCTTTTTAAAAAGGGGCTAATTTTTTGCTCATAAACAAATTGATTAACTTTTCTATTTATTGTTACACACGTTTTTGATAAATTTCATTGAAAAGGTGGTAAAAAACCCTTTCATTTTATTTAAAAAGGTTCTACGGCCAAATAGAGGCCGAGATAGCAACATTTTTTTTAAAAATCATATCTTTATTATTTATAAATATTAAGAGCCGAAATTTTCACCAATTTCAAATAAAGACCTAAATTTTATTATATGATTTATAGCCTTAATATCTATGCACTTTGAAAAAAGTTATAGCCCTTTAAAGCTCAAGTCCACGATATTGAAGTGGAGGGGATAGCAGATCGGCGACAGATCGGGCTCTGTTCCGTTTTTGAAATCGAAACATCAAATTGGACGCGCTAATTTTTTTTTTCGATATCTCGGCTTCTAGGCAACGTAGAACCTTTATTTTTTTTTTATTCTGGAGTAACTCGACGAAATATTAATATATATCTAACCTATTTTCATCGCCGTGGAAAATTGGAAAATCCCGGAAAATTCAATAGATACAATTATAAGAATTTTCTTACAATTTAAATGCTACTATTTTAAAACAAACTCCTTGATTTTTATATTCTTTATAAAATTAATATATATTTACAACTTAATTGTTATACATGATAAAATATTTACTGATAAATAAAGACAATTATGTCTTTCTAACAATTTTTTTCCTAAATTTCTAAATTTCCTAATTATTTTTCAAATTTCATCAAAAACTGTCCCTCATATGTAGAACCTTAAACTCAATTTGGACAGCTGTAACCGTACAATCTAATGTCGCACATCATGTGGCGTTAAAACGCCAGTAATACGTGTGGAAAGCACATATTGACGATTCGTTAAATTGTCTCATATTGGTGAATCTGTCATGGCGATGACTTAATGTAAAATCATGGTGATAGTTGATGTTTTAGGATTGTATTTGTTTTGCCAACCTAAGCTTACTTACCAAGCTAAGGTATTGTGATGGTGCTTTAGTTTCAATGATTGTGAAAAACAGTTTTGATGTTCCAATTCTTCGAGAAATTTAACCACTCAAAACGTCTAATATGGCTTAATGAACCGGCTGCAAGTCTGCAAGTGAATTGCATTTTTATTACTATTACACAGTGAACTAAGATTTGTACATAAAAATCTGTGAACTCATTTTTTTCAACCCAGGAACGACTATTTATAATAATAATAATAATAATAATAATGACACAATTATTTATAAACCATGAAAGAATGATTGTCTGAATTAAAGTTTTTATACCAACACAAAAAAATCCTTAAAAAACCTAATAATAATTGCCTATAAAACAAAATTTTAATATGAATAAAAGGATTTAATGAATAATGCTCCGTAGTTGCCAAAAGTTCATTCAGATACATGTATTGATAGGAAAATCAATTTCTATTCATCTAAATAAAAGTACCATCAATACGGTTTATCGTACCTGACCGAGCAAAACGGCCTTTGGTTTCATAAATATTCCTCACGCTTGACTGTTGTAATTTATTATCGACAATTTGTTTAATGTGCAGTCACAACAAATTTTATTGGGCCTCTATGGCGTTACTAAAAAAAAAGTGTTTATCGCTAATATAACTATTATTACGGTCATTAAGATAACGCACTGTGAATATTTAAAATGATATACAAACCAATGTTGGGGTATTGTTGAGAGTTAATTATTTGAAAAGTATATTTTTTTAACCATAAGAACAATTGAAAAAAATGAAACAGTCAATTTTTAAAATTATGTAAATTAATAACCAAAGTAAATCAACACACAAGATTTGTTTAGGGAGTCCATTTTGTTTTCTGGCAACACATATTTTAAGAATTATACTTATCCCACAAAGGGCGTTAAAGTCCACCAAATGCATATAATAGGTATAACTAACAAAATTTTATTCCTTGTTGATGGTAAACGTCTTCAGTAGGTTATTCCTTGTGAAATTGCACTGTAGTTTTTTGTAAAATTGTACTGCAATTGTAAAACTATTAAAGACGTTACATTAAAATAACAATAATATAATAAATTCACAATATTAAATTCAACAAATTTTAGAATAGCCTCAAAAGTACTAACATTATGAGCTGTAAGAAAGAAATTACAGTATTATTTATAGACTTGATAGATATACTATATACACAAAGCGATTCGGTTTCTAAAGTACCGAACTCATTCAAATAGTGCAAAAATGCAAAAAAAATGCAAACGATGCAGATACACTTTTGGTCTCTTTGAAGTTTTTTTAGCCCTCTATTTAAGTGGTAGATGGCGGAATATTCTTTCTGGAGTAATAATCCGTCACTTGAGCCATTGACACTTACTGTAATTAAATAAGTGTCATCAAATCATAGTAGTGAACTGATCATATGCATTTTGTAGTAATGTGATTGTATTGCGAGCTGTTTTGTATTTTGCGTATTTATCTATAAATGATATTGCTTCATACAAAAGAAGAAATTGGACGTAATCCCAACGCGGAAGTTATTTCACTAAATCCTCCGTTGTTCCCATTGCTTCCACTTTACGCGTCGGATGAGTAAAAATGGCGAAGGAACGTCCCGCGATATTGTTTCTCCACTTGTCTCCTTCTCCCTGAAAGGCGATTTTCCGGTGCCGGCACGTCCCCCAAATAAATCCAATTAAAATGAATAATGATAAATTTTGTGTGAAGTGAATTAGGGGAAATATTCGAAAGCTATGAGTCCGTAATACCATTCCAGGCATTCGTGAGATTCCTTCAGGAATTTCGGGAAGACGCCTGCGCTTCGTCTGCGACGCCTCGTACGCGACACAGAGACGTAAAAAATAATATCAACGAACGCTCGCCGGTGAAGTTTGCTTTTCTGGAGAATGCGAGGGAATCACATAGTAAATAAATTGAGGTATGTGACCGTTTAATAGGTTTCCATAATTTCCCGGGCAATATGAGGGGTTGTAGTGCGATAGCTGTGAATTTTATAGGCGGTAAAACAGACGAGACATTCGATATCCCCACTATATGAATTTGGCCGAGGCAATAAAAAGCCGAGAGGAAATTTGATGCCTTCTTCTACCCTTTATGGGATATAATATTACCCTAATATTGATTTAGGCGGCAGGAAGGCGCAAAATGAGCTGGAGTTCGATGAACACCGAAAGGAGCCACTTTTGTTTCATAAAAAAATAGTTCGCCAAACATGGGCGAAAAGGGCTTGAGATACTTCAACAAAACGTTACAGCCATATGTTTACACAGCTTAAGAAAAATTCTGGAGACACAATTTTTGAAATAAGTATATAGATAATGAAACTAGGAGTAACTAATATAATTATTTTTTTTTAAATATTAGCTATATTCATTACATTACTTTTTACTTATGTTTGATGTATGAATTTATCATGTTACATTGTAATTCGCATAAGTTTGTAAAATTCATTTATTTAGGAAGGACATTTTTGGACTGCTAAAAATAGAGTAAATTTTAATCAAAATCTTTTAAAAACAAATAACGGGTATATTTCTCCTTATACATCACATGCCTACAGAAATTACTCGGCATTTTCAGACTAGAAATTAGCTCCACAATTAGTTCTTACACTTTTCAGACTTTGTGTGTTGTATATCTTTTCATAAAAAAGTTTAATTTAATTAGAAATTTTGAAAATTAAATGAAAGATAATTAATAATTAATAATTAAAGATTAAAGATATTAAAGACGCTAAGGTATGTTAAATTTTTATACAGAATTGATATTGTAACGCGAAATGTAAACAGCAGAGCTAAATGTGTTTACTCCTGTCGGACATCGGCGGCTTTCCTCAAAGGAACGCGGCTACGCTTATTAAGCGCAGCGGCGACCAATAAAAACCGTGCCGAGCGTCCCGCAACATCTCATTATGGAAAAGTGATTTATGACCTTCTGGACGTTTCCTAGGTAAACATTATTATCGAGATGAATCGAGTTCTTTGTAGAATTATCGAGAATACAATTGAGAAATGTATATAAGCGGGCTTGCGGTCGGAGAGATTATTGATTAGACGTGGAGCCGCGACATAGTAAACAGACGAAAAACGGAATAGTGAAATAAATTAACATTTGAGAGTGATATAAATTAATTAGTAGGAAATAGTTAAGTGTGTTATAAAAATTAGTTTAGTGATAGTCTAAGATAAATTAAGTAGTGTGTAGTGAATAATTAGGATAGTGTAAATAAATTAGAAAATAAACATTACAATATATAAATATTTTGGATAAGAAAAGACAGAAAGTCGGAGATAATGAAACTAAGAGTAATTGATATAATTATATATTTTTTTTAATTTTAGCTATATTCATTACATTACTTTTTACTTATGTTTTATGTATGAATTTATCATGTTACATTGTAATTTGCATAAGTTTGGAAACCTCATTAATTCAGAAAGTAAGGACATTTTGGGACTGCTAAAAATGGAGTAAATTAAATCAAAATCTTTTAAAAAGAAATAACGGACTTGTTTCTTCTTATGCACGGCATGCCCACAGGAATTACTGAGCATTTTCAGACTAGAAATTAACTCCATAATTAGTTATTACACTTTTCAGACTTTGTGTGCTGTATATTTTTCCATAAAACAGTTTAATTTTATTAGAAATTGATAGTAGATAGATAGAAAATTTTATAAGATATTAAAGACGCTAAGATATGTTAAATTTTTATACAGAAATGAGATGTAAATATGTTGCCTAAGGAAAAGGCACAAAGTCATTCCCCATGTGCTGTGTCTTCTTTTCGATAACATATTAAGTGTCTTTGAAATTCTGTAAATTATATTGAAAACCTTAAGTCATCAATTTTAAATGACAAATCGGTTACGAAAAATAATTATATTTCAAATTTTCTGTTTTCAATGTTGTTCCATATGGAAACAGATCTTGATGAACTGTGGTACTTTTATTGCTTAATTGTCACATCTCATACTTAAAGTATGCATGTTCATTGAAAGAAAGTGGCCTTCAGAAATGATTTAGCTAAAAATATTATGAAGCTTTATTATATACATTTGATAGAAGAATAAGCACTCAAAAATTAAAAACCAATTTTGGAGTAGATTTTGAGAAAATTTCCAAAAACCGAAAACTGACAAGAATAAAGTGCGCTTTAGAGAATATTTTGGCAAAAATGTGATTTAACTTTATTACATATATTCGACAGTGGAATAAATTTTAAAAGCTAAAAATAAATTTGAGCTAATTTTGAAAAAAAAATTTGAAAACTGAAAAATGAAAAAAATAAAGTGCGCTTTAGAGAAAATTTAAGCAAAAATATTATTTAACTTTATATACATTCCGCAGTGGAATAAATATTAAAAGTTGAAAAAAAAGTTTGAGCAAATTTTGAAAAACTTAAAAATCGAAGAGCTCAGTAGGATATTATGATGTAACATAAAGTTTAAATTCAAAGTTGAAACCGTACGTGGTTTTCACTTTTGAAGAAAAAGGAACCAGACTGATAAACACACATATACAGACACATTTTCGAAAGCATAATTTTTTAACTTGAATGACCTTAAAACGCTTAGAAATGCTAGTAACTCAAATTCTAAAAATTATTCGAATAAAATATTTCTCATATATGAGTGCATCATACGAGAAAATCACGAATGCATTATCCCATTTTTAATGAACACAACAGATTTTTATTATTATTTTATTAATAGTATAATAAGATATACAAAGTTAGACCTAATTGTGACTAATTTCAGAAAAAAAAACATTTATCAATATTAATAAACGCTCTCTGTAAATAGGAGTGTGAACTGCTTGGTACATGCTACCTCGAGTTTGGCTATTTTAATAGTATTTTCTTAAAAACCAGAACTTTTGATTTTCGTAAAGTTAATCATAGAAAAGAGTTCTACATGCCAACTTGAGTAGACACTGTATATGATACATTAGTAGTGTTAGGTATCAATGAAAATAAGTTTCCTTACGGAATAGACCAAAATGTGTATAAAATATTAGATCCCAAAATTTCCGAACTTTTGAACGTGCTTGCTTAGAACAACTATGAAATGGTATAAAAATCGTCCATTTGGTGGAATTTTTGCCAATTCCAATATTTAAAAAAAAAATCCTTCAGAATATATATCAATCAAACAGTAAATTTCTAAGCTAAAACCGTCAAAAAAAAAAATAAGGAGACGTCCTATTGAACAAAATTACATTGCTCTCCAAAATCTACTTGAATTTTTTTTTTAAATTTCCATAATTTTTACTGGAAGTATATGAGTACAAATTCCTGTTAGATCATCTCCCTGCGGCTTCCATGCAACTCGGCAATTTATTTTTTCACTCCCTTCCCTAATCCTACGTATTCCATCTCGTGCCCATCAGTTAATTTCCAACGTTCGAAATTACCGCTGCATCCTTGCTCGTAATAAAGTTTCCCTAACGTGGCACCTATACGGAATATCCTCGGTGGTATTTTCGCCCCCTTTCTGAACACCTGTACACATACAGGGGTGAGGTGAATGCCTGATATACACCGCCCCAGGACGGTTTATTTACAACGACTTAGGGCCCCCCCCTCAGCCGTCATTCTGACAATATCATGTTTTTTATGGGAGGGAAGGGAAATTCTTAGTAAACCTACCTAATTGGACGACATTATTGCCTTCGGCTGAACATGATATATGCCGGTATTAAATCGTAATGGAAATTTCTTGTGACGGCGCAAATACAGTTTCCGGGACTGGGAAAAATCACTTAGCGAAATTGAACTAGGTACGTACTCCCAATTGCGCCCTTTTACTACTGTTTTGAGATGTAATTCATTACTCCTCGTATATGCACGCAATCCAATTAGCTAACACCTTTGCTAACGTCACCGAATTTTAACACATCCTAGTGATCGCGTCTTTGTGACGTGTGCTAGTGACATATGTGCTTTGTGACGTTTTGAACTTTATGGTAACAAATTTCCATGGCACTAGTTCTCTCTTTGTTATCCTCATCGAAAAGATGTTGAAATGATATTTGTAAAAAAATGTTGCGCTCGAAGAAGTACTGACAAAAGTGAAAACTCTTGCACGCCTGCCTAGAGAATATATTTTATATTGAGAAAAATTGTAAATTTTGCTGAATCTCGAAATACAATTAAACTTAATTATAGTTATGATGTGACTGCTTAACTTAAAATTGCTTTTTTATATTCTTCTTAAAGAATATAAATTAAAATATTAAAGAAAATAAATTACAAGATTTTTGAAATAAATCATATGCTATTATATATTCGAATAATTATTTAAAATTATAAATATTTTAATCATTAACGGATATTTTTCTTTAAATTGTTATAAAAAGAAAATTTCTTAAAATGGAAGAGGTGAGCAAAGAAATAAGCAATTCATTTTTATAAACTGATTATTACAATATATTAATATTATATATTTACTTTTTTATTAATTTATAATCTATGCATTATTAAAATCTGATAGAATATTAACACTGCTAACATCATTATCTATCATCTATCAGAAATCTGCTGCTCCTGATAATTTGAAATAATTATGAACATTAATTGAAACAAGAAATGAATACATTTGAATGAAACTTATCTTAGTATCTTGTAAACACGGCATCTACTGTTGTCCCATATCTTGTTGTACCGACATTTCTATATAATGCCGTACTGCACGTATTCCACTATCATATCTCATGTAGCACGCTCTTTCAGTTTCTTCGCTCTCTTTTCTATTTATATATAATACTCTCTCTTTTCTGTTGGAAAGAATAAGCCGGCGGAGAGAGAACACCCTGCACACTTGTATTCCGGATATGTATATAACACGCGTTTGGATATGCGATGACCTTATAGCGCAACAGATTTCATGCTGACGGCAAATTGTCACAGCGTAACAGATTTCATGCTGACGACAAGTTGAAGATTGTCTAATCCCATCTAGAAACGTTCATTTTTCTCAAGGCGAGTAGGTATAGAAGTTTTCACTACAATAACATAAAGTTCATAGTGATCGATGACATTTTATACTCGAGATTTGAATATGGGTGTAACTTTAAACTTCCAGTGTAAATCCCGCAGTGAGTCATTCACGGGGCTGTTCTCGCTCAACGCCTCGTAACATTTATTGGTGTGTCTGTAATGACTCTTCTATGTGTGAGGTCGTTGAAACTTCTCACAGTTAACGGCGATATTTATTTTGTGCTCGGTACACGTAGAGCGACCGTTTCGGGTGGCGCGACGTCGAGTGCTCAATAATAAAATTCTTCCGCGGGACGAAGCTGCTCTCGTGGAAACGTGCATACGTGATGAACAAACGGAAATAACTAAAGTCTGAAACATACCTTATTTCGCGTATGTGTTCATTGCCGAGTCTTTACTATTCAAAGCGAGATGTTTACGTATGCGATGCAGGCCGAAAGTCCGGTAAATCTAGTAATAACTTATGTATATATGTTCCGAGTCGGTATTGCCGACGTAGTGTTGAAATGCATGTTTCATTGGGGATCGCATTAAATCGACAACAAGTTCGCAAGGAAATAATTACGAGCAAATCCCGGTGGATGACGGAAAGAGATAATAATCGACATCTCTCTGGTGGAGCGCTCCGAGACAAATTCATAATAAGAAAGGTGAAGGTTTAATACTGCAAGCATAAGCAACTCCATTGAAGGGAATAACATGATGGAGGAATTTGCTCTGGGCAAAGTTAATTAGATAGGGTTTAAATTTCTCTCGAAAATAGATGTTTTAATGTATTTGCAAAGAAAGTCAGATACATTGTTTGTAGGTCTTTTTTGGCTGGAAATGCACTTCCAAAGGAATTCAAACTGACATGGTTTCCTTAAGACACTATCTACCATTTAAAGACATCATATATCTCGCAACATCGATATTAAATAAAATTAAAAAAAAATTAAAACACCTATATTGTGTATGAGAAATCATTGTAACTCATAAATTGGCATTCACTTCACAACACTTCAGGCTCAACCAGCTCCAAGAGTTAATATTTAAATGGAATACTCTGTAATTAGAACACAACTTAACGGCGTAATGAGTTTAAATGAAACATCATCACAGTTTGTGGACGATTCTTCAAAAATTTCTAAAATAAATAATTTAGAGATTGTTTTTGGTCAAAAAATTTATTATTAAAAATTGTTGGCAGGATGAATTTTTACTATTGATAATACTACATGGAATCATGTATTATGAATGAATTGTAAATGAAAACCTCTTAAACAGCGATTTCAATAATCTAAACTTTTATTAAAAAATTTAAATGTGCAGACTTCTAGATATTTTATTATTAGTATTATTTAGTATTTAGTATTATTAGTATTTAGTATTATTTATTTATTATTATTATTATTATTTTATTATTATTTAATATTATAGCGCCTTTTCGATAACGAAGGAATGATGTGACCATTTGCATTTTCAAATATTGTTCCTTAATTTCACAGAAAAATGTTTTGAATCGAATACTACTAAAGACCCTTTTTCAAAAAAATTTTGAATAAAAATAAGTTACCTAACTCATTATTTATTGAAACATTGAAACATTGCCGTTTTTTAAATAGTTTGATAAACCTGAACCAATCAAACTAAAAGGGCATTTGACATAATTACATTTGGTACCATTTAAAAATATTTTTTCACTAATTTATTTAGTACTGAAATTAGTAATGTTGCATACAGGAGACATGGTACAATTTTGGTTTCTAATTCTAAACATTGAGTAATTATCTACCAATTTGTCTAATTTTGAAGTTGTAAACGAATTTCCTGTACGCAACGCGACATTATTTATATTATAAATCTATTAGAAAAGTTTTAAAAAAGTGGCAATGTGTCCATCGGACTATTTTCTCATATTTAATCACAAACATTTAGCTGTAAAAAATAGTCAAAGTTTAATAATTCTTGGAAGAGGTTTTGAAAACATTTGAAGAAAAAACATCATCAGGGTAAAATGTCCTTCAGAGAATATTTAGCAAAATGTTATTAAAAATGGCGATGTGTAACATCGTAAGACTTTCTCATATTGCCGAACAAAATATTCATGACAACATTATCACCGTTTTATAAAATATTTTTAGTATTGAATATTAACATTTTCTCTTATTAGTAAATATTTGTTTTGGTTGTTTGTTAGATGGGAAAGGTTTCTGAAATAAAAATTATACACATTTAGTATGTTATTTCAGTATAAAGTTTAATGACAACATTAAAAGCATTATTAAACAAAAATTGAAAATTTGAAAATATTCATAAGTGCCCTTTATGGAGGTTTTAGAAAAACAGGTTTCAAATAAAAGTTGTAGCTATTGGTTAGCTCACTTCAAGTATGAAATTTGGTGAGAATCGGTGCATCCGTTGTGGAGAAAATTGAGAAAAACTGAAAATTCCCAAAAGTAAAAGGCCCTTCGCAGAAGATCAGTCAAGATAATGATAACGGCAGTCGATAAGGATTGTATAGTAAAGTCAACGTACGAAGTTAAAAAAAAAAACGTTGGACCAGTTTTTGAGATAATCCAAAAACACCTAAAAATTACGAGTAAAATGCCCTTTGCCCTTAACTGATTCTGATAAAATTTATGTGGTCTCGAGTTTTCACGAGAACAAGCCTACATACACAATTTTTTCAACTCTCCACTATTTATAGTTTCTGAGAAAATATATGTTTTTTTATTCAGGGGACCTTAAAATGTCCAGAAATGTTAATACCCAATGAAAAGCATTAATGCAAACTGCATATTTTGAAAATTTTCTGAATGACTGATGCAATATGCACATTTTACCCAAAAACTATATATAACGTGTAGGTATAAAAAAATGTGCTTCCTTATAATATAATATCTGCATATTGTATTAAATCGTGATGCTTTTCAGCCTATCACAAAAATTACCTAAAAAATACTAGAAGAACTAGTTGATTTACAGCAATGGCCATTTATTAAATGTAACTGTAGTGTTATTCATAATTCAGTCAGATTCATCAAATTCGTCACTTTTAAAGTGACGTGAGATTTAAAGCTAAAATTAAATTAAATGTGGTTTATTTTATTAATTTATTTATTTACCAAAAGTCACTAAATTAAATTAAAGTTTAATTGAAAGTGAGTTTTATAAGCATAAAAATAAAAATAAAACTGTAAAACAACTTTTAGAAGTAATGAAAGCAAAACTAGGTAAGATAATTTAAGACAATTAGAAATTTTTCTGAAAAACAATACTATTTCAGATATTCTTTAAAACCTTAATATTATTAAAAACGGCGTTTCAAAAAATACTGGAGACCTATTTCTGTCTCAAGGAAATGATAATAGGAAATTTTAATGATTTCAGTGAGAGAGCCAGAAATATTGACCAGTTTAAAAAATGCCCCACTTCTTTTCAACTAAAAAGAAGTTATTTAGGTACAGAAAAAACAAAAAATATTGGAAAGTTCAAGAAATTTGATTTAACTTTTACAATTAGTATTAAAACTGAATTCTCTTAATATAATAGCTAATAGCTAATAATACAACTATTTTTGCAGCATATTTTTGAAGTATGCTTGTTAATTTATTTATCTATTTTGAACGGTTGTTTCATATTACTGTTATATTTCCTATATCCACACTATTCATGATATCGTGTAAACACAGGTCAGAGGTTATAATAAGGAGTTGAATAATTTGCATTAAACTTTACTAGTTAAAAAGTTTGAAGTACGTTCAACATTACCTGTTTTGTCGAAATGTTTACTTCTCTGGAAAGTACATACTACTGAATCCCCTTTTTGGATATTTTAAACAATATGTGCAGTTTCTTATATTCTTATAATTTACTATTGCACGTCAATTTCGATACTACTTACAAAACTCTGTATAAAAGTTGGTATTCAATTATATTTGCCTTTCTATCTAACTTAACTTCAATATTAAAATTTAATTAAGCGCCAAGAGAAACAAATCAGCCACTTAGAAGGTGCCTTTTTTTATAACTAATCTAATTCAGGTAATGCTATTTTCACTAACCATACGATTCCAGTAATACTAGAAATAGTAATTCTAAGAACGTAGGAACATACGAATTGATTAGACGACCCCTATTTGGGATATAGATTTGATTGAAAGTATAGACCCAAAAAGTGAACAGCTGCGGTGACACTTTTGGAACAAACTAAGTGATTTTCTCTGTGAAATCTAGTTGAATTACTTTAGAAGAGTGATTACAGACTACTATCTAAAATTTTACCCGAATATTTACACGTAGGTACATAGAAGACCAGATTGAAAGACATGAATCACTACAACACAGCATATTTTAAAAAGTATCATATTTCAAATAGTTGATCTATCTGCCTTTTTACTAGAGAATTGTGAATTGCGATTACGCTGTAATGACACGATAATACAATCGAAGTCGTCGTACTGACAAACGAATGATAAGACACGTTCATCACTTATTAAACGGACGCCATTATGGCTGGATTAAATTTTGATCAAGGTGACCGCGGCGTAATAGCGAAATTTCTCACAACAAAAGGAGCTTCTAATAAGAAAGCAAATACACGGACTGTTTAAACAAATTGTATACTCTTGTAACTCACATACGGATATAAATTTTTCTAATACCACCTTATCGCAACGATCAAATATATCGGAGATCGTAAACCGCCGGGACGGCCATACATATTCAGAATGTCGATCCGTGTGTCCCAGTCTTTTTGTCGACACGAATCCCACAGGACCTCTACCTCATAACGACCGAACATATTGAACCGATAACCCCTCGAACCGCATCCCTGATTTGATGACTTGGTTTTTTGCGGCCGCTTTTAGCATAAATTTACATACTTACCCTTGTCAACTTAATTGCGTTGTCATAACGTTGACAAGTCGAGCGTTTCGGCGTATTTCGGTGAAAACAGGCGGGCGTCTCTCACCGTCGTTTACGGGAGAGGTTCCGTCGAATTAAGACGTAATTAAAGTAAGTAGACAATCGGATAGAGAACGAATTGCCGACGGACGGGAAACTTTCCCCCGGAAAAATCGAACGGGACCCTCCTCACGAGACGGGAAGAGCATCTGATAGCCCAAATTCTAATTAAAAACTCTGCGAAATAACCGAAGGGGAAAAAGTTCTCTCTCTCTAATAGTTTTCAGAGCGACGGCGACGGTTTATTTACCACATGTTGCTAGGAATGAAAAGCAAAGCCCCCGGAAAAAAAAAAGCTTGTTTTTCCCCGTTTCCAGCCGACTCATTCCATTTAAAGTTTTCGCTCTTTTCAGGCTAACTGGAATGAAAGGAATACTTCAGAAATGTGTTCGCGACCAAACTGAAAGAAATTTAATATGAAAAAAAGGCTGGAAAAATATATTCATGGAATAACTAATTATTTTCGGGGCGACGCGACGTCGCTTTGTCATCATTTTAACATTTTTAGAATAATGCTCGCCATCATAAAATTCTAAAATGAATGCGAATCTCTGTCGTACAGATGTGGATGAATAAGCCTTTTTTAATGGCAAAGAAGGAACGGTAATGGCCCCCGTACGTTCCGTTTGCCATTATTTTCGATTTAGTAATCAGTAAATAAAAATTAGACAGAACTGGCTCATACCACCTAAAAATGATATATTAATTACTAAAAGTTCGAGACATGTTTCGAACTACTTGCACCTATCATCAGTCACTGTATAAAATAAAAAAAAAACATGAGAAAACATTAGACTAAAACGCCATCAATGTGCAAAATTAATAAAAAATTAATTATAAGGTCAAATAATGCGATTACAAAACTAAAACAATTCTATGAGGTTAACATTGACACTGTGGTGTAATAATAATAGTTATTACACCAATTATAGTATATTATTATACTAGTTTAATAAGACGGAGTATTGGCACACGAGAGTTTTAAAGCACGACGAGCGAAGCGAGGAGTGCTTTAATAGAACGAGTGTGACAATACGTCTTATTAAACGAGTTTAATATACCATTTTATCTACTTGGCTTTATTAATTCATTAAATTGTGGGTGTTCAAGTTTTCATATTACACTGGGGAATTTTGCGTGGGTTGGTTACACTGACGTCACTGACGTTGACGTTTCGTATTTGAATTTGCAAATCTAGTAGCCTTAGGACAAATTCAATAACCAATTACTTAGGTGCGCGAAATGGAAGACAAAAATGTAGAATTGACCTGTACACCCCCAGAAATGCGCAAGGCTGCTCATGAAATTGATTGAAATACTAATAATTTAGCCTTGACGTCTACACACGTCTAGGTGACAAGCTGACGTACCAATTTAACAAAACTGAAAGTTACCAAAAGTGGTGTAATAATATGAATATCATTACACTACTTTCGATGTAATAATGAGATCATTAGTAACGCAAAGTAGATAAATTACCTAATATCTAAAAACCGTGAACTCCTTATTATAAGGGATGAAAAATAGGGGTAAAACTAATTTTTGTCCGTATGTTAAAGTGTATTCCAGAGGAGGCGTGGAATACGTGTAAAGAAAGGTGAATTTACTTTAATATGTACAATAAATAATAAATTAATAAAAAAAAGGTTGGATGTGCACGTCACACTGATACGTACAAAATCATTGCCAACTTCAAAACTCCAATCAAAAAGTTAACACTCACTAAACTTGGCAAGGACATTTGAATAAACAAATATGGGTGAGTTTGACCACAATCTGAGTAGATAATACGAAAATTATGAATTTTTGAAACTTGAAAACGAGGCAAATTGCAACTAGACTCGTTCAATTGTGTCAATGTTTTACAAAAAGCATTAACATCTTTATAAATATTATTAAAATGCACCAAACCTCCCAAGGACACTTCAATAAAGAAATTTAGTAAGTTTTATCCAAGTCTGAGTTTAGATAATTATTTATAAATTTTTAAAATCATTGTAAATTACAACACCATCCATCCAATATATCAGATCGTTAGTTAAGCATCGACAACTTCAAAACTCCTTCATTTAATGAGATTAAACTTACTAAACTATTAGCCAAAAACTGTTGGATAAACACTTTTCTAAAGTCTGTATTTTAATACTAAACTTATTAATTTTGGAACTAGAAATCGTAGGAAGTTCTCTATATAAAGCGTCATAACTTCAATACTCTTGTATAAAAAGAGTTGTAACTCACTAAACGTCTCCAAAAACTTTAATATACAACCATTAGTAATTTTTGAAGTAGGTGAAGTTTCATTATTTTCCATCAATTATTAAATTCTTTGCAATTTGCAAACTTATCCAACCACTATGTCAAGTTGTCAAATGAACACTGACATTTTGAAAATTCCTTTAGAAAAACTTTGAGTCATTAAACTTCCCAAGAGCATTGCAATAAAATGTGATCTGTAGTAAGTTTTACAATAATATGAATATAAATATTTTTTTAATGAATTATTCAAATAACTGCAAAGTCAAATTGGATCCAATCAATATATCAATTGACAATCTGACACCTAAATAGTGGTGGACACGAGACGAGACGAGAAACGACAGGGTCTCGTCTCGTCTCGAAAAATTCCCAAAAAATATGTCTCGTCTCGTCTCGATCTGGTACAGGTCTCGTCTCGTCTCATCACATCTCGTGTCTCGAAAAGTCTCGAAATGAATAGACGTATATAGATGGTACTTTTATAAATGTATACTTTTTTGATAACATTTACTGATTTTTTTGAAGTACCTACACAATTGTGGTAAAGTTGAATGTACAGTAGTATTTTATTGATACTCTGTACATATTTTATTGATACATATTGATATGTTTTGATAAAAAATATTTCACTTTTAGAAAATATTGAATTAAATAAATTAGATTATAGAGAACAGGTACAAAATGAACGAATGAACATTACTGTTAAATATGTCCATTACCTCAGATAAACGTTTCACACCAATGTCCGTCTGTCTGTTGTATAATAAACCCTTCCAAAATTCTAAGAAAACGACGGGCTAGTTATAAATTTTACTCCCTTACTGGACAATGGCACGATTTAATTCTAACCCTTTATTAGGTATCCTTTTACCTGCGCTTTCGTCTTCATTGCTATGGAGTTTGGTGGCCTTTCATTTTACAAACGAAAGAAAATTCTTAAATTGCAATTTCTTAAAAAAATCGAGACTTCGAGACTTTTCGAGACGAGACGAAATTATGTCTCGTCTCGTCTCGTCTCGAACCAGTACTAGTCTCGTGTCCACCACTACAACTAAATGAGTTAAAACTCACTAAACTACCCAAAGATACTTCAATAAAAAATTATAGCGACTTTTACCCAAATCTCAGTTTCAATGGTGTCAATGTTTTACCTAAAGCGTCATAACTTCAAAACTACTTTATAAAACGAGCTGAAACTAGTCAAAATTTCAAAGGACACTTTAATAAACTATTTTAGTAAGTTTGATAATAATTTGAGTTTAAGTAATATTTCGGTGAATTTTTAAAATGATTCCAAATTGCAACTTTATCCTACCATTATGTCAGATTGTTGAATGAACACCGACAACTTCAGAACTCCATCACCAAAAGAGTTCAAACTCACTATCCTTTACAATGACACCTCAATAACGAACTCTAGTGAGTTTTACTCAGTTAAGCAACGTCACTTTTTGCTTTTATTGCAAACACGCTTATTTTATTTATGCAAACACGCATTGACAGAAAATCTATAGGAAAAATTTTTACTATAGATTTACTACTTTACTTTCACTTTTACTACTTTTTGACGTAGAACTAAATGGATTTGCGTTATTTCTGACTTGCCTTGTATGTCAAATTGTGTCTCGGACTTGGAACGAAACCCATTTTTTGACTATGACACACTTGTTTTGTTCCCATGGGTTTCTTTCAACACATGGTAATATTTGGGATTTAATGAAAACTTTCCAACGGTTATTATCAAATGTATCAACATTTAGAAAGAGGGATAAATATGTAAGAAATTATTTATAATAGTAAAAATATTAAATATTCTAAAAGGGAAGGTTTGATATAAAACGGCTTATATAAAGCCATTTGGTTCAACGCAGGGAATATTGAAAAAAGGGTCGGTAAAACCAACAAAGCCTAATCGTAAGAACCTCTTAAGAAAGGAATAAAGGGAAAAGCTAAATATTATTGTACAAAAACGAAATTCGTGTTTTAAGTAAGTATGAATTTATTTGATGAAAATTTTGTCTTTCAACGACTTCATATCAAACAATATAAATAAATCAAAAATTATGAAAACGTTCACTGCAGTCTCTGCATATTGCATAATTAACTTGATGAGTGGTTACCAGCTTGCAAAAAGCATGGTGGTGCGAACAATTTAATTTAAAAACGGGGGGAGTACGCCCCACTCTACGCCACGCCGTTCCTCCCGAATGTCCCCAACCCCTTAATTCCGACTACTCTCCTTCTTTTAGGGCTCCCGCCGTATAATGTCACCCCCAGCCCTTTCCGCTGAAAATGCACTACTCTTAGGGCCTCTTTTCGACCCAAATCTAATTATTTTTGTATTACGTTAAGTAGGCTCTAGGGTGAAATTCCTCTGTCTGACTTGAGACGTAGTTTGGGACTCGTCGAATTATTTAGGCGCGGTATTAAATAATGGATTTATTGTAAGCGAAGGAACGTCGCCCTGTGGGGACATTCGTTTTATTTGACGAGAAAATACGGATAATCTACGGACATATGAGGCCAACTCTTTAATAAAAGGAGTAGGCTTATATGAGTTTATGTCTAAAGCTGCAAAAGTCAACAAAAAATGAAACGTTGAATAATGCTGTCGATGTTAATATTCCGTTGAGGTGATGGTTAAACAGCGTATTCACCAGTTTAAAACCAATGTTTCGTGACGAACACGAAGGGAATCGTTAATTTAAATCACCCGCGTACGAGATCGCCACAAGAGGGACAGCCGGTTGTTCCTCTCCGCTTGCGGTCGTAGGTCTCGTTCTCTTCGAGTCAATTCTCTCTTCTCTCGCACACACACACACTTACTCTTCACTCAACTCTTGCTCCGACGAGTCTCGCTCTCTCAGCGTGGCAGAGTTTCAGACCGTCAAGCGTTAAACATCTCCGATTGTTCGCTCGTTCCAGCGTGTCGACGACATCCTGCCTCACCTGAGGACCTAGATCTTTGAAGGTATCGTTATACTCATTATAACCATTATGTACTGTGGGGAGTCTGACGAGGCTCCTCGGCGGAACCCTACGTGGTTCCCGAAGGCGCGACCGGCCAGTCCGGTCCCCGAGGCGATCGCAAGATCCCGAATTCTAAAGATTCTCTTAACTTCCTTGACATTAGCGACCTTAAATCTAGATTATTGCTCTATATTAGGTTTTATAGGAAAAGGGCATTAAAACGACGTATAAGTTAATACAAGCGTAAAGCAGTTTTTATTAACTTTTTAGATCGAGTGTTTAATAACGACTAAGTACAAAAGTGTATTCGTCATATGCGAGATTATTCATTTTACACTTTCATCAGCAGTTTTAGGTTTCACGGCGTGATTCTCCGAATAGTCCCAATGTCAAGTGCAAAATTATATTTTTCTCTTTTTGTTTATACTACGGCAATATTAAATTATACAGGGTAAACCAATACTCCCACTCAAAAAGAGAAAAATTGGATCAAAAGAAATAATCTCACATTCGCTAATTAATGTAAAAGTTACAATTATATCATATGCTTGCTTGTATTATCGTATTATTAATATTTTGATATTCTGTTCTATTCTGTTCTATTCTGTTCTATTCTGTTCTATTCTGGGGAAAGTTATACATGGTCCAACATTCGTTGCAAGGATTGGGAAAACCCCTAAAAACCCAATCAGACCGAAAAATTATGTAACCTTAGTATTATTATTATTATTATTGTGATTTTGATCCTGGACTTCCTCCAATCCCATTTTCAAACGAAGTTCCTGGAACCTTGGGAAAGGTAGAGATTTCGTCAGAGCATCTGCCAATTGGTTACCTGTTGGAATATATTTTAACATTATCACATTTTTGTTTACTTGTTCCCTGGTAAAGTGATATTTAACATCAATGTGTTTTGATCGTTTATGAAAAACAGAATTATTGGCTATTGCTATGCATCCTGTATTATCTTCATATATAATTATAGGCTCGGTTATATTACAGTTAATATCTTTCAAAATAGATTTAAGCCATAAAGCTTCTCGTACACCTTCAAAAAGTGCCATGTACTCTGCTTCGGTGGACGATGTTGCGACAGAATTTTGTCTTTTAGTATTCCAACAAACGGTACTATTTTCAAATAATTTGAAAACATACCCTGTTGTACTTTTTCTATCTGTTTCATCGTTACCCCAATCAGAGTCTACATATCCGATCAAAATATGTTTGAAACTACTTTGTTTATAAACTAATTTAAGTTCTAATGTACCTTTTATGTATCTTAAAATACGTTTAAGGCATTGCCATAATTCTTTATTATTTTTATTTTGATACCTACTTAATAAATTAATGGCCGTACACAAATCTGGTCGTGTACACAACATGACATACATTAAGCAGCCTATCAAATTTCGACAAGGTGCATTAATATTTTCATCAGAATTTAAATCTTGATAATTTAATTTAGTAGGCAATGGTGTATTTACTGGCTTGCAATCCGTCATATTAAATTTATTTAAAACAGATTTTAAGTATGAACTCTGATCTAACGTAATTTTATCTTTATCTTGGTTCACTCTAATACCTAGAAATAATTTCACTTCTTGCATATCTACCATACTGAATTGATTCCTCAAATAATTTTTTAAAGCTGATCATAGTATCTTTATCAGCTGTGGCGATTACTAGATCGTCAACATATAATATTACATAAATATTTTTGTGAATGTGGCCTTTATCTAAAAAATATAGGCAACGATCTACTTCGGAGTTTTTAAAACTATGCTGTTTTAACACTTCATCAAAACGTGCAAACCAGCATCTTGCTGACTGTTTTAAACCATAGAGAGATTTATTTAGCTTACAGACTTTGTTATGATTAGCTTTAAAACCATCCGGTATACGCATAAAAATTTCTTCTTTTAAAATACCATTTAGATAAGCTGTTTTAACGTCCATTTGATGCAATAATAAGTTATATTGCTTCGCAAAAATTAGAAGAATTCTAAACGTTGAAATTCGAGCCACTGGTGCAAAAGTTTCGTCGTAATCCAATAGATATTGTTGGCTAAAACCACGAGCTACTAAACGTGCCTTATATCTCTGTGGATTACCAGAAGCATCATTTTTTATAGTAAATACCCACTTACAATCAACTATATTTTTATTAGATGGTCGATTGACTAATGACCACGTTTCATTAATTAATAAAGAATTTATTTCTTCATTTATTGCTTGCTCCCACTGAATTTTATCGTCCCTATATTTTATTTCACTATAGGTTTGAGGTACCTTACAAATAAGTGATTGTGCACACATAATGTAATTATTTATATTAGGTTCTTCGTTATATGAAATAGGAGGTATATTTTTAATTCGTTCGCTCCTTCTTAATTCTGTATTGTTGTGTTTATTTGGCGAGTTTATATCGTTATCTGTTTCGATGACAGATTTATCTATTTTGGTAATAGATTTATCTATTTCTGTGATAGATTTACCTGTTTTATGTTGTACAGGTTCTATAGTATTGTATTCGTTATCTGTTTCGATGACAGATTTATCTATTTTGGTAATAGATTTACCTGTTTTATGCTGTACAGGTTCTATAGGGGTTTCAACCGTTTTAACGGTTGTTTTAGGCATTTTATTTGGAATGGAGTTTTTAGGCTGAAAGCTCTCATTAAGTTTCATTCTTAATGTATTAACTCCTTCATCAAGTTTTGGTCTTGATGTTTTAAAATTTGTTTCGTCAAAAATGACGTCACGTGCTATAATAAATTTATTAGTTTGAATATCTAATATTTTATAGCCATTTGGTTGGTAACCAACCATTATGCCTTTATTTGATTTTCGATCAAATTTATCTTTTCTAACTTTGTTATGAATATAGGCGGTTGAGCCAAAAATTTTTAAATTCTCTATTCTGGGCTTTTTGTTATGCCACAGTTCAAATGGTGTTTTGTTTTGTTTTAGAGATTTTGTAGGTGTTAGATTTATTAAATACGTTGCTGTAAGGACGGCTTCGCCCCAAAAACTTTTATCTAACTCAGCACCATGTACCATTGATCGGGCCTTTTCTGTAATTGACCTGTTCATACGTTCCGCCACTGAATTTTGTTGCGGTGTATGTGGTACAGTTAAATGGTAACTGATACCCCTTTGAATACAATAGTTTTTAAATTCATTAGAAAGATATTCTCGTCCATTATCACAATACAGATTTGTTAATTTTAAATTAAAGTGCGCTTCACTTTTAGATAAAAAATCTTGAAACATTGTAAAAACCTCAGACTTGTATGCTAATAAATAGGTGACTGTGTAGTGGGTAAATTCGTCAATAAATGTGACAAAATAATTTTTTTCATCAATAGTGGGTGGAGTTATTGGACCACAAACATCTGAATGGACAATAAACAGTGGTCTTTTAATGTGAGTTTTATCTTTCGCTTTAGCAAACGGCAAGCGTGCTTGTTTTCCATAGATACAAGCTTCACAAACATTATGTGTTGGTTGAATATTGTTTAAATGTTTAATGTCATTTAGGAAATCAATATTTTTTAACTGTAAAAATTTTTCCTTATTTATATGACCTAAACGAGCATGCCAAAGCTTATAAATATTTATTGTCTTTTCAGATGCAATATTTGCTTGCATTTTTAATGGTTTATCAACTTTTACGGTAACAGTAACTAAATTATTTTGGAGCTTACCCTCTATTATCGTCTTGTTACCTTTCTTGATACTCACAGAACCATTTTTATTAAAGATAACGGTCATACCAGCTTCTTGAATACGTCGAACTGAAAGAAGGTTGTACGGGATGTCCGCAGCATATAGGACGTCTTCTAGAACTCCAATCATTCCATTTTCAGTTGTAATGTTGATGTTACCTTTTAACGTCGCTATAATTGAGACACCAACTTTTGCGACTGATATTCTTATTGGTCTGTCCAACTGCCTGTACGTTGTGAACAAATCTGCCTTATTCACCATATGGTCCGTAGCCCCGGAGTCTAAGATGAATGTTACGTAGCCTCTGTCCAATTCATTTGCTTGCAGAGCTGTATTGCCCACCATGAAGGCAAAACCCTTTTCACTCTCTGGTTCTGTACGAACTGTTTGTAAAGTACGCTCACGTGGTTCTTCTCCTTTATGCTGATTTTTCTTGTAAAAATAACAGTCTTTTATTGTATGGTTTCTTCGCCCACAATGTCTGCATTTCATATTATTGGAATGAAACTGACCTTTTGCTCGTCTATTTCCTTGATTTGAATTGTATCTCTTCATTGTTGGGTTTGAAAACTTGAACTGTTGGTTGTGGTTTTTGTATTCATATGAAGTAGGAGACTTCTTAGTTTGATTCCTTTCGATGTTTAATACTTTACTACTGGTGTCACTACGCTCGTTTTGTAGTTTTGTTTCGTAGTCGAGTAACTTAGTTTTTGTAAACGCAAGACTCAAACTATCATCTGTCAACGTATGAATTGCAGTCACTATACCATCATAAGACGATGGTAGGGTGAGAAGGAGATGAGCTATTTTAGACATTTCGGTTAAATTTCCTCCAGCAGCCATAAGTTCAATTAATAGTTCATCAAAAATCAGGAAATGGTTAGCCAATGTCATGTCACCTTTGAATTTTAAGCTTAACAATTTCTTTTGAACTGATAACTGTGTTGCTAGGCTTTTTCTCTCATAGATGGAATCTAGCTTTTCAATGATTTGACGTGCGCTTGCTTCTTCAGTAACGATGCCTATCATTGTATCGCTTAGGCACTCGATGATAATACCTTTGGCCAAACGTTCGAGTTTATTCCATCTTTCATCGGGTTCCGCCGGAACCTGCTCGTCGATCACTTTTACTGCATCTTCTTCAGCCAGGAGTGCTCTTAAACGGAATTTCCAAATACTGTAGCGTTCACCGTCAAATTGTTTAATATTTCGTCGGCTTCTAGTGGTATCCATAATCACTTTTTAGTATTTACACAATGTTCAAATTCACACACGAAACCGAAACCGACACCGGGACACTACTTTATTCTTCTGGGCCCATAACCTATTAGGTTTTATAGGAAAAGGGCATTAAAACGACGTATAAGTTAATACAAGCGTAAAGCAGTTTTTATTAACTTTTTAGATCGAGTGTTTAATAACGACTAAGTACAAAAGTGTATTCGTCATATGCGAGATTATTCATTTTACACTTTCATCAGCAGTTTTAGGTTTCACGGCGTGATTCTCCGAATAGTCCCAATGTCAAGTGCAAAATTATATTTTTCTCTTTTTGTTTATACTACGGCAATATTAAATTATACAGGGTAAACCAATACTCTAAATAGGCGTCTGACGAGACCCACACTTTGGGGAATCTGACGAGATTCCTCGGCGGAACCCTCCGTGGTTCCCGAAGGCGCGACCGGCCAGTCCGGTCCCCGAGGTGATCACCATCTTTAAAGATATCAATTCTCCCTCCTTTCTTTATATCCCAATTGAATTAATACAAGTATATACTTAAATTTAATAGCGTTATCTTGTTACTATTGTCAACCTTTGAATGATTAGTGTGCCCTTTAATTCTTTAATATTGTAAGCCCTTTATATGATTATTTCTTGAATCCTTGTTGTAAATTATTGTAAGCCCTTTATAAGATTATTCCTTGAATGTTGTGATGTAATGAGAAATGTGCTCAACCTTGTTTAATTTGTTAATTGTTATTACAATGGTAATATTCACATTCGTCTGAGGGTTTTTATGCCGCGAGGCTTTTCCCTCCATTTGTTTATTTTTTCTTTTTCGGACCGAAATATATCTTGTTGAGTCCGAGCGAGTGTTTTATTTAATCCCATTTAAAAGATTTGATTCTCGACGAAACAAAATGGTGCCTCCTGTGAGGTTGAGCGCATTACATCTCATTACATCATATCGACATAGATCATGAACGCCCAAAATTGATAATCTCAAGTGAAATACTAAGGTAAAGTCTTTGAAGATTTCAGATTTCGATCGGTAATCGACCGCGGCTCGGCAACGTCGCTTTAACACTCGATTCAGGCGTCGCGCTTCGAGTCGACCGCAGGTAAACGGCGAGGGGAGCGCGGCGAAAGCGGTGTTCGACGTTTGTTTGTGTATAAACATAAAACCGCAAAGTTACTGTGTTTCCCGTGAACTTATTCTTACGTTGACTTTATTGTTTATTTGTTAAGTGAATATTCGTTCCTTAACAGACCATGGCTCCGAAAGGTGCACGAAAGGAAAGACTCGCATTTATTGCGCAAAAACGTGTAGTTCTAGGAGAGTTAACTACGGCTCTTAATAATCTTATAGACAATAACCAGATTAGTCAAGTGCAGGCTAAATTACGCGGAGCTCATTTAACCGAATTATTCCGTGTGTACGAGGGGCTGCACGATGAATTGTCCGTTTTAGATCCCGAAAACGCCGGCTTAGCCGAAATGAATGATATTCGAGACGCGTATTATCACGTCGCGGAGCGTATTGAAAATATGCAAATCCCAGATCTGTCACAACCACATATGTCCACCAGCGGTCCTATTGGGAATTCTACCTTTATTGAAAAACAAAAGTCACTTAAACTTCCGGTAGCTGAACTGCCTAAATTCCGCGGCGATTATAAAAATTGGTTGTCTTTTGCGAATACTTTTAAAAGTATGGTAGATTCGCGTTTCGACGTCGCCGATACTGTCAAATTTCTATATTTAAAGAGTTGTATGCAGGGCGAAGCGGCAGCAAAAATCTCTCATTTAAATGTTAGTGCTGAGAGTTATAAAACCGCTTGGGCACTTTTAAAGGAAACATATGAAAAGAAACGAATTCTCATTTCCAATCATATTGATGCAATTATCGACACGCCGGTACTGACGACAGCAACCCCCATCTCTCTCTCCCGAATTGTCGACAACGTTCGACAAAATCTGAGCGCACTTGCGTCTCTCGACGTCCCTCTCGAGTCAAGGTTCGTACTTCGCCATCTTGAGCGCGCTCTACCTTCGACAATTCGTGAAAAATGGGAGGAAACTTTAGATTTGAATTCAATACCGACCTTAGATCAGTTTTACAAATTTATTAACGAAACCATTTTTCGCATGCAGTCCTTAGAAGCGCGACCCGGTCCTTCAAGAGGGTTGGCTGACGGCAAACGTAATATTACAAACCCAAGGTCACGCGCCTTCAAGGCCAGGAAAAATGAAAGGGGGGAACGATCGTTCGTTACTTACGCTCCCGGGCTGTGCGATTATTGTTCGGGAAAACATCCTGTTTTTAAATGCAAAACGCTGGAAGAAATGGATGTTAAGCAACGTTGGAACGCGGTTAAGTCGGCAGAGTTGTGCAGGAATTGTTTGCGAAAGCATGAGCAGCCTTGCCCAAGCCAATCACGCTGCAAACATTGCAAGCGATTTCATCACACATTACTTCATCCGAGTCAGCAAAGTGACCGCGCGGAGACCACTCCGAATTCTAAGGTTTTCCGTACTCATACTCATACTCATGCTACATCAGCCAGTAAGGCAACTTCACAATGACTATCTCGAGGCGCTTTCGAGACGTCCTCGAGGGCGCGTTCGGACAAGTCAAATTCCTCTTTAATGATGAGCGCGGGGGTCTGGGTTCGAAATGGAGATAATCAATTTGTGAGAGCACGAGTCTTGCTTGATACCTGCGCTACTACTCATCTTATTACAAACCAGTTTGCAAACAAACTTAAACTTCCTACTGACACTTGTTCTATGTCCATTGGTGCTGTGAATGGCTTGAAAACTTCAGTCAAGGGAAGAGTCGACGTTCAGATATATTCCACAAACAATGATTTCAAAAAATCCCTCACTTGTCTGATAATTCCAAAAATAGCTGATCTAGAACCTCCAGAGATATTTCCACGCGAGAATATTAATATCCCTTTGGATTTACCATTGGCTGATCCTCAGTTTCATATACCACGACCAGTTGATATTCTGATTGGTTCAGGTGCCACTGTTTCTTTAATTCAAAATGGACAAATCAATTTGTCCCGTCAAGATTCTGATTTGCTTTTGCAAAGGACACGACTTGGTTGGGTGGTCGTTGGTAGTCTTCCCGGTAATCAATCCCAATCAATATTTTGTCATCTGACCGAGTTACATAAGCAAATGGAGAAATTCTGGATGATTGAAGAAGTTGGCCTAGATTCCGAAACAACTTCTGAGGAATTGTTATGTGAAAGACATTATGTACAACACACAAGGCGCGACTCTAATGGTCAATATATCGTTCGTCTTCCGTTCCGGCATGATAACATCGAATTTGGCGATTCTCGAGCACAGGCTCTTCGTCGATTTTATTCCTTACAAAGAAAACTAAATAGCCAACCAGAGCGAAAGGCTGAGTATCATCGAGTCATGCAGGAGTATATCGAATTAGGGCATATGAATTTAATATCAGAAGCTGATGCTACCCCAGGTTATTACATACCACACCACGCTGTGGTCAAAGCTTCGAGTCTCACTACAAAACTTCGTGTGGTTTTTGACGCGTCCGCCAAAACTAGTAATGGTTTTTCATTGAATGATGTTTTGATGGTTGGTCCAACAATCCAAGACAAACTTTTCGAACACTTACTTAGATTCCGGACTCATGTTTATGTTCTTACAGCGGACATCGAGAAGATGTATAGGCAAATATTGATCCATCCAGAAGATCGCAGATTTCAGCGCATCTTCTGGTACCATAATAATGCGATTCGCACTTATCAGCTAAATACGGTCACATTCGGTATATCTTCAGCGCCCTTTTTGGCCATTCGAACAGTTCATCAACTCGCGGAGGACGAAGCGTTAGATTTTCCTCGGGCCAGTGAAATTCTCAGGCGGGACTTGTATGTAGATGATTTACAAACTGGGGCCGACTCTTTAGAGGAAATTCGAAAAATCCGGGATGAAATTATAGAAGTGTTAAAACGTGGCCATTTTAATATACGGCAGTGGGCTTCGAATCATCAGCATGCTCTTGATAACGTTCATGAGAAAATCTTCAATTCCGAAATGGCAGTCAGTGCAGGTTCCATTTCAAAAACGCTCGGGGTGGTCTGGAAATCAGATCAGGACAAATTAATGTACATTGCTAAACCAATTGAGCATTCAACTAAATTCACAAAACGAAATATTTTGTCTGAGATCGCAAAGATTTTTGACCCCCTCGGGTTACTCGGACCCATCATTTTAACAGCGAAAATTATTATGCAAGACTGTTGGCGTTTAAAGGTCGGCTGGGACGATTCAGTCCCACCGAAGTTAAGTTCAAAATGGATAGCCTTTACAGATCAATTAAACCACATGGGGACCGTATCTGTTGACCGTCGTATCATACTTAGCAATCCTGTGAACATCGAGCTCCACGGATTTTGTGACGCCAGTCAAAACGGTTATGGCGCTTGTTTGTATGTACGTTCGGTTGATCACAGCGGAAATATACTAGTTCGTCTTGCTTGTTCTAAATCCCGAGTTGCGCCACTCAAGAAAAGAGGTATCCCTCAATTGGAATTATGTGGTGCCCTTACATTGGCTCGTTTATACAGGGCGGTGTGTCCAGCCTTCCATTTTTCAATTGACCGTGTCATGTTGTGGTCTGATTCAATGATTGTCCTTCAATGGCTGCAAAAATCACCTTTGATTCTAAAGGTGTTTGAATCAAATCGTGTCCGAGAAATCCAAGCATTAGAAGGTAACATCAAATGGCGACATGTGAGGACCCAAGACAACCCGGCAGATGCCTTATCTCGGGGGCAATTCCCTTTCGAATTCTCTAATAACCAAATGTGGTTTTCTGGACCTACGTGGCTAAGTCAAAATGAAACCTCGTGGCCTGTGCCCATTCAATCTTCGTCGTCAGACTTGCCTGGTGTAAAGAAAACGTGTCTTATATCCACACATGTAAAATGTGAAATCTTCGATCGTTTCTCCTCATATTCGACCATGGTCAACTCTATTGCATTTTGCTTGCGTATGCTGCCCACCAATCCATATAACTCCAAAACCATAAGTGTGCCCGAAAAATTGGAGGCCGAGAATCGGATTCTAAAATGTATCCAAAGACAGCAGTTTAGTGTGGAGATAGAACATTTATCAAACTTCAAGCCAATCAAAGGATCGAAATTGTCTTCACTCGATCCATTTATAGATCAGCACGGCCTGCTTCGGGTTGGCGGTCGACTGAAAGATTCCGACATACCATTTGATCAGAAATATCCAATCCTCCTTCCATCTTTTCATCATGTAACCGATTTAATTATTCGAGAAACCCATCAACGTTACCATCACTCTGGAATTCAAAGTACGTTATATAGGATTCGACAACGTTTTTGGCTTTTAGATGGGAAAAACCAAATTCGAAAGATTGTACGTCGTTGCGTCACTTGCATCAAATTTCGCCCAGTTCCGATACAGTATAAGATGGCTAACTTACCTAAATCCCGAGTACAGGTTGCTCCTGCCTTTGATCACGTTGGAATCGATTTTTTCGGCCCAATTTATATAAAGGAGAAGAAGTTAAGAAATCGAAACAGAGTCAAAGCGTACGGTTGTGTTTTAATCTGCATGTCAACCAAGGCAGTCCATATAGAAATGACAAGCGATCTAACTACGGAAGGGTTTTTAGGTGCCTTCCGACGTTTCATTGGCCGCAGAGGTGTTCCATCTCATGTCTATTCCGACAATGGGAAAAACTTCATTGGCGCGAACAATACACTTCGAGAATTGTATGTCTTATTTAACGGAGATTCCTTTCAAAACGACGTAAAGATCTTTGCAAACCGCCGAAACATAGTTTGGCACTTCAACCCTCCGGAATCGCCTCACTTTGGCGGTATTTGGGAGGCGGCGGTTAAATCATTTAAACATCATCTCAAGCGTGTCGTTGGCAATCAACTACTTACTTTCGAAGTAATGAATACTCTATTAATAGAAATTGAAGCCATATTGAATTCCAGACCTCTTTGGTCTATCTCCACCGATCCTAATGACCCCGTCGCTTTAACGCCTGCTCATATCTTGATCGGTCGACCACTTACGATTCTTCCAGAAACCAATTTGCTTCCTATCCCAGAGAACCGACTATCGGTCTGGAGGTATATCTCGCGCGCTCGCCAAGATTTCTGGAAACGTTGGCACGTCGAATATCTGAGCGAACTCCAAAAAAGACAGAAGTGGTCGACCAACCAAGGTAAGATAAAGGAAGGTATGGTAGTCGTCCTCATTGACAAGGACACCCCTTGCATGAAATGGCACTTGGGGGTCGTCATCAGCGTCTGTCCAGGCGATGATAAAATCAATCGAGTGGTTAAGGTCAAATCTTCCAAGGGAGTTTATCTCCGAAATGCCACGACTCTTTGTCCACTACCGACGGATCCATGATTGCAACATATGAGTGATAATTAACAAAACTAATAATGCAACTGGTACCTAGCACCCTAACGGCCTTTATGATATTCAGCTCACTCTCCACTCGCAGCCGGGGGGAGGATGTTTCGTGACGAACACGAAGGGAATCGTTAATTTAAATCACCCGCGTACGAGATCGCCACAAGAGGGACAGCCGGTTGTTCCTCTCCGCTTGCGGTCGTAGGTCTCGTTCTCTTCGAGTCAATTCTCTCGCACACACACACACACTTACTCTTCACTCAACTCTTGCTCCGACGAGTCTCGCTCTCTCAGCGTGGCAGAGTTTCAGACCGTCAAGCGTTAAACATCTCCGATTGTTCGCTCGTTCCAGCGTGTCGACGACATCCTGCCTCACCTGAGGACCTAGATCTTTGAAGGTATCGTTATACTCATTATAACCATTATGTACTGTGGGGAGTCTGACGAGGCTCCTCGGCGGAACCCTACGTGGTTCCCGAAGGCGCGACCGGCCAGTCCGGTCCCCGAGGCGATCGCAAGATCCCGAATTCTAAAGATTCTCTTAACTTCCTTGACATTAGCGACCTTAAATCTAGATTACTGCTCTAAATAGGCGTCTGACGAGACCCACACTTTGGGGAATCTGACGAGATTCCTCGGCGGAACCCTCCGTGGTTCCCGAAGGCGCGACCGGCCAGTCCGGTCCCCGAGGTGATCACCATCTTTAAAGATATCAATTCTCCCTCCTTTCTTTATATCCCAATTGAATTAATACAAGTATATACTTAAATTTAATAGCGTTATCTTGTTACTATTGTCAACCTTTGAATGATTAGTGTGCCCTTTAATTCTTTAATATTGTAAGCCCTTTATATGATTATTTCTTGAATCCTTGTTGTAAATTATTGTAAGCCCTTTATAAGATTATTCCTTGAATGTTGTGATGTAATGAGAAATGTGCTCAACCTTGTTTAATTTGTTAATTGTTATTACAATGGTAATATTCACATTCGTCTGAGGGTTTTTATGCCGCGAGGCTTTTCCCTCCATTTGTTTATTTTTTCTTTTTCGGACCGAAATATATCTTGTTGAGTCCGAGCGAGTGTTTTATTTAATCCCATTTAAAAGATTTGATTCTCGACGAAACAACCAAGTATCTTTCTAATGAATTTATATGGAGAAAAACTAGTTTTTCCCATACCACCAAGATACAGAAACATAAACCACATTCCTCATTGGGCACAAGTCTCACTATATCACTGGTGGATGATGGATCAGACGGTCAGCCAAAGCGTAAAAGTGATACAGTAATTGGTGTTTCAATTAATATGATTCAAGTTCCTGAATCTCGTTGGTCAGTCAGTGAAGGTATAAGCTTTTTCTTCCTTACAGATTAATGTAAAAACGCTCACTTTTACGCTTGTCGAAGACATATTTTAGCACAGAAATATATTAAGGAAAAAGTAACAACTTTACTATACCCTAAAATTGTGTAATGTTCGACAATAAGAAGTGAATCGCAATGGAATACCTTATAATAGAGGTTAGTCTGAATCAAATTTGTAAACCCCTTTTCATTGTAAAAATTTTTTGAAAAAAATTTAATTGGTAGTTTTAAAATTTTGGCGCCAAATTTAAATTTTCAGACATTCGAAAATTTTAAACTACGATCTCTCGAAAACGAAAATAGCAAGAATGATGAAGAAAATATACATGTTTTTTTGAATTCAGATTGCACTATTCTTAATTTTTTGTTCAGATCTGTTAATCACAGTCTGTTGGAGTTTATTCTTACGAGTAGAACAGGTATAGGTAATAGTTTACGAAGTAATGAGTAGACTTCTCGTTAAAATGTTAAACCATTGTAAATTTCCTTAAATAATAGATCCCACGAAAAGAGATATTGAAAACTTATATGTTACTGAATCTTTGACGTTTGAAGTGCTAACATGACGATTTGATATAAAATGATCGTGGTCTACTGTATTACATTTCTTGAAGAAAACTAAGACTCTTTGGAAGTTCTATATGAGTTAAGGGCCCAAAGACGACTTTTAAAAATAAGTCTTTAGACAAAAACCGTGAGCAGAATATGCATATGGAGTTGAAAAATCTATATTTCATAGTCTTCTTACTGATGGACCTTTCTGTTGGGGTTACTGGAAGGAAAATACCCACAAATGACCAAAACTGCGATTTTAGGTGTTTTCAGCCATGTTACAGCTAAATAAATTCGAAAATATATTACCACAGTTTTCGCGCCAAAAATGGAAAATTGGAAACTTTCGAAATTTGGAACTTTTTTGGAGTCATATGACCCAAAAAGTGTAAAAACTTGGCAAAGGTTTTTAGTCTCAGGTTAAAGTTGTAATTAAAACAGAAAAAGATGTATAAAAGTTTAGCTTTTTTCGATAAATTCATTGTTAATTTAAAAAATCCTTTGGGTGAACTTAATGCAGAATTTATATTCAATTCCATATACCCCGAACAGACATATGCGAACTCTCAATAAGACATTTTATAAAAAGGATCTATAAATACTCAGTAAAAAATGTATCTATTGTAGATCAATAAGAACCAAAGAAAAAGGTAAAATATTCCATTTGAGGCATTTCGGAGAAACAGAAAATAGAGAACAAATCTTCCCTTTATTTGCTTGTTCGAAATGCTACAGCAGTTGCTACACATTTCAGGAATAAGTTGTTTTAAATGTTTAGTTGTCATTTCCGTTTCCGCATGAACTCCTTCGGTGAGTATTTCCTCCTATTTTTCAAATAAAACGTACCCCTGCAGTATCCTGAAAAGTTTCCTGAGATATGTACGGATGTCTAAAGAATATTAAAAGTACATCGATCCGTAAGTTGAAATATTACAGCAAACCTTGCTTTGCGCTTGTATGTGTGTGTATATTCATATTTCTTTTTCGGAGTCTTACTTTTACTCACGTAATGTGACAGTTATAAAAACTGTAAGTATTACACGAATATACGATGATGAGGGTCCCGTGGGTATTCGCGGCGAAGCGCAGGTGCCTATAGTAAAACGCTATTTCCTAGTATGAAAAAAGGGGGGTTAAAAATTTTCGCGTAGTCATTTTTCGTAATTTTCCAAAACGACGCACGAAGTACGTCGTCCCAGCTTGTTCCGTCAGAAGGGAAAACGGAAAAATACGCGGCGCGTCCCTTGCATACAGATTAAGATTTACATCCTCACAGGAAGGCGGGCGAACAGTCTGCATTAGGGAAAGCAAATGCGTCCCGATGCTTTCTACGCTTTTTGATAAAACGAGAGAGGGAGAGAGAGAGAGAGGTAGAAAGTTAGTAGTAATAAAAGTCACGTCAAAGTAAATTTAAACTTTAAATTCGATCACGACTGCTTTGAAGTTCTTCTTTTAGAACTATTGTTTGAAGTTTGCGCCGCTATCAACACCCAACATTACATTTGGTACGGGAGAGCTCTGACTTGCGGGATGTATTGATCCTTGAAATCTTAGTAGTGCCGACGGTGACACCAGACACCTTCGGTTTATTCAAATTTTACGGATATAAAATATTACTTACCTCGTCGAATAACGCGATGCGCTTAATCAAATTAACGAACCTTTGACTTACGCATAAATTTTGACCCATTCGAATCAATACTATCAACGAAATCAATACAAAGGTTAAATCTACTACTGTAAATTACAGAAAAATATTTTCACAGCCACAGCATATATATTTCAAATTATCAAATCATACTTATTGGGTATAGAGCATACAACACATTCATCACTTATGGCCCAATCCCACGGACTTAACGAACAAAAAATTCGACCCCCCTGGTTTCTCCAAACCTCAAAATGTTAATCTAGTATTTCCAATATTGTTTTTTGATTAATTTTTTAAAGAGTAAATTTTCTGATGTAACAGGGCAAAACTGTCACTTGTTTAAATTCGATTCTTGCAATCTTTGGATATGTATTTCAAGATAAAATAAGCTACCATTTTCCCAAACGGCATTATATAATCTTGTTCCATTCTGGAGATACAGCCTCAGAAAGGCAATTATTTCCACAGCCCCATATATGCGTTATGCAAAGAGAAAACGTCTTGTACTCTAATAGAGTTTATCTTATTTTTTCCAAAACCAAATCTCTAAGATGGGATTTTGAAGACTTTTAACCAATATCAATGTGGACTTCCAGAACTCTGAAGTCGATACCAAAATAATTTACAGCAACTAATAATTGGTCAAAGACAATACTAAAATTTCTTAAATTCCAATAGAATTTATGGTACTTTTTCCTGAACTGCCCGAATTACATAAAACTTCAATCTTAATTAATGACAAACACTCTTACACGTCTACAGAGTTTAGAATTTTTTTTTTTCAAATTTCATCATAAACAAAGAGAAGTCTTTTAAAGTTCCCAAAAATTTTAATTTTGAACTTAAAGGTCTTAAAGTCAAAGCTGAACGTAACGGAACGTACTGCCGCTCGAAGTTAAGACTGACTAGCTTGACTTTGTAAAACGTATCCAAAATTGGCGAAAATCGAAAATGAATTTTGGGGAAAAAATCAATTTTGAAAAACCAGAAAATTTTGAAAATCCTGAAACACCAAACTCAATTTTCCCACATCACCTCAGAGTTCAAATTTTGAAAAAAAATCACATTCCGCATATTTTTAGGAACAATATTTCAATGGGATCATTTGAGCCAAAATGACTACTTGTGTATTTTAATATCAGGGATAATGATTTCAGGATGAAAACTTTGACATGGGGCTACAGTCCAAAGATTTTATAGTCGTGAACTTCCTTAATTGCCTTAAACTTTATTCTTCATTCTTACCCGTCTACAGAGTTTAGAATAATTTTTTTCAGATTTCATCATAAACAAAGAGAAGGGAGAGGTCTTTGAATGTCTCCAAAAATTTTAAATTTGAACTTAACGGTCGTAAAGTCAAAGCTGGACGTAACGGAACGTACTGCCGCTTGAAGTTAAGACTGAAAAGCTTGACTTTGTAAAACATATCCAAAATGGGCGGAAATCGAAGACGAGGTTTGGGAATAACATCAATTTTGAAAAACCTGAAAATTTTGAAAATTCTGAAAAAACAAACTCAATTTTGCCACATCATCTCACAGTTGGAATTTTGAAAAAAAAACACATTCCGCATATTTTTAAGAACAATGTTTCAATGGGATCATTTGAGCCAAAATGAATGTGTATTTTATTATTAGGGATAACGATGTCAGGATGAAAACATTGACATGGTGCTACAGTCAAAGATTTTATAGTCCTGAAATTCCTTAATTACCTACCTAAATCCTTGTTCTTCTTTAAACATAAACATTCTTACACGTCTACACAGTTTAAAATTTCAGATTTCATCATAAACAAAGAGGTCTTTTAAAGTTTCCAAAAATTTTAATTTTGAACTTAACTGTCTTAAAGTCAAAGCAAGCGTCAAGATGATATACTGTCGATTGAAGTTGAGATTGAAAAGCTTGACTTTGTAAAACATATACAAAATGGCGGAAATCGAAGATGGGTTTTGGGAAAAAAATAAATTTTGAAAAAACTGCAAATTTTGAAAATTCTGAAGAACCTAGGTACTCAATTTTGACACAGCACCCCAGAGTTAAAATTTTGAAAAAAATCACATTCCGCATATTTTTAGGAACAATGGGATCATTTGAGCCTAAATGATGGACTATTTGTGTATTTTCATATTAGGAAAAACGATGTCAGGATGAAAACTTTGACATGGCGCTAGATTCCATTTTTTTTTTTCGAAAAAACTAAAATTACACGGCTTTCATGAAATTCAATATAACGCAACATCCTCAAGTTTGAAAGAGTTTGTTCGTCGAATCCATGAGGATTGGGCCATATACCCACAATATTATCTGAAATTAGTAATGAGTAAGTCAAAAACACGAACATATTAAGTACACAGTAGTGAGTGCACTAGCCGTTAATTTTACAGAAAAATTAATTACGAATTTTGGATTTTCAATGTAAATATCAACTAACTCATTTATGAATTTATAAATAATTGAGTTTTGTGAGAAAAACATGAAAAGGAATAAACTTGAATTATACCTTCCAACGCAGTTTGCTTTGTTAGCTGAAAATATGTATACTCAGTTTTGGAATTTCAGTATTAAATGACGCTTGGAGAGTAATTATAAAGTGAAAACAAAGTTTCCAAATTTTATACAGTTTATAAGAAAATTTGTCACAAACATTAATGAAGGTATCTCACGTTTTGTATTCCATCCTGTCAGCTCAATTTAGAATAATTTTGAAAGTATTACATTCAAATTTGATCAAAAAATGTTACAAATACAGCTTTAAAATTCTCCTTTCTAACGCATTTTGATTTGTTGTAATATTTTAAATGTTTAAAACCAATTTCGGAATTACATTGTCCATACCAAATTTCAAAGAGATATTCACCGTTCATAACGAAATTTCGTTGATACCTAACGACATATTCTGCAAAGATGGATTCTAACTTGTCAGTCCTATTCCAAATTTTTTACCATCAAATTGATATTTCAGGAAGAAAAGTGCAGAAAAGCCAAAGGCGTGAAATTTCTTTATCTTTCTAAAACAGCTTTGTTCTTCGTTTGAACACCCCCCAGAAATGAGTTACGCGCCTACTTTAACCTGTCACCTCACTTTGGGAATTTCTAAACTGTCAACTTGAAATTTGACGACGCCATGCCCAAAGTACATCGCTTTTAAATACAGCACCCGATGGGCTTGGTAATCGTGCCTTCGACCTCACCGAACTTTATTAAAAATGTCCACAAACGAATTTAATACTGAAGAACCCTTAGCCGGCTTTATTTTTGCCAATTTCATGCAAAGCAGCTGCTTTTCAATTTAAAACGAAGCACCCGCAAAAACAATGCCATTACATCGACCCGGACGACCCACGTATTTTTCCTTCTAATCCCGTGTTTAAACCGGTGGAGATTGAAAAAGTTTAAAAGTCGTCAGTAATTTTTTTAACAATATTTCAACGGTGCTGTTTAATGACGCAATTCACTCGAGGAAATTACACAGTGTGCAAAAAGAGGAGATCCACCGCTGCTAATGAGGCGGTGTGAGACGAAATAAGAAGAGGAGGGAGTAATTGGAATTGTAATTTCATCCGGGAATTAATTTGGTAAAAATGAAAAAGGTTAACTACTTAACCTGATATCAACGTTATTAAGAGTTCGGTAATCCGGGCAGTTATTAATAGAGTATTTATTACACAGGAGGGGACATTCAATAATTCAACACGAAATAAGTGGAATGAAATGACATGTCTCTTCAGTTGACAGGTAGCAATTGTTAAAGACTCAGTCAGTCCAATTTTAAAACCATAAAAAGACAGTAATTACTGATTGATTTCAACTCAGTTTTGTTACTTTTGAGCCTAGAATACAAACTAATTAATAATTTTTTTTCAAGATCCAAATGACAAGTTCAAAAAACACAACTTTGGTACTTTTCGGTAGATTTCAAAAAGTTGCACTTAAATTTTAGAAAAATATTCCAATGACCCAATGTGTCCATCAATTGGGTTAATGGGTCCTTTTAGAAAAATTAAATTTTTTGAAAATTTTAATAACTGGTTACTTTTAATTTTAATTTTCATGCATTACGAATATAATAACCCAATATAACCATTTATTAGATGTAAATGGGTTATTTTAGGAAATTAATTTTTAAAATATCAATAAACTTTCTACTTCTAATAAACTGTTATCTGCATAACCCAATAGAACTGTTTAATAGATTATTGTGTGATTTGAACGAGCCAAATTTTTGATTCATTGAATTCAATGGAAAAAAGTTACAATCGACCTGTTAATTATAAATTATATTAATTAAATTACAATTGTCAAATTTTAATTTATTGAATTTGATGAAAAAAGTTACAAATTAAATTACAGTTGTCAAATTTTAATTTATTGAATTTGATGGAGAAAAGTTACAATCAATCTTGTTAATCACAAATGCCATAACAAAAATAATCAGTAACCTAAAATTTGAGAACAATTATAACATAAAATAATACATTACAAATTTAATTAAAAAAAACATCGATAACAAAATAAGAAAATAAGGTAATTTATTTTAACAAACTTGTCGTAATTACTAAAATTGATATTTATGTATAGATTAATTTTATTTTATGATATTTAAATAAATAAGGGATATTGCAGGTAACGATAATTAAAGGCCATAATTGAGATGGCTATTTAATATTCTAGATATGATAGATATTGAGATATAATATTTTTAATTAACCCACTAGACATCCTAATAAATATATAGTTGTATTGAGTTACTGCATTAATAATATTTAAAAAAAAAGTTATTAAAAAGTTTTTGGCAATATTAAACTTTTTTTTCCTAATCCATGAACCCAATAAATTGTTATATTGGATGAATGGGTTATTATATATACTACTTTATCTTAAACTTATATCGTTTGGAAATATATATTCGCCATATTGTTTTCAAAATATCTAAGTAAAACTTCACTTAAATTACTTACAAGCTAAGTAAATAAAAAAAAATGGAATGAATAAACTTATTGCTATTAAAATTGAGTAATTTCGACCAATTGGTCACAACGTAAGGTTCCATATTACAACAATTAAGACAAAAAAAATGCTTTTTGGTGTACATTAGCGATGTCCACGATATTCTCGTTTGAGAGAGCCTCGTGTCGACTCGTCTCGTTTTCGAGACGAGAATCGAGACGATACTTTAAATTTTCCTTGCGAGACAAGACGAGACTTTTAAAAAGTCTCGTCTCAAATCTCGCACGAGAGTCTCGCAAAAGTCTCGAGGTATCGCAGGTGAAAATGGCAAATATTAATTCATTATTCTAATCATCGCGAATGATATTGAAAGATATTTTTACAGCCGCATAATAGCATTATTGCCACGGACAAACGAAAGATTTTTTTTAAATAGTTTTAGAAAATAGAAAATAGTTGTTTTTTGTGACAGGAAAAAAGTTTGACATTTTATCCCTGTTAATAGAATCTTCTGTTAGCTTTACGATTATTAGTTTTCAATATTTTATATTCACCGACCTTCGGAGACCATCTACCTATTTCTTATCCGACTTCTCATGTTATAATCGACCTATAATAATTAGTTTATTGCAGTTGTTGTCGCAAAAGCAAATTTGATAAGCGTTTCGATATAATTGAGGAGCAAGGAGGAACCGGACGTAATAAAACGTCAAAAAAATGCAAGATATGCACGATATCGCGACATTTTGCGAGAAATTTGCGAGATTCTCGCGCGAGACATGAGACGAGACGAGACTTTTTATTGCGAGACGAGACTCGAGACGAGACTTTCCATTTTTTCGCGAAAAAAGACGAGATTTTTAAAAGTCTCGTCTCGTCTCGTCTCGTTTCGTAGGAACACTAGTGTACATTAATACCTCAATTAGTACAACAGAAATCTTCGACTTATGTCACCTTTTAAGTTGTGTTCATGACACCTACTCAATTAACGTTATATAGCGACAATATGACTTAACACATAGAACAGGGTGCTACAAATATTTCACCAATTTGCTATCACCAACTAGACTATAACCTATTAGATAATATGTATGTTGTTTCACGGGTCCTGTCGTACTTATTTGTTACTTATGTTATTGTGCGACTTCTTAAATGGCCTGACACTATTTTACATAAATTGCGAGTAGAATAATAGGGCCGGTTCTGACCCCCGAAAACCTACCTAACCTAACTTTTACTAACTTACCTAACCTAACCTAACTTATTAGGAAACTTTTTTACCAAATTTCCATGGCACTTATTTGGTTACCTTGAATAACCTCACCCAATTCACTGAATTATAACTCAATTTCTATATGAATAGACATTAATTCGACTCTGGTGAACAACACATAAATTGTTAGCAGGGCGAGAAAACGCTTCACAATTGCATTTGGGTCAACGAAAAAGTATCCCAGAAAAATACTTATAGCGATGCTATAACAGGTGGTATAACAATATACCTACTCTTTCTGGGTTTGTTTCATTAGTATTTCTGTTGCATTAAAATAAATAAAGGTTTTTTCATAAATAAATAACTACTTGTGACTCATAAGCATTGAGTTGATCCTTTAGTTACCTTAGAAAGACAACACAGCTTCGTTACAACGTCCACAATTTACATTATAAGATATGGCGGAGGATCCATTTTCCCGCTTCCCAGAAAATCGAATTTTATTCATGGCAGGATGGATCCGAACGTCTGTGATTGAACTTGAATCCAGAAACTGTTAGGAATAACTAAAAATTTCGGGGCGTCTTTTTTCTGCGAGTACGTGGGAGTGTCACAGGACGTATGGATTTTTTATTATATGCCTGTAAGATCCTTTTAGAAGCTTTGTACGTTTTGGAATGTAGAAAATTCAAATTTTCCCACATCAATCCCAGACTTTGGTTCGTGAAGAAGAAGTCTCTCGAAGTACCAGTATGTGTCGTTAATAAATTCTGTACTTTTAGGGAAGTTTTTGTATACGCGATTGCAGAGCAGGGTCGTATGTCAATATCAGTAAATGGCTTCTTCGTGTTCCTTTGTTGAGATAAATTGGAAAAAAAAATGACAGCGCCAACGGAGCGCACCGAGAAAATAAATTAGAGAACAGAAACTTTCCTGTTACGCTCCGAAATTGTATTTGCAGTGATGGAACAGTCGGATGTAAATTAAACAAAGACCTTACTTACGTCAAGAGGTTTTGATACGCGACAGAAAAATTTATCCCCACATTCGTTCCACGGGTTCACCACGGGCGAAATTACAATTCCAGATTACGTTAAAAGATCATATTAAAAGGGAGGAATTATCCTGGAGCGTCGAGTCCTTTGCCAAAAACGGGACCGCTTTGTGTGTGTGTGCCCTTTGCTGCTCCAAGGATAATTCCTGTTTTATTACGCCATTAAAAATTGGGTAAACCGCCCCTTTCTTAGCTTCTGGAATAGTTGTATATAATAAATGCGCAAACGGGAGAAAGAGAGAAGCTGCAAAGAGAGTACTCCGGAGCGCCAGAAATTCTCATTACGCCACGTCAAATAGCCGAAAAGAGAAAACAAAAGACAAAGTTAATACACGGATTTGCTCTTAAACACATTCCGACATAATAAAGTCTATACCTCCGCTCGAAGTTTTTGGTGTTTCACGGATCACAAGTTGCGGGCTTTAAACTAAGGGTGCAGTTTTTCACCGAACAAAAACAACTTCTGCTCCGAATACAATCGACGAAACACACAAACGTTTTAACGATCTACTTTTCGAAATGGACGGATAAGGATAGATAGGGCTCAGCGTTTATCTGATACGAATTTTGTTCAACGGAAGACTCGAACAATACTATACAACATTTATCACGGCAACGTTATACATATTCGAGTAAATGCTACTAGTTGGCGTCGAGCGAGATTTAAATGAATCTAATGGGCTTTAACTCGGAATCGAGGAACACGAGGACAGTTAGCCGGAATATTAAACCATTTTACCAGCACCCAGAGGCGTTATATATAATGCTGGCAGATTTAACTACAGATTGAAATGAATTTAAGAGCAGCATTTCACGTTTAAAACTTTTAGGATCAAAATGACAGTTCACAGAACTATCTGATAAAACTGTTGTAGGTTTATAAATGATGAAGTATTAAACTGTGGAAAATAAGTCAGTTGAGGAACTTGAAGGTAAATTACTGATGACAGATTACGACGACAGTAGTAGTAATCACTTAGAAAAGTAACCAAACCCATCAAATGGTAAATAGGCCAGTCGATAGAGATATAAATCAACGTTTTCTTTAATAACCCATCAGCATTACTTCTTGTAAAAAAAAAATTTAAACACATGATTTACTAGTTACACTAGTTTACTAGTTTACTAGTATACAAATACATCTATAAAAGGGCGCTGGGTTGATCTCGATATATGCAATAATAAATTGGTAAACTTTAAAAAACAACCGTTTTCAAGAGGTTGTAAAATTTAAAAATCATAAACAAATAGTCTTGAAAAGGTAGGAAAATACAGTAAATTTTATGTACAACAGCCATGCCGAAGCCGAAAATCGTGAAACCAAAACAGTGTTACTGGATGAGGTCTTATATACAACTGTCGCGTTTAAAACTTTAAAATATGAAAAGAATTTCGACGCTCAGGTAAAAGAGGATTTAATTGCACGATGCCCCACTAGGCAGCTTTAATTATATCGTTGCTTTCTCCCGTGTTGTAAATAAATGAAATAGTTATAAATATAAATCTGCGCATTTCCAATAAATAGAAATAACATACTCTCCGTTTGCTACTTAGAATTTTCACACTTTGCTTCTAATTTATTCTCAGCTAGATGCCGTTTGTTTCCCTTAATTGTACTGATAGACGATTACTATATCTATACCTCTCTATTACAAAATAATATATTATTAAGGTAATAGTACATTATAAGCGCTTTGTACATTGTTGCATGATTTGAGTTGATAAATCCTCTCTTAATATTTGCGTGTACATTGCATTTAGTTCTTTTGGTGGTACATAAATCTGTAATAATATTAACTTTTAAAACAGTGGCAACATCGATTCTTATGCTATCATCATGACATTTGTAGAATAACTTCGTTAATTATGGTATATGAAATTCAAAAAAGACAAAATTGCAAATAGGTGCATGATGTACAATGTGTATGGCAACGAAGAAAAAGAGTTGATTGTTCTTTCATAGCTAAATATGACAAATTAATTGTTGTGTATTGTCTTAAAGACCATTATGATTTCCTTTTTGGGACTTATACTCCAGTCATCAACGGTAAAATACCGTATTACTGTGGAAATTTGGGAAACAAGGTCGATTTCTATGAAAATTGGGATTTAGGTAGTATTTATAACGTTCTTCAAAGTTGAACTTGTGCTGAAGTGTGCCTTTTCCCAAGGGGTGGAAACCACCCCTTCTAATGGGTAAGAAATTTTTTAATCAAAATAAACCTGGAAATCGATAAACTGTAACTAAGTAACTTTTGTTCTACAGAGTTATTTGTAAAGTTGATATTTTTCGAGTTATTCACGATTGAAACTACACATTTTTCATTGAAAAACGAATGTTTTTCAAGCGATTTTCACCAATACCTTGAAAATCTCTTATTTTATCGGATAAAACAATCAGAACAAAAATGTAGCTAATAAAAAAACAAAGTAGCTAATACGTTTCTGAATAATCTCTATAAGCTCAATAAGGGTTGAGTTATTGCTCGCTCCAGTTATCAATGGTAAAATACCGTGTTATTGTGTGGAATTTTGGGAAACAATGTCGATTTTCATGAAAATTTGTACTTAAGCTCTACTTACCCTCTTCTTCAAAGTACGGCATGTGCCTAAGTGTTCTTTTTCCCTAGGGGTGGAGACCTCCCCTTCTAAGGGGTAAGAAATTTTTTAATCAAAATAAACCCGAAAATCTATAGACTGACCAATTCTAAGTAACTTTTGTTCTATAATTTTTTTGGGAAGTTGATATTTTTCGAGTTATTCACGATAAAAATAAATGTAATGTAGGTAACATAGGACCATTTCAAATTATGAAATAGCGAAAAAAAATCCCTTGCTTTCCAAGCTAGAAATTTTTTAAAAATTGCATTTTGTAGAGAATTCCAAGTGTTTGAACATCAAATTAGTTAAAAGTTTTTACAATGCGTAAGTTTGAAAAGGGGTTCGTTTGAAGGGGTTGGATGAGCTATAATTAGTACGCGAATGCAAATTTCGAAATGCCATATCTCCTTCAATTTTATGATACAAAGATAAATAAAAAAATTCGAATTATCAGTGAGACAAACCCTGCAATTAACATTTAAAACAGATTTTGATATCTGGAATAGTTTTTAATTTATTTAAAAAAAATGCATTTTTTCCAAAATTACGAAAATGCAATGTTCATTTCATACAATTATGTATTCTAAAATAAGCATTCTAAACCGGTTAAACCACATAGATCTTATCAATAATACCTAAATAAAGTTAAAGGAAAGTGGGTTACATTTAATTTTTATCAGGGTGGTAATGACGAGGGTATAATTTTTAAATTAAAAAAAAAACGAGAATGGTGATACTTTATTCTTGTTATAAATCAGTCAATTCTTACGCATAAGACTTATGTCAGTGCTCATTTGAAAAGGTATTTTATGTACTTTAAGAAAGGTCCATTGAGTGATCCCCAAAAATTTTACCATTTTCAAGTTATTGAAGGTTGAATATTTTCAATTTCGGTGTTCTCGAAAAATAACCATCTTTCAACGAAGCAAAACTCAGCCCTTATTGGGTTTATAGAGGTCATTCAAAAACGAATCTCTTTGATTTTCTATTAGCTACATTTGTGATCTGATTATTTTTTCCGATAAAATGATAGATTTTCAAGTTATTGGTGAAAAACTGTTAAAAAACATTCGTTTTTCAATGAAAAATGTGTAGCTTCAATCGTGAATAACTCAAAAAGTATCAACTTTACAAAAAAAACTTTATAGAACAAAAGTTACTTAGAATTGGTCAATCTATCGATATCCTGGCTTATTTTGAATAAAAAATCTCTTACCCTTTAGAAGGGGTGGTTTCCACCCCTAGGGAAAAAGCACACTTCGGCACAAGTTCAATTTTGAAGAACGTTATAAATACTTCCTAAATCCCAATTTTCAAAGAAATCGACATTGTTTCCCAAAATTCCACGAGAAAATGGCTGATGACGACTTTAACGGAAGTAATAAAATAGCAAAACATCTGATCTAAACGTTTTAGAGAAAGATTTTGAGTGTAAATATGTACAGCCAAATATTATAAAACAAATGCCCTAAATATAATATTTTTTAATTTACAATTAGTACATAGGGTAATTAATTTTTACAAAATACATTAATGTCACAGTAAAAGGTCTTATAAAACATTTAAATCAAGCCTTAAATTTCCTTGAAACAAAAAATGATTAATTTGTAAGTAAATAGTTTACTGTAAAAAATATATAGATTTCCTTGAAACAAAAAATGATTGATTTGTAAGTAAATAGTTTACTGTAAAAAATATAAATGATCAAGTTAAGTGATTAATTCAAGTTTTTATAAATAATTTAATTACCTACGTTTACAAAGTCTTTCGCTCCAATAAAAGACAATTTTGAATGACTTTAATCATCCCTGTATTTAATATTTTTAAGTCAACTAGCCACAAATTTTCTGAAGAAATTCCTACTGAATAACGAGAACCTGTATAATCCATGACCTTACTTACAAATAAGAAAAATATGTTCGATCAATGTTCCATCAATTTCGATTAAGAGAACACCGTTCAAACATCGACTAAGTATTAAGAATCACAGACACAATTGACAAGTGTATATAGGAAAAGGCCTTTTCAGGAAAAAGTTCCCCGATAGAAAATTGTAATTATTTTAGAGTGTTGTTCTATAAAATGAAACATGACGATTCTCAAATTCAATAAAATTGAAACTGTTCCATTAATTAAACCCTTGCTTGGATATGCAAATTTAATCATTTTAAATATTTTACGGCGTTAAATTACGAACGTAAATATTTAAAGGTTCTGTCTCTTTTGCTTAATGAAAAGCGAAAAATTCTGTTTTATGAAAATTGGCCGCCCGCTTTTAATGTAATAGGAATTATAACACGAGAGTGTTCGTTTCAATATTGCTAAAAAAATATGACTGGCTCAGAGATGAAACAAATATATAGAGGTATACATATACATACTATATCCACTGAGTAAATATATTGCATCCATTTTGACAGCGGCAAATTCAACATGAGTTACCTGTTTTTGATTTGTTGTAATAACACTACTACACTGAAATAAAGAAAAATAAATATGGTCAAACACACATAAGCTTGGAGCAGAACTGTACACTAAAGGTTATTAACAACAAAATGTACATTTTGTAATCAATAGAATATTAAACAAATACAAACATTATTCGGGTATGCTTTGCATTTTGCACGAAAATAACTATGTTATTAAATGTAACTGACCATCAGTGATCCCGGTTAAATATTCAAATCTTCGATGGCAATTTGCGGGTAATATCTACATTTCTTACGTTGCTATGTTCTTACCTAAATACAATTATTGTTATAGTACAAAAGCAGATAGTAACATTTGAATTACATCAAACCAATCAATCAGGAAATCCTGTCATACTTAAAACCATTCCTTCGAAAGATATCGCCGCTATTGATCTCGAAGGGGAGACTGTTATATTAATTTAGGCCCCTATTAAACAAACGTGTTTATTCATCTTGTAGTATGCATCCTGTTTATGAGTTATTCAATCCTGCGCACACAAGGCGTTCGAAAGTTATTTTTTATTCATTTAGTTCTAATAATTAAAAAGACAAAGATGTGTTAATATCCAATTTACGTCTGAAATTTCCGACATCCGCTGTCCTACTTTTATTTAACTTCAACCTTAATTAAAATTTCAAGAGACCTGAAATTCACAACGAAGAGAATAACTTTATATTCTTGACACGAGCCCTACATTATACTTATAACCCTAAACGTTGGCGTTTCGTAGGGTTTCACAAACATCTGGCGTTACATAATTGAGGATTATTTACCTACGACATTTTACACAAAAATACACGAAATTGCTTAATGAAAAATATAACGAAACGATACCCGTTAGGCAAAATACACAAGGAACTAATAATTTGCACAAATTCGTAGGTAAATATTGAAAAACGTGAAATTCAGGTTCGACGAAAAATTTTAATTACTCGTAATATTGATATTGCTATAGGCATATTAAATATACATACGATTTTTCGTTTAACAGGAGCAAAAAATAATATTGGTGATTAGTTCATAAACGTAGCGGCATAATTTAATTTACTTCGAAAATTACAGTAATAACTTATCATTGGGGGGTAAGAAATATATATCTATGGCAATGGCATACTATGTCCAGTCACAATTGGAACACACAAAAAAAAACACTTAATGGCTTTTTAAGTAGTGAAGAGCGATGCCGCCTTGTCCTCCATGGGCGTATCATTACGGATAATAACTCTAACAATCAATTCACTTCCAAATCGCACAAACAAATGGCACACACATTCACACACCACTGCTTTCTCGAGTATAAGTGCGGAAGAAGACATCACAAGGAAAGCACACGTGGCCGCTGTGTTATGTCCAGTGGACCATCCAGTATCTGTAGAGTCTCGCGTGCTTCCTCGTACACGATTTCACTGATCGACTGTAAACCTGCACCTTAGAAGAAGAAGAAAATACAAACGAAGTGCCGCAGTCGTAAAAAAATTGCTGTCCAATGGACCATCTAGTTCTTTACCTGTACATATCCATACATCCACATATATGATTTCACTTGGGCAACTGAACACCTGCATTTTAAAAATACCAGTGCGTTTCTGAATATGCAAAAAGATAAGTCCCATGGTTTTGTATAGAGACAACGGGCTCTTTTCGAATGTCCTCGGTAAATTCAGATTTTATTAAGTGTTCCAATTGCTACTGGTTAAAGTATACGTGCCAATATCGCCGTTTTGTTGGACGTTCTTTATAAATAAGTCAGTCAGTTAATCAGTATATGTGTTTATTGATTTTTATAGATATAGTAGCTCTGTGCTTACCTTTCAAATATCTTCATTTAAATTCTTCCTTAACCTCACACCCTTCCCAATTACTTACGCATTCGTATAAATAAGAAAAATACCTTTCAAGTGCTCGCATAAATGTGTTTCTAACTATTCGTATTAAAAGAGGTACTTGCCTGTTACTTAAGTGAAAAAATATTCTCATGTGCACACATTGCAACAAAACCATGGGTTACAATGTGACATATATATTTATATTTTTGTCCTTTTGAACACTTATTTGGGCATGAATGCAGGTAACAAACCTTCCAAATGTTAATATCGTGACAACTGTTATTATATCTAGTTTCAAAGCTCACTTTTACATTAATATAATTAACAAACCAATCAAGTTCTCACATTGCAAAAAATGTTTTCCTAACTATATGTACCTATATAAAACACTTGCCATTTAGGTGCTCACATTGCAACAAATGTTTTGGTTCTCAAGTGCTCGCATTGCAACAAAAACATGGGTTACAATGTGACGTATTACTATGATTTGAAGATACATTTTCGTGTTTCCACACGCTTCTCACATGCTCGTATTGAGATAAATGTTTATATTATTGTACTTTGAACACTTATATGGGCATGAACGATGGTGAGAAACCTTTTAAAATGTTAATATTTTGACAACAGTTTTTATAACTAGTTTCAAAGCTCACTTTTATATACACATAACTAACAAACCATTCAAGTTCTCACTTTGCAACAAATGTTTTCCTAACTATTCGTACCTATTTAAAACACTTGCCATTCAGGTGCTCACATTGCAACAAATGTTTTGGTTCTCAAGTGCTCACATTGCAACAAAAACATGGGTTACAATGTGACGTATTACTATGATTTGAAACTACATTTTCGTGTTCACACACGCTTTTCACATGCTCGTCATTCATATAATTAACAAACCATTCAAGTTTTCACATTACAACAAATGTTGTCCTACCTATACGTACCTATTTAAAGACACTTGGCATTCAGGTGCTCACATTGCAACAAATGTTTTGGTTCTCAAGTGCTCACATTGCAACAAAAACATGGGTTACAATGTGACGTATTACTATGATTTGAAGATGCATTTTCGTGTTCACACACGCTTTTCACATGCTCGTCATTCATATAATTAACAAACCATTCAAGTTCTCACATTGCAACAAATGTTTTTCTAACTATACGTACCTATTTAAAACACTTGCCATTTAGGTGCTCACATTGCAACAAATGCTTTGGGTCTCAAGTGTTCACATTGCAACAAAAACATGGGTTACAATATGACGTATTACTATGATTTGGAGATACAGTTTCGTGTTTCCACACGCTTTTCACATGCTCGTATTGAGATAAATGTTTATATTATTGTACTTTGAACACTTATTTGGGCATGAACGCAGGTGAGAAACCTTTTAAAATGTTAATATTGTGACAACAGTTTTTATAACTAGTTTCAAAGCTCACTTTTATATACACATAACTAACAAACCATTCAAGTTCTCACTTTGCAACAAATGTTTTCCTAACTATTCGTACCTATTTAAAACCCTTGCCATTCAGGTGCTCACATTGCAACAAATGTTTTGGTTCTCAAGTGCTCACATTGCAACAAAAACATGGGTTACAATGTGACGTATTACTATGATTTGAAGATACATTTTCGTGTTCACACACGCTTTTCACATGCTCGTCATTCATATAATTAACAAACCATTCAAGTTTTCACATTACAACAAATGTTGTCCTACCTATACGTACCTATTTAAAGACACTTGGCATTCAGGTGCTCACATTGCAACAAATGTTTTGGTTCTCAAGTGCTCACATTGCAACAAAAACATGGGTTACAATGTGACGTATTACTATGATTTGAAGATACATTTTCGTGTTCACACACGCTTTTCACATGCTCGTCATCCATATAATTAACAAACCATTCAAGTTCTCACATTGCAACAAATGTTTTTCTAACTATACGTACCTATTTAAAACACTTGCCATTCAGGTGCTCACATTGCAACAAATGTTTTGGTTCTCAAGTGCTCACATTGCAACAAAAACATGGGTTACAATGTGACGTATTACTATGATTTGAACACACATTTTCGTGTTCACACACGCTCCTCACATGTTCATAGTGAGATAAATGTTTATATTTTTGTTCATTTGAACACTTATTTGGGCATAAATGCAGGTGACAAACCTTCCAAATGTTAATATTGTGACAACCGTTTTTAGAACTAGCTTCAAAGCTCACTTTTACATACACATAATTAACAAAGCATTGAAGTTCTCACATTGCAACAAATGTTTTCCTAACTATACGTACCTATTTAAAACACTTGCCATTCAAGTGCTCACATTGTAACATATGTTTGGGTTCTCAAGTGCTCACATTGCAATAAAAACATGGGTTACAATGTGACGTAGTACTATGATTTGAAGATACATTTTCGTGTTCACACACGCTTCTCACATGCTCGTATTGAGCTTCAATAACTAGCTTTCAATAACTGAAATAACTAGCTTCAAAGCTTAATTTTACATTCATATAATTAACAAAACATTCAAGTTCTTACATTACATCAAAATTTTCTACTAACTGTTCGTGCCTATTTAAAGACACTTGCTTTTCAAGTGCTCACATTGCAACAAATGTTTTTGTTGCAATGTGATATATTACAATAATGTGAAGATACATATGAACACTTAAGCATGAATGCAGGTGACAAGCCTTTTAAATGTTTGTATTTTTCTTCTTCTTTTACTTTCAAGAATCATTATGCATTGTTGCAATATACGTAATTCGAAATGTTTTACTTGGTTTTATAAATTTTGGTTATCTATCTTATTCCAAAAATAGATATTTCGTTGCACTTTCTATTCCAAAAACAATTACAATTGCATATGAAATAGATGTTATCTTAGGTAATGTACCACAATTGTGTATTAAATTGATATTCATCATATAAATTTATTATTGCTATTACTCTAAAGGCTCTTAGCATTTATGAATTAGTTAAGTAGAGATGTGCAATGCTTAAACGTATAACTTGTGTGAAATTTTCTTTATTAACCACTACATTCAACCACTATAGTTCACTTGGTTTTTACAGAAACGTAAAACTGGTAAATTAAAATATGCTTCTCTCTTTGTCATAAATGTGTTTTTTGTTTGAAAGGAATGTAAAAATGTTCCAAGTAGATTTATCCATATCTTAATAAATGAAGCATTATTAGATTTATGATAAATATAACGATTGGAAATTGATCTCCAAATATTGATCAAAAACTCGATGAAATTAATTTGTCAAAAATATTATTAATTGTCGAGACAGCAATAAAATTATGAAATAGGAACGTTGTACAAATAACGTACAATTGTTTCAAAAATTGGCATATTCTTCCTTCTACTTTTTGTTTTAGTGAAATCAATAGTAGTAGTAACAGTCAATAAACAAAGATTTAATTTAAAAATTGCGAATGTATCGTATGCACCCATTACAGCTATTTTAGAAATATTCAATACCGTCTCGTTGTAAACTATAGAGCTTCCCTCCTTTATTAATTATTACGTAGGTACGAAGCACAAACCTTTCACGCCGTGTTTAAAATATGTGCTCAATGTGCATTTTGCATCACTCTAAAATCCGTCCACAGATACAAAAATAGTAACACACGCCGTCACCAAATTGTTACCCACATCTTCTCGATAAGAATACAAATAAATAAATTTGTATGTTCAGCTTTTTCTCCTACAGCATTCGAAGAAAGTTGAGTAATTCGATATCATCGTGTGTGTAATTCAAGATATTAAAACTTGTTTGTCAAAAGAAGGTATGGCATAAAGGATTGTTATAATTCAACACAATGACTCACATAAATAGAAATTCGATATTCCTGATAGGGTAGGTATAATAAAAAGGAAGTCGGTTTGGAGAAAAAACATCCGAAAATACCGCTCATGGGTTTTCATTGTGTACGGATTCCGTACAAGAAATAAATATTGAATTAGATTGGACCTTAACGAGTGTACTAATGAATTAATAACTCAGCAGTAAGGAAACGAGCGGTGTTCCTATCGAATTTACTGTTTTGTCTCAAATGTATTGGCTTAAGTTTCCTCGACAACTACTATAAAAAGCCATCAACGACACTCATTATTAACGCTAATTGGGTCATTTCTTCTGGGGCTCGTGCTGAGATGAAACCGCGTTTAACCTGGAGCAAAAACGACCCGTAGTACCTTTCCATTGTATTACAAAAGCAGGTAACATGTTTCAATATTAAATACAAGAATATTTTCTCGAGGAAACAGCTAAAGGAGTTACGACGGCAGTAAGATACTTAATTAACAAAATGCAATTAAACGGCGCAGCGTTTAGGTGCTGAAAAGAAACAATGTCGCTTATCTCGTCTCTTCCTGGTCGATAAAACTAAACTTTGCGTAACTTTGAATGCGATATCAGGAACGTGGAATACTTTCAATAAGCAACTGGGACGCTTAACCTTCCCTGTTTTTCCCATTAATGTTTCTCGACGTAATTAGGGAGTGTTCCTCCAACTCCGGAAGGTATAACCTCCCATCGGTATAAAGTGCGATGGCATGTTAATGCGAAATTCTAAAAAAAAATAATTGATGATACTCATCCATCCCTTTCAGGGAGTAATTTGATCGAACATGTGTGTTTACTTTTTAGATTGGTTTCTGGAGAGTTTACCGAATTGTTCTTGATTCCTCCAGAGGACGACGCCGAAACACGTAACAGCTTTTCAATTGGATTAGGACGAATGAAACAGCGACGGCGGGAAATAATTAAGAAGAAAGAGGAAATAATGAAAAAACAACGGGCGTCAAAAACAGGATACATCGATGGCAATTGGGACATAAACAAGAAACGGAATTTGTGCCGAAATCGATAGAGACGTTCCTTACGGGAACGTCAGCAAAATAATTAAAACTATGCGACGTCCTCGAAAGATTAATCAACCTATCACGTTATACTACGTTGTTAAAACACATGGAAATGTCATACAGATCGGAAAACTGAGAGTGACTGATACATTTTCAAACGCGTACTTAGCTACAGTTCTACTTCCAGCAGGAACAATTCTTGACATCCACCATCGACGTCTCTCCCTTTATTACACTATCCTGACAAGGAAAACGTATGTAATGAATTTTTATGAAATTTCTTCAGCAAATATCGTCGCACACGAAACGATCCGTTTACGAGAAAATTCTTCCGATATTACGTCGTTAAACGCTTTCCAAATAGCCTGAAAAATCACGGGGAAGAGATATTTTCGAAACGTGTAAAACGGGCGTTTCGGTGCCTTAGAGAGGGATAAATTGAAAAAGTCAAAAACTAAAATGGGACTTTGTTAAAGTTTCGTGAGACTAATGGAAAATGAACCAAAAAACAAATATTTGAAACTATAATAAAAAAATGTATTAGTCCGGACTTCCATGAGGTTTTCGGGACTTTAATGTATTATTTTTAGGTGTTATTGTATATAATAGTTTCAGAACAAAGTGAAGATTTATCAAACATTAACATAAATGTAACTGCGCATGCTTAGACGTCGAAATAACGTCGATATGACGTATCTACAATATATATTAAAGGATATAATTTTAAATCCAACTGCGCGTGCTTAGATACCTAATAACACGTAACTTAATTACTCTATGAGATGCTCGTCTGTATATTCTTTAAATTGCTCTTCTGCAAAACATGAAAATTTATCAAATTTGACATATAAAAAGAAGTCAGGTTAAAATTTCAAACACAACAATTTATTTTCTCGGTCATAATAAAAATATAATAAAACGTAATAAAATAAATTCTTGGCAAACCATCTGGACAAATAATACAACTAAAGCACAATGGACAAAAAGATTAATACCCAAAATTGAACCTTGGCTTAACTCTAAATTTAGAAAAACAAGTTATTTTTTTACACAATTTTTAACAGGACACGGATCTTTTGCTACATTTACCCACAAAATCCAAAAATCTACTACGAATCTCTGTATATATTGCGGGGAAATAGATGACGCCGAGCATACGGTTTTTAATTGTTGGAAGTGGACAGGAGAGATTTTGGAATTAAATATATATTTAAAAATCTCAATCACCGTTGATAATATAATTAATCTCATGTTACTTTCAAATAAAAATTATAACGCTATATATTATTGTATTTGCGATATCATGTCCCAAAAAGAAAGTGAGGAACGTTCAAGGCAAAATGCGAATAATTAAAAAAAAAAGAAAAAAAAATCTATTACATTATGTATAACATTGTAAATAGTAGGTATTATCTTTTATCCATAATAGTAATATTGTGTATAGAAGAACATATCTATTATACTACCATTAATTATAATTGTTCTTATATAAAACACATTTTTTTCCATACACATTCCTTTTCCTAAAAAATGTAACAAATACTACTCCATTTTTCAAACCAAATCCTGACGTGTCCTTTTTGCAATTTGAAATATTTTAATACTAAATTTTAAATACTTAATACTATGTGTCTTTGAAGATTATGTTCTCTGCGAGAACTAGCCAAAGACACATAGTAATGTCGGAAGACAGGGTTTTTTAGTGGGTAACCGAACGGACCCCCACAGTGTCTGATGCGGTGGATACTATCATTTCTGATTGATTATTTAATCTCAATAAATGGCAATATCCATCTCATCAGTCCTCCATAAACGAGTTTTCCCTGTTAAAAAAAAAAAAAAAAAAAAAAAAAACAATAGTAACTACAAAAAGCCCAATTTTCAATTCAAATTTCATGGTTGAAAATCTTATGTAGACGCCAATATTCAGTTAAAATTTATTAATCAATTTGGGGTATGTGTTTTAATTAAAAAATACATTAATCAAGAAAACAACATGGATATAATTAATTTAAAAAAATAAAAATATGACTTGCAACATCAAAACGCCAAATAGCTTCGTCTTACAAAGTCGAAAACGAGATATCGAAGAGTAGCTTATTTTTGACTCTTCGAGACGGTTGAGTATTTTAATTTTTTCAAATAATTTGTTATTTTAGCCTTTTAGTGAATAGAAAATCGACATGAGTCCAAAACATTGGCAATGTGTCAGTCACACTACTTTCTAATATTTCGTTATAATTATTAGGAGATAGAAAAATATTAAAAGTTTAAAAACAATATCCAAAAGAAACTTGAGAAAAATTCAAAAGAAATGCGACACGTGTGAAATGCCCTTCAGAAAAATTTAGTTAAGAATGTTGGTAATCTTTGTTAAATGTTTAATAGTATAATAAATATTCCAAGTTTAAAATATCGTATAGAGGATTTTGAGAAAACTTTAAAAAACACAAAAATACATTTTCTCTAAAACCTATTTTGTACTCGAATTCGATAAATCGATCTAATTACAATACTTTTCATATATGAATGCTTCATATGAGCATTCATATATGCATATATCATATGAGCATTCACAATTTTGTGCTATACCTAAAACAATGCAGATTATTTTTTATTAAGTTTTATGTATTTTATTAAATGTCACACGTATTATACTTATAACTTGTATCATATTTCATCCCTTTTTTGTCTTTCTTGACAAGTCACTTTTAGAAAAATTGTAGCAAATTAATCACATAATGTAACTTTGACCGCAGGTTCCTGTATTTCATAGATGGCAACTCTGTGCTGTAATTTTGATTACAAGTCAGTGGTATTTGTTGATGTGGCGCATTACCAAATCTTCCGGAAATATGTAGTCCAAGACATTCGTGACATACATATTTGCCCTATAACAAATTTCATCGACTAGTTTACCATTATATTCACTTCACATCAAGAATAATAATAAAATTATCATATTTGGATTACTTCTGAACAAACCACAAGAAAAAAAAATTTCGATAAGGAAAATTGCTTCAGGAAGAGAATGCATTACCCTGCAACGAGCTTTTTCTAATTTTGAGATTCAATTCTGACAAAAACAGAAAAATTTTCAAAAAGGATAATAATTTCAGGATGAGAATGCATTACATTGCAACGAGCTTTTTCTAATTTTGAGATTCAATTTTGAAAAAAACGATAGAAAAATTTTCAAAAAGGAAAATCCCTTTTGAAAATCCCTTCAGCAGGAGAATGCATTACATTTCAACGAGCTTTTTCTAATTTTGAGATTCAATTCTGACAAAGACATAATAGAAAAATTTTCAAAAAGGCAATTCCCTTCAGGAGGAGAATGCATTACATTGCAACGAGCTTTTTCTAATTTTGAGATTCAATTCTGACAAAAACAATAGAAAAATTTCCTTCAGGAGGAGAATGCATTACAATTCAACGAGCTTTTTCTAATTTTCAAAGATTCAACTCTGAAAAAAAACATAATAGAAAATTTTTCAAAAAGGAAATTCCCTCCAGGAGGAGAATGCATTACATTGCAATGAGCTTTTTCTAATTTTGAGATTGAATTCTGACAAAAACAATAGAAAAGTTTTCAAAAAGGAAATTCCCTTCAGGACAAGAATGCATTACATTGCAACGAGCTTTTTCTAATTTTGAGATTCAATTCTGACAAAGACATAATAAAAAAAATTTCAAAAAGGCAATTCCCTTCAGGAGGAGAATGCATTACATTGCAACGAGCTTTTTCTAATTTTGAAATTCAATTCTGACAAAAACAATAGAAAAATTTCCTTCAGGAGGAGAATGCATTACATTTCAACGAGCTTTTTCTAATTTTTAAATATTCAATTCTGAAAAAAAAAACAATAGAAAATTTTTCAAAAAGGAAATTCCCTCCAGAAGGAGAATGCATTACATTGCAATGAGCTTTTTCTAATTTTGAGATTCAATTCTGACAAAAAAAATATAAAAGTTTTCAAAAAGGAAATTCCCTTCAGGACAAGAATGCATTACATTGCAACGAGCTTTTTCTAATTTTGAGATTCAATTCTGACAAAGACATAATAGAAAATTTTTCAAAAAGGCAATTCCCTTCAGGAGGAGAATGCATTACATTGCAACGAGCTTTTTCTAATTTTGAGATTTAATTCTGACAAAAACAGAAAAATTTTCAAAAAGGAAAATCCTTTCAGGAGGAGAATGCATTACATTGCAACGAGCTTTTTCTAATTTTGAGATTCAATTCTGACAAAAACAATAGAAAAATTTTCAAAAAGGAAAATCCCTTCAGGAGGAGAATGCATTACAATTCAACGAGCGTTTTCTAATTTTCAGATTCAATTCTGACAAAAACATAATAGAAAAATTTTCAAAAAGGAAATTCCCTTCAGGAGGAGAATGCATAACATTTGCAACGAGCTTTTTCTGATTTTGAGATTCAATTCTGACAAAAACAAAAATTTTCAAAAAGGAAAATTCCTTCAGGAGGAGAATGCATTACATTGCAACGAGCTTTTTTTAATTTTGAGATTCAATTCTGACAAAAACAATAGAAAAATTTTCAAAAAGGAAAGTCCCTTTAGGAGGAGAATGCATTACATTTCAAGGATCTTTTTCTAATTTTGAGAGATTCAATTCTGAAAAAAAAAACAATAGAAAAATTTTCAAAAGGGAAATTCCCTTCAGAAGGAGAATGCATTACATTGCAACGAGCTTTTTCTAATTTTGAGATTCAATTCTGACAAAAACGAAATATGCAAAAATAGAGGCACTTCATTTTTTGATTCAGTAATTTTTGAACTATTAAGAAATAAAGTAACGTCTTGTGCAGTTTTTGAGAATATGCCATATGGCGGGTGTAACCGATGGATAAAATGTCATTTTGTACTATTGTCAAAAAACTGGTTATGTTTAATTCGCCTAAGGTCAACGTCTTGTCTTAAACGATTTTAAGTCATATTATTTTAGATATACAATAACATCAGGCATCAAAGCTGACATTACCAAAAATTAAATTAAATCCAACTAACCATGTATCAACATACCAATTTAAATTATGTAACATTATACATACCACACTACAAAACCCCAAACATGTTTAAATAAATAAACGATACACATCCAACTAAAGCACTTCATAATTCTCCACGTACTCAGGATTGCAAATATGTAATTACAGGAAGTTATCCGCATAGAATCTCGTATGGTATTATTAACTAAAATTTGTACTATGTATTCAGTTACACACTGTATTATATCGGCTCGGATTCATGATTCATCGGGCACGAACGCGACGAACAGAACTTGAGAACGCGAAAAATGCTCTGGTTACTCTTACATAGTTACCTTTTTTTAAACTACAATTAAATGGTGAATTAACTACGGCGAATTTTAAGTTTTTCCTGAAACAATTCTTGCTTTAATTTATTGGCACAAAGGGTTGTTCTCACGCCTCAAAACAAAAAGGGCATTTTTTGATCCAGAAGGTGAGATAAGTTTAGTTGCAAATTTTCATCAAATTCGGGTATATCCGAAAGAACTTGGAGGTAATAGGTATGATATTTTTACCGTGAAACACTGGACTATTAAGACAAATACAAGTTCTGTAAAAATGTCACCCATGAACAACAATTGTCAAAATAAGACACTGAAATGTTCTCAAGTTCATATCATAGCTACATTTTAAACATTACCTTTAAATTCTCTGGTTACTCTTACATAGTCAGATTTGTTTAAAATACAATTAAATGGTGAATTAACTACGGCGAATTTTAAGTTTTTCCTGAAAAAATTCCTCAAAACAAAAAGGGTATTTTTTGATCCTGAAGGTGAGATAAGTTTAATTGCAAATTTTCATAAAATTGGGGTATATCCGAAAGAACTTGGAAGTAGTATCATATTTTTACCGTGAAACACTGGACTATTAAGCTAAATACAAGTTGTTTAAAAATGTTACCCATGAACTACAATAAAATTGTCAAAATAAGACACTGAAATATTCTCAAGTTCATATTATAGCTACATTTTAAGCTTTGTCTTTAAGATCATTACAACTTCTTTAAAAATTTCATGACTTAATTACAATTAATTACAGTACAAAATCGAGCAACTTTTATTAAAACAGAGGAAAACCAGCACTGAAAAACCCTCAACTAACAGTTTTGTGCGACCCGTAAGGAGATTTCCACATTTCAAGACCTCGCTTTCCTCCGCAGAGCAAACAACACGCCCATGACAGGAATAATTAACGTTATCCGAATGCCTCCATTAACCAGAAATAATTAACATGCACTGGAGGAACGCTGATGGAGCAGCTCCCTCTCCACCCTCCTCTACCACACCGTCGGAAAGAAAAAAAGAAGAGAAAGACGCCTTCGCATGCACAACTTTGCCGTAACGAATGACAGATGCATGATACCGATGTAATTATCGAGCTTAATTACGGATGGCAAAGGCTAGAGCTTCGATTAAAAGCGACTGGCGACCGTTGCAGATATGAAAAATAAGGAATACGCCACATCGGAAATGTGCCTGGAGTAGACTTTTGAAATTTAAAAGTGACTGTCAAGTGAAACAGTACTTTGGTTCTAAGCTTGCTAAATACCTCTCAGTCGACAGGACAAAAAAGTGTTAATGCTTTGTTCATAAATAACAGTAACAAGTAATTATGTCACCCACCATATACCTAATTCAATTTGTAATTTAATAACTGTAATTACCGGTGTGAAGTTAGCAGCCACTTTCCAGCAGCCAAAAATTCTGGCAGCCATTTCATTTAAACGTGAAGTTAGCAGCCACTTTCTAGCAGCCAATTCTACCTTGCAGGAAATAAATAAACTTTTTTTTTGTCAAAGTGTCAATCATTCCTTCTAACCGCAATTTCACGAGTGGCGCCAAAAGGTCATAAAAAATTACAATGATAAAATAAATAATTTCAAAACTGCCACCACGGAAACATAAAGAGTATTTAATTGGGGTGCAAGAAAATAGAGTCTCGGGATGAAATTCGGGCTGTAGGTTCCTTTTAACATTAGTAATCATCCTACCAAGCGCCAATCCCTTCCGCGCCGTCTGAAGGACGTTATGGCCTTCAACCAGAAATTATAAAAATATTTTAATGGGGTGCAAGAAAATAGAGTCTCGGGATGAAATTCGGGCTGGAGGTTCCTTTTAACATTAGTAATCATCCTACGAAGCGCCAATCCCTTCCGTGCCGTCTGAAGGACGTTATGGCCTTCAACGCGAAATTATAAAAATATTTTAATGGAGTGCAAGAAAATAGAGTCTCGGGATGAACTTCGGGCTGTAGGTTCCTTTTAGCATTAGTAATCATCCTACGAAGCGCCAATCCCTTCCGTGCCGTCTGAAGGACGTTATGGCCTTCAACGAATAAGTATAAAAAATATTGTAATGGGGTGCAAGAAAAGAGAGTCTCGGGATGAAATTCGGGCTGGAGGTTCCTTTTAACATTAGTAATCATCCTACGAAGCGAACCTACAGCCCGAATTTCATCCCGAGACTCTCTTTTCTTGCACCCCATTAAAATATTTTTATAATTTCTGGTTGAAGGCCATAACGTCCTTCAGACGGCGCGGATGGGATTGGCGCTTGGTAGGATGATTACTAATGTTAAAAGGAACCTACAGCCCGAATCTCATCCCGAGACTCTTTTTTCTTGCACCCCATTAAAATATTTTTATAATTTCTCGTTGAAAGCCATAACGTCCTTCAGACGGCGCGGAAGGGATTGGCGCTTCGTAGGTTGATTACTAATGTTAAAAGGAACCTCCAGCCCTAATTTCATCCCGAGACTCTATTTTCTTGCACCCCATTAAAATATTTTTCATTCTTTCGCGTTGAAGGCCATAACGTCCTTCAGACGGCACCGAAGGGATTGGCGCTTGGTAGGATGATTACTAGTGTTAAAAGGAACCTCCAGCCCGAATTTCATCCCGAGACTCTATTTTCTTGCACCCCCTTTAAATATTTTCCATACTTTCGCGTTGAAGGCCATAACGTCCTTCAGGCGGCACCAAAGGGATTGGCGCTTGGTAGGATGATTACTAATGTTAAAAGGAACCTCCAGCCCGAATTTCATCCCGAGGCTCTATTTTCTTGCACCCCATTAAAATATTTTTCATACTTTCGCGTTGAAGACCATAAAGTCCTTCAGACGGCACCGAAGGGATTGGCGCTTGGTAGGATGATTACTAGTGTTAAAACGAACCTCCAGCCCGAATTTCATCCCGAGACTCTATTTTCTTGCACCCCATTAAAATATTTTTCATTCTTTCGCGTTGAAGGCCATAAAGTCCTTCAGACGGCACCGAAGGGATTGGCGCTTGGTAGGATGATTACTAGTGTTAAAACGAACCTCCAGCCCGAATTTCATCCCGAGACTCTATTTTCTTGCACCCCATTAAAATATTTTTCATACTTTCGCGTTGAAGGCCATAACGTCCTTCAGACGGCACCGAAGGGATTGGCGCTTGGTAGGATGATTACTAGTGCTAAAAGGAACCTCCAGCCCGAATTTCATCCCGAGACTCTATTTTCTTGCACCCCATTAAAATATTTTTCATACTTTCGCGTTGAAGGCCATAACGTCCTTCAGACGGCACCGAAGGGATTGGCGCTTGGTAGGATGATTACTAATGTTAAAAGGAACCTCCAGCCCGAATTTCATCCCGAGACTCTATTTTCTTGCACCCCATTAAAATATTTTTCATACTTTCGCGTTGAAGGCCATAACGTCCTTCAGACGGCACCGAAGGGATTGGCGCTTGGTAGGATGATTACTAGTGCTAAAAGGAACCTCCAGCCCGAATTTCATCCCGAGACTCTATTTTCTTGCACCCCATTAAAATATTTTCCATACTTTCGCGTTGAAGGCCATAAAGTCCTTCAGACGGCACCGAAGGGATTGGCGCTTGGTAGGATGATTACTAGTGTTAAAACGAACCTCCAGCCCGAATTTCATCCCGAGACTCTATTTTCTTGCACCCCATTAAAATATTTTTCATTCTTTCGCGTTGAAGGCCATAACGTCCTTCAGACGGCACCGAAGGGATTGGCGCTTGGTAGGATGATTACTAGTGTTAAAACGAACCTCCAGCCCGAATTTCATCCCGAGACTCTATTTTCTTGCACCCCATTAAAATATTTTTCATACTTTCGCGTTGAAGGCCATAAAGTCCTTCAGACGGCACCGAAGGGATTGGCGCTTGGTAGGATGATTACTAGTGTTAAAACGAACCTCCAGCCCGAATTTCATCCCGAGACTCTATTTTCTTGCACCCCATTAAAATATTTTTCATACTTTCGCGTTGAAGGCCATAACGTCCTTCAGACGGCACCGAAGGGATTGGCGCTTGGTAGGATGATTACTAGTGCTAAAAGGAACCTCCAGCCCGAATTTCATCCCGAGACTCTATTTTCTTGCACCCCATTAAAATATTTTTCATACTTTCGCGTTGAAGGCCATAACGTCCTTCAGACGGCACCGAAGGGATTGGCGCTTGGTAGGATGATTACTAATGTTAAAAGGAACCTCCAGCCCGAATTTCATCCCGAGACTCTATTTTCTTGCACCCCATTAAAATATTTTTCATACTTTCGCGTTGAAGGCCATAAAGTCCTTCAGACGGCACCGAAGGGATTGGCGCTTGGTAGGATGATTACTAGTGCTAAAAGGAACCTCCAGCCCGAATTTCATCCCGAGACTCTATTTTCTTGCACCCCATTAAAATATTTTTCATACTTTCGCGTTGAAGGCCATAACGTCCTTCAGACGGCACCGAAGGGATTGGCGCTTGGTAGGATGATTACTAATGTTAAAAGGAACCTCCAGCCCGAATTTCATCCCGAGACTCTATTTTCTTGCACCCCATTAAAATATTTTTCATACTTTCGCGTTGAAGGCCATAACGTCCTTCAGACGGCACCGAAGGGATTGGCGCTTGGTAGGATGATTACTAGTGCTAAAAGGAACCTCCAGCCCGAATTTCATCCCGAGACTCTATTTTCTTGCACCCCATTAAAATATTTTTCATACTTTCGCGTTGAAGGCCATAAAGTCCTTCAGACGGCACCGAAGGGATTGGCGCTTGGTAGGATGATTACTAGTGTTAAAAGGAACCTCCAGCCCGAATTTCATCCCGAGACTCTATTTTCTTGCACCCCCTTTAAATATTTTCCATACTTTCGCGTTGAAGGCCATAACGTCCTTCAGACGGCACCGAAGGGATTGGCGCTTGGTAGGATGATTACTAGTGCTAAAAGGAACCTCCAGCCCGAATTTCATCCCGAGACTCTATTTTCTTGCACCCCATTAAAATATTTTTCATACTTTCGCGTTGAAGGCCATAAAGTCCTTCAGACGGCACCGAAGGGATTGGCGCTTGGTAGGATGATTACTAGTGTTAAAACGAACCTCCAGCCCGAATTTCATCCCGAGACTCTATTTTCTTGCACCCCATTAAAATATTTTTCATACTTTCGCGTTGAAGGCCATAACGTCCTTCAGACGGCGCGGAAGGGATTGGCGCTTCGTAGGTTGATTACTAATGTTAAAAGGAACCTCCAGCCCTAATTTCATCCCGAGACTCTATTTTCTTGCACCCCATTAAAATATTTTTCATTCTTTCGCGTTGAAGGCCATAACGTCCTTCAGACGGCACCGAAGGGATTGGCGCTTGGTAGGATGATTACTAGTGTTAAAAGGAACCTCCAGCCCGAATTTCATCCCGAGACTCTATTTTCTTGCACCCCCTTTAAATATTTTCCATACTTTCGCGTTGAAGGCCATAACGTCCTTCAGGCGGCACCAAAGGGATTGGCGCTTGGTAGGATGATTACTAATGTTAAAAGGAACCTCCAGCCCGAATTTCATCCCGAGGCTCTATTTTCTTGCACCCCATTAAAATATTTTTCATACTTTCGCGTTGAAGACCATAAAGTCCTTCAGACGGCACCGAAGGGATTGGCGCTTGGTAGGATGATTACTAGTGTTAAAACGAACCTCCAGCCCGAATTTCATCCCGAGACTCTATTTTCTTGCACCCCATTAAAATATTTTTCATACTTTCGCGTTGAAGGCCATAAAGTCCTTCAGACGGCACCGAAGGGATTGGCGCTTGGTAGGATGATTACTAGTGTTAAAACGAACCTCCAGCCCGAATTTCATCCCGAGACTCTATTTTCTTGCACCCCATTAAAATATTTTTCATACTTTCGCGTTGAAGGCCATAACGTCCTTCAGACGGCACCGAAGGGATTGGCGCTTGGTAGGATGATTACTAGTGCTAAAAGGAACCTCCAGCCCGAATTTCATCCCGAGACTCTATTTTCTTGCACCCCATTAAAATATTTTTCATACTTTCGCGTTGAAGGCCATAACGTCCTTCAGACGGCACCGAAGGGATTGGCGCTTGGTAGGATGATTACTAATGTTAAAAGGAACCTCCAGCCCGAATTTCATCCCGAGACTCTATTTTCTTGCACCCCATTAAAATATTTTTCATACTTTCGCGTTGAAGGCCATAAAGTCCTTCAGACGGCACCGAAGGGATTGGCGCTTGGTAGGATGATTACTAGTGCTAAAAGGAACCTCCAGCCCGAATTTCATCCCGAGACTCTATTTTCTTGCACCCCATTAAAATATTTTTCATACTTTCGCGTTGAAGGCCATAACGTCCTTCAGACGGCACCGAAGGGATTGGCGCTGGGTAGGATGATTACTAGTGCTAAAAGGAACCTCCAGCCCGAATTTCATCCCGTGACTCTATTTTCTTGCACCCCATTAAAATATTTTTCATACTTTCGCGTTGAAGGCCATAACGTCCTTCAGACGGCACCGAAGGGATTGGCGCTTGGTAGGATGATTACTAGTGTTAAAAGGAACCTCCAGCCCGAATTTCATCCCGAGACTCTATTTTCTTGCACCCCCTTTAAATATTTTCCATACTTTCGCGTTGAAGGCCATAACGTCCTTCAGACGGCACCGAAGGGATTGGCGCTTGGTAGGATGATTACTAGTGTTAAAAGGAACCTCCAGCCCGAATTTCATCCCGAGACTCTATTTTCTTGCACCCCATTAAAATATTTTTCATACTTTCGCGTTGAAGGCCATAACGTCCTTCAGACGGCACCAAAGGGATTGGCGCTTGGTAGGATGATTACTAGTGTTAAAAGGAACCTCCGGCCCGAATTTTATCCCGAGACTCTATATTTTTGCACCCCCTTTAAATATTTTCCATACTTTCGCGTTGAAGGCCATAACGTCCTTCAGACGGCACCGAAGGGATTGGCGCTTGGTAGGATGATTACTAGTGTTAAAAGGAACCTCCAGCCCGAATTTCATCCCGAGACTCTATTTTCTTGCACCCCCTTTAAATATTTTCCATACTTTCGCGTTGAAGGCCATAACGTCCTTCAGACGGCACCGAAGGGATTGGCGCTTGGTAGGATGATTACTAGTGTTAAAAGGAACCTCCAGCCCGAATTTCATCCCGAGACTCTATTTTCTTGCACCCCATTAAAATATTTTTCATACTTTCGCGTTGAAGGCCATAACGTCCTTCAGACGGCACCGAAGGGATTGGCGCTTGGTAGGATGATTACTAGTGTTAAAAGGAACCTCCGGCCCGAATTTTATCCCGAGACTCTATTTTTTTGCACCCCCTTTAAATATTTTCCATACTTTCGCGTTGAAGGCCATAACGTCCTTCAGACGGCACCGAAGGGATTGGCGCTTGGTAGGATGATTACTAGTGTTAAAAGGAACCTCCAGCCCGAATTTCATCCCGAGACTCTATTTTCTTGCACCCCATTAAAATATTTTTCATACTTTCGCGTTGAAGGCCATAACGTCCTTCAGACGGCACCGAAGGGATTGGCGCTTGGTAGGATGATTACTAGTGCTAAAAGGAACCTCCAGCCCGAATTTCATCCCGAGACTCTATTTTCTTGCACCCCATTAAAATATTTTTCATACTTTCGCGTTGAAGGCCATAACGTCCTTCAGACGGCACCAAAGGGATTGGCGCTTGGTAGGATGATTACTAGTGTTAAAAGGAACCTCCGGCCCGAATTTTATCCCGAGACTCTATATTTTTGCACCCCCTTTAAATATTTTCCATACTTTCGCGTTGAAGGCCATAACGTCCTTCAGACGGCACCGAAGGGATTGGCGCTTGGTAGGATGATTACTAGTGTTAAAAGGAACCTCCAGCCCGAATTTCATCCCGAGACTCTATTTTCTTGCACCCCCTTTAAATATTTTCCATACTTTCGCGTTGAAGGCCATAACGTCCTTCAGACGGCACCGAAGGGATTGGCGCTTGGTAGGATGATTACTAGTGTTAAAAGGAACCTCCGGCCCGAATTTTATCCCGAGACTCTATATTTTTGCACCCCCTTTAAATATTTTCCATACTTTCGCGTTGAAGGCCATAACGTCCTTCAGACGGCACCGAAGGGATTGGCGCTTGGTAGGATGATTACTAGTGTTAAAAGGAACCTCCAGCCCGAATTTCATCCCGAGACTCTATTTTCTTGCACCCCATTAAAATATTTTTCATACTTTCGCGTTGAAGGCCATAACGTCCTTCAGACGGCACCGAAGGGATTGGCGCTTGGTAGGATGATTACTAGTGCTAAAAGGAACCTCCAGCCCGAATTTCATCCCGAGACTCTATTTTCTTGCACCCCATTAAAATATTTTTCATACTTTCGCGTTGAAGGCCATAACGTCCTTCAGACGGCACCAAAGGGATTGGCGCTTGGTAGGATGATTACTAGTGTTAAAAGGAACCTCCGGCCCGAATTTTATCCCGAGACTCTATATTTTTGCACCCCCTTTAAATATTTTCCATACTTTCGCGTTGAAGGCCATAACGTCCTTCAGACGGCACCGAAGGGATTGGCGCTTGGTAGGATGATTACTAGTGTTAAAAGGAACCTCCAGCCCGAATTTCATCCCGAGACTCTATTTTCTTGCACCCCCTTTAAATATTTTCCATACTTTCGCGTTGAAGGCCATAACGTCCTTCAGACGGCACCGAAGGGATTGGCGCTTGGTAGGATGATTACTAGTGTTAAAAGGAACCTCCGGCCCGAATTTTATCCCGAGACTCTATATTTTTGCACCCCCTTTAAATATTTTCCATACTTTCGCGTTGAAGGCCATAACGTCCTTCAGACGGCACCGAAGGGATTGGCGCTTGGTAGGATGATTACTAGTGTTAAAAGGAACCTCCAGCCCGAATTTCATCCCGAGACTCTATTTTCTTGCACCCCCTTTAAATATTTTCCATACTTTCGCGTTGAAGGCCATAACGTCCTTCAGACGGCACCGAAGGGATTGGCGCTTGGTAGGATGATTACTAGTGTTAAAAGGAACCTCCGGCCCGAATTTTATCCCGAGACTCTATTTTTTTGCACCCCCTTTAAATATTTTCCATACTTTCGCGTTGAAGGCCATAACGTCCTTCAGACGGCACCGAAGGGATTGGCGCTTGGTAGGATGATTACTAGTGTTAAAAGGAACCTCCAGCCCGAATTTCATCCCGAGACTCTATTTTTTTGCACCCCCTTTAAATATTTTCCATACTTTCGCGTTGAAGGCCATAACGTCCTTCAGACGGCACCGAAGGGATTGGCGCTTGGTAGGATGATTACTAGTGTTAAAAGGAACCTCCAGCCCGAATTTCATCCCGAGACTCTATTTTCTTGCACCCCATTAAAATATTTTTCATACTTTCGCGTTGAAGGCCATAACGTCCTTCAGACGGCACCGAAGGGATTGGCGCTTGGTAGGATGATTACTAGTGTTAAAAGGAACCTCCGGCCCGAATTTTATCCCGAGACTCTATATTTTTGCACCCCCTTTAAATATTTTCCATACTTTCGCGTTGAAGGCCATAACGTCCTTCAGACGGCACCGAAGGGATTGGCGCTTGGTAGGATGATTACTAGTGTTAAAAGGAACCTCCAGCCCGAATTTCATCCCGAGACTCTATTTTCTTGCACCCCATTAAAATATTTTTCATACTTTCGCGTTGAAGGCCATAACGTCCTTCAGACGGCACCGAAGGGATTGGCGCTTGGTAGGATGATTACTAGTGTTAAAAGGAACCTCCGGCCCGAATTTTATCCCGAGACTCTATTTTTTTGCACCCCCTTTAAATATTTTCCATACTTTCGCGTTGAAGGCCATAACGTCCTTCAGACGGCACCGAAGGGATTGGCGCTTGGTAGGATGATTACTAGTGTTAAAAGGAACCTCCAGCCCGAATTTCATCCCGAGACTCTATTTTCTTGCACCCCCTTTAAATATTTTCCATACTTTCGCGTTGAAGGCCATAACGTCCTTCAGACGGCACCGAAGGGATTGGCGCTTGGTAGGATGATTACTAGTGTTAAAAGGAACCTCCAGCCCGAATTTCATCCCGAGACTCTATTTTCTTGCACCCCATTAAAATATTTTTCATACTTTCGCGTTGAAGGCCATAACGTCCTTCAGACGGCACCGAAGGGATTGGCGCTTGGTAGGATGATTACTAGTGCTAAAAGGAACCTCCAGCCCGAATTTCATCCCGAGACTCTATTTTCTTGCACCCCAATTAAATACTCTTTATGGTTCCGTGGTGGGAGTTTTGAAATTATTTAATTTATTATTGTAATTTTTTGTGACCCTTTGGCGCCACTGGTATAATTGCGGTTAGTAGGAACGATTGACACTTTGACAAAAAAAAGTTCATTTATTTCCTGCAAGGTAGAATTGGCTGCTAGAAAGTGGCTGCTAACTTCACGTTTAAATGAAATGGCTGCCAAAATTTTTGGCTGCTGGAAAGTGGCTGCTAACTTCACACCGGTACTGTAATTGAGGTCACAAATTTTATTTCGGCCGGTAAACCAACCATTGTATTTCCCATTAAAAGGCAACCTAAAACCAGGCAGGAGGAGCAATTGTGTTTATAAAATATTTAAATATAAAAGCAGAATTAATATGTTAATTTCTTAATTACTAATTAATTTAGTTTTCTAATTAGATATTCACCAGAAGATATTATTTCCGTATCAATTAATGAACACGCAGGAGACTACGTTATTGTTATGGAAATTACGAAATTACTAGTTAATTTTAAAATTGGTGGTTTATTGCAGGGTATTTTGGCTAAATTAAAAATAGCACTAGTTTACTCCTGAAGTAATATCAAATATGTTACTTGTGTTTCCAATGTAAAAATGTAATTCTTGACATGTATTTAAGGAGTCTCAAAAATAGCAGGACATAAAATAAAGGTTAGCGGGGAACAAAGAGCGGATTATATGTAAAAAAAATATGTAATGATTTCCCGAAATATATATAAACATCTGTTAAAAATATGTAATAAATCAATAATTTAAAGAGAGATTTTCAAAAAGCAAACAAGCAATATTCATCGTAAATATATTATTACATTATTACAAAAATGCCTTATACCCTACTTAACTTTATAAAAAGAATTAACAGTAGGTAAGGTATTGGTTTTAAACGGAGAATAATAAAATAGCAATAACAATAAGAACGATTATTTTAGATAAAAAATATGAAATCATGTAAATATATGTAACTACATTTCAAATATGTAATTTTATGTAACTTTGATGAAAATATGTAAAATATGTCAAAATTTGTGAATTACATATAACCCGCTCTTTGGCCGGGACTATCTTGGGATTTTAATTTTAAAGTCAAGCCGTTGGCTGGTTAGGAGGTGGATGAAACGGAGGTGGAACGGTATTATCCATATACTACAAATATGGTAAATATTTAAATCTTAAACCAAGCTTTTATTACAAATATTAATTGTCCCAAAAATGTCATTACCAAGCTACTAATAACAGTTAAAGCATGGGTCGTAAGCGTTCAACTAGCTTATACATCATGCTATTGTTGTAAAGTAACATTCTGAATCAATTGCCTTTACGAAAGTACAATTGAGAATAAATTTGCCTGCAACGATATCGGAACGCTTACGACCTACCCCATTACTTTTAGGAACTTAAGTATTTTTATTAGCATTTCTAATAATTCATAGTTTCATAAAATATATTAAATTTTCTTGGAATTTTTGTGGTACAACTAAAGGTTTTCAACACACTTGGCGTTAGCCAGTGAGATGTGTAATGTATAGAAAATTAAAATAATTTTAGAGGATGGTGAACTGAACCGAAAGCCATTACAGGCTTATCAGATTATAAAAATTAGGGGATGGTACAGTTCCTAAAGAAGTAAGGAAAAAAAGTAATTATTAAAATGTCAAATAATTGTAGTAGGTACTATCTAGAGCAATTAGTAATTTTGTGACTACTAGGTCCAATTTGTCTTGCAATAACAGAGTTGTAGGTTGATTTCTACAATAGTTCAGTCATCAACGGTAAAATACGGTATTACTGGGTAATTTTGGGAATCAACACCGATTCTCATAAAAATTTGGGAACAAACCCTCTACTTCAAAATCTACCCTCTGCTGAAGGGCGCTTTCACGGTTTTTCGTAAAGTTGATAGGTATTTTCCGAGTTATTCACGATTGAAATTGTACATTTTTCATTGACGAAACGCATGTGTTTAACTGTGTTTCAAGAATTAGTTAAAAAGTTTTCATTTTATCGAAAAAATTATTAATAACAAAAATGTAGCTAATACAAAAACAAAGAGATTCGCTTTTTAAATACTTATTGTAAACCCAATAAGAATCGAGTTATTGCTCGTTGAAGAATGGTTATTTTTCGAGAAACAGGAAATTTAAAATTTTCAACCTTGGAAATTGTAAAATTTTTGGGGAAAACTCAAAAGACCATTTTTAAAGTAGGTACTTAAAAAACCTCTCAAATTAGAATTAGTAAAAGTCGTTTGCCTAAAAATAGTTTTAATTATTAATCAAATATTAAATTAAATTTAATGTTAATTAATGTTTAATATTAAATGTTGGGTCTCGGGGGTAATCGGAGTAGCCGATGCTCCGATTACGACAAAACTCTGAGGAATGCCCACAGCCACTACGGCGAATCAACAAATCCTACTTCCACGTCCGCGCCGTGACTCCTGGGCAATGTGTGGCGTACAATGGATGTGCGTTACATAGCTAACGGAAGAGGGTGAGGGCGAGTTTCCGGCGCCCAAAAACCGGAACATATCGGCTAAGGTATGGTAACCCCGAAAGATGAGTCCCCAGTCCTTCTGGTACAAGGTTGTGCAGATGGTTGGTAGCCAACTCGCGTAAAAAAACATAAACACTCACACACTTCACACCGAGCCTCGGAACAAGGTTGGATACACGGATAAACGACCCCGCTACGAAATGGACAAGAATAAAGGAATTACGGATATGCTAAACGTTGCTACCTGGAACGTTCAGGGCCTTGGAAATAATGAAACTGAACTTAATAACATCCTCAAGGAATACAAAATAAATATAGCGGCGATAACTGAAACGAAAAAGAAACTCACAGGAACAAAAGAATTAAAAGACTACGTGATGCTATACAGTGGTGTTGATCAAAAGAAAAGAGCATGCTGTGGGGTGGCTCTCCTAGTTGATAGAAAATGGCAAAACCAAATTCGAGAATATAACTTTGTTAACGAAAGAATACTAACGGTTAGAATAAAATTTGATAGAGGATATCTAACAGTAATAAGTTCCTACGCTCCAGAAGAAGGGAAACATGCTGAAACTGAAATATTTTATAAAGAATTACAAAGACATATAACAAAAGCTAAAAACGATTACGTCCTCTTGATGGGTGATTTAAATGCAAGGGTTGGGAGAGATCCTATCCCAGGTCTGATTGGAACATTTGGAGAAAAGTGCCAAAATCAAAATGGAATACAGTTAAGAGAATTTATCGCCTCAAATGAATTAAAAATCACAAACACGTTTTTTAAAAAAAGAGACATAAACAAATTCACATGGTCCGCGAGAGGATACCGTTCCCTAATAGACTATGTTATCGTTTCTCAGAAATTGGCTCCCAGAGTTGTAGACACACATGTGTACAGAGGCAGAAATGTTAACACAGACCACCACCTAGTCAAATCTAAAATCCAATTATGGACAACGTGGAAAAAGTCGCATACCGTTAAAAACAGCAAAAAAGCCGAACAAATGTATAAAGTACATTTATTACATGAAGAAAGCATAAAAGGTTTGTATCAACATAGACTAACACAGCTACTTAACCAAACTCCAACAAGTGACAATATAAAAGAGGAGTGGGCAATTATTAAAAACTGTATACAACAAATAAGTAATGAAGTGCTGGGCAAGAGAACAAAGAACAGAAGGAAGAGAGGACTGAAGATATGGAATGATGAGATAAAGGAAGCCATTGAACATAAGGACAAAGCATATAGGAAATACCTCCAAGAAAAATCTGAAGAAGCAAAAGATCTATATAAAGAAGCAAGAAACAGAACGAAATCAATAGTGAGGCAAGCACATATGACATCATGGGATACCTTTATAAGTCGTGTAGAGAATGATGTCCATGGACGACAAGAATTTGCGTATAAAATGGTGAAACACCTAAATAAAACAGAAAGAGATATAGCACTATCACAGGAAGAGTGGATAGAACACTATCGGGAACTATGGTACGATGCCACAAAACAAGATATATTTGAAAAAACTGATACCACTGGTATAGATCCAATAGATATAGTAGAAATGCAAAATGCACTAAGAAAAACTAAAAACAGAAAAGCACCTGGACCAGATGGTATCAACTCTGAACTAATAAAGTATGGTGGCATGTTCCTACACCTACGACTACTACACCTATTTAATATGTGCTGGATAAATCTTGATATCCCAGACGATTGGAGACTCGCAAAGGTTGTTTCTCTGTTCAAAAAAGGGCAACGAAATAAAACAGAGAATTATAGGGGTATTAGCATCCTAAATGCTGCTTATAAACTGTATAGTAAAATTATTAATGAGAGACTTCGAACTATCTCAGACGTTATACTATTGGAAGAGCAAGCGGGCTTTCGTAAAGGAAGATCTTGCATTGACGACGTTTTCAGTCTGAAACAAATTATCCAGAAGCGCAAAGAATTCAATCTAGAGACACACCTAGCCTTCATAGACTACAAGAAAGCTTTTGATCGAATCCACCGAGACAAACTCTGGCATATAATGAAAAAACGAGGATATCCTATACACCTAGTAAGCATAATACAAAACCTATATCTAAACACCAGAATCATTATCGACACTGGCAAAGGAATAACCCAAGAAATTACGACAAATCAAGGTGTGAGACAAGGATGTACTCTATCTCCTACATTATTTAATATATATTTAGATGACCTCGTGAGAGAATGGAAAAAAACCGCACCTCCTGGGATAAAGATTAGGCCCAATGATTTTGTAAATACAATGTTATTTGCCGATGATCAAGTTATAATACAAAACACAGAAGATAAATTACAACTGGCTATACACAAACTAAATTTGCTATCTGCGGATTATAATCTCAAAATATCTATTGAAAAAACAAAGACTATGGCGTTCCTGGGAAAAGATCCGATTAGAACAAAAATTGTAATTGATGACCACACTTTAGAGCAGGTATCACATTTTAGATATCTAGGATGTGATATCACATACGAAGAAGATAAAGATATCTCAAACAAAATAAATAACTACCAAAGAATTTGTGGAACCATCAGAAGAACACTAAAAGGAAAGACATCAAGAGAAACGCAAATCAAATTTTACAAAGTTATGCCAATCCCCACGTTATTATATGGATCAGAAACTTGGGCGTCAAGAAAGAAAGACTACAGGCAATTGGAAACATCGGAAATGAGATTTTTGAGATCAGTAAAGGGTTGTACACGTTTAGACCACATAAGAAATGAGGACATCAGAAAAGAACTAAAGGTACAGCCAATAACAGAACTAACAACAAACTACAAGAACAGATGGAAAGAACATGTGATGCGGATGTCTCCAGAAAGAATACCACAAAAAATCATTAATTACAATCCCGTTGGGCGTAGAAGTATCGGCAGACCGAGAACAAGATGGTGAAGTCGGAACAGGCAACATGCCTAATCCTGGAACGACAGAAGAAGAAGAGAAGATATTAAATTAAATATCAATAAAATTAGTTACAATTATAATGAAATTTAAGTTACAACAAAAATAATAGTTATTTATGATACTAGTGTGTTACGATGAAAATAAGTCACGCGAGAAGCAGGCCGAGTGGTATAAATTCTCAAGTGACAAGAAACATAACACGCGAGTGGCATACAATGTTTTATCCAACAATTGGAAGAAATCGTTGAGATAATAATTAATACGCTTTGTGATCAAATCAAAGCTACTTGCGTCTCAGTACCATATAAATGTCAGAATGACTTGACAGTGACTTTTTTACATTTTGGTTAAACCGTTAGCGTTTTCCTTTAATTTCAATATCAATGTGAATTCTGCTTGTAATAGTAATAAATAAATAGAATACTGCTTTAAATATGAACGTGAGTAATAATCCATAACTCACTATAGTGTGTTATTTGATAGTTTACTCGTCTAAAATGACATTAATAATGACAGTCATAACTGCCATGTGTTGGATAAAGTCATTTCTTTTTTTTAACATTTAACAATAACAAGGACGGATGACATATTCACAATTTCCCTTATACGCCAGAGTTAACCCGGTATGATTCGATCTCTTACAGACCATCGTTATAATTTGTTATTCATCTAGTTTTTGTATTCGCAAACGTCCCAAAACCAACATGGAACGTCCCACGTAGTATATTAATTTTCCACGAGACCGTCTGCGGATCTAATAACATTTTTTCGGTTTGTCCCAATTTATAAAAATGCTCATTCGCAGTGGATCCACGTATATTTTTCATTTCGGCCCCGGGACTCGAACTCCATCCGACCCGTTTAGCTCGGACGAAACGTCAGAGAAACCGACAGAAAAGAAATAACCGGCCAGAACGAACATCTCCGGGTTAATTTACGAGAGGGAAATTAATAGCTCGCGGTTTTCCGCCGGTCCGTATTTTCCCTCTTTTTAAGAAAATTAATGTAGGTATATCCTCGTCCGGCGATCTGAAGATCATGCGAGCGCGACTTACCAGGTTAAACTGCGTTTGGTCTTTTTTTCAACTATGAACTTTAAATCTTGGTCAAAAGCACGACTTAATTTACTACGGGGAAATTAATAGCGTACGGTTTTTCGTTGTTTTGCGTTTCCACAATTTAAGGAAATTAATGGGTATTAACGTTGAATTCTGGGTCGGAGGGAGAAGTTTGAAAATCGCAGATACGCGGATTTTCAACTTTTCACCTTAAATTATATTAGTCGCGTAACGAACGTTTCTAGGTGAAATTGCGAAGGGGAAATTAACAGCACGCGGTGTTCCCCTTACAGGAAATTATAGTGTACTGGATTACTAATGTAAGTGCAACGTAAGCTCAACGAACCAGCTGAAAGGTATAAATTACAGAAATATGTTTACAGATTTTCATTTTGTGAAAGTATAAACTTCTTTATGCAACAATTTTTAAAGATCGAAGATTAATCAAACTAAGAAACAACACTTTTCGGCTTGTAGAACAAGCTCTTTATAACGTTTCAAATTTGTTGTGAGTCAATAGAAATAACCTATATATATCAGGCTTTTATTTTCATCAATATCAATGTCAATATCTTTATATCAATGCTCCCTTGAGATTGCGACCTAAATATATTTCCCAAGTGACCATCGTACACAAGAAATAAGATTTTATTTTCGAGCAATAGGACAAACGTTATTCTAAATGTTAATAGGTAAAAAATGATAGTATTTTTGTACAACGATTATGCAATAAACATGATTTTTTGAAAAAATTATTTTTTACAATTTTCTATTGAACTAACTTTGAACTAACAGCTCTTCCTCTTTCATGGGGTACCTGAACAATTATAGAACATTCATTATTGTCTGATAAATGTAATTGTAAAAGTTTCTGGGGTAAACAAATGCAATAAAATTCGAAAATCAGCACGTTTACAATATGTTCCCTTATTATGTGGGTACTCTATATGAGGAAATATAAATTAAAACTACTCGATAAATCGTTCTGAAATTTTTATAGTTTGTTAAGTACCATAAGCTAAACTTGTCAATTGACTTTTGCAATACTTATTGTTAATAGACTGTTTAGCACTTTTTTATAGTTTTCTAAAAAAACGAAGAACTTTGTCAAAATTTAAATATAGTGAAATTTTGAAACTTTTTTAATGTTTTCAGTGATGGTTAGTTCGAATCATTTATCAAATATGTACTTTCTTTTTTAATAGTAGTAGGGAAAAAAAGAAAAAATAAGCGTTTATGACCTTTAATTGTTGATAACTAACAAACATCACCGAATTCTACTCAGGAAAAGTGGCGGTTCTCTTTCTGTACATTTATGTTATTTAAAAATCTTGTAAGAAACTTGGATAACTCAACAGACCCCATCAGGTCTTTTTCACCATTTGTCCTGGTTTAATTATGTTATTATTTATGTTGAATTAAGGCGAAGCTTCTATACTAGTGTTGCATTATGTTTTCTCTAGAGTACAATGCTGGAGCGAACGTCACGAAAATGTGTAACGATGTAGCTACTGTATACTGTCCATTCTTTCACGGTAAAATATTGTAAAACCTCCGAAGTTTAAAGAACGGCACCGATTTTGATGAAATTTCGCTTGTCTTACCTTCCTCTACAAAAGTTATACGATTAAAATGTGTGCCTTTTATTTTTAAGGGGTGAAAACTACCCCTTTTTACCAAAAATTAAAAACTGCATATTTAAGCGTTATTTGAATCTTAAAAATGTTAAAGTATCTTAAATAAAGATTTGTTTCTCACATGGGGATGCATTTTATAATACATAACTATTTTTCAACCCTTAAAAACTACTCTTTATAGGGTAATGTATAAAAATTGTTTACCAGAATTTCAAATTGGTGAATATTGTGTGCGTAATTAAATAAAATCTACTCATTATTTTAAATATTCGTTCTCAAATATATGCAAACTTCAAATGTCAATATCTCAATTAGTTTTCACCGTAGAAAAATTAAAAACAAAAACGGAAAAATTTCAGCAAAAAAAAGTACTATATTTTAGTTTTTGTACATATTTTTCATAGCTCTTTTAATTGTAGAGTAATTTTGAAAAAATAAAAAACAAAATTTCAACCCTTAAAACCTACTCTTTATAGGGTAATGTATAAAAATTGTTTACCAGAATTTGAAATTGGTCAATATTGTGTGTGCAATTAAATAAAATCTACTCATTAGTTTTAATATCCATTCTCAAATAGATGCAAACTTCAAATGTCAATATTTCAATTAGTTTTCACCGTAGAAAAATTTAAAAAAAAATGAGATTTTCAGCAAAAAAGTACACTACATTTTAGTATTTGTAAATATTTTTCATAGCTCTTTTAATTTTAGAGTAATTTTGAAAAAAATAGAAAACAAAATTTCAACCCTTAAAAACTACTCTTTATACGGTAATGTGTAAAAATTGTTTACCAGAATTTGAAATTGGTCAATATTGTGTGTGCAATTAAATAAAATCTACTCATTAGTTTTAATATCCATTCTCAAATATATGCAAACTTCAAATGTCAATATTTCAATTAGTTTTCACCGTAGAAAAATTTTAAAAAAAAATTATAGATTTTCAGCAAAAAAGTACACTGCATTTTAGTAGTTGTAAATATTTTTCATAGCTCTTTTAATTTTAGAATAATTTTGAAAAAATAGAAAACAAAATTTCAAAAAAAAATTACTTATTGTTAAATTAAAGTTTTTTTCAAATGTAAGCATTTCAAACTGGTTAAAATTTTAGGACAAGTTGTTAGTACATAAATAAAGCTAATTATAGGTACATGGATTAAGAGTAATTTTCATTTTTGTGGAAAATTGATTGAAATATTTTCTTTTTTTAAATTATATAATCGTTTCGTTTTCGTTACAACTCCATTCAACATACTTTTAAAAGTCTCATTATGTCATTTGAAAAACATTTTAAGAATTTTTTTTTAAAAAACCACTTGTTTTAGTACGTTATTTGTTATAAAGGTATAAATGGTTTTAAACCTTCACTTTCATCAGGCTGTAACTCGGATTACGTTGCTGGGATGAAAATATAATGAACGCCACAGGATTCGTTATTTTAAAAGGTTTATTTTGAGTCTCATGACTTTTTTGTTAACATTTACTCTTTTCGAGTTATTTTTGAAAAACCACTCAAAAACATGCATTTTTAGGGAGAAAATCAACAATTCCAATCGCGAATAACTCGAAAAATATTAACTTACCGAGAAAAGTTTATATAATAATTTTTGCTTGAAATTCAACACTTCATGGATTTCCGGGGTTATTTTGAGGTTAAATATTTTCACCCCCGAGAAGGGGCGGCACTCACCCCCAGCGTGAAAGCACACATCGGTACTATGTAACTATTGTGACATTTCTCCTATGTATATTTCAAATTTCAGATCAATCGAAGCAGTTTTTTAAAATTCTGAGCAAAGACCCTGAAAGAATGGACTATACTTGCCCTGTATAATACATACGATTCCGAGAGTGGAGGGAAGAGGGTATTAGTTCTTCCACTCTCTCTACTTCTCTCGTTTTCCGGGGACGTCACGGTGATTCGACAGCCGCCGAGCACGACGTCGCCACCATCGAAGTTAAAGATGTAAAGCTCGAAGGTCGGTCGTAAAGAGGCGACGTTGCCGTTCTCATGGTAAAGTCGTTAAATTGTCGAATTGGGTTGGGAAGTGAAATGTCGCGTAGTTTGTGAATTCACACAGGTTTATTGCCGTTAATTCGAGTAACGTATTATTTATTGTAAAAACGTAATTTCCCGATGAAGCAAAAATAAATAGTAAGAAGCTTCGCACTATTTTAGAGTACAAACTGACTACTGTACTCGCTTTCATGTTACCATGACACGGATCCCACTGACACTACGATTTGAAACGATTGTAAGTGAGAACCACTTCAACTTTTAACAAAAAAATTCGCAGGTTGTTAGAATGAAAAACGAAAAACAATTTCAATAGGACACAATATTACAAAAATAAACAGAGTCAATAATGTAAGGATCTAATGGGGACAAAACGCCCCTGGGACTCCCGGTATAAGAAAAGCGATTGTAAGCGTATCTATGAAACAAAATATACACCGACGGAACAATCCAGTTCTCCTCAAATACACCTGAGTTTCTTCCGAATCCGTAATACATGAACGTCCCCAACGCCCGTTCTATATTTAGTTACTTTCGGAATTACTTCGACTGCGATGATTTGCCACGTTCTCAACGAAATAAATTGAATTTCCTAGACGGATTAAGGTGAACGAGGGGATGGTTTAATGTAACGTGCAAAACGCCGAAACCGTCCAGATGGACGAATATCAAAAACTTGGGCATTTGGGTAGATGATTCCGATGCGAGCGGAACGCTTCTGTGATGTGTCGGATCGGTTCCGGAACCCGTTATATTTGTATAGGATTAATACATCGGAATGGAGCAGCATAAAATGCAATATTTTAAGCCAGCTTTTACGGGTCGGCGCTTCGGGTCCATTTTGAATCACTATAAAGTTCTCATCATTCTATGTGATATATAACTATTCTGCTAAATAAATTCATATTAAGTTGGACAGTATTTCCTTTTTCTATTATTCCGATATTATTAATAATGACAACCAGTACGCATATACTAGGGAAGCTATAAGACATAGACAAAGACATAAGACAAAGAACATAAGTGCAAATTGTTATAAATAAACTAAATGAGTCTGTCCAAATAAATAAACAAGGACCTAACTGAACAAACCCGATAATTATGAATATTTCAATGTAACAACGACCTAAGTGCAAAGAATCTACAAACCTATGTTTATTTAAGACCCACGTTAAAAGTTTACTTAGTTTCTAAAGGGATAAAGGTAAAACCAATTAAAAATATATGCGCTCCTAGGCCCTTTTAACATTTATTTTAATTTCTCCTTAAAGGGCTTCGCTACTTTCAGATTAACTAAATCTATGTTTACTTATCCCTTTTGCACTTTCACAGGTAAGGTAAGGTAAGTGGGATGTGTGTATGAAACTCCGATATTTCTCATTTCGTCAGTCCAGGTTCATTGTGCCCTTCACAAAATACATTTTATAAACGGAAAAATGCTAGAGGAAATCAACTAAAGCATTTTTGATACATTACAAATAAGTAATCCTGGAAAATTCCTTTATCAATTGAACCTTCTGGACGATAAAAAATTTAAGTGTGGGACATATCGAAAAATGGATAAGGACAATCATCCCTTCCAATCATGGAAACTCCTATCCCTTTCCTCTTGAATGATATCAAAAGTTCTTTGTGTTATATACAGCTTATATCCATTCTGTCGGATACGACGAATGCCAGTAAAGAAAGATACGATTACTAGATTAAATAACTATTACTAGAGAACCTATGACGTCACTTATTGCCTTTTTTTATCAAAAATGATGTAATTTTCAACACTAAAATCGATCTATCTGATCCAAGGGTCGGCGATAAAAATTTATATTTAATTAACCCGAGCTGTATTCCGTTTTGGCAAAAACACGTACCTAAGAAAACCGTTTACTTTACATTATACTGTACGTGCGGCTAAAGGATTAGGGTTATTTCAGACTCGCCCATATGTTAATAGGATTAGAATATTATACAACAATTACTTTTTATAAATAACGTTGCTTTTTGATAGCAATACAGCCAAAACTTCAATAAAGTCGGATAAGAAACTTATGAAAAATAAACATTTAAAATTCCCATACAAATCTTTGATTAGTTCAATAGGTACCTAATTTTGTTAGATTCGATCAAGTTTCTCAATGTCTCGATGATCAATGTTTTTCGATCAAAGTCATAGAAATAAGAAGCACAAGACTATTTAAAAAATTAGGAATAAAAGATTTATCACGGTATATTAAATAAATTAGTTGAGAATATAAGAATATAAAGGAAGCAGTAGGAATAGCCTTTCTGAGGAATAAGAGAAGATTCCGGAAAAACGGTTTAGAAATAAGAAATAAAAGAAACTGTAAAGAAAAAACTAGGCCTACGTCTAAGGTCTACAATCCTGAATTACCCTATTAGAGGATACTGAAAGAAACAATTTTTACTGAATACAATTCTACCGTTTTATGTAAAATATGCATAAAATATGCAATAAAATGAAAATATATGCAATAAAATCAAAATATATGCATAACATTTTAATGACAGTCAATAACGATTTTTAAGAGTAATTCTGGGTTTATTTATAAGTTCCTATAAAAAATATTGAAATTTCGGCTAGGAACTCAAAAATGACCAATATTTTTTTTTTGTAATTTGAAACTTTTGTAGTTTTAAATTAAAACCCAATATCACATCACAATAGGTTTTATTACATGAGATAGAAATTACAGTTGCAATTAAAGTTTTCAACAGAATATAATAATTATAAAAATAAACTGGTACAATGCCTATGTATAATAAAACAAAAACATAAACACGTTACCTAATCCGAAGTATTATACTATAAATTAAGTAGTAAGTGTTTTTCAAAATTTTCGACTAAAAACGAGTGCCTCCTTTCATCTAAAATATATTTATGTACCCGATGTTACGGGACAATATTTCAATTTGGGGATTAGACTATAATTTAAATCAATATCATCTAACATTGTTTCGCCTTCAAAAATTTTAGAAATATGTAAGAGTTCTTTATAACCCACATTTTTTTCCAAAACATTCTAATTTATCGAATTTTTTTCCAATTTTTCCTTTAACATTTCTCTCTGAATTTTGTAATTATCTGCAAAGGATCTACAAGTGTCTCAGAATTTTTTTGTGAAGCAATTAGCGTTCCCGGAACGAAGCTATAATTAGCTTTTATAAAAATTAATTACTGGTGTACAATATTTTGGAATAATGCTTGTGACGTTAAAACACATTGTGAAGAATCTGTTAGATCCAATATCAATTTTATTAATTCATTAAAATGTTCTCCATAAAAAAGAGCTATGTTTATCCGTGTTTCCCATCTTGTGATAATCGGTTGTGGTGGTAAAGGAATGTTTGGCAAGATCTCTTTATTTGAAAAATATATACGAAATAATGCGAAATTATGACGATTTTGTTAAAATATGCAAAATTTATGAAAAATATTACTTATATGCACAATTTACATATATATGCATTGTGCATATAATCCGTCCCCTGGTCATTACAAACCACAAAAAGTTTAAAAATTTTCTTTTTATAAACTTTGCAAATTTTTTGTGTTTCTTTTTATAATCGCTAATTACGAAAATAACTACAGAATTACAAATTACTGTATTAAAGAAGGGAACAATGAAATTTATCAACAGAAAGTACATAATGTGACATTAAAAACAGAAACCTGGAAGTAACCTAAAAGTAATGTTGAAATTGCATTCATCGAAGGAAAATCTTAGCGTACAAGTGATGAAATCGATGAAAACCGACAAACTGTTAGAATACGAATAAAAAGCATAAACAAAGAAAATTGGATGAAACATTACAAAAACTGTTGGGACAGTGAGAAGACACACTAATGCAAGAAGATGTAAGAGATTTAAATATAGCTTTGACAGAATTGGCAAAAGCCCTCAAAGCTACCAAAACAGGAAATACCTATGGCGGATCTAACTTGTCAAGTGTAAAAGTGAAACATCAATAAAACAAGAAAAAATAATGCAGAATACAAGATCTACAGAAGGAATTTATACACAGATAACGAGAAGAAGGTCTCTTCCACAGCGAGATTTTGTAAATATTCCTGAAAACGAATCACTGCCAAACAAGAAAGATGGGATATCGTAAACCTGCAAAAGAACCGAAGAGCTAAAGTGAAGAATACATTAATATTAGCGAAATTTTCTCGTTTTTCCACGATTCTTCTTCCGAATTCCCATTAAACCCAACCATTTTGTTACCATTGAATTGATCCAATATGTCTTTAACATCCACTAAACTAAAATCTTCAATTGGCTCAAGCAAATTTGATTCATGGTTCATGACTCGTCCCTGATACTGTATGACAACGATTCCCCCTTCTGTTACTTTATATACCAACATCCAATCAATAATGTGACCTTCTTGCTGTCAATCACAGCAGCAGATTTAGTGCGGTAATTGATCATTTCTGTCAATTACATATTGACCAAAGCAACTTTTAACACTTGGGCATTTACGTATATCATGAGTATCGTCGTTAATGGTGATTTATGCATTGAAATGTATTTTTAAATGGGTTAAGTTTGCCCAACGTCGGCAATAATAAAATGCCAGAATTCATCGGCGCCGCCATTAAGAGATGTGGGAATGCACGCGCTTCCGTCCACATGTTCATATAAAATATTTCTCTAAGACATTACATCCGGAAAATTTTTGACAGTCTCTCAAACAAGAAGAGATATTATTTGAACATATTTCAGTATTACGTTCAGTTAAATCAACTACAAAAAATATTAGTACCTAAACAATTTGATTGAAACTTTATTCTCCCATGTGAAAGCATCGCACTAATTTCCAGTAACACAATGATCTATTTTCTAATTTCCATCCTAGCCCCAAACAACATCGTGTCATTACTACAAGCTCTAATTAGTAATTTCAGGGAACTAGCCTATTAGGGAGATGATACCGGAAAGAGTAATTAAAACAATAAAATGGTGCGCGAAGAGTTATTTTCGTTTATTCTTCGGGGCTGCTGAATATATATATATATTTGTTCTACATTAGCAGACAGCTGGAGGCAAGTGTTTCCGACGGGGAATTGTACCAAGCAATACGACTTTTTTAACGAGAAGAATGTGCATAGTAGTCATTTGGGAAGGGAGGGGGGGGTTAATATGCGCGCTTTCAAAGAAACAAAAACGACTTTTCATATAAGGCTGTCATAAGAGAAAAAAAGAGTTCCGTAGATTTATGTGTAGAAAAAAAATTTTTGAAATAATCTGCAATGGAGAGAAATGCCCTTTTTTAGAGTATATTTGTAGAATGATTTAAAATGAAATCATTTTCACCGAATATCTTAAAATATTTTAATAGATAACAAAATTAAGGTATGACACTTGTTGGATTATTTTTTAATTTAATCAAAATATTTATGATTATTCCAAAAGAATATTTTATTTCAAAAATGTGATAATATTGTTAAAAAACCGGGTACAGCAATCGGTACTGTAGAACAGTGCGAAGCTTCTTACTATTTTATTTTATCAAAAATTATTTATCAAGAACATTTCTGATATTACTATTTTTATTTTCTTCATTGTGAAATAAGGTTTGACATAAATAATACGGAACTCGAATTAACCACAATATAACAAGAGGGAATTCACAAACTACGAAACATTCTGGTGCGTTACACACACGTCTTCACTTTCCAACACAATTCCCCACTTTCAAGACTTTACCACGAGAACGGCAACGTCGCCTCTTTAAGACCGATCTTACACCTTGACGACTGTAACATCGATCGCGGCAACGTCGTGCTCGGCGTCACCGTGGAGCTGATAACCGGCTGTCGAATCACCGTGGCATACCCAGAAAACGAGAGAAAGAGAGAGGGGGAGAACTTATATTCTCTCCCCTCCATGCTCGGAATCGTATGTATTATACAGAGCATGTATACAATACTGTATATAGCTTCAGCATTACACATTTTCGTGTATTTTGTATGGAAATGCGAAGTATGGCGATGTAAACTGAGCTAATATAACACACTGGAACAGCATGCCACAATCTGGAGAATGGCTTCATGTATTTTACAACAACATTAATCGCAAAAATCTTGCCAAATAGTTAAAAAAAGCAACATTTCAATAAAACAATGTTCAGGTAGGACATTAACAACTTATTGAATTTTAGGAAACAATCCAACACTTTTGTCACTTCAAAAATATGTCCGATATTTTTCAAAAAAAAAACTTTACATTGTTAGGCTGTTAGAATAGATATTTAGTCATTTTTGCTTCCCAAAATAGTATTACTGGAACTACAAAAGTGTAAAATGAGAAGTAATTACTAATAACGCAATTTGAAGCCTTCAACCGTAACAATGAGGGCTAAAATACAAAATGGTAAAGATATCAAAGCAAATTGTATTACAAAACTACCGAAGTTAGTTAGAGTTTTGCTTACCATCAGATGGCAGGTACTACGGGACTTCGAATTTGAAAATGGACTTACCTGAAAATAAAAACAAAATGTGAGAAAATGTCTTTAAAACCTGATTAAGGCACAAAATATTGTAACGAGAAATGTAGATAGCAGCGCGAAATGTGTTTACTCCTATCGGACGGCGGCTTACCTCAAAGGAACGCCGCTACGCTTAAGTGAACAATTTAAAAAAAAGTCCCCAACGTCCCGGCAACATCTTATTAAGGAAGAATGATTTATTACCTTCTGGACGTTTCTACATAAACATAATTAGGGAAAATAATTATCGCGCAAATGCTAGTAAGTTCTGGAATACATTATGGTGGGCTATAAAAGTGAACGCTGCGGACGAAGGAGATTAGATTAGACATGAAGCCGCGAGTGAATAAACAAGGCGAAAAACGGACCAGTGAAATAAATTAACATTTAGAGTGATATAAATTAATTAGGTAGGAAATAGTTAAGATAAATTAAGTAGTGTGTAGTGTATAATTAGGACAGTATAAATAAATTAGAAATAAACGTTACAATATATATCGATATATTCGATAAAATTATCTTTCGTTTAAATTTAAATTTATAAACAAATCCATGCATTCCCGACTAATGTAGTGAATTACAGAAAAATCTGTAATTTTCTTTTAAACATAAGTATGTAGATAACAGAACTTATAAACACCCTCCTTCATCAACCATTTCTATTCAGAATTTTCCTTTAAAATAATACCTAATAGAGCAAAACCGGTCGAGCAAATACTCGCAATTTCATGTATTCGCAACGAACAGAATGCACTTCTCAGATATTCCATGAGATCAAGTCAGAATTAAGCTTATTCAAATTCCTGACCAGATTATCTTGACCGAAATTGAGGAAGCAGGATATTTCTAGCCACATGCCGAAATGTAGAATAAGTGCAGTGGATATAAGCGAAGGAATGACGGAAATGTATGTTAAAAATATACAAAAAGGAAACAATAACAATCCGCCTAAGAATCAGAATACAAGAAAATCGAATAGTAATTAGGACAAGTGCCAAACTTCATAACTTCTGAAGATTCCCATTTGGTCCAACAACACTAAACTACAAGCTGTATTATTATTTTACCGAAATACCTAAAGCATGAAATTATTTTTCAGTCCGCTGAATAAATAATCAGAACTTCGGATGTGATTCGACGTATATTCACATATTGTTACGGTCGACTAACATAATCGAGATAAGCACTTAACTTTAACGAAACAGAGAAAATCCATCCCTTACCGTGGATCACTACCCCTTTTTTAGGGTGGCGTTTTTTCCCTCCCATTCAAATTTAATATTTTCCAGTCGATTCTTCTTGATGACGTTACGTTTTTTCCTCCCGATAAGACCGATCGGTTCGTTCGTGCGGAATGGATTGGAAAAATGCATAATTAATGTGGAGAACGGGTGCTCAGACATCAGGTGTTCAAATGTAATTTAGATATATTGAGCGATAGCTTAATTCCGCTCCGAAACTATACCGCTATAATGGGATAACAGGACGTTTTGTTTACGATAATGGGGTTGATTCTCGATATAATTTGCGTGGAGGGGTAGCATTTTAGGTTTCCGGAGGAAAAAGATGTAAGTGCATAGGGTAATAAAATGAGTTAATAGTTTCCAGGTTGATGATTAGGGTAGAGAGGAAGTAGAATTTTTATTTATAGTAAAATAGAAAATACAATTAGGGCACCCCTCGCGCTATGAGACAACTTTTATCCACATTCTCCTTTACCGAGTTCCTGAAAGTTCAAATCCGATTATTTCTGGTTCCAAAACTAGAGTAACTTGACTAGCTACTTACTACACTAAACAGTATCAAATAGGATGAGAACTAAACGTGAATTTTCCATCCCGAAAATTTTCCATCCCTCGTCAATCATTTATGGAATTTTGTTTTATTACATTCGTTTTATTTTTATTTCGAAACAGCCCTTGCTGTTTCCATTCCGCTGTTGTTACACCACGATCCATTAAACACGTTCGCAAACTCGACTCACCCCACACTCGTAAGAGTAGAATTATCGATACCCAATTTGCACCCCCTTTAAAAAAATAAAGCCTTCTGTTCGGGGTGTACGTATGAATATGAATTAGGATAGCTGGTTATTATAGAAGTGCTCCCCTTAAAAATTGCTCGGTTTAAAAAACACAAGATACAAAGCTACCTGTCAGCTGTAGGGTGCTGGACAACAATAACGGGGTGGTAAAGTTTTGACGACAGAAGGATGGTTTATTCGCTCTATTCGTTGAAATCTGGTGGAAGTTAAATGAATATTCAACGGGTAATTAAAAGAGCAACGCTGTAATCGATGTGAATTGTACATGATTAATGCCGTGGAAGGATTGTGAGGATAAATGTGGCAGTGATAATTGAGGGGACTAAACCTATGATTTGTAATCAAAATATTGGAAATGTCAAAATGTGGAATTTGAAAACTTTGGTTCATTACATTTGTAAACGTGATTGTATTGCAGATATTCAGGATCCAATTTCACATCATAATTACATTTGTACATTTACTACGTCCTTAACTTCATGTTATAAAGGCATATTAGTAATCAGTGAAATATTGATTGCTTTCCAATAGTATATACAGTTGGTGTAGCGATTTAATATTGAAGTTCTAAAAATTTTGCAAAGATATACGTACAAAAATTATAACAATGCACAAACATAACTGAATGCATTCATTACGTTAGGTACATGTAAACTTCAAAACAGTTTTAAATCTATATCTACATAAGCTTCCACCTACATAACCTTGGTCTGTAGTCTTGTAACAATTTATCAAATCCCCCTAAATTTTACCTAACGTATATTTCCTTTAGTTTTCTCCAAAATAGGTTTTTCCACTTTCTTATTATTTGCTAACAACGAATTATTGCAAAGTATCCAATAATTACAATGTCTCACTTAAAATTTCTGAAGAGTATTTGCAATTATTAAATCATTTTCAGAGATTATCTACGTATATGCCATTCCACCTGGTAAACTGTTTATTTGCAAATCATCCTTCAGTCTGAGTTTTAACTAAAAATTAACCATTTAGTATCAGATGGATTCAATATTACATATAAAAGAAAACTGAAATTTCTTACGAATTTTATAAGTAAATATACCTTCAGAAATTAAGACAGGAAGACCGTTTCTTGTACTAAGTAAAAGTATATTTGGTACCTATACAGAAATATGTAATATGTAAATAAAATAAGTAGAGTTATATGTAAATATGTACTTACATTTTTAAGCTCTACGTTACAAGAATAAGGATACCACACTACGATTACACAATACGGGTTTTATAATATGCTGCCTTTGAATTTTCTTCGAAAATAAGTTTCATACGTGAAGAGTGTTGTGAAGAGAGGGAAGCAAATATGACCGCCGTTGACTAGTTGCGATAGGCAACAAAACAGTGGTCCATAGGCGCATCAATAACGGATAAAAGAAAGCCAAACTTGAGAAAACAAAAAATTTACTCGCTATCCTTTACGCGACAAAATTAATTTTGTCCAAACGCAACTTATTCCATTTTTGTTAAGACGTGTTCAACTTTTCTGTCGTTTCAAAAAAAAATAATAAGAAAACGCGTTTTTTTACGACTTGTTTTGCTTCTAACTTTTTAAGTATTGAATTTAGAAGAAAGTTGAAGAGAGAAAACAGTTGCAGAATCGCTTTTTACATAATATGGCATAGGTTAGAAATTCAAAAAAAATTTAGCGGTTTTGCAAAATAGCAATAAACAAAAAAAATTGGCCCAAAAAAACTGGTTTTTTAATTTACTATTTTAGGCACTTTAAAATATAGTTAGAACTTCCATATCACAGGTAGAGAATCTTGAAGTTATAATAAAAGAATCCTGAAAATTTCGTTTCGATCGGTTTATTAGATTTTGCACAATAATTTTGAAATCCAGAAAAATCGAAAAATATTGAAAATTTTCAAAATTGTTTAAATTTTTTTCCAATATTCGATTTTAACAAAACTGAAGGTAACCAAAGAGGTAACCGCAAAAACATTGCGGTTACCTCTTACGTCCTTCTAAAGCAAATTTCTGAGAGATGGGTCTTGGACTATAATCCTAGTTGAGATATTGAACCCTGAATTTACTTGAAATCTACAACATTGTTAACATTTATATAAAGAAATTTAAAAAACACCTGTTTAATTAAAAAGTCTTAGGTATTTTTCACACATTTTTATGTATTATAGATAATAGTATATCTGAACTGAAACATTGACGTTCTTTTTAATAAAACTGCCTTAAGAGACAATTCGTCGACTGAATTCAGAAAGGTAATACTATATTAATTTGAAGTAAAATGGTCCATTTCTTTTATTATTTTATTCTTAATTTCAGAAATGTGGTACACAAACAGATTTCAAAAAATTTAAAATTTGCATAAACACAACTATGTAACAAAAATGAGAATTATTTTTATACATTTATACAGTTATTTATTATACAAGCGGATAAAATGAACGTTTAACCAGCGATATGTTTAAACACGCGCGCGGCGCAGCCGCAAGTGTATTAATATCGCGAGTTAAACGTGCATTGTATCCGCGAGTGTATTACAACGTTTTAATCAATTTTGCCATATATAAACTTTACTTTACATTATTATTACAATATTACACTATTACATTATTTACTTTTACTTAACTATGTTTTCGAAATATGTATTTCATAAAATCCGACTCTTACCCTCCTTAGACGATTTATATGATCATGATCTTCTGGCTGACTAATTATTTTTATTAAACTTAATAGCTTCAATTAAAATCTAAAGTGCGTACATAATTCTATTTTCAACCTCTTTGCGTTCGTATAAAAATAGCTTTTATATCCCGTTTCCAGCAGGAGAAGGGAAAGGAACAGGCGACGAATCAACACTCCTTGCATAAATAAAAATGTATTGTTTCGGAATTGTTTTGTGCATGTATACTCCGACGAAACCTTTCAAGTATCTCAAGGCGGTACATCTCCCGATAAAAATCCCCACCTCTACCGTATATCATCTTCCGGAAAAAAAAGGAAAAACAATAATAATAAAACGGTAAATCAGTCCTCCCCCGAAAGCAGCTTAAAAAGCGACACGGAATATGCTGCGTCTGTGGATGCTCACTTCTCCCGTTATCTTAACACGGTAGGCGGTTGCCCTCTGAATTTTTAAGATAATTAATGGCGCCGGCATTAAAAGTGCTTGGGGGATCCTTCTTCGGGCGTAAGGAGACGCGAAAAGTACCGTCGTTTCCCGATGATATTATTGTTTCCCTGTTCTCAGTTTTAATTCAAGCTGGAGCCGCTCCGTGGAACGGATGTGCTTTTTTCCCTTCTTTTTTGTTTCACGGGAATCTTGGGAATTATTAAAGGTGCTGCATAATTGCGCCAATAAAACAAAAGGATTCTTTTTTCCTCTGCCTAATTTAATGCTGCATGGAGCATGGATTTTCATTATTAATGAATTATCTGGGAGGAGGAACAAACATGATAGGTGAAGGAGTACACACAGCTGGAGGTTCCCGAGGTCGAGTGCAAACAAACGGACCTATTCTATTGAAATGCAGGGTCCGAAATCAACAAGAGCGAAAGAGAAACTAATAGTAGTTCGTTAGTATGACAGAGAAGGAAGTTTTGCAACGTTGCCGGCAGGCCGGTCCGTAACCCATTCCAAATATTCTCGTCGGAGGCTATACAGCGAATGATCCGGTAGAGTGTGGCGATGACTGTGATATTTCGCGAGTTAGCAACGTCGCAAAAGTTCTTTCTCTGTTTAGCCAACGAGAAATATATGGCCTTTCTTTCGCTCTTATGTTTATACCATACTGCGACTCTGTAGAAACGGTCTGTATATAATTCCCCATTTTCTCATAATTCCCCATGTTCTCATAACTCCCCAATAAAACGACGATCATAGATGAAAACTTATATTTCCAACGTTTCGTTTCTTAGGTTTGGGACATCTTTAGGGAGTGTTTGAAATACTTTTTCCAATTTTGGCGTCGATAAAAACTTTTGAGTATGTATATAAGGGTAACAGGACAATAACCCCCGAGACAATCACCCCCCGGACATTTACCCCCATACCACATACCACCTGGACATATACCCATGAAATCAAGCAGAAAAAATATCAAAATTTGGAAACAATGTTCAGTTTAAGCAGGAAAAGTACAAAAAATTGAATTTCAAGTTTAATGAGAATTTACAAAACTCCTAAAAGAGACATATTATGTAAATATAATACCTTAAAAAGAGAGATTATGGAAAATTCCTTGAATATAAGTACAGTGATCCGGACCCTGAACAAGGGTGAATTTATTTATAAAATTGTCCAATATAGTCCTTAATGTTAATCCTTTGTTGAAATCGTTACCTGATAAGAGTGCTCTTTAATCCTATATTCAAAATTTCTGTGGATATTTATACTTAAAGAGTTGATAGATTGTAAGGAAGTAGTTCGATCTATATAATAAGTCTTTTGCTTATTAACAGAGAAAACTTAGCACTATTTTCTGTTTGAGGGGTATATGTCCGGGGGGTATTTGGTACAGGTAGGGTACAGGGGGTAAATGTCCGGGGGGTAAGTGTCCAGGGGTACAAGTCCGGGGGGTGATTGTTTCAGAGGTTATTGTCCTAGAACCGTAAATAAGATATATACGATTGATTTAAGGGATTAGTATCGGTGTTTTAATCCTTATTAGACTTAAATGTTATCAGTCACATTGTGATCTTAGCTAAAGTTAAGTGTGTTGTTTTATGTGTCTCACTTATATATAGAAATTGTGATTTTAACCGGTTTTACGAACCCCCGAAGACTTTTAGACGCAAGTATTTAACAAAAAAAAAAAGATAATAAAACACTCCCTCGATATGTCCCATAATCTTAAGAGACGAAACGTTGGAAATCCCAGTTTTCATACATAACCGTCGTTTTACGAACGATGGAATAAATTTTATGATTCACAAAATTAATTTAAAAAAAGTATCTTAAGTGCCCAAACAAATTTGTACCAAAAAAAATTTTTTTTAATGGATATTATTGCTATATCTACAGCATCTTTCCATCAGTTTTAATACGAAAATGGGTCCACTGAAGTCTAAAATCGGAGCCTTCTTGATGCATAATCTTCCAGACTTTAAAAGCATTCAAATTATCCCCGATCTTCGACTTAAAACTGTTAGAGGGGACACGTTATGAATAAACGAATATTTCCCATAATTTTTTTTTTTTGGTACAAATTTGTTCAGGCACATATAATAATTTCGTTCAGTACGTAACATTCAATACATTAAAAAGCTTTTTGAGACAAATTTGTTTAGGCACTTATAATAACGTAACCTTCCGGACTTTACAAGTACATAATTAATTTACCCTCAATTTTCATCTTCAGCGGATAAAAACTGTTAAACCAATAATTTCCAGTAAAAATTTTTGGCATAAATTTGTTTAGAAAGTCAACATAATTTTGCATAAATCCACATCCCATTTATTCAATCCCAGACCATAGCTAGAGGGATGAATACTATCCAATATAATTGTTTACTAATAAACAATCACTTAGAGAGAAATTTCAAGCAGATAACAAGAATTTAGGAAAAGAATATGTTCTCCTGGACTATTAAATTTGTGGATGTGGCTAGCACCACATATATTTACTGTTAATGTTCGTATTTGTATGTTCGTAAACACACTTTAATAAATAACACAAGAGATAATTACATTTATTTAGTTAAATCCCCGGTATATGATTCCCACTAATACTATGTAAACTTTAAACATAAATGTGCATATTTGTAAAATTTTGTTGCAGATATAAGCGAAAATTTTATACACAGTTATTTATATTAAATTATAAATAATTACAAATAATTATAATTTATTTATAATAAACTGTAATTTGGATATTGAATATTTCTGCAAAATTCCTTACTCAGGCCGTCAATCAGTTACAGTTAAAGCATACATTTCATGAGCTACACCTATAGAGCATTTGCCCTCAACTTCTACTGTTTAAATGTTAAAGAACGTCAAGTGGCATATCGCATGAAAGCGCATTGTGCAGAGCAGTACAGAGCGTATTTATTTTTTTTTATTTTATTTTCTATATATTGTTGTGATATACATTATTAAATCAAAATTTAATTAACAAAGCGCCGAGCCTTACTGATCAATGTGTATTACCTCCTGCAAATCAATACAACCAACAGTGATATCGATGTCCTTACTTGCAGTACAAAAATGAAACAATTATTGCACGTACGAGACATGTAATTCTTCACCAGAGCCGTCATGTAACAAGATTGTCATACAGCTTCGTCTCAATTAATCTTTGCAGCTGTCTGACAACACACCGTCATGCTTATGAGCGTATAAAACCGTACAGTGTACGTGTAGGGTCAGGCATTTTGAGTTGTGACGTTCTGTCTCGCAATTAAATGCATTACTTGTGTTAAAAACTCTCTAGGACAGTATTCATTCCTTGAGCACATCTGTAAATGGCGCACATACAAAAAGGTCAGTTCTGTAAATTTTGTAACAGTGAAAATTACAACTATCTCCAGTACAATACCTAAATCATCCTTTATTACCACTATTCCACTATTTTATTCCCAACGCTTCCTGATTTATGGGCATGCAGGTATTTGAGATGCAGTGGAAGCGTTGTATATATATTTTACAAAAATTTATGAAACCTGTTTACCTTTAAACAATAAACATTTACGGCGACTGTTTATTCTGTAGCACGTAGAAAACACTTAAGAGATTGCTTACAAAAGTGGAGACTGCAGAAACTCGAAAAACACACACACACACACCAGATGAACGATAAAGTCTCTATCTAGCCATATATTAAGAGCAGCTCCAATTGTGCATGGCCCGAGGAAGGATGGCGGTACTTAACCCGCATCTAAATGTTTACCTACCGGGAGATATGTTTTCGTTATATCGAGGGTGTCTCCGGGTGAAGTTCCGTAACAGGGTTTAATCGGAAGGCAAACATATTGGATCAGTCCATGGCGTTTTCTGAGAGGTTAGCCCTACGATAACACGCATTTGTCCTTTGAAAAAAAAATACACACACATACTACTTCATTACGATTAAACATACGATCAGTTATGTTTTCCAAACAAAGGAGAAATGAAACATTCCGAAGATAACGTCGAAGTAATTTATCCCACCCCACAAGCTCGGCCAAAACAAAAAAAACTTGAGACAAACCAGATGTTTATACAACGACCCTCATCACGAAAAAAGCTACCTACTTAGTTGTAGCCGTCAGAAAAATCAACCCCTAAAACCACATTGCGTGTTATTTGAAATGGGCGTCATCGAGTTCCGTCACAACCCTTAACACGATATCAACAAATCATCACTACTTCGATTTATTCGATTTACATATGTGGGAGTAATAGGACTTTCCGAATTAGCGTTTCAACTTAGTTTAGCCCAAAAAACTAGTAAAAAACGTTTAATAGCTTCTTCGTAGTGTTGGGGAGGGGAGGATTTAACTAAAGATGTCTGGTACATTTTAATGTATCAATGAAACATTAAAGATACTACTAATTTTGCGTCCTGGATAAACAAACAATGTTTATAAGTGGAAAATTCAGAATTTCTCTGTTAAAATTTTCCGCTTTCAACCAAGGTGAAAATGTTAAGAACTGAAGTTGTAGGTATCGAAAATGTCTTCATTTTGATTTGCTGTTTATCAAAATTAGTCTATTAATTACCGCCATACATAAAAAAAAACTCATTTATGCAATTACTTAAAATGTTAATAATTTATGAACAAACTAACTGAAAAGATTTTCCAAGGGTATCTATGGGAGCTTTCAATGAGTACAAAATTTCAATATGATCGATTGAATGGTTTATAAAATAATCTAAACGTTTTTCCTGTGTAGGCCTAAGGAATCTTGGATGAATATGACTTTCACATCTTTGTAATTTAGTTGAAAGTTGAAGAATTTGATATAAGAATTATGCTCTTTGAATTAAACAATTACAATACCTCATAAAATCATATCTGAATCAACCTGAAATTTTGAAGAGTATTAAGGACCATAAGTGCTCCATATTCAAAATTTTCTTATTTTTTTTTCAATGCCAATTAGCATTGAAAAAAACAGCGTTTTTCACTAATTTTCGTGAATTTCATGTCATTTAATTGATCGATTTTGACATATCATGGTTCATTTTATAGATATTAAAATGACCCATATCTTTCAGATAGAACTTTCTTTGCCTTGGTTAATAGCCTTTGAGCCGTAAACCGAAAACCATTTTTTCGCACCTAAACAGTGGTGGACACGAGACGAGACGAGAAACGACATGGTCTCGTCTCGTCTCGAAAAATTCCCAAAAATTGTCTCGTCTCGTCTCGATCTGGTACAGGTCTCGTCGCGTCTCGTCTCTTCTCGTGTCTCGAAAAGTCTCGAATTAAATAGACGTGATGGTACTTTTATAAATGTATGCTTTTTTGATAACATTTACTGATTTTCTTGAAGTACCTATACAGGTGTGGTAAAGTTGAATGTACAGTGTAGTATTTTATTTATGTTTATTGATTATTTGATAAAGAATATTTCAGTTTTAGAAAATATTGAATTAAAGAAATTACATTATAGAGAACAGGTACAAAATCGAAAATAAATATCATTAATAAATAGACTTGTTAAGCTCGCTATACATGAGAAAAGCGTCAAAATGCTTTTAAATATTTTTCACGAAACTGTATCTATTTTTGGGGCTACCTACACACCTTCGACCTACTCACACAGATTTTGTCTTTTATTTCCGATTGTTCTCCTTGTCATAAAAATTTAAATCTCACAATCGAAAGTTTTTTCGCTCACTTATTTCCATCGAAAGCGCAATTGTTCCACTGTTGCATACATGAATACTGTAACGAATTAGAGAAAGTACGAGCATGAGAATTCCACGAGAAAACTCGAGCATTGTTGCCTCGACATTTCGACGTTAAAAAGCATCAGCTGGGAACCGAGAAGGTGAATTTTTAGGGTGAGTTGTGATGACCAACACAAAATTAGTACACAAGGTATGAAAAGTGATTGGTGGATTAGGAACATCTTTTTTCTTAAATCTCAATAACAAAATCTTTAAGCTCCATTTCTCCTGTATTTGTAAGTTTCTAAGCAAAATTTCACCCTACTTTCTAGTAGTCGTATTCTACGAAACAAATTATTTCAAAAAAGACTCGAGTCACGTTTGCAAACAATTCGAAACAATTTTCTAAAATAAGTACAATTCTGCCAAACGACTGTCGACGGCAATGCGGCGGATTTGTAATAACCAAAGAATTCGTAAAGCTTCTCGCTTCTTTTACATGTCACGTTTTCGGTAATAGCTGTACCAAACAGCTGTTATAGCTACAGTTGTATATTTTGGGTACGGAATCGAATTATATTTGATTTTTTAACGGCATCCACGATCTGAACGTTTGTAGTGTTCGAATTAAGTACGTAAATAAAACCTGATACGGTGGTATGTATTTCGGGAAATAGATAAATAGTTGCATTTCCCGTTATTTTCCCGTAATTACCCGTTAGGGATACTAATGACAGACCACAATTTGGAAACTTTTGTATGAAAATAGTTAAGGCTCCCTGAAACCATTTTAGAAGGTTGTAATCAAGTCACAGTTGTATTAACAAAAGTCGAAATCAAATATTCACCTAAGCCCTGTTAACAGTCATAATGTCAAGTTCAAAGTGGCTCAAATTAGAGACCGACAAATTCTCTTTTAACGCTTTATTACTTAATGAGACAAAATGATCTAAAAAGGGTGAAAATAATAATTTTAAATGAATTCCATGCCATAAAATGAAACTATAAGGTAAACAACATTTACCAATTAGTAACAGTAATCAGAACTCTACTGAAAAAAAATTCAAACGTCATCCACATTAATTATTAAATAGAAATAGAATAGAAATTAATTAGAATTAGAATATTGTAGGGCAGAAATTTTATAAATAAAATTTTTATATTGTCTCAAAGGCGTCTGCGCCGACGCACATTTTGAAGAGGAAATTACGAGAAAAAAGATGGTAAGACGTACGTGGATTTCTATTTCCTAAAGAAAATTAGAAAACTCTAAAATACTTGAAGGTACCGAAGTAAGCGAAAATCTTTGTCTGGTGGGATACTCTGGTTCAAAAATTACCAAAAGAATTTTGCGCTAAAATATTGAGGTGATATACGTCTTATAAATCGATGTGCCCGCTACCTGCCGGTTCACAAAACACTGTAACGTTACGCCAGACCCATGCGTGAGAGCTAGAGTGAGAGCGATAACAATGGACAGAGATCGACCTTGGCGTTTGCCGTGCGACGCATCCATCTTTTTGACACGACAGCGTCCGAGTGAAAGCTCGATTTGGCGATCGGCTTGGTTCGCGATCGCGATTGAAGGGGACGAAGGGGTACGCGCTACGTGTGTTCTGATTGCACTGTTTCCACTCCGTCGTCAGCGACGACAGCGACAGCAGTCAGCACACTATTATTTATAAAGTTATCTGAATATTTACTGTGCATACCATTGCTTAGTACTATTACAATAACAACTGCGGCAATAAGGTATTCAATTCTTGCATTCTAAGAGTTCGATTAGCTATATATTCTCATATATTTGTTCTTGCATCGGTCAATGATTGCAGTAATAATAGGATATGTTACGATTTCGACTAAAACATTATGATTAATGATATAAATGATCGTGTTGTAGCGTGTTCATTTTCCAATCGAACGCGACTACCGTCTTTCGCGTTCCGTGTCCAGTTTAGGTTGGTACGTCTCGTAAACTAAGGGTGACAGGCGCTCCGTCTCCGTTGACTTTCTCTTTTTCCGCCGGCCGCCTACCAATTTGGACGTTCCGAATCCACGTGCGGTTCGAAACTACACTTACGTTCATCTGCTCCGTTTAAGTACCTTGTGTAGATTAAAGCGCACAGTTCGTTTCGCAAAGGCGTTATCTACAGGTACCGACGTTCATTTTCGACGTTACCGTATTCGCCGTATTCACGTGCGATACATAACCCTCATTCGTCGAGGTAAGATTCCTTAATTAATGGTTCCTTTTTCTTATATCAGACGATCTCTTTCGTCTAGGGTTTTTCCTCCCGGGGAGCTACTTCTTAAGTGGAAGTCTACTCATCGCAGATACGTTCCTGCCGAGGCCCACTGTTCTCATCGAACTCTACCGTCCCGTTGAGATCTACTGTTCTCCCTGGATATTACCGTTCCCGCTATCGTTTCGTTGAGGGCTACCGTTCCTGTTAAGAGCTATCGTCTCGTTGAGAGCCATCGTTCTCACCGAACCCTATCGTTCCCACTGAGAGCTATCGTCTCGTTGAGAGCTATCGTCTCACCGAACCCTACCGTTCCCACTACGGGCTATCGTCTCGTTGAGAGCCGCTGCTCTCACTGGTCATTACCGTTCCCGTTATCGCCCCTATCGAAAGGACTACCATCCATACCGAGGGCTATCGTCCCCACTAAGGACTGCCGTTCCCTTCGAACCCAGGATACTTCTAAGTACCATAACCAGGTTGTATTCTTTTGTTTTTGTTTTATGTTTCTTAATTTCAGAGTTAGGAGTGCCGTTGTGTTTATTTAATGTCATTCATGCTTAATCGTAATTCACTATTTGTTAAATTAAGAGTACCGCCGTGTTTTTGACCATAATAAGTGTAATTCATTGTCCATGTAATATTGCTCCGTTACTCCGAACCGATGTTCTATTAAATTGAACACACAGGCACTATTGTTGTTTTATTGACTAGTCCAGTGCGCAAGACTACCGTTCCTAGTGGTTTCACTAGGTGGCGCCCAATATTTCTTGTTTAGTACCGTTACGATAAGAATTTCTGATTCCGACTCACGACCCTAATGCTCTCCAGGCGAACAGCTGCCGTAAGCTATGTGTAGGTAAGTCAATCTTCGCTACAGTGTAAAAAGTCGATTGCTTCCATTTAGTATTCAATGAAGTTCTAGACTAATGTTCAACTTCACATATGTCATAACAATGTGTCTAAAATGATCAGTTGGATTGCCAACCGCAGTGCGAAAAAGCCTTCTAATGATAGTTTAGTAATAATAATTCTATTCAATTCATAAACGTATTCCATTTTTCATCAATGTTCTCTTATGACGGTATCACGTATAAATTATCGTCCGTAAACCGACTTTACAGACAATCATATTTTTCAAAAAATCGTATATCGCAGGAAATAAACGAAACTATAATTTGAAAAACAACGAAATTTCTACGTTGAAAATAATCTGACTGAAGATATAGTCAAAAAACTGAAAATTTGGTTAGGAAAGGTTCTAGAGGTTCAAAAATTTGGTTGAAGTTCTAGTCTTGACGTACTAGAAGGGTGCATTTCTTGTATCTTAAAAGGGCCGAAAGCACTTTCCACTCTCCAAATTAGAAATTTGCAACTAAAATACGATTAAAAGTATGAGCAATACAACTTAAAAACTTTCCCAATTAACGTAATTAAACTGTGAATAAATTTTGTTTTTTACTTTCATCAGAGGCGCATGTTCGTAGTTCATAAAAGCTTTCACCGTCAACCTAACACGAGTATTTCTTAAGTGTCGCAATTAAACTTGACATTCTTTAATCGTCCCTAACTCAGTTATTCATTACAATACGTTTTAATAAGAAGGATGACTCGAACGAGAGAGAGGCTTTTGAACTCGAACATTCGAGTAGCCGTAAGCTATTGCCAATATAATTTATTTCCTTCCTTACAAACAACTTTAAGTACCATAAAGATGTTTCAAAGCGGAATTACGGAGGAACGACAAATCGCGGAGAGAAATATAACGGCCGATTGTGTTTCAGAAATGTTATTGTAAATAAATCTCCCGTCTGAGGATTTCCAATTTAAATGGGCGCTGAATGAGAGATATACAAAAATATACGGTACGGATATAGAAACGATCTCTTCGATATCGCGAGCCGCAGCGCGTTGAAACAATGCGAAAATGATATCCCAAATGTTTTTGACACGAGCAGACGTACTTCGGTATGAGAAACTCATTCGTCTTAAAACGTTTGCTCGACGAGAAGAAAATGAGAAGTTAATGACCGAGACATTAAACGCAATGTCTTAAAACTGCCTTTGAACTTCTAATACGAACCTAAATGCTACGAAAAATTTCTCACGGCGGAATGAGTAAAATGGAAATTTATATTTCCCGGGATGGTTACCTCCACATTCAGTAAATCAGAAAATAGAGAGAAGGAAATATTTTGAGAGCGCCGATCGACACCCCCATGAATTTCTCCCGAAGGAGAATTTTAATTTTTGTTTCATTTCACGTTCCTTCCGACAGGTTTCATTAATTTTTAATTCAGAATTATTTCGCCCGTAAATAACAACGAGTTGAATATTATTTAGGACGGAATGTCCGCCAATGTAGTCGGTAATTGCATTCCTGCCTACCGGAGCGGCATGAAAATCGAAAAGGGCATTTTTTCGACGATGAAAGGCATACGAATCAACACTTTTCTTAGGGATACAGTAATTAGTTTCTTTATGATTTCAAGACTTTTCAAAAGGATTTAATTTCAAATTTTGGGGAGTTGAGGCCTCGCGCCGAGTCACTGACGTGGAAAATCCTCGAGAATATAAAAACGTACTGATCTTTGAAAAAAAAGGAATTAAAATTAATGAAGGGACAAATAACTGAAACGTTGTTAGAAAACTGTGACGAAATTCAAGGGACATAAGTTACCTTTCGCAAGTTAAATGAAAGAACGGAAAAATATTTCGACCTATAGATGCTAAATGTAGAAACAAAACGTTATCTTTTCAATGAAGTACCCAACATGAATTCAATTTTTATGATTGATTATTTAATAAGAAGACGTTACTTGCAAGCAATTTTCCATACTCTATTAAAATAGCTTATCCTGCTATTAATTGCAGGTAAGCATGAGGAATTGGCACTGTGGTCCAAGCACCTTATGCATGGAACCGATATACTGTAACGCGAAATGTAAACAGCAGCGCGAAATGTGTTTACCCTTATCGGACGGCGGCTTACCACAAAGGAACGCCACTACGCTTAACTGAGCAATAAACAAACCGTCCCCAACGTCCCGCCAACATCTTATTAAGGACAATGATTTATTACCTTCTGGACGTTTCTACATAAACATTATTAGGGAAAAGAAGGATCGAGTTATTTCAGGAATCATCGCGAATACAATTGAGATATGTATATAAGCGGGCTTGCGGTCGGAGAGAGCAGATTAGACGTGAAGCCGCGACAGATTAAACACTGCGAAAGACGGACAAGCGAGTTGTACAAATAAATTAAAAAGTTAAGTGTGTTATATGAATTAATTAATTCAGTAATAGTTAAGATAAATTAAGTAGTGTGTAGTGTACAGTTAAGAACAGTGTAAATAAATTAGAAATAAACGTTACAATACTTTCGGGCGAGGAAATGTCCGTTAATATTGTGTTAAAAGGAACGCGTAGGTTTGTAATCCAAGACCCATGTGTCAGAAATTTGGTTTAGATGGAAGTAAGAGGTAACCGCAATGTTTTTACATGAGTACCTCGAGAATAGTGCCTAGAATAAGGATTGACTTATCCTCCAAAGTGCTTAAAAAAAATGAAAAAACGCGTTTTCTTCCGACTTGTTTTTCTTCTAACTTTTTAAGTATTGAATTTAGAAGAAAGTTGAAGAGAGAAAAAAGTGGCAGAATCGCCCTTTACATAATATGGCATGGGTTAGAAATTCAAAAATTTATTAGCTGTTTTGCAAAATAGCAATAAACAAAAAATCGGGCAAAAAAAGTGTTTTTTTTTTATTTATTATTTTAGGCACTTTAAAATAGAGTTAGGACTTCCAAATCACAGACAGAAAATCTTGAAGTTATAATAAAACAATCCTGTAAATTTCGTTTCGATCGGTTTATTAGGTTTTGCACAATAATTTTACAATCCAGAAAAATTGAAGAATATTGAAAATTTTCAAAACTTTATTTTTTTTCCAATATTCGATTTTAACAAAACTAGGTGAGCATATATAAGAGGAAACAAGCTTTCATGTACTTTTTTCAGAATTAAAAAATATTTATTAGAACGGTCAGTCATTGTTTAAAGTTGGTGTCGTTCTTTTTTTTCTTATAAACAAATACATTATCTCGGCGAATTTTTTGTTAAATGAAATTCTGAAAACATACCCGGAAAGTACTCGGAAAGACGCTTCTTTTTATACATAATAAGTTGCTATTTTGTTCATTAATTTCTGAGATATAACTCCCCAAAGTTGATTAGTGTTTAATAAAATGGTTAATAATGGTTAATAAAATTACTATTATTTCTCTTATGTTAAGAAATAATTGTTTTTCACAGTAATCAGGATAATATTTATGTTGAAATTTACATTAAAAAGATTGAAAATTACATTTAAAAAAATGTCTCGCTTTAAATTTTGACAAATTTATAAATTTGACACCAACTTTAAACAATGACAGTGACCGTTCTAATAAATATAGGTATTTTAATTCTGAAAAAAGCACATGAAAGCTTGTTCCCTCTAATATATGCTCAGCCAGTTTTGTTAAAATCGAATATTGGAAAAAAAATTTAAACAATTTTGAAAACTTTCAATATTTTTCGATTTTTCTGTATTGCAAAATTATTGTGCAAAATCTAATAAACCGATCGAAACGAAATTTACAGGATTCTTTTATTATAACTTCAAGGTTTTCTCCCTGTGCTATGGAAATCCTAACTACATTTTAAAGTGCCTAAAAATGATAAATCAAAAAAACCCTTTTTTGGGCCGATTTTTTTTGTTTATTGCTATTTTGCAAAACCGCTAATTAATTTTTGAATTTCTAACCTATACCACATTATGTAAAAAGCGATTCTGCAACATTTTCTTTCTTCAACTTTCTTCTAAATTCAATACTTAAAAAGTTAGAAGCAAAACAAGTAGGGAAAGACGCGTTTTTCCATTTTTTCTTATTCTCGCATTTTAGACAATGTTGCCGACCTCCGTGCTTTGGAGGATAAGTCAATCCTTAATTTAGGCAACATTCCCGAGGTATTCATGTAAAAACATTGCGGTTACCTCTTACATGCCCGTCAAAACAGATGGGTCCTGGACTATTGGTGATTACTAGCGTTCCTATTTCTTCAGCTCACAGCAACATGTCTAATTTTTCTTTGATATTCCTTTAATGATTTTCGTCTTTAATAGCAACAGTTTCATATCTACCAAGTTTTAGTGTTAAAAATTTCGTACTTCTCTTATTTTCTATAATATTTTTTTTTATGTTTGCTTCTTGACTCTTTCTCTTGTCTTTTCTGATTGTTGCACGTACAGTTTTATTGATTTCAGTATATTCTATTGATTTTCTTTTTCCCTCTTAATTTAGTTTCCTCCATTTATCCCTAAGCTCTTTTGAAATGTTTGATATATACGTGTCCTTTTCTTTGGTTTTCTTGGCAACTTCGTTTCCCGGTTTTAATAACGTATTTGTAAGTACATTAGATATGTTATTTTTATCTACTTAAAATATTCATTAAAATGTTTAGGTAAATTTGGTTTGGCTTGAGGTATGTATATTAAGTTATCGTATGGCTTGACCCAAATAAACAATACATGGAAGAAATGACTAGGGAGCGTAAATCACGCAATGCAATTAATTACACCTCGGTAAGTCAGATTGTCAATTTATTAGAAGCAGATTAGAAACGATGGATTTACAGATTTCCAAAATCCAATTTTGAGGCGTACCGAATATAGGGCTTGCCTATTTGTAGGCGACCCCATCGAAGTGAATGGCAAAAGGAAGTGCGATCAGACCATTAATTCGAAATCACCAGATTGTAATCTGGCCCCAATGCAAACCTGCAAAATACATAGATATACAGATAGAGGGCCCTTCTTCCTCAAAACCAATCTGCTGGGGAACGAACTGCCTCACTGTCTTTCTCTCTCTCCCTCCCTCTCTCTTTCTCTATGTACGTCCGCAAACACAATCGATGGAAACTTGATTTAATTACTTTTCAACGGTAGGCATTTTACGCCAGTCCACGGTCGCCGGTTCCAATGAAATATATCGGCGATATTGTGGGGCCGATTTCGGTCCGGAGGAATAATTCAGGACTGTGGGTACACGGCAAGTACGTAACACACAAAACGCCCGGATTCGTTTGTTATCGGTCGAATTTCGGAAAATTCATTTAACTCCTAGTCGGACGCCATAAGTGGAAATACAAAGGTCTCGCCCGGGGATAGGGTATTTTCCATTAATAGAGTTTCACAATTTCGTAACAACGACAAAATTGGAAGGCTTGGAAATGCACTTTACGTACGTATAGATCGCAGCATGCATTTGTCTTGCTCGCGAGCCCGATAAAGCGAACTGCGAATTTGATAATTTTTGTAGTACATATAATAATTTCTCTCTAGTAACTTTAATTTCGAATTCCTAAGCAGTGGATTAATTTTAATTTTCTTATGTTGTATACTGTGACGCTAAATGTAAACATCAGTGTGAAGCGTGCTCCTTCTTACCTGACGCAGGGGGCGCATTTCAAAGGGAGACCATAAAAACTCTTCTCGAATAGTCGGGAACGTCAAATTAGAGAAAGAATGACCCGGATGCTTCTCGAAAAGACTTGAACCCGGAAGCTTCTCGAAAAGACTTGAGAAATGTGGTGAGTAGAAAATTCGGTATGCCGACTAGCGATAAGTGTACAAATAAATTAGCGCGTTAAGTGTCTAACACAAATTAATTAGTTAAGTAATAGACTAAATAAATTAGTTAGTATTAAAAACTATAAAAATTAAATTAGAATAAACGTTACAATACTATACACATCACGCCGAAGTAATCAAGTCGAAATCAATCCAGAAATGACAAACATAGCCTCTTTCTGTAGTTTGAAAATTACCACATAACGATTAGCAAATCAAATCCAATAGGATCTTAAGAACATGTTTAATTGAAAGCATAGCTTTCTTATATATGTAGCAATTTCAAATTTCTAATTTGTTCATGTCTAACATAATTTTGTTTGAATGTCCAGAAATGTTGAGGTACTTCCTGATTACCTGAAAACTTGAAACATTGCACGCTTCGGCCCCGAATAGGCCAAGAATAATCCGAAAACTGGAATTTCCCTTTCCGAAGGGGTGAAAGTAGGAAAAGAGGACTTCAATTCGTTGCAACATTATTAAATATTTACAAGAAAATAATTCGGAAAGGTTGACTTTTCGAAAATGAACAGAGCCTCTTCTAGACTCATTTCTGATATCAGTTTTTACCAGAACGTGACGAAATGCATATAAAGCTACCGCAACGCCCTTTCGTGACACGAACCACTTCTGCTCTTGGGATCATTTCATTTATATTCCGTTTATAAGTGTTTTATTCGTGTTTGAAATTACTTATTTTATCGAAGACCCTAATGGTTTTCTCCCCTATCAAAGTTCCATTTCGTCAATGAGTAAACGCCGCTGGTAAATTTATTGTTTCTTGGTTGCATTCATAAATACCAGTGTTACGTTTAAACCGTTTCTGTCCACCACCCTCTTAGACATAACATCCCCGCATCCTTAAGTGCCCCCTTAGGGCCTTAAGCGTGACAATATTTTCTCTCTAATTCAAAAAATTAGGTATCAAAAAATACATTTCCTGTTGCAGGTCTGCCTAAAAATAGAAAACTTAATATTTGATGACCACTAGATGTTTTTCAAATCCTTTGTAATAAAAGTTTGTTCAATCATTTGTTGAGATAATATACAGAAATATTTAATTTAAACACTTTAACGGTTTTGGTTGGTGAAACAAGCACTTAGTCAGTCAAGATAACAAAGATTACACGTATACATATGTAACCAGGAAATGGTGTAAAATTTTACTTAGAGAGATGTAGTAAATACATTTATATAAACTCCTGGACAAAATTAACGCACCACACAATGAAACTTGTATAATTACAATACCGAAGTTAATATTGCAATAACATTTTTATAAAAGCTTATAGTTAGGTACTGTCTAGTAGCTAGTAAATGAAATTAGCAAATCAGGGCGTTATCTCTAATAATTTTTTATTAAAGAATTTTTTTTCTTGGAAACAATGCAAACTTGCAAACAGAAAACAAACGAAAACAATAGAATTTTCAGACTTAGAGCTGTTCTAATATCGTGTATGTCCTCCTTTACTCCTAATTACTGCTTTCATGCGTCTTGGCATACTGGAGATCAAATTTTGAACGACTTCTTGAGGAATATTTTCCCATTCCTGCATTGCTGCATCTACCAGTTAATTGCGGTTGGCAGGTGGAGGTGTACGACGTCGAATCCTTTTTTTAATATCGTCCCATAGATGCTCTATTGGGTTCATGTCGGGACTCTTGGCTAGCCATTCCATTAACGGAATAGCTATAGCATTTAAGTAGCGAATAACCTGCCCAGCCACATGAGGAAGAGCATTGTTCTGAATAAACAAGAATTTCGGTCCCACAATAGGAGCAAATGGCATTACATGGCCAACAACAATATGTTCCAGATAATAATCCGCATTCATTGACCAACCACGTATGGGGACCAATTCTGTGCGGCCATCGAAACAGAAGCCTCTCCAAAACATTACAGAGCCACCACCAACGGAACTATTGGAGAGGTATTGCAACTTGCAAATCTCTCTCCTGGCCTTCTCCAGACACACTCACGTCCATCAGAAGATTTAAGGGTGATTCTCGTTTCATCTGAGAATAAAACCCTCTTCCAATCATTACGAGTCCAATCTTGATGTTGTCTCGCATAACGCAACCTTTGTATTTTGTGCTCTTTCGTGAGCAGGAGCATTTAAACGCCTTCTAATCGTTCGGGAAGATACAAGAAGATTGCGAGCAGCTACGAGTTCATTTTGTAGGATGGTACTAGTCGTTGTCCTGTTTCTTAGAGCGGATTGTATAAGAAAACCTTCATCTATTGGATTAGTACACCGTTTTCGCCCTTGTCCCGGCCTTCGTAAATGAGAACCTGTCTCGTTAAATCGTCTAACCATGCGACTTATGCTGGAATGGTTTCTTCTTATCACATTAGCAACATGACGCATCGAATATTCCTCATTTAGCAAAGTTAATGCTCTTACTGCTTCTTCCACTGACAAATTTGTTCTGCGATTCATTATTAAACTGGAGAACACTTGCACTTACACTATCAATAACAAAAAACCTTGGTGGCTCAAAACAATTAGTCTTAATAAGCAACAATTTCTGATCATATTTTAAATCAACTTTCATCAAAAATGCTTTTCTTTGCTATTACACTTTTAAATCAAAACCGATGTTGACAACATTTACTTGAACTGTCGAAGTATATCCAGAGCCTACTTGTAAGATTGCTAAACAACTGAAAATCATCATTATTTTGGAAGAACACAAAATATATGTGGTGGTGCGTTAATTTTGTCCAGGAGTTTATTTACAATATATTATAAAGATTTTAAAATCTGTAAATACGTTTTGCTGGAGATTTGACAGGTTAGCTCACAACATATTTTCCCCATTACTACTTCTACATGAGAAAATTTTTAAAAAGCTCAGAAGAGCATTTTAAGGATTTACCTGAGAAAATATTGACCCAACTAAAATAAATCAAACAATTTACATGACTTTTAGCTCCTTTAGTAATAGAAGCAAAACTAAAAACGTGCCTAAACATTGTTTCAATATAACGAATTGTAAATGTAACGTTTCAGTACATCCACCTATAATGTTGAAATTAAACATTATTTATCCAACACATGACAGTTATGACTGTCATTATTAATGTCATTTTAGGCAAGTAAACTATTAAATAATACACTAGTGTGTTATAATCCATAACTCACTAGTGGTTATGGATTATAAGTCACGTTCATATTTAAAGTATTTATATTTAAAGGTTGCCCGTGGCAACCAAACAACCTACTTTAACCAAAATGTAGAAAAGTCACTGTCAAGTTATTCTGACATTTATAGGGTACTGAGACGCAAGTAGCTTTGATATGATCACAAAGCTTATTATTGATTATCTCATAAAAAACGAGTTCTTCCACTTGTTGGATAAAACATTGTATGCCACTCGCGTGTTATGTTTCCTAAGTCACTTGAAAATTTGTATCACTCGGCCTGGCGGCCTCGTGGTATAAATCTTCTCGCGTGACATATTTTCAACATAACACACTAGTACCAAAAACAACCATTTATTTCCCAATTTCAATAAAACGCTTTCGAACCATCTAGACTCCTAGAGATATGCTAAAGTTTTGAATGACTATCCAAGTTGCAAGTTTTAATACATTAAAGGAAGATTTTTACATAGCCCTAGTGTTATAAACCAAAAAGTTGGTACAAGATGCAATTAATAATATTAGCGAATTAGCGAAAAGGAATAAACCTTAACGCCATCACATCTCCAATTTCAAACAATTTTTAGGTACCTAACTACACCGACCAAAGGCTATTTGAATGAATACACGAAACAATACTACATATTTGCTTAAACATTCCATTGGAAGTTTGCTTCAGAGATTTTGTTTTATTGCCAGGCTGGCTTTATGAACTTTGCCTTATGAACTTGTCCAGCCGGAGTCTCCAACTAGACTCAACCGACAATATGCCGCAAGCTGGCCAAGTAATTTAATACTTAAACGAAATCAGTTTGAAACTTCTGCCAAAGCGAGCTTTAATTCACTGCAATTTAATAAGAACTGGTATGGTATAATATTCTTTGAGAGCCAGAAAAATGATGCAAAGGTAATGAAATGTAAAAATTATTGCTACCTTTGTGAAAAGTCGTCACATTGCTGACGTCAAAGAAAATTTATGTTCAAATAGCGTCTCTATACACCAGGTAATAGAGAGAGAGAAAAGGATGAATATAATAACCAAGAAAGACACTACTTTTGGTTATTTTTGTTTATAACAAATGAACCACAGCGAAATTTTGCCTGTAATTCGAGTTTTAAACACTTACAGTTAATTTAAAAAAAACTTAGCGCAAGTGGATCGTTGTACAGCTTTATAACCCGAAAATTCTCTATTACTTAGGTTATAAGTCATCACTGAAAACTGCTCTGTAAAGATTTGACGCAAAGTTCGGTTATCATTACAACGTTAAGATGTATTACGGACAACTCGGCGACATGAAAATCTTTTAATATGAATCATGAAACCGGAGAAGCTCTTACTCATCCAGCACGAGGACTGAGTTTAATTTTATTTTGCTCACTTTTTATCTAAACTCGATAACTTCTACCCTTTCAACGTAATCGCTCTAAGTATGAAAACGTGGTGGAATTACCAGAGAGCTTTTACTCGCCGAGATTTTGCGACTTCGACTACAATTAGCGGATTGTAAAGATTACGAATCGATGTCGCCCGATCTAAAAAGCCGAGTCGACTTTTAATCCACGTTTCAGTATGTACTTCGACTTTATGTCAGAATACATAGAAGCTAGAAATTAATTACAAAGCCCCGAAGTAATAGAAAACAGGATAGCGATATTTTACTTACTCATTGTACGAAAATTGTTCGATTTTCAGGAACGAGTTTGTGTCAAGTTTTGCGTAAAATTGGGGAAATTTGTTACGTGTGCATTCGGGAACGGAGCCTCGGGTCAAATCCAGGCCCCCCCTGCTTATTAATCCGTAATGAAATTACGAATTTAATTAGAAATTGCTTCGGTAACAAGGATCTTTCAGTTGAAAAATCAATTAAGGACACCGTTATTATCCAATTATATTAAAATTCGTTCTGTTCACTATCATACCGTATGAACATGTATTTTCAGTACTGCACAGTATTATTCAAAAAAGTCGCCGCTTATGCACCACGTTAAACTATTTTAATTGAGGGTTGTGGGTGAAAGTGGTACAAGTGCGTAGCTTTTTTAAAGTTAAGTGCAGGAAATGATACATCCATAACATCTGAACTTATCTCGAGCTAAAACGGGACACTCTGTGCCTTCCCAACGTGTGCCGGCTATAAGCCAATTGCGCACGATGGTTAGAATAAACACTTAGTATTGCGTGTTCCCCATTTGACATTATATGTCAAGAACCATTTGGAATTTCATGAGTAATGCAGATTTTCGACGTTTTCAATAAGTTTCTGTGATAATAAAAAAAATGGCGTAAACGGCGTACTAAACTTCATTTGACAAATTGTTATAGGCAATGTTTGACAATCAAAATGCTTTCTACGTAATTACTCCCAGCAAATTGTAGAGTTACAGCAAATTGAGTCGCCCACAAAATGAATTTTAATTTTTTAAAAATTTGGCTTTTTTGCCCAAATTCATAAACATTGGTTCTTTCACAGCAAATAAATAAAATTGTACATAAGGTAATGGGATCGCTGACAACATTCTCTTCAAGAACAACACAACATTGAATTGAAGAAATTACTGTTTTTATCAATTTGATTGTGTTGTTTGGGTGAATCTAAGACAATTTTTAAAACGGACTTTGCGTCTTATCATAAACTTAAGTTGTAACAAATAATCAAAATTTTGTTGTTGCAATATGGTAAGTTTTCATACGAATTTTACTAAAAACAACTGTTATCAGATCTCAAGTTAAGTGAGGGGTTTCCAGTATTTAGAAAAATAATTTCCATACGAGTCCTTTCTAAATAGTTTGTATAATTTTTTTAAAAAGTCCTAACGGCATTATTTGTTAATTATAATGAACAAGACTAACGTCATTTGTAACAGAAAACTTTAATCTTTTTATTAATATACTTTTTGGTGGGTTAAACAATTTACAAGGCGTGTAAACTATCCAAATAGTATGTCGAAAATTTTTATATTCTTCGCTCGCTATTTGGATAGTTTACAAGCCTTGTAAATTGTTTAACCCAATGTAATGCGAGAAGTAAACAACGCGACACCAACTACGACGCGTAACGACAGCTGCACGAATTTTCCCGGAATGTTGTTTACGAAAAGCAATTAATTTGTGACCTTCTGAACATTTACTGCGTTGGTTATTTTAGGTTCTTTGGTTCTATGGTTATTTAGGCGTTCTAGAAGGTACGCGAAGGATCTCGATTATGGTTGGGGGTGTATATATAAGGGGGCTTGTGATCGAGGGAGTTAGTTAGAAGTAGAGAAGCAGAAGTGAACGCGACATACGAACCGAAAGCGGAGCAGTACAAATAAATTATGTAGTGTCTAGTCTAGTGTACAAGTAGTTTAGTGTGTTAAATAAATTAGTGTTCAATTAATCTAAATAAATTATAAAATAAACGTTACACCAAGAAGAGTGCATGGACGTAAAGTATAAACTTTCCTTTCTCAAATGGTATTAGTTTTGTTCACTAAAATTAACAAGTAAAGCAGTAATGATGTTTTTGAAATGATAATTTATTTAAAAAAATTGTATAGCAAAAAAGATTTTTTACAAAGATAGGGAACACCTCAGTTAAGTTTAAACTGATATTATTTATTATTAAAAAATAGTTGTCTTTCAAAAATTATACCCGAAAGTTTACAATATTGCAACAACAATTTTTTACCATTTGTTACAACAATTCTGGTTTATGATAAATAGGGTACTCGGTTAGTACTTTGGAAATTCTTTATCCTAGATTCATCCAAACATCAACAATAGAAAAATTAATTTATATGTTTATTTAATATTACTTTGCCAAATATGACGAAAATTAAATTTTCATTTATTTATTTAAAATTACAATTTGCTTGATTTGTTGTGAACGGAATTATAAATTATTGGAAATTTGGGCAAAAAGCTGGTTTTTTTTACAATTTTTTGAGAATTTCTAGACCTATTTGGAAAAGTTAAAATTTATTTTGAAGGTGAATTTTCTAACTTTTTCAGTGGTTTTTTGACATTTTTGCAATAAATGTTTAACAAAATTAATCGTGCTATAGCTCAAATTATAGGTTTTTCAATTCTCTATAACTTATATTTGAAACTTTTCTCCACAAAATGCATACTTTGGCTTGTAGAATCAAAAAACTTGTTTTTGCTAACTTTGGACCCCTCCCATTTATTAAGGCCCACTTTTTGAATGTTTAACACTATATAGGCATGATCAACTAATCAGAGCCTACAACATTTGACCACTCCCGTCCGGTACTGAATTAATGTCGTGAAAAATCTACACAGACTGGGCTATTATAGATTAAAAACAAAACTACATTTCAAATTTTGGACATCACAATAGTTCAAGCCATACAAAGATGCTATTGAGGGTGTTAATAAAGGAACTGTTTCATTTAGATTACATGTAATTTTGACAAATTAGATTACGAAGTTTTTAAAGAAAGTATGCATACATCTTTACAAATTGAAAAAATAAAGTAATACATGTAAAGGTTCGATCTTTACAATGAAATCATGTCATACAAAATTCATAAAAAATTCACCTATAAAACACTTTAAATTATAGTACAAAAAATAAAAAAATATGTGTTTCCTAAGTGCCTATAGGATATTTTTGACATTGCCAATTTCGGTGGTTTCATCGAAAAAAACTTATTCGCAGCTACAAATTACAGAAAAAGCAAGTTCATTTGCAAAGAACATTTAGCAGGTCATTGAAAGCAACACATGTTTGTAACACAACTTTTTTGTTTCTTTTGTTTTGTCTTGTATTTTGATGTTCTTTGCCGCAACTCTGCAACACTTAATATCATAGAATTTAGATGTGTTTATTTTTGTTTGCTAATATTGTAATTGTTGTATATTTCATTTTATTAGACATCTATAAAAAGTTTCTTTTTTTTAGTAAATATACATGAAGTACAAGAATAAACAAATCTACCATGTTTGGTACGTTACAGTTAACAGAAATACATTATCATTCTCCCGTTCCCTTAATGTCACTTAATAATGCCGAACATTGTCAGGCCTTTAATCCATCGTTACAGCGTGACTATTACTTTAAACTGCCTTCTCTAAGTACGAGATGTTACCATTACTTGCGAATCATGGTTAAAATGAAGATATTTAGCTACATTAAGTAGGTATACTTTGCCTCCGCTTATGGCAAACAACCCCCGTAGATCTTTAAATTACACTCCCTTCTTGCTCGCAAGTGGTGTACACTACGCATGCATTGGATTTATGCCACATTAGGTACAATTTGTGTTGAACAGATGATTGAACGAAATTATAACACTGTTTCGGTGGTTTATGTAGTTTTAAATTGGCTATGCACTTTGCGTTAAATGACTCATTAATCTTATTAACACATTAAGTCAACGAGCTCCTCTTACCGCAAATACGTAAAGTACACTTTTATAAATTAATTGGTCAAGAAACTCAACCTGAATGCAAAATCCGGCAAAACGTAGGAGTTCCCCGAAATTGATTGTAATTCCGTTAGCGGATTCCCGTATTTCATCTGCTAATGTAGAAAACTCCACACACCGAGTCATTTAATTTTGAATCCTGGGTTTCCTCGGAATTATTTAATTACCGAAGTCATGACCCTAAAATAAATTTACTCGGGGGTGTAATAAAACGTAAACAAGGCGTAATACGGCGGCGGGGAAACTTTCGGGAGTTCGCGAAGTTTAGAGAAAAATAATTCATTCGGCGCACTTAAGGTTTTTCCTGCGGGGGAATCGAATACGTTAAGTGTCCGCTTAAGGTGAAGCGCTGGAAAGGAAAACAGTCGCTCCCATTACGAAGAGCGATGTAATAATGGAAATGAATGCGAAAATCCAAGAGATCTTCCCGTATTACCCTTTCCCGATTGGAATGCATAGGAATTGCCCGCTCGCTCCGGTGAACTATCGGTGAAAATAAAAGTTCTAGTGCAATCTAATTGCAGCACAGCGGGAACGCCGAGCCATAAGGATCAACTCGGTAGCTCCACTCCAACTGCGTCTCCGGTATTTTTGGACTTCTCTCCGCGTAATTGGGCCATAAAAAAGGGGAATAAACCTAGGAGCCTCAGACAGGTAAGGGAAGGTCTATTTAACTACTTCGAAGGAGGAGCGGATAACTGCCGATCGAAGATCCCACTTAATGGGGGTTTTTCTTATAAGTAGGGCCGTGTCAAGTAGTAACTACGTACGTATGAGAGGGCAGGACCTATCTAACCGGAAAGAATTGATGTGCCGGATGTTCTACGTTTTAGTTTTAGCACCTCGTAATGACGCAAAAAGTAAACGAATTTACCGAAGGGATTAGTTAGAAAAAGTACATAAACAGCGCAATTTACTTACAAACTAATATATTTTACAAAACTTTGCCATAACCCCGTTTTTATGCATTAAGAGAATATTTAACGTCCAGAGAACAGATAATAACTTGTTTAACTGAACATTCTTTAGTAAAAGGGAGATTCATATATATAGATACATGATGATGCGTTCCAATTACTATTCTACTGTGCTAATGCGAAATGGCACAACAAAAATGAACAAAATAATTGGCCAGGCAGTTGTTACATAACAATTGTTGCAACGAAGAGAAAAACGCAACAATATTTATAATAATAATAATATATTATTATATAAATACTTATAACGCCTTGTTATTTACGTTCTAATATTTATAGAATTTCTTGTTAGAAAAAGGTGAAAAGTTGAGATGGACATTATTATTATTTATGGAGGAGATTGAAACCAAGTTTGTTTTCCAAAGAACAATGCCAAATATTCAAACTTGTTTTAATTGCAGAAAATTTGAAGCAGATCGCAAAAAGCCATTCTTCTTGTTTATACCGAACTTCGTTTCAGAAAAATACTGAAGTTAACTTATTTCATGAAGAAAATGGAGTATGTACTTGCATTAGTTTTCGCATTCTATAAGGAGTTGAAATGAACGTTATTTCTGAAAAAGACTTCAATCAGATCGTTTTCTGGAGAACAATGGAAAAATGAAATTCGTTTTGAATTATAGAAAGTTTGGAGCAAATTGAAGAAAGCTATGCTTCTTGGGTAAGACTGAAACTTTGTTTCAGGAAAAACCGAAATTACCTTATTTTCTGGAGAAAAGGGAGTACTTTGAAGCTAGCTTTTGCTTTCTCTAAAAGGTTGAAATGAAAATTGGAATTAGGTTGATTCTCTGGAATATAATGGGAAAATTTATTTGTTTTGAATTCTAGAAAGTATGTGGCGGATTGAAGAAAGGGTGTTTTCCTATTTCGTACACTACCGTTTCGTACACCGGAGGGTTTCTACCTGAAAATGGTCTAATTCTAATAATGGTCTATATATACTGAATAAATTAGATAAATTTTAGATGCCTATTTCATACACTGACCCACCCATCTCGGCTTAAAGGGAACCTACATACCTGAAAGGGGTATTTTATCTGGAAATCCATCGAACAGAAATTAGATAAGTAACAATGAGTCTTAGTTTTCTTTGAATTCTATATTGATTGTACATAATTGTTATCAAAGAGTAAGAGGGACGTGGCGTGGATACCTGCTGTTCTAATAAATACGCATTTTGACACTTTTGACATCAGTTTCAAATATATTCAGCTAGTGACCAATGATATTGCAGTAACCTATTTAGTATTTTGATATGGATATTATTCAAGTTGTAGAAACGAAAAGAGGAAATCCAGCCATTTTGCATTCGGGGTATCGTTACACTAAGCTTCACTTAGTTAGTCACTAAGTTACACTTGCTTCTAGAAGCAAAGTCCAGTCACACCTGTATTCCAACTATCGCCAGAAACCAGGTTGAAGTGTGCCTACAGAATGTGAACAAACGCGCACGGGAGGAGCTGCTTCCAATTCCCCAAATCTACAGGGAAGAAGTCACCTCAGTCAAGGATGCTGGACTTGACTTCGTCGTCAATGTTCCTGAATTGTCTTCAGTGAAGGGCAGATTCGATAGAGAGAGGCACCGAGCTCTAGAAATAGATGTTCTTCCCAAAACACGAGTAGACATCACTCTGACGGAAGGAATGAAAAAATATTTATTGGCTGACGACGAAGTTGAAGACAGAATATTCATTTTTGCGGCTAATGGAGCAAGAATTTTAAAAGAAGCCACTGAAATTTTCATGGATGGCACATTCAAGAAATGCTGTCCTTCATTTGACCAGCTTTACACAATTCACGTTGACTTGGGAAGTACTCCGGAGACAACTCGAGTCATTCCTGTGATCTACGCCCTACTCCCGAATCGCAGAGAAGCCACATACAAGAGGTTTTTCAACGTCATTTTAAGTAACGTGGACAACTTCAGCCCCCATAAAGTCCACATCGACTACGAACGAGCAGCAATTAACGCAGTAAGTTCTGTGTTTCCAAAAGCTGAAATCTAGGGATGCTATTTCCATTATAATCAAGCGCTATGGAGGAAGATTCAGAAATTGCAATTGGTCAGAGAATTCAAGGAGAGCAAAGAAATTCGTGATCATCTCCTTAGATATGCTGCATTAGCACACTTACCAGAAAATCAGATATCCAACGCTTAACTAGAAATAATGGAGATTTCACCCAACAATCCTAAAGTGGTCCAATTCAACAACTATTTCGTGGAGCAGTGGCTGGACAATGACTGGATCTGGTTATGCAATGGCGAACGACATAGGCCGACGAACGCTGTGGAAGGATGGTATAACAGGTTGAACAGGCGCGTTGGGAAAAGTCATCCAAACGTATTTGAACTGATGAAGGTTCTATCAGAAGAGATCAAATTCTATGAAATAATGCAGCAGCGTTGTGACCTGTACATGCCGACTCCAAAACGTGCCAATAAATACATAGATTTGGTCGACCCAATCAAGGTAATATTGGAAGATCTACAAGTTAGTGGTAATAATCTAAATTCAAGGGTAGGTTTTGAATCACTATATCATCTTCCAACAGAAGGGTCGCACTGTATCATACATTAACATTTTTGAGAAGTTTTGGCCGTAGTATTAATATTTCGAGTTAATTGAGCGGAGCTTAATAGCTCTGCAGTTCCCAAAATAATTGAATATGAAAAGAAAGTATAGGGGAACTATATTAAAGTATTACCTACTATAGTGCAACTATAGAGAAGTAATTTGAATTCACTACGTCTCAAGATACCAGAACCAAAGTAAAATGTTGAGTGTTCTATTTAAGTTAACTGGGATAGGCAACTTTTTGGTGAGCGATATGTACAATCAACAATATTTTACAATTGTGCTCATAAGTCCTTTTCTAAACGGTACCAAAAAACCGTGGCATTTGCAGCGCCTCACCCTGTATATCTCACATATCGTACATGGAACACATAAACCACTGTAACTGACACTATATATCATTTATGTACATCTCCCTAATTACGTTTCGTTTACTTTGTCAGTGTCATTTAACCTCTCCACGCTACCGTCCTATAAAGGGCTTAGCTTAAACCGTTACCGAATCGGGATCCTATTATCCGAAGATACAAACTGAAATCAGCTGGGATGAGTGACGTTCAATAATGTACGTTACGGTTGGCCTAACGCTTGTTCCATGCGTGTATGGAATCGAAATTGGCGATGTTGATTAAACGCTGCACCGATCAATGGTTTGAGGTTTTTCAGGGAACATTGCGTTAATATTTGTTGAACTTTGGGGTCAGGCGAGATGGGTTTACAGACAAAGCCTGTCAGATATAGGAATTAAGCCAAAATTGTTAACAGGTTTTTTGAAATTAATGATCTTTCAGTTGAATATTACATAATCTTGTCACTTTTCCTAACGGAAAAGAAAAAGTAAAAACGTAATAAACATGGTTTATTACAGCTTTTTCAACCAGTAAATTGTCAATAAAACAGGCGTCTTCTGCCAGCGACAGGGAAATTAAACAAACTAACCAAACCAATGGATTTTTGACACCTGACTGATTCGCTCACAACATATCCAAAATTAATTAAGCACTGCTTACAATATGTACATGTATTAATAAGTCAGGAATTCAAACACCCTTAATTACTTTGAGAATTCACAATTTCCCGTTAAGCAGTTTCGTTCCCATATTGAAAACCGAAATATTCCGAAATGTTGCTTTTGACTTCTATTCAAACATCAAGTACATGTAATGACAATTCGTTGATATTTTCAACTTAGAATCAAAGAAGCCGACCTTTTGATAAATAAATGTGGGAAATATATCGGTATCGAAGGTAAATAAAAGGTAAATTTGTTTTCAGCCACTCACGCTCTTACACCTACGCTTAAGTATCCTGGATCAATAAACGAAAAAAATGGGAACAAACGAATTAATGAAAGCGCCTAACTGCTAATTGTGAATACCCCGAACTTGTAGATTTCTTTAAAAGATCAAAAACTAAACGGAGTTGAATCAAAACTATCAACTAAAGTTTATAAATACTTTTTTATTTAAAATTTGGAAACTAACATTATATTTTAATTCCTTTAATTTAAAATAGAAAATTAAAAGCCGATATAAATCAGGTTTTTAAGGTCTGATTCCCTGAAATCAATCATCATTAAGCCCTTGCATTTATCACTTAATAAAGTGGATAAACCCCTATTCCAAAAATGTTATAGTAAAATGAAATTAACAATTTGGCATTAGAATTTTGACAAAGTAAAAATGTATTGCTATTGTTCAATATTACTATTATTATTATGTAATTAAGGGTCGTTTCACCCACTTTGGTGCAAAGGGTATTCAGAAGGTAATGGTTTTCCAAGAGTAATTACTATCCATCATACAAATATTGTCTAAAAACTCAAATGTCACGGTACTGTTACTTTTAGTATGTATTATCATTATTATTTTCGAAAAGGGATAGTCTCGTCCGCGCATAAACGTATGGTTTATTCAGTAATGGCTTTTCAGTGGTAATTACTGTCTATCGTGGTTTTGTACATGTAATTCCCACATATATACCCTATAGATATTATCTCACAACTCTAATGTCAACTTGTTTTGTAAATTTATTATTTAGCTTTTGGAATAGATGCGATTTCACAAATTTCGACGGGCGGTAAGAGTATGGGGTATTTGAAAACTGTTTTATGGTATAAACATCACCCCAAAAATCTAATGACAAATTATTTACCTCAAATAATTATTTTGGAATAGGGCCCATTTCATCCCCTTTGGCAGGCGGTAAGCGGTAAGTGGATGGTGTATTCAGTAATAGTTTTTCCAGGGACAATTACTATCTAAACTAAAATTATAAGTGCAGAACTTCAGTGCTAAGATATAGGGATATGCATAGGGGTAGTTTCAAGCACTTCGACTGGCAGTAAGTATTTTCAGTATTACTTTTTACATATCATTTTATAATATCATATATAACATATGCGATATAATAATATGCATAATTTCATATCACTTCTATAATGCTCTCATTCATTAAAAATTAATTAATATAACCTTGAAATAGGAGCTGTTCTGTCCACTGCAACAGGTGATAAATATATGGAGTAAATGATAATTCAGCGAATGAGGGAATGAAAATTTCGAAAATCATTTTTCAGTGTCTTTTAACTTCTAATTATGAATGCTGAAAATTGGCTGCTAAATTCACAGTGGGTTATAACTTTAATAAATTGGGATTAAGATAATTTTTGAGTTTGCCTTTTGGAAAAAAGATAAAATTCCAGTATTTTTTTATTATAAACAATTTATTGCGAAATGGGTCTTCTTTAGATTTTCAAAGAAAATAGTATAGCAACAAATATTGTACTTTGTAACTCTGTGAAAAATATCTGCAAATTTTTGGCAGAGATCTTTTAAGTTTTAGAGAAAACCACTAAATACCGAAGTAAACCGGAATTGGGCAAACAGAAATTCACGAGTTAGAGAAACTGTTTCTTGTATCAAAACTTACCACAAATACTAACAAGAACAAAAGCGTATGTTTTAACCTAAGTTATAATTAACTGTTAATTGTGCAAAATGTGTTTAACATCTATTTTCTTCCATTTCGAAGAGGAATTCATAATCGATAAACTAATTATTATTAATTTATTATTTTGTACTTATTTTAATGAAATGATGGAACCGTACTAAGTATCAAGCAGAAACCATTTCCATTGTTGGTTCAAAAATTGACACTTGAAGAAAAATTTACTTATTATAAGCAATATTAGAATATTCTTTGTTTCACATTGTATTGTTAATTAATTGCTGTCGAATCTGTAGAAATCCTGTTCCAGAACTAATCCAATCTTCTGTAACGTTTATTTTATAATTTATTTACATTAATTGAACACTAATTTATTTAACACACTTAACTACTTTTACACTAGACTAGACACTACATAATTTATTTATACTGCTCCGCATTCGGATCGTATGTCGCGTTCACTTCTGCTTCTCTACTTCTAACTAACTCCCTCGATCACAAGCCCCCTTATATATACACCCCCAACCCTGATCGAGAAAGTTCTAGAAGCTTCTAGAACGCCTACGCAGCAAATGTTCAGGAGGTCACCAATTATTGTTCGTAAACAACAATCCGGCAGGATATATGCATGCAGCTGTCTTTATTTACGCGTCGTAGTAATTTGTTGGAAGTAGTAAACATGTGTCGCTTTGTTTACTTCGCGCATTACACTGCCCCCGCCTTAGAGACGTTTCGTCTCGGAACGTATCCCTAGTAGGCCCATGCAGGAACCTGCAGTTAGCCCCCCGCTTACAGCGAGACGTGGCGTCAAAATAACAGGGGACCGTCTTCCCCAGTCGACATGGTGCAGGCCCAAAACAGCAGACTAAAACTTCCACTCCGGTATTCTTGAACACTACTTCCAGCATATTCCGGACAACCCTCCAGTCCAGCTGATCTCGTCCAGCACCTAACTTGGGGACAGCTAGCTTCCTGATGTCGAGCTCCAGCAGTCGGTCTCGTAGCCTATGCAAGGTTCGCCATACATTGTGATAACACGGTTTAAGGGACCCGATTTCCTTCGTAACCAGATAAAAGATGTGTCTTACGTTGTCACGTAGTTCCAGAACCTTGCCAATTTCCGGGAGTTGCGCTCCGAGTTGTTCCAAGCGCCCGTACTTCTTCTTGAAAACCGTGGCGATACCTCGTGACATTACCAGGTCGGCGGACACACAATGGGCCAACGAGTATTCTTCAGGTACGCTGAACAAATCCTGTTGTTTTTCACAGGTTACCCCATACCGTGCTTTTCCGGTACCCCCGTAGGCGCTCATAAATTCTTCGAACGAAAGTTCGTTCTCCTGCGCCATCGTGTTTCTTACTCGGGGGACCTCCGCCTCATCGTGCGACCCCTCATAGGGTGCCAACCGATTAAAGTGCACCACTCTCGGCTTGCCGTTTGGTAGTTTGCTTACCCGGTAGACCACGTCATTAATTCGTTTCTTCACAACATAGGGACCTTCCCAATTGGTCTGTAACTTAGGGGACAAACCTCGTTTCTTCTGTGGGTTGTACAGCCAAACTCGATCTCCCATTTGGTAGCCACCCTCTTTAGCGTTGATGTCGTAACGCTCTTTGATGCGATCACTGGCGATATTTAGTTGGTACCGGACTTGATCGTGATTCTCGTTCATCCTTTGCCGCATCCGGGAAACGTAATCTTCCCCCGAAACGTCCTCGTCCGGTCTAGCGCCAAAGATTAGATCACAGGGCAGTTTAAGTTCTCGCCCGAACAGGACTTTGGCTGGAGTTTGTCCTGTCGACTCATGAACGGCCGAGCGGTAGGCCATCAGGAAGAACGGCACGTGTTCGTCCCAGTCTCGTTGATGTGACGAGACCATTTTCGCCAGATAGCGGTTGAGGGTGCGATTCATCCGTTCTACCATGCCGTCAGACTGAGGGTGAAGGGCCGTGGTTCTTGTTTTTCGTACCCCAAACTTCTCACATATCCTCCGGAATAGGCCACTCTCAAAGTTTCTTCCTTGATCCGAGTGTAATTCCATGGGTACTCCAAACCGGCAGATCAGCTCCTTCACGAGCACATCGGCCACTGTCTCTGCCTCCTGATTAGGGAGAGCGTACGCTTCTACCCACTTCGTAAAATAGTCCATTACGACCAGGATGTATTTATTCCCCTTTTCGGTCTCAGGGAAGGGTCCTGCTATATCAATAGCGATCCTTTCGAAGGGGCTCCCGACGTTATATTGTTTCATGGGAGCTTTCGGTCGTCTTTGTGGCCCATTACTTGCGAAACATGTAGTACATTTCTTGCACCAGTCCTTCACGTCGTCTGAACAATTGATCCAGTAGAATCGCTCTCGTACTTTCTGCAGGGTTTTCTTGATCCCTAAATGTCCACCAGACGACTCGTCGTGAAGGTGCCGCAAGACCTCCGGGATTTTACTGGAGGGAATTACCAACTGCCGTCTTTCCTCCGTCCCGTCTTGGCTCTCCAGTACGCGTTTTAGTAGTCCATCCTCAACCACTAGCGAGTCCCACTGTGCCCAATAGCTCTTGAGTTTTGGCGAGCCGGGTGATACCTTTTGCCACTCAGGACGCTCTCCTCCCTCTTTCCAAACCAGGATTTCTTTGAGAACCGGGTCTTTTCCTTGCTCTTGTCGTAACGAGGATGGTGTCCATTCCTCGGCGACCACGGTCGTTCGATAGACTTTCTCGGACTTTTCCTCAGCTCTATGACAATGAGGACACTCATCAGGGCATGGTCTTCTCGAGAGTGCGTCTGCGTTTCCATGACTCTGTCCTGGCCGATGTTCTATGATAAAGTCATACTCCTGGAGCCTCTCGATCCAGCGAGCGATCTGTCCTTCGGGATTCTTAAACTGGAGGAGCCATTTAAGAGCAGCATGATCGGTCCGGATCAAAAACCTCCTTCCACACAAATATTTATGGAAGTGCTCGATGGACTTGACGATGGCCAATAATTCACGTCGGGTGACGCAGTAATTCCTTTCTGGTTTGGAGAGTACCTTGCTGAAGTATCCAAGGACACGTTCTTGTCCCTCCTGACGCTGCGATAGAACACTTCCAATTCCCACATTGCTCGCGTCGGTATCCAGGATGAACTGTCCTTCTGGCAGAGGAAAACTCAGCACTGGGGCACTGGTCAACTTCCTCTTCAGCTCGTCGAAGGCAGACTGGCATTCCTCATCCCAACAGAAGTTTCGTCCTTCTTCCGTGAGCCTTGTCAACGGCTTAGCGACGTCGGAGAACATCCGGACATATCGTCGGTAGTACGTGCAGAGGCCCAGAAAACTCCTTAACTGGTGTTTATCTACCGGTATTGGCCACTCCTTCACCGTACTTGTCTTGTCCGGATCAACGGCGACGCCCTCTCTGCTCACTACGTGCCCTAAGTACGAGACCTTCCTTCTGAAGAGTTGACATTTCTTCGGGTTCAGTTTCAGCCCCGCACCTCGCAGTCTCTGGAAGACGTCCTCTAAGTTTTTCAGATGTCCTTCGAAGGTCTTGCCCATCACGATGACATCGTCCAAATAGACTAGGCACGTTTTCCACGTCAGACCCATTAGCACGCTCTCCATCAGCCTTTCAAACGTAGCTGGGGCATTACAAAGTCCGAACGGCATGACTGTAAAATGCCACAGGCCGTTACCGAAGGTAAATGCCGTCTTTTCCTTATCGGCAGGGTTCATTTCGACTTGCCAATAGCCGCTTTTTAAATCCAAGGTCGAAAATATCGTGGATCCAGCAAGGGTATCGAGTGTGTCGTCGATACGTGGTAGCGGGTAGCTGTCCTTTTTGGTGACACTGTTCACCTGCCGGTAGTCTACACAGAATCGAGTAGTCCCATCCTTTTTCTTCACCAGTACTACCGGCGAGGCCCATGGACTGCTTGACGGCTCGATGACCCCGTCCCGCTCTAGGTCCTTGATGATTTTCTCGGCTTCCTCCCGTTTGGCCAAGGGTAGTCGTCTTGCTGTTTGTCGAATCGGTCGTGTTTCGCCCGTGTCAATTTTATGTGTCACGACCTTGGTCTTTCCCAGCTTTCCATTCTCGGTGGTAAATATGTCCTGGTACTTATTTATTAATTCATTGGCCTTCTGTTTCTGTGTGGGCGAGAGAAACGCACTGGTCTGGGAAAGAATTTGTTTCAAGTCCTGCGGAGTGTGTCTGGACCTTTCTTCCTCACTAACGCCCCTTACGATGGCCGAAGCGGCTTTACACGTGCCCAGCTTCGTACCCTTCTTGATGGTAACCGGGTACTGATTGATGTTAAGTAGTCGCACAGGCACTTCACTTGAGAGAGTAACGAGCGCCTTTCCTACCAGTACCCCCCGAGCCAGTCGATTGTCATCGTTTTCTGGTTCGATCATGGCTGGAATTCCCTCTTCCACAACACCCCTCAGACAGGTAGAGGTGATCGTTTCGCTTCGTTCCGGGAGAATCACATCTTCTGCCATTATTACGTCTAACACAAAGTTGTCACGATTGTGTAGCAGTAATTCTTCTTGACCGATCCTCAACACTCGGTGTCCGAAATCCAACTGGAATCCATGATTCCTCATGACGTCCATCCCCAGTATGACGTCTTCCTCAATTTCGGCTATGAGAACAGGATGGTCAAACTTTACTCGTCCCAACGTCATGCTAACCGTCGCTTCACCGTGTATTACTGCCTTCTCCCCAGTGGCAGTTCTCAATTGCCACCTACTTGGCCTAATCTTCCTACGGTCCCTCACAACTTCCGAGCGTACGATCGTCTTCGTAGCTCCCGTGTCCACAAGCATGGCGTGGGATCTCCCGTCGATAGTGCCATCGACGTACGCGCTCCCCAATTGGTGGGAAAACGAGGCAATACTGGCCCGGGGGTTTCCACTGCTACGGGTCGACGTTCCCCCTTTCTTATCGACCCGCATTAGTTTTCCTGGGCCTTTGCCGGCGCCGCTGTTCTGGGCCGCTTGCAAGAACTCTTCACATGGCCCACTTCGCCACAGTTCCAACAGCGAACTACCTTCTTCTTCGCCGACAGCATCTCCATGATCTGCTGTAGGACCCTTTCCACGAGTTTCTCAGTGTCTACTTCCTCTGTAACCGCTCGAACACGGCCGTGACCGCGGGAGGCTTCCATGGCTGCATCATGCTCCAGTGCGATGGCGAGCGCGTCCATTAATGTTTTCGGTCGAGCTAGTCTCAGGGCCCTCTGAAGTTCCTGGTCCCGCAGCCCGCTCACGAACGTCTGCACTGCGAGGCACTCCATCATCTGTTCCGGCGCCGAGGGATACGCCAACCTCACTAATCTGGCTACGTCCGCTTCGAACTCCTGCAGGGTCTCGTTCGATCTCTGACGGCGATTGGACATCTGGGATTGATGGACTTGCTCCAGATGTGTTTGGCCGAACCGCATTTCCAGTCGCCTCAGCAGCTCCTTGTAATTCCCGGCTTCCTCGGTGGATAGCGTCTGAAGAACTTCCAACGCCTCTCCACGTAAGGCTACCGTAAGGGAAACAGCTTTTTCGTGAGGGGACCAAGCATTAGCCTCCGCTGCTGCCTCAAACTGCTTCTTGTAGCTGGCCCACGGAATTTTTCCGTCGAACGTTGGGGGCGTCACTCGATTGGTGGATATCGAGTTCTGTTGAACGACCGCCTTCATTTCTTCCTTCGTCTCGCCGCTACTGACTCGCTTTAGTCGTTCTTCCAACTGCTTTGTCTTCTGTTCAATTTCGTCTTCTTTCCCCTCACCGCTACTGAGTTGTTCTAGTCGTTCTTCCAACTGCTTGATCTTCTGTTCCATCTCCTTACGCTGAGCCTCAATCTGGTCGGTTATCTCTTCCCTCTGGGCGGCGATTTCTTCCCTCTGGGCAGCGATTTGAGCAGTGATGTCTTCCCTCTGGGCAGCGATTTGAGCAGTGATGTCTTCCCTCTGGGCGGCGATTTGAGCAGTGATATCTTTCCTCTGGGCGGCGCTTTCTTCCCTCTGGGCGGCGATTTGAGCAGTGATGTCTTCCCTCTGGTCGGCGATTTCTTCCCTCTGGGCGGCGATTTCCTCCCTCTGGGCAGCGATTTGAGCAGTGATGTCTTCCCTCTGGGCAGCGATTTGAGCAGAGATGTCTTCCCTCTGGGCGGCGCTTTCTTCCCTCTGGGCGGCGATTTCTTCCCTCTGGGAAGCGATTTCTTCCCTCTGGGCAGCGATTTGGGTAGAAATATCTTCCCTCTGAGCGGCGATTTGGGAGGTAATATCTTCCTTCTGGGCGGCGATTTGCTTCGTGATGTCATCGTCTTCGAACTCGAAAACTTCCGGGTCCTGGCCATTTTCTTTCAAAAATGCCGAGAGTCGGTCCTGGAGTTCGGTCTTCCTCCCTCCTGTTTCCAATTCTCGTTCCTCGAGTTCTTTTTTTAACTCGGCCACTTTTAATTCGCGTAACTTCTTCATGATCCCACTTCTGACACCAATGTAACGTTTATTTTATAATTTATTTACATTAATTGAACACTAATTTATTTAACACACTTAACTACTTTTACACTAGACTAGACACTACATAATTTATTTATACTGCTCCGCATTCGGATCGTATGTCGCGTTCACTTCTGCTTCTCTACTTCTAACTAACTCCCTCGATCACAAGCCCCCTTATATATACACCCCCAACCCTGATCGAGAAAGTTCTAGAAGCTTCTAGAACGCCTACGCAGCAAATGTTCAGGAGGTCACCAATTATTGTTCGTAAACAACAATCCGGCAGGATATATGCATGCAGCTGTCTTTATTTACGCGTCGTAGTAATTTGTTGGAAGTAGTAAACATGTGTCGCTTTGTTTACTTCGCGCATTACACTTCTAATATTTAGAAACCCGCATACACCGTTATGACAAAAAGTTAAATTATGCACTTTATTCATGTACAATTATTTATCGTTTATATATTGCTGCCCATTTACATAAAAGTGAATATTATTGCAGCCGTTTCATAAAAGAGTGGCCATTCTGCCTTAAGCCTTGAATTTCAATAGGAATATATTCAGAATAAACTTAGGTATTAGAATGATCTTTGTTGCATATCTGAGAACTAGTTAATTGTTGGTGAACGGCATAAGAGTCCTGGTCACAAAAATCATCCCCCTCATTCAGTATCTGTAAATTCACCCCTCCAGTGAGGCGGAAAATTAAACTTCTTGCTCTAATCCTATACGAGTACTTATTGCCAATTTGCATCTTTAAGCAAATAAAAAATATTGTTCTTTGAAAAGATAATTCAAAATCATGGAAAATTCAACCTACAAACAAGTATCAACGAGGGTGAATCGAATTTCAGTTGTAAAGAGGTGTTCTGTTGGTACAAGCAACCGACAGAGGTGAAAGAAATGTACTTTTGAAAAAAATCCTGATAAAATGAGCCATAACCGTAAGGAAGGGTGAGTTAATGTGTGAAGGAATGAAGGGGGTGGTTTTTTGGCAAGAGCTCCTACACAGGTCATCAAATTAATTGGTAATAAAATCAGCAACAAAGATCATTTCGACTCCTACTTATAAAACCACTCTACACTACACTACAGGACTACAACGGACTTTTTTTTTGTTTGAAACCGCCCCTAAAGTATCCCTATTTTACGTACTATTTTCAGATCAAAATTTGACCAAAATGAGAGAAAACTCTAGTTACTAGACCGATGTAGAATGATCCTATACCTCTTCATTGAACCCTATTTCGTTTTTATACGATAATACACTACCTTAGGATCATCAATCAATCGCTAGGAAGGTCGCTGTAAACAACTACCATAGTATGTAACTATTTGGGAATTTAAACTTGGAAAATGAACTTAGTCCTGGCTATACTATAATTCCGCTCGTCCTGAGACTAAACCATGTTGCCATATACAACGCACAAAATACAACGTGATCAAGAATGACTGTTTGAGTTGGCAATCCTGAATTTCATTTTTAAATGGTACAACTGGAGTAACATCTGGTTGGTGACACTGACAGCGTCATTGACAGATGTCATTTTCTATTTCGAATTCAAATTTCTGGTATTCTTTTCAAATTTATTCACGTTACAACACGATATTTTCATTGGAATGGCGTACTTTCGAAGCGGAATTTATAACCCAATTACTGGTTGGCAGTACTCTCTCGAAGCGACATACCGGCAATTTCAGGAAATGTTTCCGGAGACTTTGGTCACTATTGCTGTCTTTCGGCAACATTGCATGCGAGTCAACAAAAATCAACTGGTAGACCTTCTACTCTAAACGAGGAAGGTGTCGAGGATATCAGAACTCGAATGCAAAGAATTCCTCGCAAATCCTTAAGAAAGCTCTCCCTTCAAAGAGGTTTGGTCCTTATGCCTCCTATTCAACCAATTTTCATTCTTACCCATAAGACTTCCACTTTTCCATGTTGTTCTAATTCACGGATTTACAGGTTTATCATATGGAAGTTGCTCCACTGTGCTTAAAAAGAAATTAAAGTACCACCCTTACATAATTTCCATCGTCCGGTTATTAACCCCTCTTGATCACCCTCAGAGAGTTTTATTTTGCAATTGGTTCAATGACATATTAAATAATAATGATATCCTTGACAATACCTTCTTTTCCGACGAAGCCTGGTTTCATCTCAACGGCTATGTGAATAAACAAAATTTCAGAATTTGGTCAGGTAAAAATCCTTACGCTATCAGAGAGACACATTTGCACCCGGTTAAAGATGGTGTTTGGTTGGCAGTCTCAAGGACGCGGGTGTATGGGCCGATATTTTTTAATTTTACCGTCAATTCGGAGAGATATATCCAACACCTTTTGAGGCCTTTTATAAACCAATTAACAGACGAAGAGCGTCAAATTGGATATTTCCAATAAGACTCTGCAAGGGCACATACGGCTCGTTCTACTATGGGATATTTAAGAGAGAATTTTGGCGACAGGGTAATTAGTCAGGGCATTTGGCCAAGCAGGTCTCCAGATCTCACTCCATTAGATTTTTCGTTATTTGGGCTCTTGAAGGACAGTGTCTTTAGGAACATATTGCATACTGAAGAAGAGCTGCAAGAGGCAATAGTTCAGGAAGTGGCAAACATTACCCCCCATATGCTGGTGAATATCTTCGAGAGCCTAAAAAGGAGAGTTAATGTATGTCTGGACCAAAATGAGGGGGGGGGGGGCATTTTGAGCATTACCTTTATGTTTAATTAAATTATCATTCTGTATTATTACGAGTTTCATTTTTTAAGCGTTAATTTTTATTCACATAACCTACAATCTTATCGCTGATTGTTATGTCATATTTTTGTCAAATAAACATATCCGGTTGTAGTGTTGTCAAAAGAACAAGTAAAAAATTCTCTAATAAGTGTTGCCAACTCAGACAGTCATTCTTGATCACCCAGTAGTATACTGCAACAAATGCAACCTTGCAATACGGTTGGTAATTGTAACCATGCCAGGGTATTTGTTGTATTTTTGGCAACATCCTGAAAAGCTGAAAAGTAGTGGAAGGAAGAATTAGAGTCACGCCTACCGCTACCTCTTCGTTTTCTCTTACCCCGCAGTTAACGTTAAATTCTCGCCGGGTGATCGACTCTTAAGGTAAAATGCCATTTGCACAATAGCTGTTTTGATTATTAAATTAGCAATAAATTAAGGGTTTGGGGGTTTAAATGGTGCCTTTCAATTCTGTGGCAGAACTCCCTGCCCTTATTGCGAATTAAAGAAAGCGCTTAACTGCTAATTATGAATACCCCGAACTTGAAGAGTTCTTTTAGGTTTTAGCGATAAGGCTAAGATTAAAATAGTTTAAAACACGAAACTGGGTTGATTCAAAAATGTCAACTAAACTTTATAAATACTTTTTTATTTAAAATTTGGAAACTAACATTATATTTTAATTTCGTTAAATTGACTAGGTACTTAGCCACTTTCCAGAAAGCAAAATTAGAAAATTAAAAGCCGATATAAATCAGGTTTTCCTCTTCCTTTTCTCTTGCTCCGCAGCAACGTTAAATTCTCGTCGGGTGATGGACTCTTAAGGTAAAAATGGCATTTGCAAAATAGTTGTTTTGATTATTAAATTAGTAATAAATCAGGGACTTGGGGGTTTAAATGGTGCCTTTCAATTTTGTGGCAGAACTCCCTGCTCTTACTGCATTTTCCATTTTAATTTTCAAACCCGATTGTTCATTTAAATACAGACATTAAAAACGTTCATTCGATATAAAAAGAAACGCTAATTAATGGAAAGCGGCGGAAGCCTGGCGTCGACAATCGTCAAAGCCATCAAAGTTTAATGAGGTGTCCGCTATCGAAGAACACTAAATCCGTCGCGAAAACAAATCGACCGGTGACGGGACGTTGTCCCGTCTGGTCAGGCTCATTTCGCCGGTGACACAACCCTCCCGATGCTAATTTTCCATCGATCACCGCCACCGTGTTAATCACCACCTGCCCGTTAATGGCGTATTGTCAGTCCCGACGACTTCCCGTTAATTACCGTCGAAGGCGATCGATCCCCACTGTCTTGGCTCCGGTTCGCTAATTACCGACTAGTTAAATTACCCTACGTAGGGACCGGGTCCGTCTTCGGGAGTCTCGGAGTTTCCGGGATAGTTTTACCTTTATGCGCACATAGTACATACGTAGGTATAGACCAGTTAGTTATTTGGTACCCCTACGGAGTTCTATAAAGGGGAAACATTTCGACGGATCAAAGGTGGGGCTAATTAGAGACGTCTCTGCGAAAGGACGGATTTACTTCGCTGGATAAAACTTGGAACGGCAATTTTTTTCTGGAATATTCGCGACTATCGACGATCAAAGCGGGTTCAATCCGGAATTAATTGACGCTTTTTGGAACGTTTTTGTGCTTTGAAAATAGCCATTATTAAATCCGCGTCTCAAAATCAGAAACACACCACCTGTTAACTTCGGTTCATACGCAGAACATTTTCCTTAGAAAATATTTATATTTTCACTAGTTTGTAACAAAAGATCACTATAAATTTTTACAATACCAAAATCGATTAATATAGCTACCTAAACCTGACGTTCTCATAAGAAAGTATTATTACTATAAGGAAATGGTGTTTTCCCAGGACAGTGGCTGTGGCAGAGGTGTGACCAAGCTGTTTGGTACTCTATTAGATATAGGGAAGCAAACGTTATATAAAATCATCCAAAATTGTTTTGGTGCTTATTTATTTATTAACGATTTAAGGTCAAAAATACATGATTTTGAAGCATTTTTAATAGTGAAATAAAAATTTTTACTCTATTAAAAAAGGGAATTAACCATCTTATATTAAACCTTCAAAATGAGCTATGATAAAGGTTATTTTGATCCATTTGTTGCTTAATAAAACATTAAAAACAGACAAAATTCCCTTGAAATCCAATTGTTAATAAGTTTTAATAAAATAGCTGTATAAATTAATTCCGCGGAAAAAGTCGGCAATTGTGGTAAAAATTTCAGAACGATCCAACAAACAGTTTTCGCAAAAATGAATTTGTTTATCGCAGGCTCCTTAATTTTGCAACAACATTAGTCATGAAATGGTACAGATAGTACGGGGTGCATATTGAAAAAGAAAATGAAGGTTCTACATGTTATATGCTATAGAAGCAGAGATATTGAGAAATTTTTCAGCACGCTTCATTTTAAAGTCCCGTTTTCAAAAAAATACGAAGCTCAAACAATTCTCCCCTCCACTTGTCCGATGCAGTTTCTCACGAATGGTAACCGGAAAAAAAGTCCCCGGAAAAAAGTACTTAGGAAAAGAACCGCAAAAGAAGTACCAAAGAAAAAAGTCCCGGAAAAAAAGTTACGGAAAAAAGTCCCGAAAAAAAAGTCCTGGAAAAAAAGTCCCCGGAAAAAGAGTACCAAAGAACGTCCCAGAAAAAAAGTCGCAACGAAAAAAGTTCCCCGGAAAGTGGAAAAGTGGAAGTCCCCCATAAAATGCATTAAATATTAAGTACCTATGTATTTATAAGTATGTATATATTACGTAAATACATTATAATTTTGTAATTTAAAAAATATAAAATACGTCAAGAAACTTGGAAATTATTGCGTGTACAGAATTTCTAAACGAATTGACAGAGATATTCCTAGTTTGTTAGGGGCGATAAGTCATAATATTAGGTCCAGTCTAGACCATTGTAAAATAATAAGATAATAAAACGTTTTTTCTTGTGACTTTTTTCTGGGACTTTCTTTCTTTGGTACTTTTTTCCGAGGACTTTTTTCCGGGGACATTTTTCCGGGATTTGTTTTCTTTGGTACTTTTTTCCTGGGACTTATTTTCCCTAGGGACTTTTATCCGGGGATTTTTTTCCGGGGACTTTTTTCCGGGACTTTTTTCCGGGGACTTCTTATTCCTCACGAATACCTTAATTTTAAAGGGCTGTAACTTTTTTCACGTCGCGTGAATACCAAATCCATCGATGGGATCATAAAACTAAGATATTCATTTTTAATGTGTTAAAATTTCAGCTCTTAATATTTGTAAACAATCGAGATTTGATTTCCAAAAAAAAGCTATCTCGGTTCCTATTGGTCGTAGAAGGCTCTTTTTTTGAGAATGTGTGTTTTGACTCCAGCTACTAAATACACCCACCTACAAGCTTGTATGTTTGTAATGTGAATAATAATAACGTTATTCTAAATGTTTATTAGCTTAAAAGTAACCCCTTTTTTAAACGATAGGTATTTTTATTAAGAAATTAAAAAAAATGTTTTTTGGTATATCCTAGAGTTAAAGCCACAAAAAAATTTATTTTAAGTTTTACAATTTACCTAGATTCATTATTTAGGCAAGGATAATTGTTTAAACAATTGCCTTCTGGGATAAACAATTAGAATAACATATAAACTATTTGACCAATGTACTGAAATTTAGCACACCTTGAAAACACACCAAATGCCACATTTTCAAAGGTTATATTAAATGTTATTTGTTAATAACAAATTTATTAACATTTGTAAATTAGTGCAACAATAGGCGTATTTTGCCAATATCTCAGGCATTTGTCAACCGGTTTGAATTTATAAAACGCCAAATTAAAGGTTTTTTAATGGGTTACAACTTTTATCCAAAGTATTTTTCTTAAAAATGTAAAGGAAACGTTGTATGAACAAAAACAGATTTTTTTCACATTTGACCATTGTCTAAAAAAAACTAAGCAAAATTAACTGTACGTCTTTAGTAGTACCCACGAAATACCGTTTAGAACCTTAAAATATCTGTATAAGTTTATTCCAGCTTTTCATCTTTCTACACTGGACTACCATATCCTTATTGTCTTATGGAATCTGCCAAATGGACATATGTCTTATTAAAATCATTATAGGAAACTAACTCTCTAACTACGAGAGTTAGTACTTTTCTCGTAACATGATGAAATCAAAAATAAAAGCAGGATAAGCGATTGAAGTCTGCAATGATTTTATTTTTAAATGGGAATATATCACATTTCAGGAGACAGTAAGAAATTAAACAAAATAGGGATTTTCATCCCAATTAAGAATAAAATAAAGTGATTTCGGATTAATCGCCTTACATATAAATAACTAATTCATAGTTACAAATAATAACAAAATTCCATAAAGAGGCCGCTGAACTTTTTAAGACAATCATGAAAGGACTTTAACCAATTTTCGCTGGGAGACCTGACTCGACAGGATATATACATAATTTATTTTTCCTCCACTGCAACTTTCATGGATTCCTTCACGGCGATAGCTCTCACATTTAAGTGTCTCTTCGACCTCTAATAGCCATTGAAAACTTGCAGTGACAATGTGGCGAAGAAAATAATAAAGAAGGAAGGCGATAGGGCACGTGAGGTTGTCGGGATGCATTCAGCACGGGCCTCACTCATTTCGGTTTTGGTCACGTACTTTCGACGTCGCGACGTAATTTACGAGTACCACACCGAGTACATAATACAACATGCACCATTGCCCTTACCGTTAAAATTGTTTAGGAAAACGGACGAGAAAGAGAAGAAAAACGTAAAGCGTGACTTTCGGAGAGTTCCTCGTGGATAATTCGACAAGTTACTCTTCAACCTTTATAACTGGATTAGACATGGAACGAGGAGAAAGACAGAGAGAGAGAGAGAGAGAGAGAGAGACTATTTTCCGGATTTCGTTATTTGTACAGCTAATTGTTCCGGGAAGTTTTTAGAGAGTTTTGTTGGATCACTTAACTCTTTCGGAAAGTTTAAAAAATCAAAAAGTTGATGGACCATTTGTAAGAATTCCGACGAAAAAGTGTCGACGACATAAACTGGGTTTTTATTTTATTGATTTTTAGGTACCACTTTCAAATTCGATTAAGAATTCAAAAAATAAAATGAACTGTCCTTAACGTATTCTTTAACAGCCCTTAAAAGTTAATAATGAATCTGAACAAAAGCCACAGAATTTAAGAAATAATTTTCGTCCAATAAATAAGACAATTTAATAGAAATTCCAGATAAGCTTAAACAACGTTATAATAACAGTAACAATGATAAAACATCATTAAAATATTAATATAATAGTTTAAAGTGCGCACCGCAACTACTGCTTCTCTCAAAAAATTAAAACATGTATACCTTAACTTGCCAATAATATATCATGTTATTAAATTAAATGTTAAAGTGTAATCTTTCTGAAATTGTTACAAAGAGGTTATCAAATTTTGATAACTCTTTTAGGAATAAAGTTTAATTTTTAAAAAAACAGGTAATCTTTATCAAATTTTGATTCAAAAAATCAAATTAAAAATGGCGATGCCTAACACCGTAAGACTTTCCCATATGGTCGGCCCAAATAGTCATGGCAACATTATTCAAGTGTCCTTTAGGGACGTTTTAGAAGAAAATGATTCAAATAAAAGTTGTAGCTATTAGTTAGGTCAGTTCAAATCTAAAATTTGGTAAGAATAGGTAAGGCCGTTTTGGAGAAAATTGAGAAATACTGAAAATTCACAAGAGTAAAGGGCCCTTCGCAGAAGATGAGTCAATAAGGGCAATCAATAAGAATTTAATAGTAAACAAAATTTATAAGGTTTTAAAAAAACGTTGACCAGTTTTTGGGATAAAAATAACCAAAATAATCTAAAAATGACAAGAGTAAAATGCCCTTTGCCCTTAACTGATTCTGATGAAATTTATGTGGTCGCGAGGTTTCAGGGGACCCAGCCTAAATATATAATATCAACTTTCCACTATTTACAGTTTCTGAGAAAACGTTGACCACATACATACCTACACACACACATACACACAGACATGTTTTTCAAACTTAGGAAACCTCAAAACGTCCAGAAATGCCAATACCTCGATTTCCTAAAATCAGCACGATTACAATACTTGCTCTTAGATGGGTACCTCATATGAGAAAGTAATAACAATTTGACACATGTTAGTAAACACCTACACACACATACCTCTCCAAATCTCCAGGTTGTTTTGCAACAATTTATTAATTACTTTAGAAAGTCGTCCGATGTGTCACAGAATTTCCAAAATTTTTTTCTACATTTTTCCAAATTTTCCAAAATCCCTGAGGTTACAAAAGTCATACGAATTTTTTGATACGTTTCAAAATCAACTTGTTGCATTCCAATACTTTTTAGTTACCTTACGGATTTCAAATTTTCCGGCATTTTTCCAAGTTTCCCGTTTTGTCTTTCTACAGGCACGACAGACTTTTTTTATAAATCTTCTAGGCTTCCTGGATTTACCTGATTTATCGGCATTAAGACATGTTTCCACAAACATGCTCTTCGAACTGAGGGGACCTCAAAAAGTCTAGAAATGTCAATATCTCAATTTCCTAAAATCAGCACGATTACAATATTTTCTCTTATATGGGTACTTCATATGAGAACGTAATAACAAAATTAATTCGAATTACATTCGTCTTAAAGAAGAAATCTTAAATTAGTAAGTTAGTAAAATATTATAATGTAGTAACTTACATGTGTAGGTTAATAAAATCGTGATGTGTTCATCATAGTACTTTCTCATATATAGGGTGTTTCAATAAGCGTTTGCCAAATCCAAATGGGAAATAGATACGGTTAATTTAAGCAAAAAATTCGTGGAGTGGATATCGAAAAAAATTGAAAAAACCGAAAATTGACAATTATAAAGTGCCCTTCACAGAAGATTTAGCCAAAATCGTTAGAAAACTTTTTTATACCTATTTACTAGTACAATAAATATTCAAAGTTTCAAAAAAATTCTTGGAGCGAATTTCGAGAAAAATTCAAAAAACCGAAAAATGACAAGAGTAATCTACCCTTTTATCCTGGCCGATTTTAATGAAAAGCTTATTTTCACGTCCTGGTATGGTACAAAGTCTAAATACAAAGTTTTGACATTTGTGGTTTTTGGTTTTAGAGAAAAATCCTACCACAGACATACATACACACATACATACAGACGGTTTTCCAAAAACATGTTTTTTTGACTCAGGGGACCTCAAAACGTTCATTATATGAGTACCTCCATGGTACTCATATAATATATAATATATAACTAATAATTATAACTATAACTAATATACGGAGCTTTCCTATCGAAACGCTTGGTGGGAAACCAACAAGTGCAAGAGAGAAGCCAGCAGTAGTTCGTTAGCGTGACAGAGAGAGAAGTTTTGCAACGTTGCCGGCCGAGCACGCAGTCCAAGTCAACGCGTGTATCGCTTCACACTTTCGGATGTGTGCGGTACAGTGTGCGGAGCGGATGACTGTAATGTTCCGCGAGCTAGCAACATCGCAAAAGGTCGTTCTCTGTTTCGCTAACGAGAAATATATGGCCTTTCTCTCGCACTTATGTTGATCCCACCGTGCGACTCTTTAGAAACTGTCTGTATACATATAATTTTCCGGTGCAATTAAAAATCTGATCTTTGTTACAACATAACAATGTGTTTCTCCTTTAACTCCACATATATGAAGCTGCTTTCGCCCTTATTCGCTCCCACTGTTGCCCTACACCCACGATTCAAACCCGATTCTTTTATCATCACACACAAAACGTTCTCCAGACATGTTTCATGTAATAAAGGGAGGATTTAGCGAGTACCTACTACCCCGGGGTAAAGTAAAATTTTACGGTCGAAAGTCTGAGATTTTATCCGATACGTCGATGTTTACCCTTACTGGTTTTCCCTTTTGTTTGAGCATCTTTCCATCGAGCTTTTCCTCGGAATCTCTTACGACGTCACGTATTCGATATTAGATATTAGCTAGGTGCCAAAAGGGACTTCGCCCCTGCCGACTTATCCGACTAAGAAAGTAATTACATTCCGAATAATAAAGAAAGTGGGGATAACGTCAACGTCATTGTCGTTCTCATTAATTGAGGAAATGCGACTGTTGTAGTACTGTTTTCCCGCATCTGGACGGCAGACATTTTTAAAAACACTTTGTTCTTACGTATTTTCGTCATTTGAACTAATTAGAAAAAACTTCGACTAACGTATATCATCTTTCCTAACTCAACTCACATGGGAGCTACCGGAATGAAATGTATTTTATGTCGAGCGGCATTATAGTCACTTTTTTTACTTCACTGTTTATAAAATAGACTTGCTGAAAGGGGACCACATGTAATTGACGGCCCTAAAAATTATAGAACAAATCTGCTGACATCCACTGTTAAATTTTAGTTTAACATTACCGAACGATAAGCACTTGGGAAGAATAGAAAGTGCATAACGGTAACGTACTAAACAAACATTAAAAATGATTCACGTGCCTCTTACACATGAGAAGGTAAACTATGTTTCGTAAGGAACAAAGGAAACAACGAGAGCGGCCTTCTTTTACGCGATGTAAATTAGAAATTAATATTCAATACAGATTATTATTGATGATTAAATCATAGAGATTTAACGTTTACGTATATATTTAATATTATATCGTATCTTAAAAATAATGTTTGTGGAGACGTAGATGGAAATGCATTAAATTATTTGGGAGACTGTTCTCGGGGAGCTGAGATAAAATCAGAAATGTTCTTGATAATCCCCAAAATAATAACAACTAATAATAACAACCAGTTGTTATTATTTTGGGGATTATCAAGAACATTTCTGATATTAAATTATTTGTTAATAAAACATAGATTTGGTGCACGACGTTAAATCGATACCTACATACACATATCTATGTATATCCAACAATTATTGTAGCTCTTCATATACTTCGCGTTCCAAATATTCGAATATCACATTTTAAGTACAGTCGGCGATACAAATGAAACTCATTAAAGTATCGGCACGGGATGAAATACACACGAAACTAATTAATTTTTGAAATTGTTGTTAAACGATTTTGTTAGTAATTAAAATAATAAAATGGACGATTAATCAGATATTATAAACACATGCGTATATTCCATACCTGTTCGTTCGTGAATTCGTAATGAATTGAAACTGAACAAATCGATTATAACATTTTTAGGAAAAAATGTTAACAAAGAAAGCCTTGATAATACACTTTAAACAATAAAATATCTATTTTTATGGAAGGGTATTTGTAGGAAATAGCAAAATGAGGTAATGAAAGAATAAACGGAGCTGAAAAATAGACTAGTTTGTATGACACTTTCATATTTTTAATCACCATGGTGGAAATTTTTTAATTTGTTCAGAATTAAATTTGAAGAGCCAAGTGCAATCGATTCAAATAACGACATTGGTTAATTATTTCAATGATAATCTAAAACATAATTTCAATACAACGAATTTGTTTGAAAACGAAAAATAACAAGACAAAATATAATAAACACCTTGGTGAAAATTAACACCATTTATTTGGTAAACATTATCCATATTTATTAGTTATAGACTAAAAATTACCTCATTTCACTGAACATACACATTCCTTATATACGCAATACTGATAGCTTTTAGCTGTTCAGTAGAAATAGTGGGCTATTAGTTTTCACTGACACAACAATCAAATCAAAGTATATGGGATGATTTTGACCATTTTTTAGGAATAAATATGTTAATTTCCATACTATGTCGCTAATTTTGAAAGTATTTAGTTTTTACTTCTGTTTCAGAAATACATATTATATAAGTAATATTTCATGTTCATTTTCATGTAGAAAAACCGAAAAAGCCCGGGTGAGGACAGAATCACTAATGAAATGCTTAAGTTAGGGGGTGAATTGATCGAGAGGCCTCTACAGATTCTTTTGAATAAATGTCTTCAGGAGGGCCAAATCCCAGATGGATGGCAGAATGCAGAAGTAATTCTGCTTTTCAAAAAAGGGGACAGTGGCAATATTGAGAATTATCGACCAATCAGCCTTCTGTCTCACATGTACAAGTTACTCACCAAGATTATCACCAACAGGCTAAGCAACAAATTCGATCAAAATCAGCCGGTGTAGCAGGCGGAGTTTCGCAGGGGGTTTAGCACCATTGACCATCTTCAAACTATGAGAACGCTAATAGCAAAATCAGCCGAGTACAATGTACCACTGTACATGGCATTCATAGATTTCCATAAGGCGTTTGATTCTATTGAAACGTGGGCATTTACACAGGCAATGGACGATGCAAGAATAGATTCTCGCTACACCAACTTACTGAAATACATATATGAAAATGCCTCACTACATGTAAGAATCAACGAGGATACAAAGACAAAAAAAATAAAAGTAAATAGGGGAGTCCGACAGGGAGACACCATATCTCCAAAACTGTTGACACTAGCGTTAGAGAATGTCTTTAGGTCATTGCAGTGGGAAACCAAAGGCATAAATATAAATGGATCGTACTTGAGTCACCTACGTTTCGCCGACGACATCGTCTTTATAAGTAGCAGCATACAGGAGCTGAGGGAGAAGTTAAATCAACTAAATGATGCTTCTAAGAGGATCGGATTGAAAATGAACATTTCGAAGACCAAAACCTTAATGAACAACACCACAGAACAAATATATATAGACGTTGCAAAACTCGAAAATGTGGAGGAATATATATACTTGGGACAAGCAATGAGAATAGGAAAAGAAAATCAAACAGCAGAGATTAAGACAAGGATAAGACTAACTTGGATAGCCTTCGGAAAGCTGAAATTTATATTTAGAAACAGTGAGTTCCTATAAACCTAAAAAGAAGAGTTTTCGACACGTGCAAGACCGCTAATCAATTGAGGGTAATGCAACGAGCCATGGAAAGAACAATGCTTAACATCAGTCTTAGGGATAAAATAAGAAACGAAGAAACCCGACGAAGAACTAAGGTCGTAGATATTATAGCCCGTATTGCAGACCTGAGGTGGCAGTGGGTGGGCCATGTCGCACGACAAGATCAGTCGAGATGGACATACAAGCTCGTATAGGAAGACCACAGAGAAAATGGCTCGATGACATCAAGCAATATGCGGGAAGGAGGTGGTTCCAGATAGCACAGGACAGATCAACATGGAGAAGCATGAGGGAGGCCTATGTCCAGCAGTGGACAACAGAGGGCTGACTAAGAAGAGAAGAAAGAACATTTCATGTACCTAATATAATTAGAAAGAACTCTTACTGCATCAAATAAGAAGCCATAAAATTTAATTACACAATTAACATAAATAGGATGATTTTAGCTAATTTGCACAAATCAATAGCCTCGTTTAGTTCCGTACATTAGACAACTATTGGCTGTTGCCAGCTTATATAGGTACTTTATTTATATTTTGTGTAATGTAAACAGAAAGAACGTCTAATCCTTTACACTTTAGACATATACATTTTTGCTATCATATAACCAAATTTTAGTTAGCAGTTATTGCTCCATTTTTATTAGCTAAAATTTAAATATTTGTATACAATTTACCGAATTATTTCTATCAGACCAGAAAGGTGTCTACTCGCTGTAGGTAACTGTTAATTTCGCGAATATATTTCGTATTGAAATCAATTAAAAACGTTATAAATTACATACCTGGGATTTCATATCAAAGCAATTTTAAGTAATGCATGAAACTCGCGAATACATGTTGTATTGAAATCAATTAAAAACGTTATAAATTAAATACCTGAGATTTCATATCAAAGCAATTTTAAATAATGCACGAAAACGTCATGAACTTAAATAATGAACAATGATTTTTGAATTGTTTGTTATTTAGAATTACTTAGTTAAGTAAAACGTACAATTTAACCCAACGAAAAATAATTTTGGCAAATATCTTTTTTCTTTAATTTAGTAGTAAATGATGTGAAAATAATTTTGGCAAATATCTTTTATTTTTAATTGAGTAGTAAATGATGTGACATAATTAAATTTTCGGAATTAATGCAGAAACGGTTTTAACTTTTCAAATGTTGTACGTGTCTTAACTAGTTTATTAAGCGAGATATACTCAGGGGTCAACGTTTTTAAAATGGATAGAGTAGAGCGTGTGAAAAGGAGTCATTTTTAAATATTGTCCCAACAAATAAATCAGCTTTTACCGGTATTTTTACTTATCCTCCTTTGGAATTAGTACTATTTAAATTATGTACAAACAATTTTACAAAATTAGATAAAAATAATTGTTACATTTTTAAACATGTATACTTTAGTTATGTATTCAAAACTGTAATTAATTTTCATGAAATTTACTTACAAGTTTCTTACCTTCTTACAAGGCTCCTTTAATTTTGTAGCATTTTTAAAAAGAATGCAAAAATGTAAAGTATAGTCAAAATGATTTTACTTGGTACAAGCACTAAACGCCTTTTGTCTAAATTACAAATATTTTAGAAACAAATGCAACAAAGCAATTTTGTTGTTAAGTAACTGAAAATTCAATTTCAGAAGTACGAAGCCTCAAGTTTGTCTATATTTTTAGAAAGAATTCAGGAATAGAAAACAAACAAATAGGAATCATAGTTTCCACTTGTATTAAAATTTACATACAAGTACTATTAACTTCTTTTTGGTAAGTCTGTCTTAGATTAAAATATTTTGAAAAATTGAATCAAAATACATTTTGCTTTTCAAACACAAAGCATATTAAAAAGAAGTAAAATATATATAAAACAGGTGAACTAACTTATGCTTGCATTTAATTTTCCTTGCAGCTATCAACATCCTTTTGGAATTCCTTAATTTACATTCATTTTTAAGATAATAAATACTACACGATATTGTTACACAATTACATATAATCTGATTTACAGACAATTATAATATTTTTGGAGGTAAGACGTTTCAAAAGTGTTTATTTAATTCAATAATATAAAATACGTAATTAGTAATTCAGCTTCCGCTTGTATTAATAATTTACTCACAACTATTATCCTTCTTTCGGATTATTATTAAATTACAATATTTTTAAATAACCAATACAAGGAACCGTTATACCTACTTTGGTAACCAAAAATTCAATACCTATTAGAAGAAAGGTGCCCTATTAGTTTTGCAAACATTTTTAGACCAAATTTAAAGATTTTACCTACTAACAATGTAAAATAATAGAACTAGTAAATTAGCTTCTACTTTGGATAAACATTATTTACTTTTGAAATCTTTAAAAAAACTTTTTTGGAAGAATGTATCTCTAATTTACTGGTCACTAGGAAAATATAAAAATGTAAAATACAGAAACAGGTCCTCATTTTCCGCCATTCCGTATTAAAATTTACTTATTAAATTAAGCTACATTTATTTTGGTACAATTTATATTTCTAAATATAGTACTACCTACTTGAATGTGTTTAGGAAAGTGAATTTCAAAATTACACAATTTTAGCTTGAATCGAAATTTCCTTGGAACTACTAAGACCCTTTTAAAATGTCTTAAATTAGAACTATTGTTACAGAATTTATTGTTAACGTTGGAAATTGTTACGTTTTTAAATATAAATTAGCTTTCTAGGGAGTGAATGTTAAATTTTAGAAAAAAAAGCGCTCTAAACGAGTTTAAAGATTTAAAAAAAGAAATGGCGATATGTCCATCAGACTACTCTTTCATATTTTATTGTAAATATTCGAAAGTGCAAAAGTGTTTAAATTTAAAAAACATTCTTGCTGCAAATTTCGACAAAAACTGAAAAATGACGACATCATAACAGATTTATCCAAAAATAACCATTGCACACATTAGATGGGAAATAGATTGATATTTAAATTTAAAAAAATTATTACAGCGGATTTTGAGAAAATTTGAAACAAAATGGCATGTATTTTGTTATAAATATTTGATAGTAGAATAAGAATTCAAATTTTATAAACATTTATTGAGGTAGGTAGATTTCGAGGAACTGAAAAACGACAAGAATAAAGTTCCACAATGTCCAACAGAAAAATAAATACCCAAAAGTTTAGAAGAAAATACTATAGGAATGTATTTTGAGAAAATTTCTAAAAACTGAAAAATTACGAGAACAAATTGCACTTTAGAGAACGTTTAGCCAAAGTTGTTATTAAACTTTATTATATATTATATATATTCTGGAACAGATATTAAAAGTTTAAATATAAATTCTTAGGAGGAAAATTGGAAAAAATTTTCAAAAACAAAAAATTGAAAAAATGAACCACCTACCACTATTCTGGCCCGTTTCAATGAAGAGCTTATTGGGAGGTCCTGGTGTAATACACTGTGGAAGTTCAAAGTTGGGACAGTCCGTTGTTTTTATTTTCAGAGAAAATCGCACCACAGGCACATTTTATAAAAACCGGTTTATTGAACTAATGGGACCTTAAAACGATTAGAAATGCTAATAACTCAAATTGAGCCGATTACAATACCTACTTCTCATGAAAAAGTAAAATCGAAAAATTGCCCTTCAGAAAAGATTTAGGTACCCAAAAATGTCACTATATAAATATTATTATAGCTAAATATTCGGCAATCTACATTTTTCCAAATGCAGGAGTGGATTTCAGAAAATTTCAAAAAAACGAAAAATCGGATTTTTTTCACGAATATGTTTATTAGACGCAGGGATCCTTCGAAACGCCTGAAAATGGTAATGTAACTCTATTCTGATCGAAAAATCACCGGACTATAATGTCCTTCGTGAGAAACTGAAAATTGCAAACTGTCAAATGTCAAACTGGAAAATTAGTATCCGCTTGTATTAAAATTTGCTTACAGGTACCTACTGACTTCCTTTTGACATTTCTTCATAGTTATTTTTAAGGAACACCTTAATCTAACCCGAAAATTTAGTAATCCTGGAATTAACCTACTATCTCAAAGTATGTCAAAGTGTTGCATAAAGTGAAGCCAGTGAACTCTTACTCTGTTACCTCTTCACAATTAGACGACGACACACCCCCATACAACAAATAAACTTCTTACATTATCAGCAAATACTTCATGTACATACGCTACGTTAACGAATAACGATCGATCAGCACAATAACAGGTACGCCGCTTTGAGGTTATGTACGCGTTTCACAGGTAGTCGCCGCGACAGAAACAAACAAAAAGTTGACTCACCTGTAATCGCAGCCGCTATCAAGACGAGCCGCAAGCAGCACCTCGAAGCGCCCATCTCTGAACGGGACACGGGCCCGATCCTGCGAATAGAAACGGCGGGATAGAGTCCCCTTAAGTTTCCGAAAAAGTTTACGGATTTGCGTACGGGCGGAACGACAACGATACGTCGCACTAACACACAGCAAAACGTCGGACGCGCGACTGAAGCGGAACGGCCGCGAGGAAATATACAACACAGCGCGCGTCGAATTTCGTGTCCGTGAGAGCCGTTCGGCGGAGCTCGGGGGCGGTCGTGCGGACGAAGCGTTCGACGGAGAGTGGGTACGGAGAATCTTCCGGTTGCAGTTTCTTCTTCTTCCCGTTTTGCTTATGTACGTTTAAGACCAGGGAAATAAGGAGAAAAATAACCTGTTTAGAACTGTGAGCTTCCAGGTATCGGAGAAGCGATTTTGGTAATATTTATCCATAGGAAATAGGAAGATGGATACATACGAATTGGGGCCAGAAATGGTCAGATTAACCTGCTCCGAAAAAGGGACCATCCGAACTGGGGCCGAGACCTACTTGTTTATTGCAATTTATACGGGCATATTTTGTGCGAAAGTAAGGGACGTTTAGGACGTAGAGGAGTTGGGTCAGTTTACTTGTTTGTCATTCGAGCTCGAGGGTCCCGAAGATATTCCTAATACTACCGCAGAGTTGGGGCACCGAGGCACAGTGGGAGGTCGATGTTAATTATTTCATTGATAACTGATCTTAGCGCATGTAAAATCTTAGTTATGTAATGTTTCACCAGTAAAAAAAGAACAGAAATATAAAAATACGACAAATTATGAGACATAATTTTATAACCGATTTGTGCGTTTTACAGGGGCATACTTAAAAGCTACACAATTTATAAAGGTCAATCTATCTATAATATTTTCATTATACTTATTTATCTTATCATTTATATAATTTTGTTGTAGGGCAACAGCGCCTCTTAGCACTTTACTGAATTTATTGGCCAAATTAATATTAACAAAAATTTCACTCTGAAAATTTAATAAAGCTTCCACAAATACAAAAATATTGGGATGGGGTGCATAAAAATTGTTGTTAAATTTTATATGGAATGATTCTCATGTATTGGTTGTTCTACATAGAAAGGATGTCTGGCACACCCAAATGTGAGGAGGAAATAACGCATCTTCACTAATTTGATTCTCGACTAAGTAATCACAAAATTACACAAAATTACCAAAATGCATCACCTACTTTGTCAGATTTTAGAAATTTCAAACCAAAAAATTGTTTTAATATTTTACCGATGTCATTTGCATTATTATAATCTGAGCTTACACCTAAAGTTTCAATTTTGCGGTACAATGCTTGAGATAGGTGAAATCTAGGTTACTTCAAAAATATATACTCCACTTACAATGATATTGCAAAATATCCATTTCTGTATTACCTTAATCTCTTAATCCCTTCGACACGTACCGGTGGCCCAATTCAACGGGGTGTAGGTCAATAGCGCGCAGCGGTCATTTTAACCCTTGAAGATTATAAAATGGTCCCATAAGGGACAGGTCGATTGCCGCAACCGCTCGCGTAGGCAGGTACCTGCTACTTGGAACAAATGTATTTAAAGTACCGTCAGGGTGAAATTTCTCATTAACCAATTTATAGTGTTTTTGCTCCGAATATATGGACTCCTTGTAGTAGTGATAAGGAACGTACGACAAATACATGTGAATCATTCCACAGTCATTTTAACTCTAGTTTCTATGTAGCGCATCCAGATATTTTTCGTTTATTAATGTATTAAAAGATGTGCAAATGAATTCATAGGTTAAAATAAATAGTGTAAAATTACCTTAGACTTGCAACAATACCAAGTATAAAAAACGAAAAGATTACGTTACAAATTTAATTAATTTATAATATATGTAAATGGTAGTACTGGAAGATTCAATTTTGTTAATAGTGTTTGTAATGAATTCGCAAAAAAATAAAATATGTTTATAATAATTATTGTTTTCTTTAGTTTTATTTTCTGGTGTCTTCATTTAAAACCATCCTAGGATGGGTCCCCGAGGATAAACCGCGCGCAATTGACCGGTCTACCGAGGATAATACGCGCGCAATCGACCCATATAATTTCATTACCTGGAAGAATTTCTGACCGCCGCGCGCTACTGTCCGTTGCCCATTCAACGGTAGGATTAAGGGACGATTAACCGCGTGGCCCAACTCACGTGTACCGAATTAATTTATCAAAAACTACCTTGAAAGTGGTCATGAAATTTTCCTGTACCATATGCGTTGCACCAAACGTCATTTGAAAGCAATTATTATATTTTTAGATGTTGGCCAAAAAATGTTTAGAGTCATTTCCCACCCCAGAAACTAATGAGCGTAATGGATCTGGTGGTGGGAACAATTAATTGTATTATTTTATATTATATATATATATATATATATATATATATATATATATATATATATTTATTATATTTATATTATTTTAATAGTATTATTTTTAAATCAAAAATCTTTAAAAAGTAGCTTTAAAAAGTATCTTTAAAACGTATATCTTGTATTTTCACATAAGAAGTGGGAAATGTACTGAAAAAGGCCCTAAAAGTTGCTCCGAACACTCGAAATCGCATAAAACGCTGGCTTTTCCCGCCACCACAGCTGCCGGAGACTGCCTAGAAGCGATTTCGGGCGTTCAGAGCAACATTTAGGGCCATTTTTCATACATTTCCCAATCCTTACGTGAAAATCCAAGATATACGTTTTAAAGATACTGGTTTCTGATTTAAAATGCCGCTTGCAGAATAAAGAAAAATTAATGTCCCATAAAATCGCACATTTTGCAAGAAAAAGTGCGAAAATTGTTTATAACGCGATTATGCAAAAAATGCGCATGGGTCGGAAACTATCTTCCGCACACATAAATTACACACTATTGCCTATCACTACCATGAAAATAGTTTTTCCAGCCTTAAATTTGTCGAAATTACGAATTTTTCAAAAAAGAGAAATTTTTTGGGGGTGTTTTCCGGATTTTCTCATTGAAAAATAGTCCGATCGTATTGTACAGCAAACCATTTTCTAGGTTTTATGATTCACTACAAAAATCCCATTGGTCGTATAGCGATCCCTTCATTACTTTTCGCAATATTCGTAAAAAAATCTAAAAAAAATGTATTTTTTGCACTATAATTTGTTTATAAAAACCCCAACACCGATTTCGCTGAGGCAAAAAGGTGGGTTTTCATCTATGAACTATCTTCTACACAAGAGTATAGGTTTTGACCGGTTAAATTTTAGTTCGAAAATGTATTCTTTTTAGCTCTATTGCTTGGCCTATAATGTAGCGCCCCCCGTCATATCGCTTCCTTTGTTGACATATTTACATATATACTTTATCGATTTCCCCGAATTGCAATATTCTACACTGATATAGGCTTTGTACGTTTTCGATAGTAACGGTAAGTATGCTACAACCTAACGATTATCGACTTCAACATCAATTTTTCGTACTTTAAAGTGGTTGATTTCCCACCATTTTCAGTTGATCGTCCACGATAGAGTGGATATCCGTCATTGCCAGTCATATTTTCAATAAGCAATTCTCTTAGATGTGTTTTTTTGTGTATTTAACATCACACATGCATGGTGAATTGCAACTGAGTAGGCCACATGGACCATGAATCACGTTTTTGATTACTATTTGAAATAAGTTTGGATCAATGTTGATGTCTGGTATATTTCTGCTGGGAAAATTTGGTCAATTTGATGTCTTGAGATTTTTCAATCAACCAAATCAAAATGTGTGCATGTGTCAATCTTCTCTTTTGATCCAACAGGGTGTTTCGCCAAAAATATTATACTTGACAATTAAACCCGTTAAAGATTTCAATTTTTGTTTGAATACACGCTCACAAATATCATGACGATCCGATGATAATTGACCACGTAATAAAAGTTCGGCACATTTCATGTAAATGTAATATACAAATCCGGAGAGCCATATACGCATACGTAAATGTTATTACATCTTGTGTGTACTCATGCATGTGCCGTGGACTACCTATAGATGTAGCCTTTAATATAATCATTTTCCCTATCAAATTTTCGCTATTATCAACTATCATTGCAAAAGTTTATATTCAATAAAAAGTTATAGGTAATCGTGATTTGAAACATGAAACAAGGTTTAAAATGGCGTTTTATAAATATTAGTAAACCAATTTGTTGCTTATTGATAAAACCACCTACAAATGAGAGCAATCAAAATTTAAAAACATGATAAAGAAAAATAAAAATGACACATGGGAAAGGAAATGTAAAGAGGTCGACAGTTATTTGGGAGGCACAAGATCATCAGAAGCGTGTGGAAACTCATACAAACTTTAAAGACGAACACCATAAACAGAGTGAACTTCCAGCCTATACAGATGAGCGAATGGCGTCAACACTACTCCCAGTAGCTCAAAGAAGACAGGTCACAATACTTGGCAGCCTCTCCAAAAATGTACCAAGTTCAAGGCCCACCCCTCGAAATGAACGAAGAGAGGATATGGAGACTAGTTAGAACAATGAAAAATAACAAAGCTAGTGGACCAGAAGGAATACCTGCGGAACTAATTAAATATGGGACACAAAAACTCATTAAACACATACAAGAACTATTTTCTAGGTATGTAAATGGGGGAAATATACCTTTAGTGTGGAGAGAGGCCTGGATCACCCCTATCCACAAAAAAGGGCGTAGAGATGACTGCTCCAACTATAGGTGTATATCTGTTACCAGCACTATGAGCCGTCTGTATGGGAAAGTTCTCCAAAGTCTCTTAGAAGAAGAATACGGACATTAAGAAATCGAAGAACAGGCAGGTTTTCGAGCAGGGCGCTCTTGCATTGACCATATTTTTAGCCTTACCCAACTTAACGAAAAGAAAGTCGCAAGAAATAGAGAGGTATATCTTCTATTTGTGGACCTTACAAAAGCGTATGATACTGTCCCAGTGCAAAAACTGTGGCAAGTAATGGAAAGATCTCGAATAAATAATACCCTAGTAACAGCGAAAACGCAACTTTACGACCAATCAACCTCCAAGGTTAAGCTGAACAGTGAATTATCGGACAGCTTTCCAGTTACCAAAGGTCTGAGACAGGGCTGCTGCTTGTCCCCCACCTTATCTAAGATATACCTCAATGAAGTCCTAAGAAAATGGAGAAGAGCATGCAGCGGAATGGGCATACCCATAAATGAAAGTACAACCATATATACTTTACATTTCGCCGATGATTAAGTGGTCGTCGCACAAGATAAAGAGGACTTGGAATTCATGACAAGAAGGCTGTTTAAATAATATGAGGAATGGGGACTCTCGGTCAATCGATCAAAAACAAAATACCTGTGCATTGGAAACGACAGAGATGATCTACACCCAGAAGAATACGAAACAGTAGGGGCGTGTACGGAATACCTGTACCTAGGAACAAAGATTGACAGCTGGGGCCGTACAGAGAAAGAGATAGAAGAGAGAATTATAAAAGGGAAGAGTGTGATAGGATGCCTAAACTCCATCCTTTGGTCAAAGTGCATCTCCCGAGAACGAAAACACCTCTTATACAACTCCATATTTAAAAGTATAGTTCTCTCTATGGCTGTGAAACTTGGCAACTTACGCCAAATTTAGAGCGACGACTGCTTTCCCGAGAGATGGACTTCTGGCGTAGAGCAGCAGGAAAATCAAGAATTGAAAGAGTAACGAACGAATAAATTAGAGAAATTACGAACACCCAAACAAATATTATAGAAGAAATCCAACGAAGACAGTTGGTGTGGTACGGACACGTTTAACGGATGGATGACACACGAGTCCCCAAGCAAATCCTCAAATGAACACGAACAGAAAGAAGAAAAAAGGGAAGACCTAAGGCGACATGGATGGGAGGAATACAAAAGGCCATGTCGGAACGTAACCTTCAAACCAGGAGATTGGGACGACAGAAGACAATGGAAGCGAGGAACCGGAAGGCGCAGGACGCTATAGGACCGGGCATATATATATATATATATATATATATATATATATATATATATATAACTTTGTAGTCACGGCTGAATTAGTTAATAAACTAAATAGTAACGGGGATGCAGCCTTATCTTGGGACTTTTTTTAAAAGAACACTCTTTTTCCTTTAATACAGGAGCTTTCGACAATGTTTATTGTCTTTATCAACTGCAACTGTGAACATGGTATGTTTGTTAAAAATTATACAAAGATGAAAATTATATACTTACAGAAAACGAGATTGCTGGACGACTTCTAACAGTTTCTATCGACTTTACAGACCAGTTTTCGGTGAGAGCGATAACTGTACATATACAATATCACCCTTCCTGTATTTCCTTAAATCTAAATATGTGTTTCTGAGTAAGTTTCACAATATTGCTTTGTCAACTTTTTAGACCAATAATTGTTAAGAGTTGAGACAGAACAGGAATTAATAATTACGCTCCATGGTTTGGCACCCATGAGTAGCAATTCTATAAAATCAAACATCACTGAATTCATAGCATTAATGTGAAAGGTTCTCTTTGTTCCTGTATAACTTATCAATTATTTGTTTCCATGGGTTTTGTCAAATAATTTTTGAAATATCTTTGTAACGTCTCTGAACAAATAACCTGCCTCTTGCACTCCAATATTGAATTTTTTTCTGAATCTGATGTGTTATATAGTTTTAACAGCAATCTCGTTTTCTGTAAGTATATAATTTTCATTTTTGTATAATTTTTAACAAACATACCATGTTCACAGTTGCAGTTGATAAAGACAATAAACATTGTCGAAAGCTCCTGTATTAAAGGAATAAGAGTGTTCTTTTAAAAAAAGTCCCAAGATAAGGCTGCATCCCCGTTACTATTTAGTTTATATATATATATATATATATATATATATATATATATATTTGTTGCTTATAAATTCGCAAAATACGGAAAAAGTAAAAATTAGTAAAGAATCTTTAAAAAAACGCTTACAACTGGTAAATAAAAATATGTGTCTTGTGATACTACATAAACCCTCCACAATTCATATCGATCCATCAAATAGTTTAATTTGTATTCGATTTGTTTATTCCAGAGACCATTTATTTGCAGTAACATAAGTCAGAAATTACTAAAAATGCAGCAACTATACAGATACCACAAAAAAGAAGGAGAACTAGACTATCAATACAAATAAAAAAAAAGGAAAATCCCTTTTTTTCTATTGCAAAATCATTGTACGAAAATATTAACATTTTTAATTAGTATATACATTCAAGAATAACTTTTCCATTACTTCTCAAAAATAATGTTTTTTTCATATTCGGAAAGCTGACTTTTTTACACTAATTTAAAAAAAAAGGGTTCTAGGTCAATTTGGGCCAAAGTAAGTATTTCTTGTTAAAAATTCATAAATAATATGTTTATAACTATTGACAAATCTAACTAGTGCCATTTTGAAACCAAAGGTTCACAGTTTACGTACACATTTTTTTAAATGGTTTGCTCTTTAACGAGATACTCAGTGGAGCTTTAAAGATGATATAAAAATGATCACTGGTCGGAGTGTGGAGGGGGAATTTAAAAATTTAAGAGAACAAAAAATGAAAAAGCCTCTTCAAACTCGAGCAATATTCTATATCTCTTATGAGTGTTCTTTAAAATGTGCTGGATATTCCACTAAACGGAAGTTCCTCACATACTTGTGGGTCAAATTATATCTGTTTGGTAAAATATGGGATTTACATTTTACGACTTGTTGCGACCTTCTAAATTTTAATTCGCAGAAGAATCCGTTCATTTCTTAGCATAGGTGTTTTATGGCTGCGTTTACTACTCCTAATGCGGTTCTTGTAAATTTTTTGGAATTCTATGAAGGAATGTGGGACAAATGTGGCGGGGGAAGTTCCCCTGGAATTTCTAATGGCACCCTTTTGAGGTTTCGAGTGTAACTGGGGAACTAGTAGGTATCATTCGTAACGGTTCGAAGCTAAGTTTCTTTAGAAAATTCTACAATTTTTAAAGATTTTTAAGTTGATGATGTATACAAGATTCTACTTCTGTCTATGCTAATAATCCTACTCAAATTTTATCATTTGAATTTGTATTTAAATCTAACATTTGCTTCCTTCATCGTCCAGTTGATCCAAAGATGATCATAGACAAAATGGGGAGGTTTTTAGAGTTCTGAAAAATTTTTATTCTGAGACCTCCTACACTTAATAGTCAAAAGCTTCTCAATATAATTTCCAGCAACTTATTTCTTCGTTAAAAAAAATTATTTAGTTCTATCCTCCTTTTTCTCAATATATTCCTAGGTAAAATGAAATATTAAAGAGTTCTCTAAAAATGTCAATTTTAAAGTTTTCTATAAACTACTTAGAAGTCGAAGTAACTTTCCGCAAATAATTCTTGGATAAAGAATAAGTCAAAACTCCATAGACTCTAATAAGAGTTTATTGTACTGGTTTCCTGAACTTTAATAAGCGACAAAGTATGTAGATGTATCTAAGTATGAGAATTTCATTCTCCATAAAAGAAAAACCTTCTTAAACGCCGATATAGTTTGGTATCAATTTTTTATATTTTTTTTAATTTAAGTCTTAAAAAGAGAAACCAAGACAAGACGTTAAAGAGAAAATTCTGGCCTCTAAAAGAGTTGATAATAATACAAAACGAACACGGTTCTATTATTAGTTATTGGTTATTGGTAATACAAAATGGCATATTTGTGCAGCTTAGTGGCCAGATGGTTTACTTTACATTAAGAAATATATCGGAAATTGGCGAAAATGGAAGATGTACTTTTAGAAAGAAGTTACCTTTTTCACTTTTGTCCCATTATCTCATAAAGTTTTCAAACAATTTAAATGTTGAGAAATAATAAAGAGGAAACTGATTAAATTCTGCATGTGTTAAAGAAACTTTCTGAGAGGATGATTTAGGCAAAATTATGATCAATTATAAAATTGAGGATAATTAATTTGTAAATTTTGATGTGACGTCAACGACATCCCATTTTTTTTTTTTATTTAAAATTGATTGAAAGTAAATTAAAATTGGTATTAGATTCTGTTATCTTTAAACTTCAATTAGAGTTTAAACTCCACTGTGAAGTTCAAAAAGTCAGTATTAAATGATCGGCTTTTGCTTCACTAATTAAATTAAAATTTTAGCTTATTGAAATTAAGAAATGAAATTTCCTTTACGGTTTCGGGAAGCAATTTTTCAATATCTGGATTACTTAGAGGGATTCAATTAAGTATGGGTTGCAACACTTGCAACTTCAATTGACGTTTAAAACTTAGTTAAAACAACAAAAACTTGATCTAATACTGCTATAAACAATTTCGAGAACCAACAGTAACCAATTAGGTTTTGCTTCAATGGCAAAAACAAAAAATGAAACACTGTTTTCATGAAATTCGACTTAGATTAACATTTTAAAGTTTAAAATGTCAAAGCAGTCAAATTGTTACTCGTTGAATGCATATGAATTATTCCTGACACTTATTAGTTGTTTCGAAAAACAAACCTTTCAAGGGCTATTCATTATAAATTACTGTTAATCGTTAGGCAAGACAGATCCTTAATCTATGGTACACCACAATATGTGCGCTTTTTTAACCTTTGATCAATACAAACAAAATCTGTCTTTTATTCAACTACATAAAATGAATTCGAAAATCTTCAAACTCCAATTCGTTTTTCAATTCAAAATTCAAGAACATTTTTAGAGAAACTGCTAATTCAAACTCCAATATTTCAAAGTTTTTGTTTTGCATGCAACACATTTTAGTCATTAAAAAATTTTAACCAATTAAATTAATTTATTATTAATTTAATATTAATAAATTAATTTAAATTTTAAACAAAATCAATGAAGAAATCATAATTCATAAATAAAATAATTCCCCGGCACCCTCTTAGGTAACTTAAGATTTGCCTCTTACCATTATAAAGGGCAGCTTCTTCCCTTCCGTCACGTGAGCACCATTTCTCCCAATGACCAGCCCTTCTGCTCGCGAAATCATTAAATAATCGCTAACCATGCTACCGATATTAATACGAAAACATCACAAAGTACATGTAATCACTCACAACAATTATTAGTAGCGTCACCAAAGTAATTTCAAGAACTTCCACCGCGATCAATCTAAATTCCGTAAATAAAACCGAAACGTCCAAAAATCTTAAAATTTTCAAATAAACACTCCCGTACTTATACCTTACAAAGGACTCTCAAAGCACAAATGAAATTTCTAACTAATGAATATTTCGTTCGCCTTATCTATTCACTTACATAAAGGGCTACAAAAACTCATGTGTTTGCCGTGCGAGAGAGAGTAGGTACAAGAAAATTAACAGCGTTGCATTGATTCGCAAAGTAAATTAAAATGTTAAACGGTAATGTGAAAATTTAGAAACAATACATTAAATTACTTAATAGCAATGTGCTGATAGTTAATTAATAGTGTGTTAATTAGGTTTGAGAAAAATTTTGTGAACATATAGGCGGAAACATGTGTGTGAAGTTAGCGACGAATCTTGAGCGACGAATTTTGTACGAGAGTCATTTCCGCCAACGGTTGTTTCACTCATTACAAACTATGATGGATGATCCGTTAATATCGGATAACCCCGAAAGTCTAACTTTCTACATTTTGGTTTTTAACTCAAAATATTGAGAAAAAAATGATATATGCAATGACTAGTAAGAATTTTCAAAAAATGTCAATAACTGAGCTATTTCGAGATTTTCGAGTCTCGTTCAAGTGTAATAGAGTTACTTAAAACGCTCTAACTCCGGAAGTATAACTTTCTACACTTTTGTTCTTATATCGAATGATAGAGAACATACTGACACATGCAACGGCTGTAGCAAGAATTTCCAAAAAATGTCAATAACTGAGCTATTTCGAGATTTCCTAGTCTCATTCTAATATAATGGAGTTACTTAAAACGCTCTAACTCCGAAAGTATAATTTTGACATTTTTTGGAAATTCCTGCTACAACCGTGGCATGTGTCATTATGTTCTCTATCATTTGTTGTAAGAACAAAAGTGGAGAAAGTTATAGTTACGGAGTTAGAGCGTTTTAAGTAACTCCATTACACTTGAACAAGACTAGGAAATCTCAAAATAGCTCATTTATTGACATTTTTTGGAAGTTCTTGCTACAGCCGTTGCATGTGTCATTATATTCTTTATCATCTATATCTATATATATAAAAATGGATGTTTGTGTGTATGTTCCGCATAGGCTCCTATACCATTCGTCCGATTGCGACGAAATTTTGGTGAGTTGTAGGGCGCATGTCCTTGAAGGTTCCTGAAATGGTTCCGCGTCGAAAAAGGAGCCAGGGGGCCGAAACGGCTTAAAAATATATACATGACAGGCAATATGTCACCTTTATTTGACAGACGAGTGACTGACAGATGGCGCCATCTCGCGGCGAAAAGGTATCTTTTAAATGTCGAACAGTTTGTCAGCGCTTTGAGCATCGAATTGCTCAAAAGCATTCTGTTATATCTATACATATATATAAATGTTTGTATGTTACGCATAGGTTTCTATACCATTCGTCCGATTGCAACGAAATTTTGGTGAGTTGTAGGGCGCATGTCCTTGAAGGTTCCTGAAATGGTTCCGCGTCGAAAAAACGGCTTAAAAATATGCATGACAGGCAATATGTCATCTTTATTTGACAGACGAGTGACTGACAGATGGCGCCATCTCGCGGCGAAAAGGTAACTTTTAAATGTCGAACAGTTTGACAGCGCTTTGAGGATCGAATTGCTCAAAATCATTGTGTTAAAAGTAGAAATATTTTTGAACGCGTGTGAGTGTTAGTGGTGTTATTTGTGAACTTTGGACATTGGACAATAGAAAACACGCGCATTTATTTTATACTTTCGCTGTGAATTAAGCCTCCAAAAAGGAAATCGATTGGCAGATCCATATGTAAAGCAAATAAATAAATGGCTTTACGAGTTTCAGAAAATGACGGGCAAAGGGAAGATAGATTAGAAACTTTCAGATTAAAAAATGCTCAAGCCCGTTTATTTGAAAAGGACGAGCAAAGGGAAGATAGACTAGAAACCCTAAGATCAAGAAATGCTCAAGCACGTTTATCTGAAACAGAGGAGCAAAGAGAAGATAGACTAGAAATCCTAAGATCAAGAAATGCTCAAGCCCGTTTATCTGAAACAGAGGAGCAAAAGGAAGATAGATTAGAAACCCTCAGATTAAGAAATGCTCAAGCCCGTTTATCTGAAACAGACGGCAAAGGGAAGGAAGATTGGAAATCGAAGGAGTACGCATTGCTCGATCAAGACAAATAACGCACGCTGATTGAAATCATTTTCATGGAGTGTGGAAAAAGGGATGAGACAGGGTCGCCCCCGAGCGAAGCCGAGTACCTACATCGGTTATAAAAAATAATTTACAAAAAATATTTTTTCCCTTTTCATAATATTCTACAATATAATCACAGCAATGTCAGCAATGCAATGCATGGTATTGAAATAAATTATTTGTTTTCTCGATAAATCTATATTCGCTGGATTAACTATTTTTATTTAATTGCTCATTTATTTCATATCAAACTGAGCCACAGCGAAGCGTGGTCGGGTCACGGCTAGTTTGATATAAGAACAAAACTGTAGAAAGTTACACTTCTGGAGTTAGAGCGTTTTAAGTAACTACATTACACTTGAACGAGACTCGGAACCATCGAAATAGCTCAGTTATTGACATTTTTTGGAAATTCTTGCTACAGCCGTTGCATGTGTCATTATATTCTCTGTCATTTGATATAAGAACAAAAGTGTAGACAGTTATACTTCCGGAGTTAGAGCGTTTTAAGTAACTCCATTAGACTTGAACGAGACTCGGAAATCTCGAAATACCTAAGTTATTGACATTTTTTGGAAATTCTTGCTACAGCCGTTGCATGTGTCATTATATTCTCTGTCATCTATATATATATATATAAAAATGGATGTTTGTGTGTATGTTCCGCATAGGCTCCTATACCATTCGTCCGATTGCGACGAAATTTTGGTGAGTTGTAGGGCGCATGTCCTTGAAGGTTCCTGAAATGGTTCCGCGTCGAAAAAGGAGCCAGGGGGCCGAAACGGCTTAAAAATATATACATGACAGGCAATATGTCACCTTTATTTGACAGACGAGTGACTGACAGATGGCGCCATCTCGTGGCGAAAAGGTATCTTTTAAATGTCGAACAGTTTGTCAGCGCTTTGAGCATCGAATTGCTCAAAATCATTCTGTTAAAAGTAGAAATATTTCTGAACGTGTGTGAGTGTTAGTGGTGTTATTTGTGAACTTTGGACATTGGACAACAGAAAACAAGTGCATTTATTTTATACTTTCGCTGTGAATTATGCCTCCAAAAGAAAAGCGATTGGCAGATCCATATGTAAAGCAAAAAAATAAAAGACTACGAGCTTCGGGCAAAGGGAAAATAGACTAAGGGCCAAATTCAGAAACGCCACTCACCCTACACCTACACTAAATTTTTAAGTAAAATCTTCACTACACTCAATTTGGAATTCATAGACTTTCCTCAATTGAAATGTCCCTTAAATTGAGTATTAGATTGAGTGAGATTTGAGTGGTTGAAATTCACCACTTAAAATAATTCCACACCATACTTTTACGAGTTTTGACTTTCGTGCAGATGGTCATTAGCGTCGTTAGTGACAGTTTTTTGTGCATTTCTGTTTATGTTAGATGGTGTTAACAATATGGATATCATGGCTAATAAGTTCAACGAATTTGTAGAGTTCATACAATATACTGAGGATGAAAGATATTTACCAGTTCCTACCTATGATAAAATTGTAGGTAGCACCCTAAGATGTAAATGCGTACCGAGGGAAAAATATGATTTGTTTAATAAGGCAATTAATTGTTTCAGAAATTATATCAGAGATTATAACAATCCCGTTCAGCACTTAACCAACTTGGAGATCTTACAGAGGTATAGATTTGGTGGAGACACTATTCGACAAATTATTTTTCCAGTGGTATATAGCAGGCATAGAGGTGGAGACTCTTTTAATTGGAACTTTTTTCCTTGCACACATACTTTTTTGGAATGCTCTTTGCTCATTGTTTCAACGTAAACGATTTTGCAAAACGTGATTCCAAATTAGGTGACGCCTGACATGCGCCTGACAGTTGCTGCCACAAAACACATGATATATGCACAGAACACCAAATTGAACTAACACAGTCAGCAGCGAACACGACGACTTGCGATATTGCCAAACATCCTTCCCTCAAATCATTCTTAAATTGAGATGTATTTGAGTAACTTGATTTACACGTTTCTGAATTCCAAAATTGAGGAGAAGGCGCACTCACCCTCATTTTGAGATACAATTGAGTGTAGGTAGAAATGAGTGTGAGTGGCGTTTCTGAATTTGCTCCTAAGAAACCCTTAGTTTAAGAAATGCTCAAGCCCGCTTATTTGAAAAAGACGACTAAAGGGAAAATAGACTAGAAGCCCTAAGATTAAGAAATGCTCAAGCCCGTTTATCTGAAACAGAGGAGCAAAAGGAAGATAGATTAGAAATGCCCAAGCCCCCTTATCTGAAACAGACGAGCAAATAGGAGCAAGATTGGAAATCGAAGGAGTACGAATTGCTCGAGCCCGTTCGTCTGAAACGGACGAGCAAAGGGAAGCAAGATTGGAAATAGCCCAAGTACGTATTGCTTGATCAAGACGAATAACGCACGCTGATTGAAACCATTTTCATGGAGTGTGTAAAAAAGAATGAGACAGGGTCGTCCCCGCCAAAGCCGAGTACCTACATCGGTTATAAAAAATAATTGCAAGCAATATTTTTTCCCTTTTCATAACATTCTACAACATATTCACAGCAATGCAATGCATGGTATTGAAATAAATTATTTATTTTCTCGGTAAATATATATTCGCTAGATTACCTATTTTTATTTAATTGTTCATTTATTTTATATCAAAATGAGCCACAGCGAAGCGTGGCCGGGTCACGGCTAGTTTGATATAAGAACAAGAGTGTAGAAAGTTATACTTCCGGAGTTAGAGCGTTTTAAGTAACTCCATTACACTTGAACGAGACTAGGAAATCTCGAAATAGGTCAGTTATTGACATTTTTTTGGAAATTCTTACTAGTCATTGCATAGATCATTTTTTTCTCTATATTTTGCTTTAAGAACAAAAGTGTAAAAAGTTAAACTTTCGAGGTTATCTGATATTTACGGATCATCCATCATAGTTTGTAATGAGTGAAACAATTGTTGGCGGAAATGACCCTCGTACAAAATTCGTCGCTCGAGATTCGTCGCTAACTTCACACACATGGCGGAAACTGTCGATATGAGTAAATTTTCTATGTTGTGAAATGTGGCAACTCCACACATGATCTAGTCTAGTATAACCTCTTGTTATGAAAATTAATTGTACATCTCTTTCGATTTCTAAACAGAGAGATTTACTTTAAGCAAAATTAAATAAAAACTCTAGTGCTGTAAGCAAAACAAGAAATGACCATTTTTCGTACTATCACTATAGATAAACTATGAATTTTAACTGTCGTATTAAAACAAAATATATCTTATCGAGTGTAATATATAGTATAGTGCTTCGTTATGTTGCTTAAACTGAATAATTTCATGTTAAAAATGTGTTCTTGAAACTTGGAGTAATTATATCCCAGACAGCACACGACGTCTTAAAGACGTCTTGTAAAGATCTTATTGTGGTCTGGACGTCTGAAGATCTAAAAGAGGCGGCTTTAAGATGTATCGTTATGAACGTCTTTAAGATGTCTTGTTTTGGACGTCTTTAAGACGTCTAATTGAAGTCTGGATGTTTGTTGACTAAAAAAAATTCCTCTTTATACGTCCGCACGGTTCCGCATATCGACGTATTAAAAACGTCTTAATTTGGCAGGTCATCATTAATAAAGACTCTTTTTTCAGACAACTTTTGGACTGTCTAATTAAAAAGTTTTTAAGGCGATATTTTAGGTGTTTGCAGATTTACTAATAATAATAAATTCATTTTGGCTCAGGCTAACAATGCGTCCTAAAGACGTCTTACATACAGCTTGCAAGATATCTTAAAGACGTCTTATATAGAGGTTGCAAGACATCCTAAAGACGTCTTATATAGAGCTTGTAAGACATCTTAAAGACGTCGTAAAGACGTCTTTTTTTGTAACAAATGACGTGTAAAAGAAGTCTTCAAGACGTCTAGGAGACGTTCACGGACGTCTTACAGACGTCTTGCACAGCTATAATGGGACGTCTGTAAGACGTATTAAAGACACCTTTGTGCTGTCTGGGATGGAATTATGTAATACTATATGGAACTTCAACAACATTTAATAACAAATGAGGAAACACTGCGATTGGAAATAAGAGTAAGAAATTTATAAATATTTCAATGTTAATGGAACGAATGAAACTGTTTTATAGTTTTATCAAAAATTATTTTCAAGTTCAATATTACATGCAATGCGTAATTCCGAGGTACCATCCAATTTCGACTGCTACATTTTCATTAAAAATTTTCGAGCTATTAAATATCAAGCACAAAATAGAAAACCAAAAATAATCATGGTTTTATTGCATTTCTTCTACACGTTATTAATACACTGTATTGCACTGCAACCAATTCAAAACTGCTTACAGTAATATCCTCCAGGTGCTACCATCTAATTACGTACCTACAAAATTTGTAAGAATTTCCACAGGAGAAAATTATAACAAATCAGATTCCTCATTATTTAAAGTAATGTAGCAACGTAAAGTGGGCATTACTTACCATTAAGGCTTATCTAGCTGGTTTTCCTTAAATAGGAAGTTTTTGGAAATAAACAATTTTAAGGTATTAATTATTTGGAACAAAGTAGAATACCGAATACCAAGAAAGTCTTGGTTTTATTAAGTTTATTCTTTATTTTATACTGGAGTTAACTCAATGTGCTCAAAGCATACAGTGAGTTATAACATCCATATTGCACCATCTAGTTACCCACTTACATTTTATATGAATTTCTATGAATGAAAATTAAAACAAATCCGACTCCTTCCACTATTGAACAACAGATGGCAGACTTGGTTTTACGTTGATGGGTTGCTCCATTCAATGATTGTATTTCTATAACGTAATACCACAGTATAGTAATACTACGTACGATAGGTATTGCATCCGATAAATCGTGACGAAATTTTGTTGCTCAGGTAGCGCCAAACGAAGGACACATTTTCGTTCGCTATAGGTTTATTCATTTGGATTTTTTTACTAGTGAATCAAAATTATGAACCAATTTGTTGAGACTGCTCATATGTGTATCGGTTAATATAGGGATTTATTTACAAATTCGAACATAGATCCATCACAATTATACTTTGATGGCAGGGAATTACGAGTAAATCTTTAATCAAGATTCAATTAAACACTTAAAAACATCATCTCCTTTCGTACTAGTCTGTGTCATTTCGATCCAGTAACTGAGTTTGTGCGCACGCAACCCATACTACAGTTAGTTATTAATCAATTACAAGTGCAATTGCATCTTTAAAACTACGTCGTAGGTAAATTCAATCGTATAAAATAAAGTTTAGTAGTTACTGCAATGAGTTTACAGTTTGTTTTTAAATCTATACAAATATAACAGCTAAGGTAGGTAAGTAGGAATCTTCTTACATATGACGGATTTTTGGTTAAATTCTTGTGTGGTTAATTATAGAAATATGTATTTACCTTGAGGCCCAGTTTAAAAATCAACGTTTCATTGCGCGTTGTGATAGCTTTGTTTTGAATAGTATTAATAGTTGCTTATCTTATCGTTGATAAGTTTTTTTTAATGCAATACGCGTGGAGTAATAGTACTAAATTCTGTCAACTCAATAAATTGATTGTGTCGATATCAAAAATACTAATACCAATAAAAAAAAACTATTGGAAATATAGTAGCTTTACGAAAGCGATTTTTTGTTTCCAAAATAACAAAACTGCACTTACTTAACATATAACAAAACGCCAAAACTATCTATCATTCGGCAACATTTTTTACTAACGCTGAGCTTATCAATCGACATCGATCTCTGTTTCGATGATATAAATACGCCTTGACGAAAAACACTTTATTTTAGTTTGATAGCACCTACAATAATGACTATAGCATCATTTGCCTTAAGATTGGCAACGCTAGGTCTATTGTTCTCGACACAATGTAGCGGCTACCGTATACTGGGCGTATTCCCTATGCCTGCACCGAGCCACTATTTTCTGGGAAGCTCGTTAATGAAGGGCCTGGCCGAAGCGGGACACGACGTCACCATTTTGAGCCCTTTCACGCTAAAGTCTCTTCCGAAAAACGGCACCTGGAGGGAAATCGTACTTCACGAGAACGAGGCGATATTTGCAGGTATGTTCTGGTAGAAATTTGAGAAAATGAAATGGTTATATTCGAATTTTAGTTCAGGTTTAGTTAAATTTCAAGTTATTTTAATTGTAGGTTTAAAACTGAACTACAATAGGTAAATCACTTCAAATTACGTGTCGTTTAGTAATTCGATTATTTTCAAGTGGTGACCTTGAAGAGATCATAAGTGCAACTATATTAAATGTGGCGAAAATGATGTAACCGTAAATTAACTTTAATTTTCCCAGTTTAAAATTTGAAATAAGAAAATGAGAATATTGGGAAAAAACAACAAACAGTTTTGACAATTTTTGTTGCGTTCTGTAAATGATGTTCCCCAAATCCAGTTAACGTTTTTAAAAAAATATAATGAACGAATAAGACAACTAACTTAAAACGATTTTTACTTAATATGTCCTTAATTAGCTATGGCCCGGTTTATTCACTTCTGAGTACAGCTTCACTCATAAGTGAGTTATCAGTCGGTAAATTCAATTTCGCAAGTATAGTTACATAACGGAAAGAAATTTTATATAATTCTCAGACCAAAGTGTCCGGCAACTACTTATTGGACAGAGTGCATGTGCTGTTGTGAAGTTTTAAATTTTTCTGTGTATACTTACTACGTCATTTTAGTTGTGGTTCGTCGACCAATTCGATAATATTTTATTTTTCTCAGTACTAATCTGGATTGTCACAAATTGATTTTTCTATATACTGGAATATGTACAAATTAAATGAGATACTCGTAGATAAGTTGTATGGAATTCAACTGATCCACTGTTTAGAGAATGGTGCCCATGTACTACAAGGAATTGAAGTTAAGAACATTGCAAATTCGGATGATATGAACGCGATGCAGATTATCTTTTAAAACAGGTTGAAAGTATTAAATTAAGTACAAGAAAATCCAGATCTTCGCACACATATTAAGGCTTTGTCTGGCTCAAATGGGAATTAATCCCATTAATTAATTAAAAGACAGTGGATCACATGCAATTACAAAAAATGTTAGTGAAGAATATTGATGTCAAGTAGCATATGATTCTAGAAAAAAAATTTCATTCGTTATCTTACTGTTTTATGATTATAAAAATTGTATAACAAATTTTGGTTTCTGCATAGGTACGTACTGATCTTTTGTTTCGGTCCCACTTCTTCCCGTCGTTCATAATTACACACAAAATTTGAAACTTAAGCAAAATGCGGAAGGAGCCCAAAATTATAGACTCAATATGATATGGATCAGCCCTAGCTACACGTTGTTGAAGCCAAGGGAGCTAGAGAAAGAGAAGTGTATATACAAATAGCATACTTGTATTGAAATGAAAAAATACATTGCTATTTCTATTATCTCATATCCCAATTACAGGTGCAAGTGTGATGTCTCTATCTCACATCTCTTTATGTCTATGTATTCCGTCTATTTCACTCTAACTCCTATTGCTTCACACTGAATGAATGTAAGTCAGGGCCGTTCCATAGATTATGTCTATGCCCAAAGTACTACTTAATCTCAAATGTCAAATTACAATCACAAATGGACAATTACTGCGTACCACAGAATATGGTACTTACTGAACCACGTTTAGTGAGTACCATCCTCGCTATCATTTTTAAAAACGTACTACACCTGATAAGTTATAACTTTCTGCTCTACTGGAGGTGAATAAATAGAGAGTAAATTTACTAAAGTAGTTACTGTTCACTTTACTCAAAGTTGAATAAACCAGCCCTTACATGGACATATTCTCTATTTCTACTCATTTAAATCATTGTGTTTCAGGCACTAAGCTAGCATCCCAAAACAAAAGTTTCAATCCGTTTGCAATGATGTTAACGTTCTTTAACAAGTTGTTAACTTTATCCGAAAAGACCTTGAGTCATCCGGAGGTGCAAGCATTGATACATTCCAATGAAAAATTTGATGCCGTGATAGTGTCCGAGATGATGTGGGACTCCTTGAAAGCACTAGCTCCTCATTTCAATGGGCACCTCATAAGTTTCTGCAACTCCGGCGCGTTCCCTTTCTACTTTCAATACATCGGGAACCACGTCCTGCCGTCCCATTTTCCCGAAGCCGTAGTGGGCTTCCCCCCACAAATGACGTTCGTCCAAAGAGTGATCAATACACTAGCCAGGACTGTCAGGAGTTTAACCGAATATTTTGTGTTGTATCCCTCTCACGAGGCTATTGCTAAAAAATTTTTCCCCAACGGCCCGATTTTGAAGGATACCCTGTACAACAGCTCGCTGGTACTAGTAAATTCGGATATCAGTATTAACGCACCTCAGCCTAGGGTGCCGATGATGATCGACATCGGCGGTTTCCACTTGAAACCACCGGGGAAACTCCCACAGGATCTACAGAAGCTCATGGATAACGCTAAGAACGGCGTTATTTATTTCAGCATGGGATCTCACATCAAGTCCGAAGAATTAGCCCCGGAAAAAATCCAAGCCATAGTTCAAGCTCTAGGCAAGAGGAAGGAGTTAGTTTTCTGGAAATGGGGAGAGGATACCTTCCCGGGGAAACCAGATAATGTAATTTTAGGAAAGTGGTTTCCTCAACAGGAGATGTTAGGTAAATCTTGTTTTTGTGTCATCTTCCGTTAACGATTTCTGTACTTTTGCGACATTCTAGCTCATCCCAATATGAAGCTCTTCGTTACCCACGGTGGTTTCTTGAGTACGACTGAGACGATCTACCACGGCGTACCGACGGTTGCTGTTCCCGTCTTAGGAGACCAAGTGTCCAATGCTATAGCAGCAGGACAAGCTGGTTATGGCAAGCCAGTGCTCATGGATCAATTGACTGTAGAAACTTTTGGCGATGCCGTTGAAGAAGTTTTATCGAACCCGAAGTAAGTATTGACTACAATCGAACCGGAGAAAGGTAAAAGCAAATTTTAAAATAAGTTAAATTTTGTGTTGATTCCAATTATAGCAAATCTCACTTCATGATTCACCAAAAAATTATTCTCTTTATTCTCAGTATCCTTTTTTAGATATAGAGAGATCGTTAAACTGAAATCCCGCATAATGAAGGATCGTCTGAAGTCACCTATGGAGGAGGCAGTCTTCTGGGTGGAATACGTCATCAGGAACAATGGCGCAAAGTATTTGATGGTGCCCTACATCGATATGCCGTATTATCAATTTTATTTGTTAGATGTTATTGCTACGTTACTATTTGTTGTCATCACCGTGCTTTGGTTGCTAAAAAAATTGTTATCTTTCGCTATCGGTTTATGTTTTAAAAGACAAACAAAAGTTAAAACGTCGTGATGATTAAGATTGAAAATAAATAATATGAAAGTATTTATCTGTCGAGTTTCATTGCCACGAGAAAAATTTATATACGTTATCTTTATGGAATGCGAAACTATTAAAGGGGGCACTTTACCACGTGTTCCTATGAAATGTACTATAACTATAAATCTACATGCAAGTAGGTATATGTATGGAAAAAAAATTGGATTCTCATCAATATATTTACTGATATAAGTAGTTCAATAATACTACAGTAGAACAATATGTTACATTAAGTACACTTAAAATGCACAAGCATAATTTCAATAATAATAATAATAATAATAATTCACAGAAAATTCTTTTGATAATTCATATAACCGCAGTGTATCATTTTCCCAATCTTACTTGAGACAGCAAATATTGATGAAAAATTGCATACGTTTATGAATTGTATTGAATTATTATCACTAAATTATCATTGATGCCTTATATTATAGAAGAATTTTTTGCACTGCGGTTGGCCGGTCCAACTTGTCATTTTAGACACATTGTTTTGACATGTGTGAAGTTGAATATTAATCTTGAACCTTACATGAATTGCTACGCAGGATAATTGTTTCCTTTGAATACTAAATGAAAGCAGTCGACTTTTTATACGATCATTTATATCATACATCATAATTCTTTAGTCGAAATCGTAACATAACCTATTATTACTGCACACGTTGACCGATGTTACTTTGTTTTAATTAGTCAAGAACAAATATATGAGATTATATAACTAATCAAACTCTTAGAATGCAAGAATTAATTACCTTATTGCGGCAATTGTTATTGTAATAGTAATAAGCAATGGTATGCACAGTAAATATTCAGATAACTTTATGTAATGTCCTGTCGCCGTCGTCGCCGACGGAGTAGAAGCAATGCAACCAGAACGCGCGTAGCCATTCTATCGCGCTCGCGAACCGAGCCGATCGCCAAATCGAGCTTTCACTCGGACGCTGACTGAATGAGAGATAGATGCGTCGAAAGGCAACCGCTAGTGTCGATCTCTGTCTATTATTCTCGCTCTCACTCTAGCTCGCACGCATGGATCTGGCGTAACGTTACAAAGTTTTCTGGAAAGTGTAGGTAGCCTGCACACCGATTTATAAGACATTTATCACGTCAAAAAAACGTTAATAACCATTTAAGGGTGTAAAACATGCCGCATCTGCAGCTGCATTGTAAGTTCATAATGTTTCTCGTGCCAAGAGTGAAAAAGTTATGAAAAATAAGTTTAATTTCTGAGTTGCAAACTATTACGATACAAAGATGCAAAGTTTGTTACTTAGTTTATTTTTTGTAAAAACCGTGATAGATCCGAAATTTATGAAGTTAGTGATTTTTGCTCTGTCTCAAGTTAACTTTGCAAAGATTATAAACACACATAATGTGTATGTTCAGTATAAATAAAACAAAATAAGTTGTGAATGATCAGATACATACATCGTGTTTATATCTGCTGACTCCCCATTAGCTGACATTATTTTTAGTACCTTACAATGTAATTAACTTGATATTAGTGGTACAATTTATTAATACTACTATTAAATACTGCATAATAACTGAAAATAGTTGTTGAAGGTACTTATGCCACAATACCGACCCTCAAATTTGTCGTTCCAAGCAAGGGCCTCCCTTGCCCATCTCTAAAGCGGCCATTTTGTTTGTTTCTTCTTTATGGACATATATTATAAAACTTCTAAACCAGGTTCTCAAACTGACCATTTGTTCTATGGCTGGTCATACGTGGAAATAGGACGCCCATAGACGTAGTCCTGGACCTAAACCTAGGTTGGTCATGGATATGTTTAGTGATAATGTATTACCTTACTAATTATGGATTTATAGAACGTTAACAGGTTAACATTTCAAATATCGGTTAACAACATAACACTAATTAAATTTATTCGCCAAAAATCTTAACCACAAATCATTTGTGTTAGATCAGTATAGAATTTATATCATTTACTAGTAATTTTCTCATCATAATATTATTTACGTCTTACTACTTAGCAATAATTTACAAGTAATTGTATAAACATTTACCTAATGTATAAGAACTCGACGTCTCACTTCAGGTAATATTTGACTGGTAACGATCCAAATTTTCTTTTTGGCGCGCCACTTAATCCAATTGTTGTTGATGTGCTTCGTATTGCAATAAGTGTACAAAAAGTAATTACCGGTGCATATTCTACGTCACTGAGATTGTAGTGGTAAGTTAGGTAACATAAGTGAGTAATGAAGGGCAAGGTGTATTATTCATTTCTTAGGAGTAATTAAAATTCTTTTCCATATTATTTATATGAAAATCAAAATAACTGCTAGGCATAACAGCAATTAGTAAATAATTCAGATATTTGTAACGAATATTATTAGAAATGAATTTGTTTCTAATTACCCGTAATAAGGTTTAAACATGACAGTTTCACTAAAACTCTAATAGTAACTAGATTAAACCTGATACTACATGAATTTTATAAGGTAAACTATGTGAAATTTACTTGTTACTATAGTAAATACTAAGGAGTATTAAATTCACCATAGCCTTATGCATATCTTTTTTTTTTTTCGAATAATATTTAGTAGTTTTTCTTGGTTTAGAAAATGAGGTTGAGGAGTGCTATTTTGATCGCTACCAGCATTTGCTGGCTTTTGATGGCGGCATCTAATGGATATCGTATTCTGGGAATTTTTGTATTTCCTGTGCATAGCCATTATTTCTTGGGAAGTTCACTATTGAAAGGTTTAGCTGAAGAAGGACATGATATTACGATTATCAGCTCAATCTCACAGAAATCGCCCCCAAAAAATGGCACGTGGAAAGAAATAGTACTGAATAATATCAGAGTCACATATGAGCGTACGTTAAGTTAAATTTTAATATTACCACCGTCTCACCTTATATTTTCAGGTAATTGCAACTTATTCAGCAGCAGTAAATTGACTTTAATCCAGCAATGGTTTCAATACTTGCAGTTTTTTCAATATATTACAGAAACCACTCTTAATAGCTCGGAAGTTCAAGATTTAATTCATTCTAATGAAAAATTTGATGCGGTAATTACTACAGAACTCCTTATGCCTTCTATGACGGCTTTTGCCGCTCATTTCAAAGCACAATTAATAACATTTAGTAACTTTGTTGGTTTTAACTATTACCATACTGCTCTGAATGTACCCTCACTACCGTCACATTTCCCCGAATATCACTTAGACAACTTTCATCATGGTAAGCTAAGTTACTTCCATCGCATAAAAAATAGTTACAGATACATCGTAAGGACTTTAGTGTGTTCATATTATATGTTCCCTCATCAAGCAGATCTGGTTAAAAAACATTTCCCGAACGTTCCTGATCTGGAAGATATCGTACGCAATACTTCGTTAGTGTTGGTCAATTCTCATTCCAGCACAAATTATCTGCAACCTAAGATTCCGATAATGGTAGATATTGGTGGATTTCACCTCAAACCACCTAACCGACTTCCTGATAATCTGCAATCGCTTCTAGATAACGCCAAAAACGGGGTGATATACTTTAGCATGGGTTCAAATATGAAACCTGAACATCTACCCAAAAAAACTATAGATATATCTTTAAAAGTCTTCGCGGCGAGAAAGGAGTTAATACTTTGGTTATGTCCTGAAACCATTTTGCCTGAGAAACCTGATAATCTGATATTAGGAGAATGGTTCCCTCAGCAGGATATCCTCGGTAAGTGTTCATAATTTATGTTGAGTATCTGAATTCTATTCATCTTGCTTTCTAGCCCATCCCAATGTGAAATTATTCATTACACACGGTGGATTTTTAAGTTTAACTGAAACCATATACAATGGTGTGCCAATCATTGTAATCCCACTGTCACTCGATCAAATACAAAATGCACTATTCTTAGCTGATAACGGATTGGGACTCAGGGTAAATTTGGATGATATGACGGAGGAAAGTTTAAGTTATGCTATCGAGGATATTACATCAAATCCTAAGTGAGTGTAGCCACAAAATTTGAAACAGAAATATGTGGTGTTTTAGATTTAGATGTGAAATAGGATGAATGTTAGAAATTTTGAAATGAGGTTACTAAAATTAAAATTGAAGAAGTAGTGTCACTTAGCAAGTTACGAAGTTCAATTGTTTTAATTTATGTGCATACATATACATAAATACTGTCAGAACATATATTTGTATTTATTTGTATTTGTATAGCCCATTTCTTTAGATTTCTATGTTCTAATTGAATATATATCGAAGAAACTGAATACCCTTTTGGGTATATTAAAATTCAGGCAATTTACTAATATTAGCTTAGTTTTCGTAAGTGTTTACCTTCTTCTTGGGGATAGATCTAGAAAAGCAAGTACCAAATTTAATACAAATAAGAAATACATATGCAATCACTGAACAACATAATAAAAAAACTTACTAAAAATATTGATTTTGCGGAAAGACATTTATGAGTGATGTTGACTGTTACTATAATTATAAGGAGGTGCATATAAAAATGCACACAATGACAATATGAAGAACAGGTAAATCACAAAATGAATAGTTTACACTACAATTTAAGAAGATTTAAAATTTTAAATGTTTTAAAAAATGGTTAATGTGTATAAATATAATTTAGTATGTGCATACGCAGAGAACATAATTATAAATAGTACCTAAATACTGTACCTAAGTTTTTTATTCATCGGATTAGATTCTTTAAAAACGAACACCAGTTTAAAGAAAATTCCTTTCAAATTGTCCTTTTAGTCAATTTCAATGATTCTATCGCCTTAACTTTAGAACGAGGGCAATTTAGAAGGAATTTTCTTGATATTTTGTTTACTTTACAGAATCCAACACATTAAAAAAACTGATATCTAATATATCTATGATATATGATACTATATAATGATAAGTACTATTTATAACTATATTTTACGTTTATGTAAACACTAAATTATATTTATATACTTGCTTAACAAATTTTAATTCACTTTTATTCACATTAAATTTCATTTTGTTAATCAATATTGTAACGAAACCGCTTGCCGAAAACAAGTACACACGTCTGGGACTGCCTGGGTTCCACGAATTCGTTCTAGAAGCGTCGCGAATAAACTCGTAAGGCCGAGACGCTTCGATGCGGTAGGATTCCCCGAAATCCCGAGGAGAAATTCGTGGAACTATCTCGAAACTTCCAGAAGGTCCCGACCTGCCGTATATAAGGAATGCCGGACCCAAGGCGGAGCAGTTGAAAAGTCGGGGGGTAAACATTCGAGCGAGAGACCGCGCGCGTTAAATAAATAAACATCTCTGTGCGTATATAAATTAAGTTAAGGGATTGTTAAGTTAAGTTTATAAGTGTCGTGTAAGAAATAAAATTAATTAGTACAAATCGCGTAGTGTTTAGTTTTAGTAAATGACAAAAACGTTACAATATTATATGTTAAATTATTATCAGTAAATTAATATAAATATATAACATTCTTTCAATTGTTCATCTGAATTTCCATGGAAAATATTTCGTTGGTGTTTAATCCGTTGTTTATATTGTAATTGTAAAATTTTAAATGTAGATACCTTCTTAAAGTTTAGTTACAATCAATGTGAGTCATTTGAACGTGTTAAAGATGTTGCATGCAAAATCAATATTTATAGTTAGCTTCTTATATTCTGCTGCATTAATTACCATAAAGATTAATAGTCGACAGTAAATTGTCTTAAATTGATTGTTAGAAGAAAAATTAAGTGTAGGAAGAAATTATTTTAATCGGATATATTGCATCATTACAATAATTTTTATGTTTGCACGATTTACAATGTTACAGATACAAGAGGGCCGCCGAAGAAAGGTCTCTAATACTGAAGGACAGAATAAAGCCACCAATGGAGGAAGCAATTTATTGGGTGGAATACGTTATCAGGCACAAGGGAGCTAAGCATTTGAAGTTGCCTTACTTGGGAATGCCCTGGTACCAGTTCTATTTAGTAGATATAATAGTACCTTTCTTCCTGGGATTAATTTTAGGCTTATGGTTGATGAAGAAGTTACTTGTGTCATTGTTTGGAATACTAAGGGTAAACAAAAAAATAAAAACTATGTAAAAAATTCGTGGGCTGCCTTTGTGAGCTAATAAATATTATTTGATATTTTATACCTTACATAACTTTCAATCGGATAACCGTCTAAACAACTACTACAACACGTTAATACAACATTTCGTCATATTTATTATATTATTGCGATGACTACACCTGATAGTTCATTATAATTTGTTTATCATGAGGCAAACAAATCCATTAAATATATAAAGGATCTGAATTGTCATCCCATTCAGTTTTTCAAGGCTTGCGATGAATCCGAATGTGCGTGGTCTAGTGTACGTTATCGTATGCCTAAATTTGATAACGGCAATCCAACCGTACCGTATACTGGGCGTTTTTCCTTTCGCCGCCCGTAGCCATTATTTTTTAGGTAGCACTTTATTGAAGGGAATAGCCGAAGCTGGTCACGATGTCACCTTCATCACCCCGTTCTCCGACGAGGACTTTTACAAAAACGCCACCAAAGGGAACTGGAGGGAGATTTATCTAGAGGGGCATGCGAAAATATTGGAAGGTGAACTATAACGATTGTTGTGAATTAATGATATTGTTGATTGAGGATGAAAATATGTTCATTTGTTGGCTTTGGTGGATTAGTCACGGATTATGGAATATTTGAAAGAGAAGCTAACATTGTACACTACGTAGGTATGTACTGCTTGTTCAAAATGTGGTGAGGTAAAATTCCAAGAAAACGCGTAGCTACCTTTGTCGGTATCCGACAAACGACGGAGTATGAGCAGCGTTAGAAAGTCATTGACGGCGCGATCGTAGCACTTACCATATTAGCTTTTGCGTGCATTCGACATTGACATTAATGTCGAAATTTTTAAGGCACGCCTCTGTCGCGGTATATTGTTACAGTAGTTCCGATAAGAAGGGGTTTATTGGCTTAGTAGGTTCTTGGAATTCTAACTCATCAGATATCGAACGGGCTGTAGTAGGACTTACTTGTGGTAAATAAAGCGAGATAATTTTTGAGACGTAAATTGTTAATGATAGAGTGTTAGGTTGATTTGGTTATCGGTTTGCTTGGATTACATTTTAAATAAAGTATCTTTGAACTACTAATACACATTTAAAAACATACAATGTGCGCTGTGAAATATGAAGTTTACAATTACATAAAGTAATATACTGAAGTCAGGGAATAATTTCTAGTATGAAATGAAACAATTGGAGGTAAAAATGAAAATAGACCACTTCTCGTATTTCAAATATCTTTCAGGGCAATCATTAATCTTTATATATATAAAAATGAATTGCTGCTCGTTTGTCTCGCTTAAACTCGAGAATGGCTGGACCGATTTCGCTAATTTAGATCTTGAAATATTTGTGGAAGTTCATGGAAGCTTTAAGCGATGAGAAACGTAAATAATAAGTAACGGAAATACTAAAAATGGTACGTTTTGTAATTTGACATTTGTAATCAAACAAATGTCAGTTGGTTGTCAAATAAATAAATATCAAGACGATTATTAAAATCTATCATCAGTTTGTCAGTGCGCGAAAACTTTATTGATTTTAAATTACCAAGAAGAAGGCGACCTGACTTAGGTCGTCGAAGTCAGTCAAATGTGCGGCGAGCCACCTCACGTGCAAATCGCACTGACGGCCAGCGAGAGACAGATAATGATAACATTCGTATTGGTATGACAGAATTGCGTTCAACAGTGAATAATCATGAAGTAGATAGGCTTAGAATCGAACGACTTCGGGCACATCAAATAAAACAGCAGCGAGCACGACACGAAATAGAGCGATTCCGCAGACGCAGTGTTCCTGTAAACCTGGAACGAGTAGCATTCCACTACGACCCGGAAATAGATTATTATGCCGACCAATCCGTAACGATTGGAGAAATGACCATCATTTGTCAATATCGTAAAACGTTAAAATACAGCGGTGAATCTACTGGATTATGTCGTGCTGATTGTAAAGTAAAATTGCCACAATTGCTCCCACCACCAGATCCATTTGGCTCATTAGTTTCTGGGGTGACTCTAAACATTTCTTGGCCAACATCCAAAAATATAATAATTGTTTTCAAATGACGTCGTTTGGTGCAACGTGCAATGCATATTGTACGGGAAAATTTCATGCCCACGTTAAAGGCAGTTTTTGATAAATTATTTATTAAAAATTTAAAAAGATACAATTGTAGATACAAGGACAGTTTGCGGAATCAACTTGGTTTCACTGTTTCGCGCATGGACAGTTATACGTCGCGTGCTCCCGAGTCGTAAACCATGATCTTCATGGGTATACGGGTTTGATACGAAATCCCGGCAATCATAATCCCGACAAATTAAAATCCAGACAAATTAAAATCCCGACAAATCAAAAACCCGACAAATCAGAATCCCAACAGGTTACTATTGTTTGAACTATGAACGGTTCAACATCTGAATTTCCAGAAGTTTCCAACAAATTTTGCTTTTTTCATCTATGTCAATGTGGATGGAGGAAGATTCAAGCATTTGGTTTGGCTTCCAGATATGGCAATGATGAACAATTTAGTTTAATGTTGCGTCACTTATTTGCTCTTGCTTTCCTTTCTGCTGGCGAAATTCCCGAAGCTTTTGATATATTAAAAAGCCATATTCCAGTTGAGGCCAATGAAGTGGTAGAATAGTTCGAACACAACTATGTTCATGGTAGAATAAGACGACATTTAAGAAATGGTATTGCTTTTCGTGCTCCACCGATGTCTCCTCCTGAGATTTGGTCAGTTTTGGATTCTATGGAATGGGGCATTCCTCGTACCCAAAATATTGTGGAAGCGTGGCATCGAAGATGGGAAGCTATAGTTGGCTGAGCACACAGGGCTTTTTACTTTTATTGAAGAAATTCAAACAGAGCAACAAGTCGACAATACAGTATTACAATACGTATTCTTCGTGGCGAATGAAAATGTGACTTCAAAGAGAGGGAAGAATTCGGAATATAATTAATAATGGCCTAAATGTAACTTTATTAGAATACCTTCGCGGAATTGCTCATATTTAGTGTTTCCTTATAAACAGTATTAAAAATTGTTTCCTTTTGTGACGATATTACAATATGTTACGCTTTTCTTTTCCTCTTAGGATAAATATTTGTGCATTTCTTCTACTTGGTTGTATTTTTTATAGCTATTTATTGCCAGGATTTATACTTGCATGTAATTTAATGTAGATAAAATTTTTGTAATAAGTTTTTTCCACTTTTTTCAAAAATCTATGTAGATGATACGACGTTCACCGGGTCATCTATAATTTTTGTTTATCTTTCTTTTTTTAAACTTTACGTGGCATTGCAACACATGCCGGGTACTGCTTGTAAGAAATCAAGTACGAGTACTTTACTACGGAACCTATTGGCGGGGGTGGTAGGCGAGAAGTAGTCTAACGACATTTTCATCCAATTAGTTTACAATGCATATTGCAATTTTAGACAAGATACACCTTCTATTATTTGCAACATTCCATTCTAGATCTCACCAAGGCAAACAATATCAACGCGAAAAGCGCCACCCAAAGGCTCCGCAACTTGGGCTTTTTATTCAGCATGCACAAATTCGCCGCAATGATTGCCGACAAGACGTTTGCCGATCCGAACGTCCAAAAGCTGATACATTCCGGTGAAAAATTCGACGCGGTGATCGTGACGGATTTCATGATGGACTCGCTGAAGGCGTTCGCTTACCATTTCGACGCCAATCTGATCACTTTCAGCAATCACATCGGGATGACGTCGGGCTACAGGTTCACCGGGGCGCCGGCACTGCCGTCATATTTCCCGAACATGTTTGTGGGTACTCCTCCAAAGATGACGTTCTTGCAGAGATTACTGAATATGCTGATGAAGGTGACGATGCACACGACTCAGTCGTTGTTGAGCGATCCGGCTCAGAACGAAGTGATTCAGAGGTACTTCCCCAACGCCCCGCCGCTACACGAGATAGGCTACAACACTTCGTTAGCTTTATTCAACAGTCACACCAGCCTTAACTACGCCCTAGCGAGAGTTCCCGTTATGGTCGAAATAGGCGGTTTCCACATAAAACCGCCTAAACCTCTACCGAGAGATTTACAGAAAGTTATGGACGAAGCCAAACATGGCGTGATATACTTTAGCATGGGGTCACATTTTAAATCGGAAGACCTACAGCCGGAAGTCATCGATGGCATTCTGAAAGTGTTTTCGAGGCGGAAGGAGACGATCCTTTGGAAATGGGGTCAGGATGATCTGCCCGGGAAACCTGACAACGTTATTATAGGAAAATGGTTTCCACAAACCGACATCTTAGGTGATTATTAATGATATTTTATCCCATCCTCCAAGCGTCCTTTCTTAATCAAAACCGACTTACGATTACTTTCCCAAATTATTTCAAATTTCACATTTAGAATAATTTTCATCATTTTGCTTCCTTCCAACTCATCACTATGATGGCAAGCGTTACACTCTCCTACCTCTTTTGCAGCTCATCCGAATTTAAAACTTTTCATAACCCATGGCGGTTTCCTCAGCACCACCGAAACGGTGTACCATGGCGTGCCCGTATTATGTATTCCGTTGATGGCCGATCAGAGGATGAACGCCATTACGTCGTTCTACGCAGGATTCGCACGATACATCCTCGTAGAGGACCTTACCGAGAAGAAATTCGAGGAGGAGTTGGAGGAGGTTATTTCCAATCCCACGTAAGTGATGATTGTTGATGTGGAGATATCTAAAGCGCGTGGAGTAGTAAATTGGAGAGATACGGGACGATTTGTTAGTGAAATGGCGTCTGGCCCCTTCTCTTTCTCTTTCGAAAAGCAAACGGCAAACGGCGTGTTTAGGCAGTATGGCAGCGCGATTCTTTCCCCCCTTCTTGTTACTTTTTCTCGTAATCGTATTGATCTAAAAGTTCTAATGGCGCACCCAGTAAATTAAAATAAACTAATTCATGATTCACTTGTGTTAAAGCTAGGATTTATAGGCAAAAATAATGTAGCGTATACACATATACGCTACGAAAGCAAAAAACTATACATACTTTCATTAATGATAATGGAATTGGTCCCAAATAAATTGAGTTCATAAGTAATTGTTATGAATTTTTAATCACAAAAATCGGTGCACAAGCGTCCATTGCTTCCTTATGCAGTTTCGTATGGAGCAGTGTTGGCGACATTTCCACTGAAAGCATCCATAACTTATACACAGAAAACTAAACACACACTCCAACTTACGTAGGTCCGTAATAACATAAATAATATGCCCTAAAGCCGTCGACAATGTTTTCTTCCCTGTAAGCGGAGAATCCGCAACCGATGTACTCGGTATCAGCCCAAACAATCTAAAAATGGAAATCGAGAATAGTTGATCGAAAGTCTTTATTATTTAAAATTACCTGAGTATAGTGACGTGAGGCCGAGTTGTACTCGGGATAGACAAACAACGTATTTTCGTCGAACCAATCTTGAATGACGGAATCCCAATCAGCAACCGAATTCACTTTTGTGCTAGTGACTATGTTCAAGTTTTCGCCGACGTCGAACCTGTCTTTAAATAAAATAGTTAGCTGGGATCTAGCAGGGCTAATATTGGAACTTGTTTTAATACTCACCATCAGATACATCTGAAATATACATACAGGCGTTGGCGGCACTTTGCGCTTTACTCGCCAAAGTTTCATCCCAAACCTACAATCAAAAATTGTACTTGAACCTTTTCTCCAAATGCTTATTATATAATTACAGCAATACTTACGAACTGTAATTTTATACTTACCAATGTTTTGAGGTTTACTCCCTTTGGCTGACCGTCGACCTCACCATTGGTAATTTTCTGTCTCAACTCATTATGCTTACTGACAATGATTTGTCGATCGGAATCAGTCACTCCAACTCCTTAAATAATCCTTAGCTAAATTTCATTAAGTGCTGAGTTTAAATATCGTCTTACCATATAAATAGCAAGCGTCGTAAGCTGCAATTAGCGTTGCGAACGTTACCAGGAACAATTTGGACATTGTGAATTTGCTAAATAACTAAGCTTTGATGATGATGATCAACTTGCAAACGCTTATATAGTAGACACTTAAATGCTGCAGGTGTTGTGATGGGAAAGTGCGATAACCATTATCATCAAGTGGTATGAATGTTTAATATATTTAATTGTATGTCATGGTGGTTTTCTTCAATTTGTTCAGTGTCATTGATTTAAATCTAGTTGGCTGAGTTTAATTCGTTAGCGTGAACTTCAGAGAATACATATTGGGGTGAAACCCCAAATGTTACATCTAAATAATAATTTAAATTATTAAGTTTTAATTATTAATGCCTGGAAAACAATGGGCACGTTATTAACTCTGCTGCTAGCAAATCCAAACACCTTTCCTCAATAATGATACATGATTAGAAGTTACACAAGGACTGTTTAAATTGCTAAGTCCAAAATACAACCTGTTCGTGGTAAATTGCGAAGATGAACACTCATACTCATAAAATCTATCTGAACATATTTGTAAATACTTTTTTTTAAGAGCTAATAGTGGTGTTTCAGAATTTTGAACCACACTGTATACCAGTCGAGTTTTTTAACGTTTAATTAATGAAATACCTTTAATATCAAGAAGAAGAAACTTTCAAATAATTGGGTATGTTTTCTAATGTGCTCAAGATTTGATTAAAAACATATTTAATATTGATATTCATACCTAACAATTAGTCTATCTACATAAATAAAAATTGAGATGTGTGCATCAGAGTAAGTACTGTCATTAGATCGTTTTTTGAAATTGAAATATTATCAATTCTAAATGTTTTAAAGTCCCCCAAGTATAAACAACTTGTTTTAAAAAAATAACTACGTATATGTGTATAAAAACTATGTATGCATGTGCATGTGTGTCTGTGGTGCGCTTTTCTTAGAAATTCAAAACTATATAACGTTTCAACTTTGAATTTATATTTTGTCATTCACCAGTACCTTGTAATGACCCTTTCATTAAAATTAGCCAAGATAAAGGGTAGTTTTTAAGGGATAGTTATTTGCCCTTACAACGTTTTAATAAACTTACAAAACGATCACAAACACATTTATTGTAATTTGGATAGGACAAAGTCTCGTCGAGTCAGCTATAATATTTTTGATTATCGCCAACGCTGTTTTTGATACAGTTTGGGATGACTAATTAATTTTACAATAAGTACGTGATACCTTATCAAAATTAAAATTTTTGAAACAGTTGAAAAACAATTGATTGAGATAAGTTCGTGGCTGGATTATTGTTAGGTATTGAATATTAACAAATGATACTTCTATGAAGGAATTTAATTATGGTTAATGGTTATGGTTAATGATTAAAAAAATACATCTCTGCTTTTCACTGGTGCAATTTGCTAATTACAAATAATTAGTTTGTTTAATTTTTAAAATTTTTATACATCTAGATACATCTATAAACCAACATTTAAACATTTAGTGACAAACTATAAAGAACCATTTTAATTTCAAAACTAGGTGTCATGACTTACACTTATTGTCGTATATATTTTTAAGCTGTTCAGTTTGAATGGTGGCCTTCTGTCACTGAGTTTTATATACTAAAAAAGTGTGTACCTACAAATTTAGGCAATGTGGCATATTTCTATATGGACATAATTTGTGGATCTATATTGATATCTCTTGAAAATTCTCTTAAATAGAGTAAAATCTTCTTCATTGAACTTGAATGTACCCTCTTTATGTTTGGCAATCGTAGCGAATACTCTTCTCGGTATCGAAGTTTGTTGAACATTTATTAAGTACCTTTTTGGTAAAATTTCTCTTTTAAAGACGGGTGCCGCATTATTAGTTTAATATTTCTTAGCGCTTGTAATCTCTAAGTGTAATTTAAGATCAATCAAGCACGAGTGTGGTTCTTGATACTTGGTTAATTAAAGAGCTACATATTAATATAGAATTAAAAATAACTATAGAATTAACGTTATAAATCTAATGAGTAGGAATAAAAGAAATTTCAATAGAATTCAAGAATTTAGTCAAAAGTCAATTAGAGGTCAAGTTTTATCACATACGATAAACGATCCATCCTAGATTAGGAATTTACTTTATATCTGTTGTTGAGACAACTTTCATCTTTTATTTTTCATAAATAAATTCCACTTCTTAGAAAAAAATTAATTCTTCATCTAAAAATTAAAAAAAAAAGTTAAAGGCACTCCAAGTAAGCCAAACTAATTATACGAAATATTGGTGAAACCGAAAGTCCATAAGTTAGACGAGAAGTCTATAAAATTGAAAATATATAAGCGAAAATTAATTAATAGTTAATTATTATAATTACACAGTAATTAATATGAGAATAAAATAATTACTGTTAACAAATTAAATGTTTAATTCAAAAACGGAAGTGAACTCTAAAGAGATAATGAATTAAAATAAAAACACTTACTGCTCTGCAACAACTTTTGCAGAAAATACCATCTCGATCTACAGACAGCTCTGAATATAACCGGATCCATTAAAATTTTCGGAAGATATTGTTATGTGTGTAATTAATTGTCGCTGCACTGGCAAGAGTGAATAATGGAAACTTCATAAGTTTATAAAGTAGGCACAAAATGTACAGTGCTATTGCAATATACAAAAATTGATCAACTATACAAAAAAAAGGAAATAAGTGATTTTGTAAATCAGAGCTTAACTAATAATTAGTTAATTATTGTTAAAATTAGTGGGAAGTAAAAGTATCCCAAAGTAGTATATATGACAAAAGAAGAGCAGCAAAATAACTCCAACGTCTAACAGTTAGTAACAGAAAAATGTTATACCGATTTCCATATATCACTTTATTTCTTCAACAACTCCCCCAAGACCAGGATTTTTAAATCATTGACAATGGTATTGGTTACAAATAAATCGCATTGACTTCATAAGTACTTATTGATTTTAAATCACAAAAATCGGTGCATCTAAGTCCATTGCTTCCTTAGGCAGTTTCGTATGGAGCAGTGTTGGCGACATTTCCCCTAAAAGCATCGATAACTTACACAAAGAAAATTAGACACACATTACAACTTACGCAGGTCCGTAATAACATATATAATGTTCCCTATAAGGATCGACAACATGGTTCGGTTCCCTGTAAGAGGCGAATCCGCAACCGATATACTCTGTATCAGCCCAAACAATCTAAAAATGAAAAAAAAGAAAGGCCGATTGAAAGGGTTTATTATTTGAAATTACCTGAGTATAGTGGCGTGAGTATGAGTTGTACTGGGGATAGGTAAAGGACGAATTTTCGTCGAACCAGGTTTGAATCATGGAATCCCAATCAGCAATCATGGCGCAGACGTTTATTTTTAAATTTTCTCCGACGTCGAACCTATCTATAAATAAAATAGTCAACTGGGATCTAACAGTGCTGATATTAGGGATGGTTTTAATGCTCACCATCAGTCATATCTGAAGCATATTATAATGCGAGAAGTAAACAAAGCGACACATGTTTACTCGCTCCGAGTGAAGCGGTTACTTCAAAAGAATTACTACGACGCGTAAAAGACAGCTGCATGAATTCTGCCGGATTGTTGTTTACGAAAAGTAATTTGTGACTTTCTGAACATTTCCTGCGTAGGCGTTGTTAAAGGAACAATCGTACCTTCTAGAAGGTACGAGACGATTCTCGATCATGGTTGGGGTGTATATATAAGGAGGCTTGTGATCGAGGGAGTTAGTTAGAAGTAGAGAAGCAGACGTGAAGGCGACATACGATCCGAAAGCGGAGCAGTACAAATAAATTAAGTAGTCTAGTCTAGTGAACAAGTAGTTAATTGTGTTAAATAAATTAGTGTACGATCAATGTAAATAAATTAGAAAATAAACATTACAATATGAACAGTCGTTGGCGGTATTCTGCGCTTTACTCGCCAAAGTTTCATCCCAAACCTACAATCAAAAATTTTACTTGAACCTTTTCCCCAAAAGCTTATTATACAATTACAGCAATACTGTCTAACTGTAACTTCATACTTACCAATGTTTTGAGGTTTACTCCCTTTGGCTGACCTTCGACTTCACCATTGGTGATTTTTTGTCTCAATTCATTGTGTTTACTGACAATGATTTGTCGATCGGAATCAGTCACTCCAGTTTCTTAAATAAACCTTAGCTCAATTTCGTTCAATGATGGGTTTAAATATCGTCTTACCATACAAATCGCAAGCGTCGTAAGCTGCAATTAGCGTTGCGAACGTTACCAGGAGCAATTTGAACATTGTGAATTTGCTAACTAAGCTTTGATGTTGATGATTAACTTGCTAACGTTCATATAATAGACACAAGTGAGATAAGAGATAATTGTTATCATCAAATGGTACGAATGTTTAATATATTTGATTACGGTACATCTCATAGAGTTTTTCCTAAATTTGTATTTGGTAGTATTGTAGTCATTTGAGTTATACAATGTACCTATTGTAGTTGGTTGAAGGAAGTTTTGAATCATGAATTCTTAATTGTACGATTGTACAATTGTACAATTGTGTATTTGTACAGCTGCAGCAGCAATGGCTCACTTCTTCTATAATTACCGCCAGGATTTATAGGCAGAAATAACGAAAGTTATATAGTAGGCGCTGCATCTGCCAAAATGGGCTAAATATTTAAAAAATGTATAAATATACGCTATGAAGACAAAAAATACATCTCGGTTTCTCATTGGTACATTTATTATTACAGATAATTAGAGTTAGTTTAATTTTCAGAATTTTATACGTCTAGATACATCTACATATAAACCAACACTAAATTTTAAAATTTCAAAGTTTGAAGTATATATCTAGATAAGTAACCGAAATCAAAAAATCGATCTAATCTCTCTTATATACAATTTCTTGTATTTTGTACAAGATAAGTGCCATCGTATGAAGTATATATGACTCTTATCGTTTGATTCATCACATTAAATTTAGAACTGAAAGGAATAGGGGAAACTTTCGTAGAAAGGTATTAGTGTCAAAACATATATATTACGGATAAAAATAATAATTGCAGTAAACAGTTTAACAGTTTAGCACAAATCTTCACATCCAGAGTCTCCCGTTTCGTACGGATTTCTGCCAACTACATTCCCACTAAAAATGATAATATTACATAGTTTACGCTTTTGCCTTTATAAAACCAATACTCATAAAACTGATCTTAGGTACTTACGTTGGTCCATAATTGCAGACGTAGTATTTGTTGTACCATCCGTCTTCGGTTTCCTGGTAATTACTATACCCACAGCCGACGTATTGCGTGGTTGCCCAAACAACCTATTCACATCAAATACAATTTTATTAAAGGCTTGTTTACAAGGTTATTAATAATACAATTATTGTATATTAAATACTTACTTGAGTATAGTGATTGTACACCATATTGGAATAGATGTATCTCTTGTATTCATTAAACCAGGCAAGTACAGCGGACTCCCAATCAGGATGCGACCCATGATCAGCTGTACTAGACCACGCGTATAAATTCTGTCCCACAGAAAATCGATCTGGAAACGTTTCAAATGTGAGAATTGCATTATCATTAATTCTAACGAGAAAAGTAAGAGAGTAAAATAACGAACTCAATTTAAAATTTACCGTCGTGTACTGGTTGATGCGCGAATATACAACTGTTTGAGATGTTCTGCGCAGCGGCCGCTAAGGCGTCATCCCAGTACTGAAAAACACACCGTCAATTACATATTTAAAAAATGTATTGGTTCTCTTACTAATCTCTTGAGGTTAATTCCCCTGGGTTGTCCATCAACTTGTGCATTCGCTATAAGTTTCCTTAGCTCGTTGTGTTTGTCCACAGCTGCAGCAGCTTCGGCTTCGCTCGCTCCACTAGTTCCTAGAAAAAAAAGTGATATTTACATGGAAGTACCTATAAGCACTAATGAAGCTTACTATAGAACTGGCAAGCGTTGCTTGTAGCAACCATAACACAGACTAACAACAGAACCTTCATAGTTACAGTTTATATCTACTCGTTACTCTTTCTAGTTAGGAACTAAGTACATTTCACCCCATATTTATATATTTCAAAGACGTCATTTAAATACCAATAGATTGTTCTTATCGTGAAAAAAACCCGACACAATTATTTTAAGTACACTTTACCATACGAAGTAATGAAATAAATAAGAAAAATATTGCAAAAGAGTTGTTTTTGTGTGCCTTAGTTTTAAAAATCGACCAATGTGGTTGCGCTTGTTTCAAGTGAAGAAATAAATGAAAGCTAAAACGTAGTGATTTCACGAAATTTCCTTTGTTTGTTGATTCACGGAACTGATTGTTATATTTGTCTATATTAAAACGGAGGTAATAAGTACAACACTAATTTGTTCAGTTAAGCGCTACACATACAACAAAAAGATTATAATTACTATTTATGTATTAAGTAAGTAGAGGAAATTATTAACGCGATGTTAAGATTACATATTTCTGGTGATTTGTTGATACAGGAAAATTTGGAATTGCCGTGAATAAAGTTATCTTATTTCGCATTGCTTATTGAGAACAGTATAATGTGCGTCTTTTAGTATGGTGTTAGTAAGGTACATCTAAGTGTCCACCAATTATAAAATTAATTTAGACACAACTGAAAAATAGTTTTATAACACTCAGCATAGTTCTTATAAGCCAATGAAATTCAAAAAAATTTCTAAAAACTGGGAATATTGTTAAATTGGTGTATAAATGTGCGAAAATCATGGAAAACAGATATTTTTTATGTGAAAACATGGTTCGTTGCTTTGAGCTCAGCGCGTTGATTAGTAAATACGTAGACTAGCCATATCCCTTCACCCTCTACATCCACACCTATAAGTGTTGTATAATCTATAACACATATTACCGACAACTAGAGGGATCTTCGTAACCGACATACAAACGATACTTAAAACTGCATGTACCATTACTTAAACAGAACATTTTCAATACTATTTAAACAAAATCCCGTCACAGCAATGCAATGGAGTAAATGAGGGTTGCTTTAGAGGTAAAATTATGAGGTTATTTTTGACGACGCCATTGCGATTTTGTAACTTTTCTATTATTTAGAGAGGATTTTTGTTATCTTCTCTACTACTTTATGCTTTTCACGCTTCCTTATGATACTTCGTACACAAGGTATTTTGTATACTATACAGGGTGTTTGTCAAGCCAATTTATTCAGAGAATTCATAAATATCTGATTTATGATTTTTCTATATGTGTGCACGCATACATATACACATACCTAATACCATATACCATACATACGCATACCTAATTTATGATAACGCGTTACCAGTCGCTTGAGATTAATTCCCTTAGGTTGTCCCGGCACTAAACATTTGCAATCGATTTCCTCAAATCGTTATAATAATTCAGGACATATTCACTGGCGGAGGCACTTATTCCCAATGCTATCAACATAGGATTTGTAATATTTTCAATTTTTGAAAATTTAGATTTACCATAATAGCGATGCATAAAATATTTACATTCCTAATGGAAGAAATAATGAAATTTTTCACAGCCACATAAATCTTCTTACATTTCGAATGGAAACACTGTGAGTATACTTACAGTAAATGGTGCAGGCACTACACACGGAGAAAAGTGTTAAAACTGTGACGAGTAATTTCAACATTTGGAAGTTTGAAGTATATATTTAGACAAGTAACCGAAAACAACAAATCGATCTAATCTCTCACATATACAAATTTTTGTATTTTGTACAAGATAAGTGCCACCGTAAGAAGTAAATACGAGTCTTATCGTTGGATTCATCACATTAAATTTAGAATTGAAAGTAATGGGGGAAAATTTCGTAGAAAGGTATTAGTGTCAAAAAATATATATTACGAATAAAAATAATAATTGCAGTAAACAGTTTAACATTTCAGCACAAATCTTCACATCCAGAATCTCCCGTCTCGTACGGATTGCTGCCAACTACATTCCCACTAAAAATGAAATTATTAGATAGTTTTCGCTTTTCTCTTCTTAAAACCAACAATCATATCACCGATCTTAGGTACTTACGCTGGTCCATAATTACAGACGTAGTACTTCTTGTACCATCCGCCTTCGTCCTCCTGGTAATAAGTATATCCACAGCCGACGTATTGCGTGGTTGCCCAAACAATCTAGACAGGTCATATTCAAAATTAAAGGGTTATTTACGAGGTTATTACCAATACAATTATTAATTAAATACTTACTTGCGTATAGTGATTGTACTCCGTATTAGAATATGTGTAACTCTCGTATTCGTTAAACCAGACAAGTACAGCGGACCCCCAATCAGGATCAGACCCTTGATCAGCTAAACCAGCCGACAAGTATATATTCTGTCCCACAGAAAATCGATCTGGAAACGTTTCAGATGTAAGAATCGCATTATCATTAATCGTAACGAGAGTAAAGTAACGAACTCAATTTAAAATCTACCGTCATGTACTGGCTGATTCGCGAATATACAACTGTTTGAGATGTTCTGCGCAGCGTCCGCTAAGGCGTCATCCCAGTACTGAAAAACACATTGTCAATTACATATTTAAAAAATGAATTGGTTTTCTTACTAATCTCTTGAGGTTAATCCCCCTGGGTTGTCCATCAACTTGTGCATTCGCTATAAGCTTTCTTAGCTCGTTGTGTTTGTCCACAGCTATAGCAGCTTCGGCTTCGCTAGCTTCAGTAGTTCCTAGAAAAAAGTGATATGTTCATGGAAGTACCTAAATGCACTAATGAAGATTACTGTAGAACTGGCAAGCGTTGCTTGCAGCAACGATAACACAGACTAACGACAGAACCTTCATAGTTACAGTTTATATCTACTCGCTACTCTTTCTAGTTAGGAACTAAGTACATTTCACCCCATATTTATATATCTCAAAGACGTAATTTAAATACCGAGATATGGTTAAGAGGTTATGTTCTTATCGTGAAAAAAACCCAACACAAGTACAGTTTACCATACGAAGTAATGATTGTACATCTGAAAAATATTGCAAAACAATTGTTTTTGTTTGCCTTAGTTGTGAAAATCGACCAATGGTGTTACGCTTCTTTCAAGTGAAGAAATAAATGAATGCTGAAACGTAGTGATTTCAGGAAACTTCCTTTGTTTGTTGATTCACGGAACTGGGTGTTTTATTTGTCTATAATAAAACGTAGGTATAAAGTAGGTACAACATTAATTTGTTTAGTTAAGCACTTCACATACAACAAAAATATTATAATTACTATTTATGTATTAAGTAGGTAGACGAACTTATTAACGCGATGTTAAGATTACATATTTCGGGTGATTATCGTTATGTATGTAATTAATTTTCACTGCAATGGCAACAGTCAACAATAGGAACTTCATAAATATATTAAATTAGGTACCAAACGTACAGTGCAAAATTGGATCAAACATGTAAAAAATGGAAAAAGTTGTATTTGCCTGTAGATCAGAGCTTAACTTTTTATTAAGCTTAGTGGAATACAAAAGTAACTTAATGTGATATGTGGCAAAATAAGAGCAGCGAAAGTACTCCAAAGTGTAACAGTTAGCAACAGTAAAATATACCAATTTTCATAAATCACTTTATTTCTTCAACAACTTCCTTAAGACAGAAATTTTAAATCAGTGACAATGGTATTGGTTCCAAATAAATCACATACAATTCATAAGTAATTGTTATTAATTTATAATCACGAAAATCGTCCTTTGCTTCTTTAGGCAGTTTCGTATGGAGCAGTGTTGGCGACATTTCCCCTGAAAGCATAGGTAACTTACACAAGGAAATTAGACACACATTACAACTTACGCAGGTCCGTAATAACACATATAATATGCCCTAAAAGCGTCGACAGTGTTATCTTCCCTGTAAGAGGAGAATCCGCAACCGATGTACTCGGTATCAGCCCAAACAATCTAAAAATAAGAAAAGAATAGTCGATTGAAAGTGTTTATTGTTTGAAATTACCTGAGTATAGTGACGTGAGTCCGAGTTGTATTCGGGATATGTAAAGAACGTATGTTCGTCGAACCAGGTTTGAATCATGGAATCCCAATCAGCAATCATAATAACCGTGGTGCTGGTGTTTATTTTTAAATTTTCGCCGACGTCGAACCTGTCTTTAAATAAAAGAGTCAGCTGGGATCTAACAGTGCTGATATTAGGGATTGCTTTAATGCTCACCATCAGATATATCTGAAGGATATGAACAGCCGTTGGCGGCACTCTGCGCATTACTTGCCAAAGTTTCATCCCAAACCTAAAATCCAAAATTTTACTTTAACCTGTTCCCCTAAAGCTTATTATACAATTACAGCAATACTGACTAACTGTAACTTCATACTTACCAATGTTTTAAGGTTTACTCCCTTTGGCTGACCGTCGACTTCTCCATTGGTGATTTTCTGTCTCAACTCATTATGTTTCCTGACAATGATTTGTCGATCGGAATCAGTCACTCCAACTCCTTAAATAAACCTTAGCTCAATTTTGTTCAATGTTGGGTTTAAATATCGTTTACCGTATAAGACGCAAGCGTCGTAAGCTGCAATTAGCGTTGCCAACGTAACCAGGAGCAATTTGAACATTGTGAATTTGCTAACTAAACTTTGATGTTGATGATTAACTTGCTAACGTTTATATAGTAGACACTTAGATGTAGTAAGTGTTGTGGTGGAAAAGTGAGATAATTATTATCATCAAGTGGTACGAATTATTAATATACTTAATTACATCTCATAGTGTTTTCCCTAAATTTATTTAGTTTGATTGATTTTAATCTAGTTGACTGATTTCATTTTAAACTGATAAGGATCTACCAATATAATCGTCAGCATGAACGTCAGGGAATATATTTTGGGGTGGAACGCCAAATTGTTGCAACTGAATACTATTTTCAACAAGGAACGTTCTTGGTAAAACCCCAAAAAATGAAACAACATGGTTGATGGTTCGTGGTTGATTTTAGCCTAATTCAAATTAAATTAAAAACCATAAATTGTTTTAATAAATTTACAAAACGATCACAAACAGGTTTATTGAAATTTGGACAGGACAACGTCTGTCGAGTCAGCTTTATGTATAACATATAGATAATGTTGATAAACTGATATAATTATTATAGCCAAGAGTGGAAGGAACGGTTATAATATATTTGATTATCACTAATACTATTTTTTGATCAGTTTGGGATGATTAATTCGTTTAAATATAAGTACGTGATACGTTATCAAAATTAATATTCTGGAATTATTTAAAAACAATTTATTGAGATAAGTTCATGGCTGGATTATTGTTATTGATTATTAGAAGATGATACTTCTATGAAAGTATTTAATTTTGTTTAATGCACGCTTAATATTCTATATTTATTATACAATTAACATAGATCTTCACAACCTGAATCTCCGGTCTCGTAGGGTGCTTCGTCAAGAGTCGCACTAAAATTAATAACATTATTAGGCCCTTAAGTTAGTACACTAACAATTGTTCTCACCCTGGTCCATAGGCACAAATATAGTTACAATTTCCGTTATAAAATCCTCCATCGGTATATAATACGAAGCTACACCCCACGTATTGTGTTTCAGCCCAAACAATCTAAAATTGAAGGTGTTAGTTTCTTTTACAATACAAAAACACCAGTGATGTGTTAATCTAACTATAGAAAACCACTCGTAGATCGTATTCCAATTTCATAATCTGTAAGGTAGTTTTGAAGATAGTTCATACCTGTCTGTAATTCATAGTATTGTTGTCGGCCACCGGATATGTGTAATCCTTATATTCATCAAACCATAATTTAATTGTCCTTTCCCACAATGCGTCTTGAGAACCTTGGTCAGCGGCAAGAACGTTGTAAAAATTTATACTGACGTTAAATCTGACTAAAAAATAATCTATTCAGTATGCTGAGAAGGTAACACCACATGCGATTAATTGCACACAATTGCAAAGACTATTGCAACTATTTGTTAACATGACAACGTAGGTAATGGTACGGTGCAAAGAGGGAAGCAAATTTGGCCGCCGTTGACGAATTGTGATAGGCAACAAATCAGTTATCCATAGGCGTATCGATACTAAAGTCACATTGAAATAATAAAAATCGATGTTAACACACTTATCGAAAGTCAATATGATGTCAGATTTGTCTTCTAACATTAACAGATGTGTTATTGTCTTCGCAATATATTATTTTGTAAATAGACGGGTCTAGATATTCTAATCGTCAGTGGGTAGCACTTTTTAGACCTTCACATAACTTGTGTATCCATAATAATTCTCAATTGCAGTACAACTTACGGTCACATATTGATCCAGGCTCGGTGTTGCATTGCGAAGCAATTCCTTCAGCTGCTTTTTCCAGTTGGGAATCCCATTCCTGAAAATATGCCACTTCCATAATAAAGTACCTAATTTACGAAAACGTGTTACCAGTCGCTTGAGATTAATTCCCCTAGGTTGTCCCGGCACTGAACCGTTTGCAATAGATTTCCTCAAGTCGTTGTGATAATTCAGGACATATTCACTGGCGGCGGCACTTATTCCCAATGCTATCAACATAGGATTTGTAATATTTTCAATTTTTGAAAATTTTTATTTACCATAATAGCGATGCATAAAATATTTACATTCCTAATGGAAGAAACAATGAAATTTTCTACAGCCACATAAATCTTCTTCCATTTCGAATGGAAACACTGTGAGTATACTTACAGTAAATGGTGCAGGCACTACACACGGAGAAAAGTGTTAAAACTGTGACGAGTAATTTCAACATTTGGAAGTTTGAAGTATATATTTAGACAAGTAACCGAAAACAACAAATCGATCTAATCTCTCACATATACAAATTTTTGTAGTTTGTACAAGATAAGTGCCATCGTATGAAGTAGATACGATTCTTATCGTTGGATTCATCACATTAAATTTAGAATTGAAAGGAATGGGGGAAAATTTCGTAGAAAGGTATTAGTGTCAAAAAATATATATTACGGATAAAAATAATAATTGCAGTAAACAGTTTAACAGTTTAGCACAAATCTTCACATCCAGAGTCTCCCGTCTCGTACGGATTGCTGCCAACTATATTCCCACTAAAAAAGAAATTACTACATAGTTTTCGCTTTTCTCTTTTTAAAACCAACAATCATATCACCGATCTTAGGTACTTACGCTGGTCCATAGTTACAGACGTAGTACTTGTTGTACCATCCGCCTTCGTCGTCCTGGTAATAAGTATACCCACAGCCGACGTAATACGTGGTTGCCCAAACAACCTATACACATCAAATACAATTAAACGATTCCTTACGAGGTTATTACTAATACAATTGTTTACAATACTTACTTGAGTATAGTGATTGTAGTCCGTATTGGAGAAGGTGTAACTCTCGTATTCATTAAACCATGCCAATACAGCGGACTCCCAATCAGGATCAGACCCTTGATCAGCTGAACTAGACCACGAGTATAAATTCTGTCCCACAGAAAATCGATCTGGAAACGTTTCAAATGTGAGAATTGCATTATCATTAATCGTAACGAGAGTAAGAGAGTAAAGTAACGAACTCAATTTAAAATTTACCGTCATGTACTGGCTGATGCGCGAATATACAACTGTTTGAGATGTTCTGCGCAGCGCTCGCTAAGTAGTCATCCCAATACTGAAAACCACAACGTCAATTACATATTTAAGAAATGTATTGGTCCTCTTACTAATCTCTTGAGGTTAGTCCCCCTGGGTTGTCCATCAACTTGTGCATTCGCTATAAGTTTCCTTAGCTCGTTGTGTTTGTTCACAGCTACAGCAGCTTCGGCTTCGCTCGCTCCAGTAGTTCCTAGAAAAAGGTGATAGTTTCATGGAAGTACCCAAATGCACTAATGAAGCTTACTGTAGAACTGGCAAGCGTTGCTTGCAGCAACTATAACACAGACTAACAACAGAACCTTCATAGTTACAGTTTATATCTACTCGTTACTCTTTCTTTTAGGAACTAAGTACATTTCACCCCATATTTATATATTTCAAAGACCTAATTTAAATACCGAGATACGGTTAAGAGATTATGTTCTTATCGTGAAAAAAAAACCCAACACACTTTAAGTACAGTTTACCATACGAAGTAATGATAGTACATCTGGAAAATATTGCAAAACAATTGTTTTTGTTTGCCTTAATTGTAAAAATCGACCAATGGGGTTACGCTTCTTTCAAGTGAAGAAATAAATGAATGCTGAAACGTAGTGATTTCAGGAAACTTCCTTTGTTTGTTGATTCTCGGAACTGAGTGTTTTATTTGTCTATAATAAAACGTAGGTATAAAGTACGACAATAATTTGTTTAGTTAAGCACTTCACATACAACAAAAGGATTATAATTACTATTTATGTATTAAGTGGGTAGAGGAAATTATTAACGTGATGTTAAGATTACATATTTCGGGTGATTTGTGGGTATAGGAAAATTTGGAATTGCCGTGAATAAAGTTATCTTATTTAGCATTGCTTGTTGAGAAATGTATGATGTGCGTCTTTTAGTAAGGTTTTATTAAGGTACATCTAAGTGTTCACTAATTATAAAATTAATTTAGACACAACTGAAAAGTAGTTTGATAGCACTCAGCACAGTTCTTATAGGAAAATGAAATTCAAAAAAAATTTCCAATAACTGGGGATATTGTTAAAGCGTTGTATAAATGTGCAAAAATCCTGGAAAACAGGCATTATTTATGTGAAAACATGTAATAGCGCGTTTAGTAGTAAATTTGTAGACTGGCCCCTTCCCCACCCCCTCTACGTCTACACCTATAAGTGATGTATAATCTATAACACATATTATCGGTAATTAGAGGGATCTTCCTAACCGACACACAAACTATACTTAAAATTGCATTTCTCATTACTTATACCGAACATTTTCAATACTATTTAAACCAAATCCCGTCAAAGACATCAATGCAATGGAGTAAATGAGGGTTGCTTTAGAGGTAAATTTGTGAGGTTATGTTTGACGATGCCGTTGACATTTTGTAACTTTCTGTTATTTTTAGAGGATTTTTATCATCTCCTCTACTACTTTATACCTTTCACGCTTCATTATGACACTTCATACACAAGGTAATTTGTATGTTTGTCAAGCCAATTTATTCAGAGATTTCATAAATATCCGATTTATGATTTGTGTATATGTGTGCACGCATATATACAGAAAGTGATGTGTTTGGACAGTACGACTGCGCAGTTTACTGGATGATGCTGTTTATGGCACGTCGCTCTCTTAACAACTAAGTAACCGTGATTCTTAAACGAAAATTGGTTTGATATCTTGTCTCTAAAATTTGTTACTCAGTCTTATTTCTCTTATCGTAAACGACTCGATCTGAAAGCATCTAATGGCGCACCTATCAATTTAATAAACATGCACTAACACACTTAGAAGCCAACATATTTTTATTAATAAATTCTCTTAATAACTATCTAAAATATTATTTACATTAATATTATTTCAAACAGTATAAAAATTTGTTGTGTCTCCGTCAATTTCAATTCAATTTCAAAGCCTTTTGTTAATTTCAGTGATTTATATAAAAAAATATTTTTTAATACATGTTTTTGATTACCGAACTGCGGTCATTTCAACCATGGCATTTGCCCTATGTCCAAATAGCTCTAATCCTTATGAAAATAAAATAGCTACTTATGACTACATAATTATGTCAATCGCTTAGTAGTTTGTTTCTATCTATGGTAAAAAATATCTTTTTTATATAAAACAACGTACATAATTACATTTCCATTCTACCTTATTAAATTGGTATGAGTGTTTGGTTGAATGCGAAATAAATACATTAATTACATTTTGCAGTTTTTTCCATGGAGCCCCTTACTTGTTTCCTCATTCAAGACCTGACCGATAGCCACCTGCTAAGATACTTGTATTATTAAGGGAGAAAACACCCTTGACCCCATTACTATTAATACCTAATAATCGATCAATAATTAATGAAAACCATTTATCTAACGTCTGGGTAAACTTAATTGTTGAAATAACTGGCTACAACTCGAATTATGACGAAATTAATAAAATTCACTACCTACTCGAATACTTTATTTCTAATCGAGTTATGACGTTTGATACTTGAACTATACTTGTGTTGTTAATCTAGGTGATGAGTGATAATCAACTACGACGGTTAATAAGAGAGTAATAAGACTTCAAGATTTAAAGCTTGTGTTAGTAAAGAAAATATAAATGTGTAAATAACAGTGATTTAAATAGCAGTAGTAGAGAAATGAATTACTATCTACAGTTAATTGTACAGTAATGATACAGGTAGTTAAATAACTCACGTCAATGTTAATTTCTACCGCCTATTAGTATTTTTCCACTTTGATTAGTTGTTTTGGTAGTTGATATGAATATATGTGTAATTAGGTTTAGTATTCAAACGTCTGGATTCGTCTGATTCGTCTTCCGTTTAGTTATAACGTGAGAGAGTAACATTTTTAGAGTACTGTAACGTGTTTACTACTAATAGTCAAATTTCACTTACATCACAATTCGTAATGAAGTATGACCAAATGTACCAGAACTAATATGGAATTTTCCAGTAGCATTACTTAGTTTAACCGAGTTTAAAGTTACCTTAATTGACTTAATTAAATTTGTAATGACTTTAAAAGTTCGAATTGAGCTCTCTATTGTTTACAAATACATCATGTAAAATATTTAAATTGTCATAAATGTTCAATTTTAGAAAGTGCATACGCCCAGCTTGTCTTCCAAATATCCTCACTAAGAACATTATTTTCCGAGACAAAGTGTATTATATTCGTTATTTACAAAACGTCAAGTTTGTTCCAATTTCTTAACACTCTTTTCAATTTTCAGATATAGGCAAATGGCGAAAGAAAGATCATTGGTTCTGCGCGACAGACGACACACACCCTTAGACGAGGCGGTTTATTGGATCGAATACGTGATCAGACATAAGGGCGCCAAACATCTGAGAGTCGCTTACGCTGATATGCCTTGGTATCAATACTTCCTCTTGGACGTGATATTTTCCATAATTGCGGTCCTAGTTGTTATTAAGAAGCTGATCATGTTCCTCGTTAGGAAATGTAGGAAAGACAAAACTAAACTGAAGAAGGCTTAAAAGACTGAAGTTGCTAAGACGTATTATTAATTTCCCAGTTGTCTCTATTGGGTGTTGTAAATGTATATTTGTAATAGGAATTTTTTATACTTATACCCCGCGAAACTGACTGTACAAATATATAATTTATTCCTATCAGCTCGTACTAATTTTTGATAAGTCACACTTTTAAAATTCATAACTTGTATTAATAGCTTTAAATAATTTAACGACGATTACATTAAATGACGTTTTCTAGTTTTGGTATCCGAATTGAAAAATCGGAGTTTTCAAGTTTTGTTATTTTTATACTGTTTAATAAAACCTGATTACAAAATAATACTTTCAAGTTTCTTTTATGGTCATCGATTTTACTTACCTAAGAAAAATTCAAGTAAATTTACTATACCGAAATCCCGAAATACTCATCTCTAAGAGAAGTTAATGAATCCGCAAAATCATATCCAAAATTTTTCTAATCGCCGCTTCAGCGAAACCTTAAAATTGTAATTTTAATTATTTTTAATTTAAAGTTCAAATAACTTAATTTCATTCGTCAATAACTCTACAACTACTTTAGCTAGGAAAGTAATACTTTATATACTTAAAGGTAGATTTGAGCATAAATTCTGGAGAGATTTCAACGAAATCTGAGTATTGCTTAACATTTTTTTAAAGTTAGAAGTTTTTCTAATCACGAGTTTCCGTGTAGCTCAAGCGTATTTTTGCCTAATGTTGATAAAGTAGAGTATTCTAGTAGATTAATAAACATTTATGGAAAGTTACAATTAAATTTGAATTTCAGTTAAAGTTATATGAATATTTGAATCTCTCAAAATGGAGAGTCCGTTTAGTTTATAGTGTAAGTTGCTAGTGCAGTTTATAATTTGCCAATACTTTGATAACTATTTTAATAATTCAAGTAGAGTTACGAAAGTCTAAGGTATAGAATCTAGTTAAATATTTTTCAGCTAAATCAGTTTCTGTATTTTTTTAAACTCTCAGTAACACGAATTCTAACAGAACTCAATGTCGTTTGTTAATAAGTTAGGAACTGTTTCAATAAAAAAAATTATAATGCAGATTTCAGTGAAGAATTGTGGTTAGTTTCAGCTAAATATGTGTTTCAGTTAATGTTCTATGAATGTTTGAAATTTCCATCATTTTTAAATCCCAGTGTAGCTTATATTTATTCGCTAACCATTGATAAAGTATCTTATCCAACACATGACAGTTATGCTGGCATTATTCATGTCATTTCAGACAAGTAAACTATCAAATAATACACTAGTGTGTTATAATTTATAATCCATCTCATTAGTGAGTTATGGATTATCAGTCATGTTCAAATTTAAAGTACATATATTTAAGAGTTGCCCGTGGCAACCAAACAAACAAACTACTTTAACAAAAATATAAAGAAGTCACTGTCAAGTGTCATTCTGATATTTATAGGGTACTGAGACGAAAGTAGCTTCGAATTGATCACAAAGCTTATTAATTCTTATCTCATAAAAAAATGATTTCTTCCACTTGTTGGATAAAACATTGTATGCCACTGGCATGTTATATTTCCTACGTAGCTTGAGAATTTATACCACTCGGCCTGACGGCCTCGTGGTATAAATCTTCTCGCGTGACTTATTTTCAACATAACACACTAGTACCATAAATAACTATTAATTAGCCAAATAAAACCTTGAAAGTTATAAAGTAGACCATATAGAACGGTTTTGCAGTTTCGTTTAAATCAGAGTTTCGGTAATTTTTTTATAACTATTTGTAACACGAATTCTATTACAAAATGTTATTATTCGCGAATACTCGATAACCAGTCCCGATATTTAAATACTCCGGGAATTCACAAAGAAAACTGCAGTTAGTATTCGTCGAAAGTTCCATCAACATATGAATTTCAGTTGCTGCTTTATGAATGTTTTAATCTCTCAGAATCGCGAGCAGTTAGCTCGGATGTGTTCGTCAATAAAATTGAAGAACAATTTTAACTAGTCAATCTGTACAATTCGTACAGAAACTGGTTTTCATATTATCGAACTATTTTTATAATTAACGGACTTCGGACGCTAACATCAAGGTTAGATATATTAGAATAATTAACTCTATTTTTTTTAAATCCACATTATCAAAATGTAAATGAGAGATGATAAAATGGTGAGAAATAGAATAAAATATTATTAAAGAAATCAGTACCTCAATAAATATAAAAACACCACCTTTATAATCCACCTGCAGAACAGTATTATTTAAAAAAAATTATTATATTTAAAACCTGCCATCCCCACCACTCCCACTCTCGCGTAGCCCGAGAGTACCTATCACTTTATATAGCTTTTTTAACAAAAAAACGTGTTTCTTTTCTTTTAATAAACATTTAAAAAAATATAAATATTTAACCATCGAATACGGCAAAATTAATTTCGTTAATTTTTGGAAAAAATTCCTATCTCTGCTTTTATTGGTCCAAAAAAGTAGTTTTTTTTTAATGATCAATTTTCAATCCAGCTATCCGGATCTGTAAGTCAGAAATTTGTATAAGTTACCAAAATGGCTCCAGGTCTATTAATTTATAAAAAAAATCACCCCCTTTTTTAAAGCGATAAAGAAGGGGTTGAAAATTATTTTTTTAATATTTTCTTAACAGGATATAAAAATATGGGTCTTCATGAAGAAAATAAACTCTTTTGCGTTTTGGAATAAACAAAGAGCAATATCTCAGCAACAAATTAATCAATTGACTTTTAGAAAAGTCGTTTAGATTTAGAATTACAACAGCTAGCTTATAAAGCAATAAAAATATAAATCGTATTATTTTTGCAATAAGTAATCAATATGCAACTAATGACCATTTTTAGTGGCTTTTTGGAATTTTTGCAATAAACAATTAACAAAATTAATCATATAATCAAGTTATAGGTTTATAAATTCTCTACAACTTATATTTGAAACTTTTTTCCCCAATAGGCATCCTGTGCCATGTATAATCCAAAAACTTGTTTTTACTAACTTTGGACCCCTCCCATTTGTTAATGTGCATTTTTTGCATGTTTAAAAGTATATAGGCATGATCAACTAATCAGAGCCTACAACTTTTCACCACTCCCATACGGTTATGAATTAATGTCGTGAAAAATCTACACAGACTGGACTATATGTATGGTACGTAGAGTATGGTAGAGAACGTGGTGTTGTATTTCTCTCAGTTTTATTTACACATCAGTCACATCACTATGCCCTTGGTAATAACTGCGCAGCTGTGGGCGCTGATTTAAAAATAATTATATGATTGCTTTACAAATGAATACCCATGAACTTAAAAGAGTAACACCCAACGGACGTCGAAAAATCTATTTATAATGGTATGAACTCTAGCAACATTCGTCGGGAAAAGCGAAAACCAAGATTAGAAACATTGTAGTTCAGGGTCACGCATGTACTACTTGTTACGGGGTCCAAGTGTAAGTCAGTAACCGGGTATATCTCACAATAGTATCCTTATCACTGTCATAATATATAACCAGAAGGAAACTACGAATTTATATTCAGCGTCATGTCCAAGGATATCTCGAACTTAACATTACTCGTCCCAGTATTCTTCAGTTTCTTAACACTGTGCGGTTCATATCGTATACTGAGTGTCTTCCCCGAGCCGTCACGTAGCCATAACGCACTCGGCAGTAGTTTGACGAAAGGTTTGGCGGAGGCTGGACATGATGTGACGTTTGTGACAGCATACTCCAATGAAAAACTATTCAAAGGCAATGGAAGTAAGGGAAGTTTGAGAGAAATTTATATCGATGGATTGGTCGCACTTTTTGATGGTAAGTTTTATTATATTGTTTTGCTCTTGATATGTATACAAGTGTATAATTAAAATGTTTGACTTTTAAACTAGCTACATGTCAGTATTTCGTGCACTTTTCGTTTTTCGTGATTTTTCTAATCTGAGTTGTTAGCCTTCTTAGACGTTCACGGTCCCTTGAACTCAAAAAACAAGTTTTTAAAAATTCCTTCATTTGTTCTAAATTTTGACTATTTACTACATTATCCAATATGTATAGTAAAGGTTAATAAAATTATTGGAATAATCACAAGTTAAGAGCTATTTTGTTTTTGGGTTTTTCAAAATTCTCTCAAAAGCAGCCTCAAAAATTATTTTCAAATTTATATATAAAGATACATAATATTCATACATAAGATACATATTTATACATAAGATATAATATATATAATTATATATATATACAGTGGAACCTCTATAATACGGACACCCGGGGGAGCAAAAATTTTGTCCAGATTAGGGAGGTGTCCACATTAGGGAGTTAAACATGAATATTGTAACGTCGCGTACGAATCAGAAATTTCGATTGTCTTAGATCGTTATAACTGACCAGCACACTTCACGCGCCAACTTAATATTGCGTGAACAGTTGGGAAATGATAACACGTAATTGTAACTTCGGATTTACTAAACTATTTAAATGCAACAACTTAAAATACAACGGAATAGGTGAAGATAGATAATTATTCTCTCGCAGTTAGACGAAGAGTGTTTCTTAAAATTAAATTAAGTACTCAAAATTAGAGACGAGAAACGCGATCTCCGCTTATTGGCCGGTTGCATTGCAGCCCTCTTTGCTCGTCGCTTATTGGTTGAAAATCACCCCGGTAATGAGTAGAGGGCGTGCTAACCATTGCTGAAGATCCTCGCTTTCATCTCATATACAGATGGTAAACACATGTTTTAGAAATCGCGTACCCAACTTCCTCGGAATGTAATACCCTTTGTTACCCTTACGGATCATTGAGGACTTGACTTGTGTCTATAGCAAATAAATCTCGAAGAGGTATTGGGTACTCGAGGTGACAGCAATATGGACCTCTGTAAATCATCATCGGTTCAACAATAACTTAAAAATGTCACTTATCTGAGAAGGAACAAATATCGTTGAAAAAAAATCTGTAATTTTTAATTGTTTTTTGGACACAATGTGCTCTTCTAAATGAAGTTGAAAATTGTTAATCAAACTCAATCCTTCACCCTAATTTTTTTGTAAGAAAAAGTTTTTAACAACCCTGTATACCGAAGAGCATCAGAGTAATTCACTTTCTCATGACACTAAGTTTTCTGATCTGGCTGTTGAAAGTGGTCCATTATTGCTTCAATATTGCAATCATTATCTTCCATCGATAAAATACTGCCTATATGAACATAATCGTCAGAAGCAACTTGGGAATGAGAGGAAGTTAGGAGTTCTTTTAATGAAGCAAAGTCCTTATTTTCCTCGACTTCATTTTGAAATATGTTCTGCACATTGAACCCGGCTTTTCTAGAGCAATGTTGAATGGTGTTTGTTGTTACGTTTTCCCAAGATTTCGAGATCCATGTAATCGCTTGCAGAACATTCATGCTTTTTGATAAACTTTAGTTGATCCATTAACTTCCATTGAAGCTAACAAGTGTTTCAAAACATACTTGCGGTTTAAAATAAGGTAAAACCAAAATAAAGTGTCCACACTTGCCGCAAATAAAGTGTCCATGTCCAGATTAGAGAGGGTCCCAATTGTAAAGGCAATTTTACGTTAATTTCTTATGGCAAATTGATGGTTACATAGAAAAAGTGTCCATAAACCTAAGTGTCCATATTGCAGAGGTGTCCACAACAGAAAGTTTCACTATATATATATATATATATATATATATATTTGATCCTGATATTTGAATCCGAAAATATTCACTCAAACATGTAATAGTCATAACTGTTATCAAATAAATATTACTTAATTGTATTACCATGAGTGCAAATGTGCAAAGCTGACGTCAATTAACCCTTTGATTTCATTTTAAAACATTAAGTACCCAAAACAAATATTGTCTAAATCATTAAATTAGATATTTTCTCTATTCAGGAAATTGATTCAAAAGTACGAAATGACAATAAATTATTATGTAACGGTAAAATATAGAATGTATATGGAGACTAAAAATTTAGAGAAAGGAGGAAATATATAATGACAGAAGGTTGTCCAAACTCTCGAAGTTGGCCATGTTCTTAAGTATCCGAAGAAAACACTAAGTCTTCGCCAACGAATTTATTTAATAAGGACTAAGCGACCGGTTTCGACTGATTAACAGTCATCATCAGGCTTCATAACAAAAGATTTTAGGGCTCCGGGTGTGCGACATGTGGAGTGTCAAAGATTAAAACAACATGGACAAATACAGTTAAAATTAACACATATCGAAACACGAACTAAAATTGTATAACGGATTGACCCTACTTATGTTGACATCCTCATTGTGCAAAGGTTAAAAGACGACTCGTGGTCGTGGTCTGAGTGGTCTTTCAACCTTTGCACAATGAGGATGTCAACATAAGTAGGGTCAATCCGTTATACAATTTTAGTTCGTGTTTCGATATGTGTTAATTTTAACTGTATTTGTCCATGTTGTTTTAATCTTTGACACTCCACATGTCGCACACCCGGAGCCCTAAAATCTTTTGTTATGAAGCCTGATGATGACTGTTAATCAGTCGAAACCGGTCGCTTAGTCCTTATTAAATAAATTCGTTGGCGAAGACTTAGTGTTTTCTTCGGATACTGAGGAAATATATAATGTACGAGATTTCCTAATATTCATCTGACTTTCCCAGTTTTTTAAAAGGTAGATTATTGTGAAAGGAAATATTAAAGGACAAGTTTAAATGGGTTTATAGGCTATTAGGTTTATGGCTGAAGTATGCTAATTGAAGTAGTGATGAGAAAAACTCAATTGTTATTACATGAATGAGGAGCAAAGTATTATTACATTGCTACAGTCACCTGCAATATAACACAAAAACATGTCAATTCCTCAAAAATACAACTCCATGATACTATTTTAAATGTAATTTTCGTAATGGTAATGTAATGGTATATTTTAAATATTGGTAATTTTGTCTTTATCTTTGCAGAACGTTTTAGCAAGTTTGTAGACCAAAAAGATACCCACCGTAAAAGTATGTTGTCAAGCATAACAGAACTAAACGACATGACAACTACGATGTCGGAAGAAACGCTTAGACACCCCAAAGTTCAAAAACTTTTAAATTCTGAAGAAAAATTCGACGCCGTCATAATTTCAGAATTCAGGATGGACGCCTTGAAGGGATTTTCCGCACATTTTGATGCCCATCTGATGGGCTTCTGTAACCATGGAGGACTGACTTGGATCCACCAGTACATAGGCGCACCAGCGTTGCCATCGTACTTCCCAAATATTTTCATGGACTTTCCCGAAAAAATGAGCTTCTCACAAAGGGCTGCTAATACATTTGTTTCGTTGTTCATGAAACTCGCGGAAAATTTCGTTTTAATACCCTCGCAAAGCGAAATACATTCGAGATATTTTCCGAACAACCCAGATTTTCAGACAGTTGTGTGCAACGTGTCGTTGGGGTTGTATTATTCTCAAGTCGGCACAATGTTCTTTGCCATGCCGCGAGTACCCCTAATGATAGATGTGGGAGGAATGCACGTAAACCCAACCAAGACCCTTCCAGCTGATTTAAAAAAAAATATGGACGAAGCTGAAGACGGAGTCATCTACTTCAGCATGGGTTCCTCATTCAAATCCGAGAGTTTGCCACAAGGAGCTTTCGAAGCTCTGTTGAAAGTGTTTTCAAAGAGGAAGGAGAAGGTGTTGTTCAAATATGGCTACGATGACTTACCCAACAAACCGGAGAACGTTCTGCTGGGCAAATGGTTCCCTCAACAAGAGATACTAGGTTAGTGTAAATATAACAATTAGTTCATAAAAAAAACTAGGAATACGATTTCAAAATTAGGTTAGTATTAAAAAATTAAATTTCAATTACAATTTAATAATATTTTAGCCCATCCTAACTTGAAAGTCTTCATAAGCCACGGAGGTATGCTGAGTACAACCGAAGCCCTCCACCATGGTGTACCAATAGTAGCCTTACCGATATTTGGGGATCAAAAAATGAATGCAGAGATGGTTAGCCAAGGTGGATTTGGTATAAGACTCGACATAGATGAATTAACTGAGGAGACATTCGGCAAAGCATTAAACAATGTTATATCAATTCCAAGGTCAGTTATAAGTAATCATATTCACAGATAATTGGTTATAAACCGAATATTTATATTACATTATTTGTTTTTATATTACTATGTTTAACATTTTTTTCATTTGTAGTTATCGAGAAACTGCCCGTCGGAAATCCGCAATATTCAGAGACAGACGACATGAACCCATCGAGGATGCAGTTTATTGGATCGAATACGTCATCAGGCATAAGGGTGCCAAGCATTTAAGGGTCGCCTACGCCGATATGCCCTGGTATCAGTATTTCCTGCTTGATATTTTTGCTGTACTAATCGGAAGTATCTGGTTAATCCTCTTCTTGATCAAGAAAAGTATATGTTTCTTGGCGAGGAAGTTGAGGAAAAGCGATGAGAATCCTAAGACTGAAATGACCGGGAAAAAAGTGAAAAGGGCGTGAGAGAGGGTGATCAAGTTATGTGCATTTTTTGTTTAGTATTTGTTTTATTTATACTGACAATGTATCTGATGTGTTATTAAATTTTGTTATACTTTCATTTTGTTTTATTTGTTGTGGATCTATTACTACATACTGTATAAGTGTAAAACCTAAATATAATAATTGATTTCAAAAGTGTAAACGATAGACGTGTGGATATTTCAATATTGAGCCAATAAATACGTAGATGCTAAGACACCTAATTACAATGAATCTTTTATAACTGACGGTAAATTATATTAGCCAAGCAAATTGGACAATTTCGATTAACTTCAATAATTTTGTTATATCCAGTATCCAGCAAATTCATGTTTTATCAACGATGCTATACTAGGTATATTTATTCGGCCAGGAAGAGCAGAATTTTTATTACGAAGTTTATGATAATCGAAACTGCATAGGTATTATCAGACATTTCAGACGTTTCACTGAAAACTAATAAAAGTGAGTCATACTTATCATTTGTAAATTGGTCTAAAAAATTACCACATTTGAAAATATATACTATATGGAACGGGATAAACTGAAAAATTATTATTTGCAACTTCGTTGATAGCAGATTCGAGGATTCACGAAAGTAATATTCTTAAGTTACTAAATCATTTTAACAAATAATAATCAATTGGGTATTAGACATAAGGGCCAAAGCATTTAAGGGTGACATGCTGACATGCCCTTGCATCAATATGACCTGCTTGATGTTATAGCTATTTTAATAGGGAGTTTATAGATAATTCTATTCTTGATTAATAAAAGTTTATGCTTCTTAACGAGAAAATTCAGGAAAAACATTGAGATGCATAAGAATGGAAAGAACGGGAAGAATGAAAAATGATCTTTTCAGAGAGTAAGTAAGTCCTGCACACACTTGGATTAAAAATTAGTTGAATCGAGATCTATGTGATATCTTAACAATCTTATAATTTATTCAGTCTATCCTTGTGTTGTTTTAGAGCTTTTGCTTTTTCCGGTATAAGTCAAAACAAAAATAAAAAATGTTTGAAGAATAAATATGCTTGTGTTTATTGAATTTGAAGAATTTTTCATAATTTTTTATAGGAGTGCATTAAAATGCAGTAGGTATTTTGATGTAAAGATTTAATTAAGAGCTGTTTTAATCTAAAAAATATTGTTGTGTTGTAAAATGATTTCATGACATGACGATTCCATATTTAGGAATGGATAATTTCAACACATATTTTTTTTTTAAATGAGGGAAACCCACAAACAAATTATAAAATGGTAACTTATAATAATTGAAACCAAGGGCTAATAAAATTTATGCGATACGTAAAATGTAATTTTTAAAATTTAACAAGTTTATATAATGTAGTATTTCAAATTGTAAGGATTTTCCACCATTTTTCAATAAATTTCAAATGACTACATGTATTAGGTATTAGTATAATTATATATAATATCTATATATACTACTATAATATAGTAGTATAATTCACATACCATATATATCAGGTAAGGTATAAATGAGGTCAGAAAGAGAGAGAGATAAACCCCATACAGAAAAGGATCGTAATAATCAATTTGTAGCAACTCACTATAGATAATTCCTTTCCCTGTTGTGTAAATTGGTAAAATTAAAAATTAAATATTTACTATATATTATACTTGTGATTTCATAGAGTTCCTTCTAAAACTACTATAACTGCAAATGTATTTTGAGAAGACGAATCAATTCAGGAGATGTATTTATAATTAAAAAATGAATGTAGTTTCATCTCCTTTTATTAAAATTAATGGGCTTAAAAATTTAAAACTAATTTAAAATAATGTAGCGTGAAATAAAGATGTTACCTAAACACAGTCACTAACGTATTCTGCCTAATTACCCATTCTTTATACTGAAACGTGATCTATGAGGCCATTTTGTCTCATTGTCTCATCTTCCACATTGTTTCCTTTGAATATTTCTAACATAATATTCTATATAATTCTAATTAATATTCTATGTAATATTCTATATAACTCTATAATTCTATAATAATAAACATCACAATACAACGCCAAAAATATTCTCCATTTGCGAACAATGCTCTTATTTCTTTGCAAATTTCTGAGATTATGTTTCTTATACAAATTTAAAAACAAAACCACAGTGAAATTAGTGACAAAATTTGAATAGCTGCACAATTAAGTAAGTGCTAATTTAACACCCATTTAAAAGTATGTACTAGCACATTTAGAAGCCGAGATAATTTTTTTGATAAATTCGCTTAATATTTATTTATTACATAAAATAACTAATTCATATTACATTAATTTTATATTAAACAACATAAAAATTGGTTGAATCTCCTTCAATTGCGATTCAATTTTAATTATTTTTTTTTAAAATTTCAATAGTACAGAAATTTGTTATAAAAAATTATTTTTTAATACTTTTTTGCGAATTTCTCGAAAGGACTTAGGGTAAAAATCACAGAATCAATAAAATGTGATATAAACAGTAAAAAGGAATAAACAATAAATGTTATAAATAATAAGTGTTTTGTACAAGTTGATACATAATTAATTGAAGAGAGATCTAAATAGCAATTCTTCAATATTGACTAGATTTTTGTTTGAATATTGATACTATCACATAATTTTTAGGGAAAAACGAATTTATTTTTGCATTGTCGCTTACAGTACGGATTTAAAAATTTGTTGGTTAACCGAACTGTGGTATTTTCAACAATGGCATTTGTACTACATGCAAATAACACTATTCGTTGTGACAACAAAGTAGTTATTTATGACCTTTACTACCCACCTGCATGACAGCACTATTTCAAAAAATTTATTATATTCAAAAACTATCAGATTCGACTCGTTCTCAGAATTAGGAAGAAGGGATAAATATTGTTCAACACATTTTTACCAAAATGGTAGACTATAAACAAATTATTAATAAACGAAATCTAATGAAATTGGAAAAATAAATGCAATGTGTTTGAAGTAATATTTAACAACTATTAAAATCTTATATAATTTACGTAATTAATAGAATATTGCATGGTTATTTCTTAATAAGTTTCAAAAACTTTACGTCTATTTATACGCATGATTCTATTAAATGCTGTAAAAATAATTCTTGATGCATGTTCATCAAAATGTATATCAGTCTCTGTCTTGACAGTGACATGGCGAATTTCTGCTATTTCACCAAATTCTAATCATTTCTTACGTATTATCAAAACAACGTTACGTCTACTTGTTAATATGATTCATAAATACCATTGTGTACATATACATCCGTCTCTCAATGACAACGCATATAAATATATTTTTAACAGCGTTTTAGTGATAACATAGAAAAGGAAGGGTATGTATAAATGAAAAAAGGTAATGTCATAAGAAGGAAGATAGACCAAAAACGTGATGATTAATTTAAACCAAATCACTGTATTCAGCACGTTCCTCTGTTGCCTAATTTAACGAAATATTCATTCTTCTAAGAATTTCTTATAAAACCGATTAAATCACAATAATATTTTTTAGAGGACGAATTAATTACAGCAATAAAGAAATTGAAGATACATATGTAAAAAACTCGTCGTTTATCGTAAGTCAGAAGAATTAAAAGTAATGGTGTATAAAAATTAAGAATTGAAAATACGTTTCTGCTGCAAAATCATACGCAATTTATTGCAATTGTAAAAGTCTGGTTCTGTATGTTGTATTTAGAGTTAAGAACTCTTAGTTGTACTGTAATTAGTTATTTCGTTGGTAGTTATTAGTATTAGTTATTAGAAATCTGATGGACAATTGAATATTTAGTAGTAGGGGAACGTTTAGTGTTAGTATTCTTCTTTCAAAATAAGTTGGAGGACAAAAATCATCAAAGAGGCCGAGGGTACACCTGCATTATTTGCACCCTTTCTTTTTACGACTATAGTCACCAGACTCTAATAATGGACACATATGTGCCAATCTTGTTGCTAATGTGTTATTATTGCATTTCAAAAATAATTATATGGTTTCTTTACAAATAAATACTCATGAACTTAAAAGAGCAACACATAACAGACGTAGAAAAATGTATTTATGATAGTATGAAGTCTAGCAACATTCGTCCGGAAAAATGAAAACCAACATTGGAAACACTGTAATTGAGCTTCACGCATGTACCTGTTATCTGCAAGTTAGTAACCAGTCATATATCACAAGATTATCTTTATCGCTATTATAATATATACCCAGAAACACTACTAATTTTTAGTCAGCGCCATGTCAAACGGTATTTCGAACATAACAATACTCGTCCCAGTATTTTTCAGTTTTTTAACGCTATGCGGTTCATATCGTATACTGAGTGTCTTCCCCGAGCCGTCACGTAGCCATAACGCACTCGGCAGTAGTTTGACGAAAGGTTTGGCGGAGGCTGGGCATGACGTGACGTTTGTGACGGCATACTCCAATAAAAAACTATTCAAAGGCAATGGAAGTAAGGGAAGTTTGAGAGAAATTTATATCGATGGGATTGTCGCAGTTTTTGAAGGTAAGTTTTATTGTATTGTTTTGCTGTAGATATGTATACAAGTGTATACTTAAGTGAAAAATGTTTGACTTTTAAACTAGTTACATGTCAGTTTTTTGTTCACTTTTTGAATTTCGTGATTTTTCTAATTTGAGTTGTAAGCCTTTCTAAACGCTCAGGGTCCCTTGAATCTAAAATCAAGTTTTTAAAAAAAATCCTAGAGTTGTTCTAAACTTGGAATATTTATTGCATTATCCTATATGTATGTAAAGGTTAATTAAACTACTGGAAAAATCATAAGTTAAGATCTGTTTTTGTTTTTCGGCTTTTCAAAATTCTCTCAAAATATTAAAATTACATTAAGAATTTAAAATTTTAATTACTAATATTTATATAATTAATTATTTAATTAGTTAATTAAAAATATAAAAAATTAAATTATTTTTAAATTTTTGCAATTCTTGCAATTTTTGGCTAAATCTTTTCTGAAGGAAAGTTTACACTTATTGTTTTTGTTTGTATAATTTCGTTTCTAAATCCGTCCCGAGAAATTTTTTTAAACATTCGATATCTGTTCTACTGTCAAATAGTTGCAATAAAATATTATCTAACTCTCCAGTTCTTTTTAAACTTCTAAACTTCCAGGTTTGTTAACAATTAGATTAGTCTAAAAGTAAATATCACTGGACAACTTTAAATTGGTTTCACGCTGTTGCTAAAGTACGCTAATTGAACTTGTGATAAGAAGAGTTTAAATGTTATTATTTGAATGAGGAGCAAAGTATTATTGCATTGGTCTGTTCACCTGCCATGTTAGGTATAACATAAAAACATGTCAATTCCTCAAAAATACAATTCACTGATACTATTTTAAATGTAATATTTGTAATGATAAATTATAAATATTGGTGTTTTGTTAATGTATTTGTAGAACGTTTTAGCGAGTCTTCAGACCGAAAAGATACCCAACGTTCAGGCCTGTTTTCCACAATGACACATGTAAACCACATGACAACTATGATTTCCGAAGAAACGCTTAGACACCCCAAAGTTCAAAAACTTATAAATTCTGGTGAAAAATTCGACTCCGTCATAATATCAGAATTCATGTTGGACGCCTTAAAGGGATTTTCGGCACATTTCGATGCCCATCTGATGAGCTTCTGCAACCATGGAGGACTGACTTGGATCCACCAGTACATAGGCGCACCAGCGTTGCCATCGTACTTCCCAAATGTTTTCATGGGCTTTCCCGAGAAAATGAGCTTGGCACAAAGGGTTGCTAACACGCTTGCTTCGTGGTTCATGAAACTCGCGGAAATTTTCCTTATAATACCCTCGCAAAGCGAAATACATTCGAGATATTTTCCGAACAACCCAGATTTTCAGACTGTTGTGAGCAACGTGTCGTTGGGGTTGTATTATTCTCAAGTCGGCACATTGTTTTTTGCCATGCCTCGAGTACCCCTAATGATAGATGTGGGAGGAATGCACGTCAACCCAGCCAAGACCCTTCCAGCTGATTTAAAAAAAATTATGGACGAGTCTGAAGACGGAGTCATTTACTTCAGCATGGGTTCCTCAGTCAAATCCGAGAGTTTGCCACCAGGAGCTTTCGAAGCACTGTTGAAAGTGTTTTCAAAAAGGAAGGAGAAGGTATTGTTCAAATATGGCTACGATGACTTACCTAACAAACCGGAGAATGTTCTGCTGGGGAAATGGTTTCCTCAACAAGAGATACTAGGTTAGTGTAAATATAAAAATTTGTTCTTAAAAAAACTTAGAATATAATTTCATAATTAGGTTGATATAAAAAAAATCTTGTACTATTTAATACTATTTTAGCTCATCCTAACTTGAAAGTCTTCGTGAGCCACGGAGGTATGCTGAGTACAACTGAAGCTCTCCACCATGGTGTGCCAATAGTAGCCTTACCGGTATATGGGGATCAAAAAATGAATGCAGGGATGGTTAGCCAAGGTGGGTTTGGAATAAGACTCGATATAGATGAATTAACTGAGGAGACATTCGGCAAAGCTTTAAACGATGTTATATCAATTCCAAGGTCAGTTATAAATAATCATATTTACACAAAATTGGTTATAAACCGGATATGTAAACATACATTACATTAATTTTTTTTATATTATGTTTAACAGTTTTGTTATTTGTAGTTATCGGGATACCGCCCGTCGGAAATCCACAATATTTAGAGACAGGCGACATGAACCCATCGAGGATGCAGTTTATTGGATCGAATACGTCATCAGGCATAAGGGTGCAAAGCATTTAAGGGTCGCCTACGCCGATATGCCCTGGTATCAGTATTTCCTGCTTGATGTTTTTGCTGTACTTATCGGAAGTATCTGGTTAATCCTCTTCTTGATCAAGAAAAGTGTGTGTTTCTTGGTGAGGAAGTTCAGGAAAAGCAATGAGAATCCTAAGACTGAAAAGACCGGGGAAAAAGTGAAAAGGGCGTGAGGGAGGGTGATCAAGTTATGTGCATTTTTTGTTTAGTGTTTGTTTTATTTATACTGACAATATATGTGATGTGTTACTAAATTTTGTTATACTTTCATTTTGTTTTATTTGTTGTGGATCTATTACTATATCTTGTATAAGTGAAAAATCTATAGTATATATGTATCTATATAAGTATTAATTGCTTTCAAAAGAGTAAACGATAGTCGTGTGGATATTTCAATATTGAGCCAATAAATATATAGATTCTAAGACACTTAATTACTCGTAAGCTTTTATAAATGTTAGGGATAATTTTTGATTAACTTTAATAATTTTATTATATTCAGTATTCAGTAAATTCATGTTTTATCAACGATGCTAACCTATATTTATTCGGCCAGGAACAGCAGAATTTGTATTGCTAAGTTTATGATATGATCAATCAGGCATACGGGTGCAAAACATTTAAAGGTGGTATGCTGACATACCCTTGTTTCAATATGTCCTGCTTTATGTTATAGCTATTTTAATCGGAAGTATATGGCTAATCATGTTCTTGATCAGTAAAAACTTATGCTTCTTAACGAGTACATTGAGGAAAAATAGTGAGAGCTCTTATGAGAGGAAAGGCCGGGAGGAAAGTAAAATTATAGTGTCTGAGAATAAACAAATCCAGTACATATTTGGATTAGAAATTATATTAGATAAACCACGTATGCAATTAGGTAGGTAATAATCAATTTTTAGCAATTCGCTATAGATCATTTCTTTCCCTTTTGTGTAAATTGGTAAAATTTAAATGAAATATTAACTATACTTGTGTTTTTATAAGAAGTTCCTTATAAAACTACTACAATTACAAATATATTTGGAGAAGACGAATCAATTCTCGCGATTATTACAATCTGAGATTATAATAATAACAATGGGATTAAATCTGACAGTTAAAAGATCAAAATGAGTTTACAACAATGTAGCGTGAAATAAAGATGTTACCTAAACACAAAACACTAACGTAGTCTGCCTGACTACCCATTGCTTATGAGTCAACGCCATCTATGAGAGAAATTTTTCTTACCTCATCTCCCTGATAGTTTCCTTTATATATTTCTAACTTTTCTCATATGCCAACAGTACTTAATAATTGTATTAACGTTATTTTAAATTGATATGGTATTTATTAGCTTGACTTAAATCTGTATGTTGTTAACAAGCGTTTATGTACCATTTATAGTATACAACGCGAATGGTTAACGGTGTATATTTTACATGCCTGCGATTACAAGAATGTTTGTCAAAAATAAATGATTAAGGGGAAGGCGTTCTACTTTTTGGAGTAGTTAAAATTACTTGCCCATTTTATTTACATGAAATCCTAAACAATTGATAGGTATTAGGACAACAATTAGGAAATATTTCAGATATTTGTAATGTACCGAAATTCATAAGAAATGAATTTGTTTCAAAATCACCCGTAGTGTAGTTTTAACAAACAGGTGCACCAACAATCTAATGTAAGTAGATTTAAATTTAAAGCATATAAATTTATTAGGTTGATTAATAGTAATTTTTGTTTTTACTAATGCGTAATTAATCATGAAGAATTATTCCACTATGACTAATGCACTGTAGCTAGGAAAGCTAGTTATATGTGTTTTTATTTTAAGTAACTTTTCAATGTATATGTTATTCGCAATAGCCGAAATCGGCCACTGCCCGAAATTTTTACCCACAACGCGTTGTGGGTATAGTAGTTTACCCACGATGCGAATGGAAACCTTTTTTTCCGAACAGTGGGTAGAATGAATTACCCACAACGCGTTGTGGGTAAACTATGGTACCCATGACACGAAATAACGTTCCACGCGCCTTTGTTTTGCATTGTGGAGCATTTCGTTTGCACACGTCGTGTTCTGGCTATGGTTTACTAAGAACGCGTTTTAAATAAAACTGTGAATAAGAATAAAAATTAAAAATATTTATTTAAACGCATATAACATAAATTACATGTTACTATATCTTGAAAAGAACACAAAAAAAATTTAAAAAACAACACAAATAAAGCTAGAAATAGAGGAACGAGCCGAAAAAACAAACATGACTTATTTTTACAAGAAGAGCTGTTATGACATTTTAAATTACATTTTATATTAAATTTAATGCACCTGCATGCCTTCGTTTGACGTCTTTTCAGGCAATTACATTGTACAAATCCTTGCTTAGACCCAGAAGACAACTTGGCTTCTTCACGCACGTTTACAGAATGACCTGAAGAGATCTCAGATAATGATAAAAATACCGAAGGCCATAATTGAAACTAATTTCGGGTGTATAACCGTTTCAATTTTCCATTTTTACTGCCGAGAATATACACACCTTGATCAGTTTTTTCCATAATGATTGCTAATACATTTAGAAGAGCTAGACGTCCACGATCTACCTCTGGTATGTTTATCAAAACGTTGTCACCTATGTTAACAGATGGGAATTTGCAATGCGATTGGGTAAGCATTTTATCAGCTTGTATTTCAAGCTCCTTTTGGCAACCTAAATGGCAACGTAATTGCCTGAAAGGATGTCAAACGAAGACATGTTGGTGCATCAAATTAAATATAAAATGTAATTCAAAATGTCATAACAGCTCTTCTTGTAAAAATAAGTCATGTTTGTTTTTTAAGCTCGTTTCTCTATTTCTAGTTTTATTTGTGTTGTTTTTTAAATTTTCTTTGTGTTGTTTTTTTTTTAAATATAGTAACGTGTAATTTATGTTATATGCGTTTAAATAAATATTTCATTTTTATTCATATTCACAGTTTTATTTGAAACGCGTTCTTGGTAAACCACAATAGCCAGAACACGACGTGTGCAAACGAAATGCTCCACAATGCAAAATAAAGGCCCGTGGAACGTTATTTCGTGTCATGGGTATCATAGTTTACCCACAACGCGTTGTGGGTAATTCATTCTACCCACTGTTCGGAAAAAACGTTTCCATTCGCATCGTGGGTAAACTACTATACCCACAACGCGTTGTGGGTAAAAATTTCGGGCAGTGGCCGATTTCGGCTATTGCGAATAACATATACAAATGTCAATTTGAATAACTTTAAATAATAATAAAATATCTCTCTTGTTTAAGAAAATGTATATCAGAAATACGATTTTGATCGCTACCTACATTTGCTGGATTTTGATGACCGACTCTAATGGGTATCGCATTCTGGGTATTTTTTTATTCCCTGTGCATAGTCACTATTTCTTGGGAAGTTCCCTGTTAAAGGGTTTAGCTGAAGTTGGTCATGATATTACAATGATAAGCCCATTCGCGCAGAAATCACTTCCAGAAAATGGCACGTGGAAGGAAATTGTACTGAAGGATATCAGAACTACATACGAGCGTACTATAAAATGTATTTGAAATCTTACAGACACCTAATCGAGTAGTTTCAGATAGCAATAACTTAATGAGGAACAGTAAATTGAGTACAACACAGCAATGGAAGCATTATGTACAGTTCTACAAATATAGTACAGAAACCACCCTAAACAGTCCAGAAGTTCAAAATTTAATTCATTCCGGAGACAAATTTGACGTGGTGATTGTTTCAGAAATGACTATGGATTCAATGAAGGCCGTCGCTGCTCATTTCGATGCTCATCTAATAACATTTGCTAATTCTGGTGGTTATAATTTTTATTACGGTGATTTAAATGTACCTTCTCTACCTTCACATAACCCAGAATTGTTTTTAAACAAAGTGAGAATGAATTATTTCGACCGCATAAGGAACAGTTGGTTGTGGGTTGCGAGAACTTCACTTATGTCATATTATTTATTTCCTCACCAATCAGATCTAGTTAAAAAATATTTCCCAAACGTTCCTGATCTGAAAGATATTGTACGCAACACATCGTTGGTATTGGTAAATTCTCATCCCAGTACAAATTATCAGCAACCTAAAATTTCTATGATGATAGATATAGGAGGATTTCATTTAAAACCAGCGAAAAAACTCCCAGAAAATTTACAAACTATTCTAGATAATGCCAAAAACGGAGTCATTTACTTTAGCATGGGTTCGAATATGAAGCCGGAACATTTACCCAAAAAAGTTATAGAAGCATTTTTAAACGTCTTTGGGGAGAGGAAAGAGATAGTTCTGTGGAAATGCCCAGCAAGTGTATTATCTGAAAAGCCTGACAATGTGATTATAGGAGATTGGTTCCCTCAGCAAGATATCCTCGGTAAGTGTTTAAAATTGTGCTGGGAATATTATTTAGTTAGTGTTTTAATTTGCAGCTCATCCCGGTTTAAAGCTTTTTATCACACATGCTGGATTCCTAAGTGTAACAGAAACCATATACAGTGGTGTGCCGTCAATTGCAATTCCTGTTGCAATCGACCAATCACAAAATGCCTTATTCTTAGCAGATAACGGATTGGGTCTTACTATACATTTGGAAGATTTATCAGAGGAACTAATAAGTTCTTCCATTCAGGAAGTTATATCAAATCCCAAGTGAGTATATAGATGTATGTATACCCTGATGAAAGACGCATATTGTCATGCAAACAGTATTATAATGTGTTGGCAAGATATAGAAAGTTTTCCTTCTTTCTCATCATGGCTCATCATGGCTAACAGGCTAACTGTGAGAACTTGGACAACCTCCTTGTGTTGAAGAGTACTGTAAGGGTCTATTACACGTGAGAGAAAGTTAAGTGAGACATTTGTAGAGCTAACCTGTGAGTTTCAAAATAACACAAGTACTCGCTAACTTAAATTTTATGTGTATTTCTTTATGTAAATACGGACCAAGTGTGCTTAATATAATGATTCCAACTTGACAGGAAATTGATCTAAAGTGATTCTACCTGTCCCCAACAAAATGTTCTCATTGTCATAGTACCATTGCAATATTTTTGGCATTCATACTATTTGCGTTACAGGTACAAGAGGGCTGCTAAAGAACGGTCTCTAATACTGAAGGACAGAATAAAGCCACCAATGGAGGAAGCAATTTATTGGGTGGAATACGTTATCAGGCACAACGGGGCTAAACATCTAAAACTTCCTTATTTAGGGATGCCTTGGTACCAGTTCTATTTACTAGATATAATACTACCTCTCTTGATCGGATTCATTACATGTATATGGTTGATGAAGACATTAATAATTATATGTTTAGGTGTATTTAAAGAGAAGAAATTGAAAACACTTTAAAAATTTTTTACACGTTCTGGGAGAGAACGTAAATAATTGTAAATTTGAACTAAAAAATAAACTAATATAATAAAAAATAAAAATAGTTTGTATATTCCTAAAATAGAATCGTTACAGATACACTATTGGTATGATTTATAAATGAGGTAAAATTTATTATTAATATAAATGTCATATCTATCTCGCAATAAAACTCACTATAGGTAAGTTCTTCCCCTGTTGTGTGAGATGTGAAAATTTGAATTGAAATATTAAATTTACCTGTGTTTTTATAACTAATTCCTTCTAAAACTACTATAACTGCAATTATATTTTGAGACAGAGAATCCATTCTGGAGATGTATGTTTAATTAGAAAATGATTGTAGTTTCATTTCCTTCCATTAAAATCAATGAGATTAAATACGATATTGTCGCGACCTAATTAAGAACCCGAGGTCATTGTAATTTCCGCGAGTTATCGACCTGCAATTACAAGTCTCGCAGTTATTATCATCCGCTCCGCGGTTATCCAACTTTAGTTCACCTGTAATTGCAAATTTTCATACAAGTCATATCCGCTTCTCGGATATCGACTTAGCGACAGGTTCACTAATTAAGCAGGTGAATAAAAGTGCTAAATCGTCTATTCGGCAGTCTTGACGAGTTCAATAGACCGCCGAATACGCGATTTAAAAATTATAAATTAAAAGAGCGTTATCGATCGGGGCTTTTCTGGTCGCCAGTTAGTGAGTGGTTCGCCAAGGGTCGCACGTCCGACGTCCGTCCTCGCCCCCCCGAAAATAACCATGTAAGAGCCCCTTCTTTTATGTAACATTTTTCTTGCTTTAACTTGTCTAATTATTTTCATTTTTATTTTGTTCTCATTTATTCTTTTTTCCACATCCCCTGTATTTAACCGCTGAAAATAAATTTATATTTCCCCAACTGTTTTCTGTTCTCCACCTCGAGCTACCCCCTAGAACGCTCTCAGGGTGACTTCATCCCCTGGACGCGACATATATGGTGGAGGCGTCGCGTTTCGACCCCAGGGGAGATTCTTCATAATCCCCCTAACCCCCCTTCTGATCTCCACCATGGCATAATGGTGAAGGCTTCTAACTTCGACCCCTAAACAACCTTTTTTTCTCATAATCTTTCCTACTCTAGTTACTTCATTATATGTTTTTCACTACTTTCTAGATAAATTCTAATTGTGATGAATTTATTTGTTCACATCTTACTATTTTAATCTATATACTTACTTCTTCTCTCAGTCACAAAAGCTTATAACAGGGAAAAAAGGAAAAAATAATTAGTGTCCTTTCAATTTTCATCTTTATTTCAATTCGTTACGAAAAATGAATTACCCGGGGGGCGAGGGACTACGGCTGGAGGCGACCCTGGATGGCTGGGCCACACTGTCTCCGACCAGGATCCCGTCGACACCAACAGCAGTTACAATCGCCTTGGGGCCATGCTTGGCTCTGAGAAAGGAGCCCACGAGACGATGCCGACTAGGCGCCTAGGAGGACCGACCCGAGGCCATGAGCTCCTGTGTCCGCAGCACCGGAGGCAGCATACCTGGAGGAACTGGAAATTCTCCAGAGATCGTCACGACGAACCAGAGTTCTTCGAGAGGACCGCAGCACGGGCTCAGGCACCGTCCCCTGTGTGCCAGGTGTGCCAGATGGGCACCGACTTCAACGCAGTATCCTGAACCAAGTGATCAGAGGAACACTCAAGCATCCAACCGCAGCTCAGGGAGGATGTTGTGCCATGTCGTCCGTCAACCAGCTCGCCACGCTCAGCAGATGGTAACAGATGGACCCGCAGCTCACCGAATCATCGGAGAGGATACCAGCTCTCTGACATGCTCGGTACGACGACTAACCATGAGGTTGGACCCAGAGAGCTTGGTAGCCGTTCACCCGGGAGGAGCGCCCCATGTGTCCTACAGGCGAGCCTAGCACCCGGCAGCGAACGGTCTTCGGATGAAGAATAGGATGCCACACCTAGAAAAATTTGGGTTTTGTATTTTATCGTTTATTCATTTTTTATGGGATCAAACAATGTTTATCGTATTTCCTTTGTTAATAAGGTACTTTCGTTTAAAGTTATTAAGTCATAGAAATCAAGGGTTATTTAAGTTTTTTTCCCTAATTAAGATTAATTTGGGTAATTATTAGCATAGATAAATTTTGTTTTTTTTTTCTTCAAGGGGAACTATTTTATCATATTTATTAGTACGGTTATGAAACATTATAGTGAAGGAAAAGTACCATTATATCATTTGTATAGCATAATTGAGAGCATATTAAGGTTATGTCGGTTCACCTGTTAAATCCTTTCAATGTTTATTTTTAGTTCAAAGTACTATAGTAAAGTACTACCCTGGTCTGTCCATGAGCTTAGTGTCGATGTGGTTGTGTGAAAGCAGCAACGAGCTGGTAACCTCCAACTGTCCCCGCATGACAATCCGATGCCAAGAGTCCAAGGAATCTACAAATCGGGATCGAATCTTGGCTGAAGTACCTAAAAAATGGAATCGTCAATATTAAAGTGGGCCCACTACAAAATAAAGAGAAATGTAAGAAAGAGTACTGGCAGACTGAAGCTAGTGACAACGGGAGGAGAGCCTGGAAGATGCTTCTAGTAGGAGTGAAGACCCACCTTACCGAGACAGATAAGCCGACCCGGATTCTGCTGTACGATTGAGGATATGAGTGTTAGAGTGCGAATGAATTACCTGTCCAGGACGTAAGTGTGTATGCCTGAAAAGAAGTGAGTTAAGGTATTCCGGTAATCAATATGACTTAAGTAGGTGAATGAGATTACATAAAGCATTAATAATGGCGAAAAGAAATGGGGGAAAGGAGGTAATTATACACACACATATTAGTAGAATGCTCCCACAGACCAGGTAAAGCACCCTTAAGGAATGTCAGACAATCTTTACTTACCTTTTTGTAACCGACTAACCTCTCTTTTGTCAGGAAACACGCCGCTTGGCACGCTCCCTCGGCTATCCCGCATACACTCCACCAGCGGCCTCGGGACCCCCAGCAGCCACTGCCGACGCAAGGGGCTTCTCCGGCCAGTGATCACCCACCAGTCCACCGGGAAGACGAGCCTCAAGCCTCACCACTTCACTTCACAATCTTCATCACCATCACTCTTAAAAATGGCCGTCGCTCGTCGCTCGCATCTCGCATCCAGGGTCGCCAACAGGTCGACACCGATATACTCACAATTTGTTTGGGGATTACTCACAAATTACTCACAACTACAAAATACAGGGTGATCAAAAATGACTGTTTGAGTTGGCAATCCTACCTGGAGGATTTTTTTGCCTAAGGGTTTGCAATGCTACAACCAGACAAGGCGTATCAACTTTAAATAGGTTGCCTCAAGCGATCCTGACCTACCACAACGTCATCTACGTCACACGGTGACCGGCGATGCAAAAAATACTTTGAAAAACTCAAAACTGTTGTCAATTACAAACGAAAACGCCAGCCAAACGCCAAATTGTCAGAGTAATACAGAGCATAGATGAAACCAGAGTTAGATTAAACACAGGTAATAAAACTCAGACCTGGGTCGCCAGTCTACGTCACGAACTCCGCCTCACCTGCGCGACCCCCTCGCCAGAAGCTGTTCAATGAGGTAACTTTTTTAAAGTTGATAGGCCTTGACAACCAGATATGTATATTTCATTTATTTGACAAAACAATCAGCGTTATTTAAGTGGCTGGATCGCCATAGCAGCGAAGGCCAAATAAAAGGAGAAGAAGAACAATCAGCGATAAGATTGTAGGTTATGTGAATAAAAATTAACGCTTAAAAATGAAACTCGAAATACAGAACAAAGATTTAATTAAACCGGCTAAAGGTAATGCTCAAAATGCCCCCCATTTTGGTCCAGACATAAATTAACTCTTCTTTTTAGGCTCTCGAAGATATTCACCAGCATATTGGGGGTAATGTTTGCCACTTCCTGAACTATTGCCTATTGCAGCTCTTTTCAGTATGCAATACGTTCCTAAAGACATTGTCCTTCAAGAGTCCAAATAACGAAAAATCTAATGGAGTGAGATCTGGTGACCTGCTTCACCAAATGCACCGACTAATACCGTACTCTGTCGCCAAAATTCTCTCTTAAATATCCCATAGTAGCACGAGCCGTATGTGCCCTTGCAGAGTATTGTTAGAAATATCCAATTTGACGCTCTTCGTCTGTTAATTGGTTTATAAAATGCCTCAAAAGGTGTTGGATATATCTCTCCGAATTGACGGTAAAATTAAAAAATATTGGCCCATACACCCGCGTACTTGACACTGCAATCCAAACACAAACTTTAACCGGGTGTAAATGTGTCTCTGATAGCGTAAGGATTTTCACCTGACCAAATTCTGTAATTTGGTTATTCACATAGCAGTTGAGATGAAACCAGGCTTCGTCGGAATAGAAGGTATTGTCAAGGATATCATTATTATTTAATATGTCATTGAACCAATTGCAAAATAAAACTCTCTGTGGGTGATCAGGAGGGGTTAATGACTGGACGATGGAAATTTTGTAAGGGTGGTACTTTAATTTCTTTTTAAGCACAGTGGAGCAACTTCCATATGTTAAGCCTATAAAACTGTGAACTAGAACAACATGGAAAAGTGGAAGTCTTATGGATAAGAATGAAAATTGGTTGAATAGGAGGCATAAGGACCTAACCTGTTTGAAGGGAGAGCGTTCTTAAGGATTTGCGAGGACTTGTTTGCATTCGAGTTCTGATATCCTCGACAACTTCCTCGTTTAGAGTAGAAGGTCTACCAGTTGATTTTTGCTTGCTTACACTCCCTGTGTTTAAATAACGTCCAACTACTCGCATGCAATGTTGCTGAAAGACAGCAAAAGTGACCAAAGTCTCCGGAAACACTTCCTGAAATTGCTGGTATGTCGCTTCGAGAGAGTACTGCCAACCAGTAATTGGGTTATAAATCCCGCTTCGAAAGTACGCCATTCCAATGAAAATATCGTGCTGTAACGTGAAAACCATTTTAAATAACTAAATTTGAAAAGAATACCAGAAACTTGATATTGAAATAGCAAATGGCATCTGTCAATGACCGCTGTCAATGTCACCAACCGGATATTACTCCAGTTGTACCATTTAAAAATGAAATTCAGTATTGCCAACTCAAACAGTCATTCTTGATCACGTTGTATCAACGTCGACAGATTTTTTTCACATATAAGTTATATAAAACAAAGGAAAATTGTGTAATATTTGAATATGTAGTGGTTAGTGTTTACTATTTTGTACTACAGAACAGAATAAACTTAACCTTGTCGTCTTATTATTTGACTTTGACTGACGTATCTGTCAAAGACCAAGGTTAACTAAACACTGCGGTTGGTTAGAATCCACACTTACGGCTGACAGGCCACCATTACTGGCCTAAATGCCTAATGCTCATCGAAATTGAGAAATTTATAGTCACTATACTACACTGAAGCAGTACAAAAATTAAAATAACGCTTCAGTGCGAAAATGCTAAAACTATGCTACCAAGCTTGACGCTGGCCTTCTGTATCTCACAATTTACTCACAATCCATGAAATTCCTCACAAATGTGAGTAATAACTCACATATTGGCAACCCTGCTCGCATCCGCTCAGCAGCTTCACGGTCACGTCACACGTCACACACTGACAGCTGACAGCCGACACGGGAATCACGGAATGACGCGACAATATCTAAAATTTCAATACAAATTTAAAAAAATGCATCGTGATATATAGATGTTACCTACCTAAATGCGAAACACTAATGAAATTTGCTTAATTATCCATTGCTTACAAAGATACTCCATCTATGAGAGCATTTTGTCTTTATCTCATCTTCCTCATTGTTTCCTTTGAATATGTCTAACATTCCTCATATGTAAGCAGTACATAATCCTTGCATTAATGTTATTTTAAATTCGTAGGCTATTTATCTGTGTTGTTAACAAGCGGTTATATACCATTTAATGGTTACCTGCGCATATTTTACATGCCTGCGATTATAACAAGATATTTGGTAACAATAAATAATTAAGGGGAGGGCGTTCTACTCTTTTGAGTAGTTAAAATTACTTGCCCATTTTATTTACATGAACACCAAAACAATTGATAGGAATTAGGACAACAATTAGGAAATATTTCAAATATTTGTAACGTACACAAATTTATAAGAAATGAATTTGTTTTTAATTACCCATAGTGCAGTTTTAACACACAGGTGCACCAACAATCTAATGTAAGTAGATTGAAATTTAAAGCATATAAATTTATTAGGTTGAATAACACAAATTTTAGTTTTTACTAATGCAGTAATTGATTATGAAGAATTAGTCCACTTTGGCTAATGTATTAATAATAATTGTAAATAAGAATAAAATATCTTTCTTGGCTCAGAAAATGATTGTCAGAAATACGATTTTGATTGCTACCTTCATTTGCTGGCTTTTGATGACAGACTCTAATGGGTATCGCATTCTGGGTATTTTTGTATTTCCTGTGCATAGTCACTATTTTTTGGGAAGTTCACTAATGAGAGGTTTAGCTGAAGCGGGACATGATATTACAATGATAAGCCCATTCGCACAGAAATCACTCCCGAAAAATGGCACATGGAAGGAAATTGTACTGAATGATATCAGAACTACATACGAGCGTAAGATGAAACGTAATTGAAATATTACCATCACCTAATCTTATATTTTTAGATAACCATAACTTAATGAGGCACAGTAAATTGAGTAAAATACAGCAATGGATGGAATACATACAATTTTTCAAATATTGTACAGAAACCACCCTAAATAGTCCAGACGTTCAGACTTTAATTCAGTCCAATGAAAAATTTGATGTCGTGATTGTTTCAGAAATCAATGTGGATTCACTGAAGGCCTTCGCTGCTCATTTCCATGTTCCACTAATAACCTTTAGTAATTTTGGTGGGTTCAATTTATATTACAGTTATTTAGATGTACCTTTCCTACCTTCGCATTTTCCTGAAGTGTTTTTAAATAAATTTAATAAAATAAAACTGAGTTATTTCGACCGCTTAAGAAACACTTGGTTGTGGGCAGTGAGGACTTCACTGATTTCGTATTATTTATTTCCTCACCAAGCAGATCTTGTTAAAAAACATTTCCCGAACGTTCCTGATCTGAAAGATATTGTACGCAACACTTCGTTGGTCTTAGTGAATTCTCATCTTGGCACAAATTATCAACAACCTAAAATTTCTATGATGATAGATATCGGAGGGTTTCATTTGAAACCACCGAAAAAACTCCCAGAAAATTTACAAACTATTCTAGATAACTCCAAAAACGGAGTCATTTACTTTAGCATGGGTTCAACTATCAAATTGGAACATTTACCCAAAAAGGTTATAGACGCATTTTTAAACGTCTTTGGGGAGAGGAAAGAGGTAGTACTGTGGAAATGCCCAGAAGGTGTACTATCTGAAAAACCTGATAATGTGATAATAGGAGATTGGTTCCCTCAGCAGGATATCCTCGGTGAGTGTTTATAAATTGTGTTGACACTTGACAATATTGTTGAGTTACGGGTTTGATTTGCAGCTCATCCCGGTTTACAGCTTTTTATCACACATGCTGGATTTTCAAGTTTAACAGAAACCGTATACAGTGGTGTGCCGACTATTGCAATTCCTGTTGCAATCGATCAAACACAAAATGCCGTATTCTTAGAGGATAGCGGATTTGGACTCACTATAAATTTGGAAGATATATCAGAAGAAATTTTCAGATATTCCGTTGAGGAAGTTATATCAAATCCCAAGTGAGTGCAGACATAATATTTAAAACAAAATTATGCGTCCCTTCTTCACTCAAATTATTTTCACGCGACGTTGTGTCGTTGGGGTTATGCAGGTAATGTCACTTCTCAAATTCTGAACCTTATCGAAACGAAGACGCGGTATAACTGAGAGAAGGTCAAGGCAGATATGACTGCCCACATTATTGTCAATATAACAAACACGATTTCTGTGTACTCGCCAACATAAAATGTTTGTGTATAGTTCGTTATATAAATATTAATCATTAAATTAAACTTCCACCCCGAGAATAAATTAAGGTAAAATGATTCTACCTCTTCCACAGGAAAGATATTTTTGACTGTCCTTATATATTTGATCATTGCAATAATTTTTGCATCCATAATATACGTGTTACAGATACAAGATGGCTGCTAACGAAAGATCTCTAATAATGAGGGATAGAATCAAACCACCAATGGAGGAAGCAATTTATTGGGTGGAATTTGTTGTAAGACATAACGGTGCTAAACATCTGAAAGTTCCTTATTTGGGGATGCCTTGGTACCAGTTCTACTTACTTGATATTATACTACCTCTCTCGATCGGATTCATCACATGTATATGGTTGATAATGAAATTAATTTTTATATGTTTTGGTGTGTTTAAAAATAAGAAATTGAAAACTCTTTAAAATGTTATTACAGGTTCTGCGAGAGAACATGTTTAAACGTAAAAGTGAACTATCAAATCACAGGCCATTAATATAACTAGACCCGTTTATTTACAAAACAATGTATTGCCAAGAGCTTAGCACATTCTAAGCGGTTTTTTGCGCTGTTGCATGAATGCAGATGAGGAATTCTTTGCTTACGATTTGCATATACATCCAGCCACTTCGCCTGTGGTAGTACGTAAACTAAAATAATATAGACTTTTGTTTTGAGTGGCAACATCGCGTCCTAGTCTTTCACGTGATAGAATTCGTTGTGTACGCCGTTTTTGTGTGTATTTTGATAAAAATAGAAAACATTTAACAATGGTTAATAGGTGCACGATATGCAACGTTTATAGCGATGCAGGGAAAGCCTCGGGATTTTCTTTTCATAGGTAAATAAAGAGATTTATAAATGAAATTTTTTGAGGTTAGGTATCATCTCAGTGGCGTTCTATCAGTGTTATTATTTTAGGTTTCCAGTAGATCCAATTAAAAGAAATATTTGGATTTCTGTTTTGGGACTTAGCGAAAATGATAGCATAACAAAATCGTCCTATATTTGCTCAAAACATTTCAATAAAGATGATTTTGTGTCTAAAATAGGTGCAACCGACAATGCTAGATATTTAAAGAGAGATGCTGTTCCATTACCGATGCATCAAGTTTTTGAACCTAAAAGTACTACGAGCTACCTAACTAATTTCTACCCTGTAACTGTGTTTAATAGAACTATCAAATTTATGAATTTGTCAAAATTGGAAGCGTGACATATTTTTTAATTTAAATTGCAATCTTTTTAATGCAAATTTTAACAAAAACATTATACTGGTTACTGGCGAGAAACAATTATTTCTTAAGCTATGAGAAAAAATAGTAATTTTATTAACCATTATTAACCATTTTATTAAACACTAAACAAATTTGAGGAGTTATATCTCAGAAGTTAAGGAGCAAAATAGTAACTTTTTATGTATAGAAAGAAGCGTCTTTCGGAGTACTTTCCGGCTATGTTTTCAGAATTTCATTTAACAAAAAATTCGTCGAGATAATATATTTATTTATAAGCAAAAAAAAACGACACCAATTTTAAACAATGACTGTAACCGTTCTAATAAATATTTTTTAATTCTGACAAAAGTACATGAAAGCTTGTTCCCCCTTATATATGACCGCTAGTTTTATTAAAATCGAGTAGTGGAAAAAAACAATTTTGAAAATTTTCAATATCTTTAGATTTTTCTGGATTGCAAAATTATTGTGCAAAATCTAATAAATCGATCGAAACGAAATTTACGGGATTGTTTTATTATAACTTCAAGATTTTGTACCTGTGGGATGGAAGTCCTAACTACATTTTAAAGTGCCTAAAATAATAAGTTGAAAAACACTTTTGGGCCGATTTTTTGTTGTTTATTACTAATTGGTAAAACCGCTAATACATTTTTGAATTTATAACCTACGCCATTTTATGTAAAAATCGATTCTGCAACTTTTTCCTCTCTTCAACATTCTTCTAAATTCAATACTTAAAGAGTTAGAAGCAAAAAAAGTCTTAATTTCTTTTTAAATTGTTGCATTTTTAACAATGTTCCCGACCTCTGCGCTTTGGAGGATAAGTCAATCCTTATTCTAGACATTATTCTCGAGGTATTCATGTAAAAACATTGCGGTTACCTCTTATGTCAATCTAAAGTAAATTTCTGACAGGACTATACTTATTGTATGTATTATTACTGTCATGATGATTTTGATAATCTATGTCGTTCTATACGTCATTTGTCTCTTATTTCGCACCTTTGTTACCTAGCATGTAAAGGACTTCATTGCCCGTTGATCTAAACAAATAAATAAATTATTGTCTTAATTTTGTTTCCTTTTTGCCCCTTATTATTAATACGCCTATGGACAGCTATTTTGAACGCTGTCAAAATTCGTCAACGGCGGCCATATTTCCTTCCCCTTTTACACCGCGCATACCGCCTATGTCGGCATGTAAACAAACTTCAGTTTCTAATGGGAACACCGGGTCTAGTTATATTAATGGTCTGTGTATCAAATAAATAATATAATAAATGATAAATATTTTGGTTTACGCTTATGACGAAATATGCACACAGCCGTAGAAAATATGATTACTGTTAATTGTGATAGGAAATCAGTATGATAAATTTTTTAAAACATCTCTTGCGTATATATGCTCGAGATGATTTCAAAAGTAGAAAATATCTTTTTCATTGCTTAAATAGAGGATTGAATTTTATTAGCAGTTACAAAAAATGATTTACATGCAAATTGTATCTAATACAACTATTTGTGTAAATATACATAAAAAAATTACATGAATTTCTTATAGTAATTCCATTTACATAATTGTAATACTACATGAAAGCTGCAACCTCTCGGTACTAACGTATATACTTTAAGAAATTTTAATTTTGACAATTTATCGTCTAATTGTAATAATTTTGAAATCTAAGATTATAATTTTTAGTCATAAGCTTTAAAAAAGGGGCAACATACATTCATTTATATTATGTGTGTAAGTATTCGTGACATTCGGTAAAGCTTTAAGCGGTGATAAATCAATCCCAAGGTCAGTTATGAAGCGAATATATTAACATTATACATTTTATGACGTGAGAGCCAAAACAATTACTAGAAGTGACAATAATTAGAAAATATTTCAAATGTTTGTAACCTACAGAAAATTATAAGAAACGACTTTGTTTTTAAATTACCAGTAGTGATTACTGTCTGTATAAACCAGACAGTTGCACCAACACTATAATAGTAAGTAGATTGAAATTTAAAGCATATAGCTTTTATCGGGTTGTGTAATGGAAATTTTACTTTCTACTAATGTAATAAATAATTATGAGTAATTAATATAGTTTGGCTCATGTAGTGGAGCTAATGAAGCTAAATATATGTACTTTTGCTATATGTATCTTTTCAATCTTTTCAAATATTAATTCGAGAAATTGTAAGTAATAATAAAATATCTTTTTGGCTCAGAAAATGAATATCAGAAATACGATTTCGGTCGCTACATGCATGTGCTGGCTTTTGATGACAGACTCTAATGGGTATCGCATTCTGGGTATTTTTGTATTTCCTGTGTATAGTCACTATTTTTTGGGAAGTTCACTATTGAGAAGTTTGGCTGAAGTGGGTCATGATATTACAATGATAAGCCCATTTGCGCAGAAATCACCTCCAGAAAATGGCACGTGGAAGGAAATTGTACTGAATGATATCAAAACTACATACGAGCGTACGATGTAATGTATTTGAGATATTACCGTCACCTAATCGTATGTTTTCAGATAACAATAACTTAATGAAGAACAAAAAACTGAGTAAAACCCAACAATGGATGCATTACATACAGTTTTTTAAATACGCTTCAGAAACCACCCTAAATAACCCAGAAGTTCAAACTTTAATTCATTCCGATGAAAAATTTGATGTGGTAATTGTTTCAGAAATAAATATGGATTCAATGAAGGCTTTCGCTGCTCATTTCCATGCTCATCTACTAACCTTTAGTAATTTGGGTGGTTATAATTTCTATTACAATGATCTAAATGTACCATTCCTACCTTCACATTTTCCAGAAATGTTTTTAAACAAATTTTCTCGAGGTAAACTAAGTTATTTCGAACGCATAAGAAACATTTGGGAGTGGGCTGTGAGAACTTCATTGAATTCTTATTATATGTTTCCTCACCAAGCAAATCTGGTTAAAAAACATTTTCCGAACGTTCCTGGTTTGGAAGATATTGCACGCAACACTTCGTTGGTATTGGTAAACTCTCATCCCAGTACGAATTATCAGCAACCTAAAATTTCTATGATGATAGATATAGGAGGATTTCATTTAAAACCAGCGAAAAAACTCCCAGAAAATTTACAAACTATTCTAGATCATGCCAAAAATGGGGTTATTTACTTTAGCATGGGTTCGAATATAAAGCCGGAACATTTACCTAATAAGGTTATAGAAGCATTTTTAAAAGTCTTTCGGAAGAGAAAAGAGATAGTACTGTGGAAATTCCCAGAAAGTGTATTATCTGTAAAACCTGATAATGTGATAATAGGAGATTGGTTCCCTCAGCTGGATATCCTCGGTACGTATGTGTTTATACATTGTGCTAGGAATATTACTGACTTAGGGGTTTCATTTGCAGCTCATCCCGGTATAAAGCTTTTTATCACACATGCTGGATTTTTAAGTTTAACAGAAACCATCTACTGTGGTGTGCCGACTATTGCAATTCCAGTTGCATTCGACCAAACACAAAATGCCGTATTCATAGAGGATGACGGATTTGGACTCACTATAAATTTGGAAGATATATCAGAAGAAATTTTAAGTTATTCCATTGACGAAGTTATATCAAATCCCAAGTGAGTGCATAAAATTTGAAACAAAATTGGGCGACCCTGAAACTCAGATCTTTTCAAGCCACGTTTTGTTGTTTAGTTTACAAATATCGAAATTGTACAGATAATGTCGCTTCTCAAATTCTAAACCTTATTGAAAAAGCTCAGTATTGTCATGTAGAGAGTAGTATAAGGAACTATAACTGAGGGAAAGTCATGGTACATATTACTGTCCATATTAGTGTCAATATAACAAACACGATTTCTACGTACTAGCCTACCTAAAATTTGTGTTTATTCCGTTAAATAAATAATATTAATTAAGTGTATAAAAATTCCAACATGAGAATAAATTACTTTAATGTGATTCCACCCATTTCATAGAATAGTTATTTAAGACACAAGGAATGTAAAGACGTTTTACCATTCGAGGCAAGCGTGTACGAGCCGAGGCGAAGCCGAGGCGAAGCCGAGGCTTGTCACTTGCCGAGGATGTTAACAGTCGATACATTCCGTGTGGCTTATTAGATTTTTCACGCTGCCATTGAAAATTTTCTCAAAATTCCACAAAAAATGAAATGTATGCTTTAGTTTGGACCTGACATAAGTTGACTGACATACGTCAGACTTACATATGTCAGTCTGATATAAGCGTAACTAGGGATAACTCAACTTGATTTATCCTTTTGATTTTCCTATGAAGGTAAATGACAGTATTTACATTCCGTCGTCAAGGAAAAATAATACACGAATGTTATTTGCCATTTTCATGCTACGTATCTATGCATAAAAGAGCGATTTACGATAGCGGCAACGTAAAGAAGGTTATTTTAAATGTCTTTATTGGATCATTGAAATATTTTAGGAAATCATAATATATCTGTTACAGATACAAGAGGGCTGTTAAAGAAAGGTCTCTAATAATGAGGGATAGAATAAAACCACCAATGGAGGAAGCAATTTATTGGGTGGAATTTGTTGTAAGACATAACGGTGCTAAACATCTGAAAGTTCCTTATTTGGGGATGCCTTGGTACCAGTTCTACTTACTTGATATAATATTACCTCTCTCGATCGGATTCATCACATGTATATGGTTTATCAAGAAAATGATTTTCATATGTTTTGGTGCGTTTAAAAATAAGAAACTGAAAATTCTTTAGTATTATTTTATAGGTTCAGGGAGGAAACATGTTCAAATGTAAAAGTTAACCAAATAGATGAACTAATATAATTAGAAATAAATATTTTGGTTAACGCTTATGCATTAATTTATTAATCGAAGAACCATATAGCCATAGAAAATATGTTTCCCATTAATTTTGATTGTAAAAATCCGAAATAATTATTTTTATAATATCTTTTGCGTATATATATATCTATATATATATATATATATATATATATATATATATATATATATATATATATATATGAAGCAAAAAGATAGTATTGGTTGATTAGCCTAAAAACTTAAAACTTTTGGCGATATCAGTGCTGCACCCTGGCGGCGGAAAAAGAAAACTCTTTTTTCTAGTAGAACGTTTCGATTATATTCTATTCTTCATAAGTTACTAGATAGTAAGTCCTGTTTCTTGAAAATCTTCTAATCCCATCAAAAATACAATTTCTTGGTCAAGTGCGCCATACGTCTGTCGGACCATATAGAAATTTTGATTCACTGATGAAGATTAGAATATTATCGAAATATTTTACGAGAAAAAAGAGTTTTCTTTCTCCGCCCTAAGAAGCCCCGATATGGTCAAAGTAGATATTCGTAAAAAAAATTTCATAAATATACTACTTATACAACTGTAATAATAAAATTATGAACATACAATATTATACGAATATACACCTAAGTATAATCCTTATTGAAAGTTACAACCTATAGGTACTAACATATATATTTTAACAAATTTTAATTTTTCCAGCTTATTGTGTGGTATTGCAATTATTTCGAAATCTAAAAACACAACTTTAAGTCATAATCTTTAACACGACGTGTACATACATCCAATTATATTATGTGTATAGGTCTATTATACATCAATTATGTGTATAGTGTAACAGATTAGAGTAGCAAGTGCTTTATAAATATTTGTAAACAAACATGAACCTAAAAAATTCACAATTATTAACGCTTTCGCAGATGAAACATTCACAAAAATTTGAAAACGATTTTTTCAAAAATTTCGCATTATTAAAATTTAAGTCATGTAAAATATATGTAAAACATAAAATTCATGATAAATGATACTGAATGACGAATGAAAAATCATCGCTGTATCGTTGGCACTTCTGAAATTTTTGTTCTAAATATTTAACTTTCAGCCTTCAAGCGTACACAACCTTTTAAGCCAATTAACCTTCACCCGTCGTCTAAATCAAGGTTAGAAACATCACTTCGTTATTCAGTGTTACAATAATAACGACACTCCCATTTGTATCGCGGTTAGGAGATCATCGCTATCACTTTCATAACACATATCCACAAAACAGTTACAAGAATTATAAAAACAGTGCCATGTCTCGGTTAATTTCGAGCACAATAATATTCCTCCCAGTATTTTTCAGTGTCTTAACGCCATGTAGGTCGTATCGCATACTAACTGTGTTCCCAATGCCGGCTCGCAGTCATTACGCACTCGGCAGTAGTTTGACGAGAGGTTTGGCGGAGGCAGGAAACCATGTGACATTTCTCACGCCATTTTCCGATGAAAAATTATTCAAAGGCAATGGCAGTAAGGGAAGCTTGAGGGAAATTCATCTTGATGGATTGCTCGAGTTTATGACAGGTAAGTTGATGTGTGAACGTTGGTGTGAAGGTTAATAATGTATTGCTTTTAAAACAGCTAATAGAATAGGAAAGTTGTCTTTTAAGAAATTATAGTTAAATTAAGAATTCTCATTTCTAATGATAGTGGTATTGTTCATGGCAATTAAAAAAAATGAACGAACACTTTGACATTTAAAAATATGTTCACTGGCTCTTTAATTACCTTTTATTATTTGTTGAGTAAAGTCCCATTCATCAATATTTCATTACAAGTGTTGTGTACGTTCACGTTAATGAACCGACTTCACGATACAAATTTATTAAAGTCCGCATCAGTAAACAAATGATGACCCTCATACGATAAACATACTAATAAAACAAGATAAAATTTTATCCCAAGTCACACTACTACAATGAAAGAATTATCTATAATAAGTAGTATTATTTTAATACAATATACATTCGATTAGGTAGGATAAATTTAGACTCGTCGTACTATTCTTAATATTGAATAAAACATTAATTGGATGCATTAGTACGAGTGCACATAATTTACAAAACGTTAGTACAAAGCAGTCAGTTTCTCATAAACCTATTAATTCTATTTTTAAATATTTTCTTTAATTAGAAAAAATCCATTGACACTTATGTAACAACAATAATGAAAAACTGGGCAAAGAAATAAAGAAAGTCATATACGAAGTTGGGTAACATTGTCTGTTGACGCCAATCTATGACGTCAGTTTGATTTGGCAATGTAATGTGTGTTGTCTTCCCTAGCGGTATGGTTAGCGCGCTTCTCTCCTGCTGTTGCCATGTAAACAGTAGCCGGTGGGAGGGGACGCGAGGCCAAGAGAGAGGATTCTCAGGGAGACCGCCGCCAGACACCCTCATGTATGCACGTATTAATTTCACTCATTAAATTACAGTCCACTTAAAACTAGTTCTTATACGTGTCACCCCTAGAACCCAATCAATTAAAGGTACGCGCGTGTGTGTACATATTTCTGGTCCTGCCGAGCCGAATTTTCTGGGTTTACAACCAGGATATTAGTCGACGTCTGCGGCTCAACGACTTCTTCGCCGATAGCGCGGAGAGAGACGGGATCGAGCAACAGAACAGACGTTCTCTGGAGTCTGGGCGGCAAGAAACTACGATTCTGGATCCGGTGAGGTATCAGCTAGTCCTTAATTATCTAGGAGAGCTAATCACCGGGAAACACAACGCCAAGCATTGGAATCCCGCCGCGAATCATCGCCACGAACCGGCAGCGTGAGAGGCGAGACGAGAGGGACGGACAGCGGAAATTCCATCGGCGAACAACAACAACGAGAACGACGGCGCCGACGAGCGCGCTAAGCAGGTATTTCACCTCACATCCATAAAACCTTTATTACTCCTCGTTGGAATATTATCTATTTGAGTTTTCTTTTAATCGAATTCAATCATGAATGATCAAGAGATTGTTGAATTACATCGAAAACGTGGTAATGTAAAATCCGCGTTAACGAGATTTGCTACCTATCTGGATGGATTACAAGTACCGCCGAATGAAGCGGCGATCTCACAACTTGAATTGCGATTAGCGACAATCGAACCGCGGTTGTCCGAATTCGAAACAATACATTCATTAATTGAACAGCTTGAGAAACAGGCGGATGTTGATCAAGCACAAGCATTTGAATCTCAGTACTTTACTTTAATCACTCGTGCAAAATCTATTTTGTCTAAATGCAAGCCAGCCACTCATGACAATGTTGCCGGTCAAATCGATTCAGTTGAGTTTAGTAATTCAAATCAAAACGTCAGATTGCCAACCATTGATTTGCCAAGATTCGATGGAGCTTACGAATATTGGGGAGAATTTCGCGACCTTTTCAAATCGCTTATTCACGACAACGAAAATATTAAACCTATTGCTAAATTTCATTATCTGCGGGCGTCTTTACAGGGGACAGCTGCGCAATGTATTAAATCAATTCCATTTACAAACGATAACTACAGATTAGCTTGGAAAATGGTAACAGATCGGTTCGAGAATAAACGGTTAACAGTACATAATCATTTAAAATCTATTTTCAATTTGTCGGAAGTCAAAGCCGAATCTGCGATTAGTCTTCGCAACCTGATCGATAATCTTACGAAAAACTTAAGCGCCTTAAAGGCATTGGGGCTTCCCACTGATGAGTGGGACGCCTTGGTTATATTTATTGTGGTAGGTAAACTTGATCCCACAATAGTTCGCGATTGGGAGGAATCCAGCGTTAGTGAAGACACCCCGTCATTGGAAACATTTACCACCTTTCTCAGGGATCGAGCCAACTTTTTGGAAAAGGTTGACATGCACAAATCTAAAGCTAAGCCCAGGGAAAGCCATAAGGCATTTCTAACAAATTCCAAGGCCTTAATTTGTTATCATTGTAAAGGAGCTCACTTAATCTACAACTGTGCTGATTTTCTAAAATTAACAGCAAATGTTAGGTTTGATCGGGTAAAACAATTAAATCTCTGCAGGAACTGCCTACGCGACAATCATCAAGCTCGCGATTGCAGGGCAGGTACTTGCAGAAGATGTAAGGCAAATCATCATACTCTCCTCCATTTCGAGCGATTTAATCCTAGAAGCGAGCAATTAAATGACGGACAGTCGGGTCCTGCATCCGGTCAATCTACCACAGCGTCGGGAGGGTTGCAGAGAACGACTGGATCTTATCACTCTTGGGCCTTGGACAGGCAAATCTTATTATCGACTGCGTTGGTTAACGTAATCGACTCCCATGGTAACATACACTCTTGTCGAGCCCTACTCGATTGCGGCTCCATGAGTTCATGCAGGAATACGAGGAGCTGGGGCACATGACAAAATTCAATCCTACAAGTGACCAAATAACTTATTTCTCTCCTCATCATGGAGTACTAAGGGAGGACAGCCTTAGTACTAAGCTGCGGGTAGTTTTTAACAGCTCAGCCTCGTCATCTACCAAGGTCTCCTATAATGATTTGCAGATCGTTGGCCCAACCATTCAAGAAGACTTATTTTCTATCTTACTCCGATTCAGGCAACATCGCTTCGTCGTTTCCAGCGATATTGCCAAGATGTATCGCCAAATTCTGGTAGCAGACGAATTCAAACCACTTCAGTTGATCCTTTGGCGACCCAATCCTGATTCAGAATTGTCCACGTAGTCTCTAAACACCGTGACGTACGGAACAGCTTCGGCATCCTTTCTTGCTACTCGTTGCTTGAAACAAATCGCTCTGGAAAACCGAGAAAAATTCCCACTAGCGTCCTCTGTGATTATGCGCGATTTCTATATGGATGACCTTCTTACAGGTGCGGCTACAATAGAAGAAGCTACTCGGCTTTGTCGAGAAGTGTCATCGATACTAAGTTCCGGATGCTTCGAGTTGAGAAAGTGGAGGTCAAACAGTCAGGAGTTGTTGAACTCAATTCAAACGTCACTTCAGTCACTTGATGCGTTATTGCTATGCCCTCAAGATAGCGGCAAAACATTGGGTTTGATCTGGTCTTCCAGTCAAGACATCTTCGAGTTTCAGATTAACGAATCACTCAATCTAAACTCTTGTAATCCAATCACAAAGCGTTCCATTCTTTCTGAAACGGCGCAAATATTCGACCCTTTGGGGTTAGTGGGTCCCTGTGTAGTAGTAGGTAAAATCTTTTTACAACAATTGTGGGCTTCTAAGTTGTCTTGGGACGAAGAGGTCCCATCGGAGCTGGCCAAACGCTGGTCACTGTTTCGACGAGAGCTCGCTGGACTCAACGAGCTAAAAATACCGAGGTTCGCCCTATGTCCCATTTCGAAGCGCATCGAGCTTCATGGCTTTGCAGACGCCTCCCAGGTTGCATACGGTTGTTGCATATACGTCCGAAGCGTCGATGCCACTAATTCCCCTATTGTTAGATTGTTGTGCGCTAAATCGCGAGTTGCTCCTCTCAAGTCCTTGACAATTCCGCGGCTTGAGTTATGCAGTGCCCAATTGCTAGCCAGGCTTTACGAGCGCCTAAGATCTTCTGTGAGCTTTCACATTGATGAATGTTTCTATTGGAGCGACTCCACTGTTGCTTTAGCCTGGATTCGCAGTTCTCCGCACTTATTGCAAACGTTTGTGGCCAACCGTGTTGCCAACATTCAGAACTTAACCTCCATAACTTCCTGGCGTCACGTCCCTACAAGTGAAAATCCTGCTGATTATCTGTCACGCGGTTGCAGTCCTCGCATCTTGGCCGACTCCAATTGGTTTGAGGGCCCTAATTTCTTGCGGAAGGAACCATCTGAATGGCCTCTTGATCTGTCGGCCGCCAAGCTTCCTTGTCTAAGCGAACTCCCTGAAGTGCGCAGAAATGCTCAAACATTCGTTCAAACCGAGGTTGTGGCAGCTAGCTCGATATTCCCTTTCGACAGAGCATCGTCTCTGACTCGCCTGAAACGGAGTGCTGCTTACGCACTGCGGTTCATCTTCAACCTTCGCAGGCCCAAGGCTGAACGGCTAAGTGGTGGTCTCAGACTTAGAGAAATCGAGAATGCCTTTGTGAAATTGATTCAGCTAGCTCAACAGGAATCCTTCCCCTTGGAGATTCGCGTTCTTAGTAAAAACCAGACATTAAACAAATCCAGTAATCTTTTGCCGTTGAACCCCTTTCTGGATGAGGAAGGTGTGTTGCGGGTTGGTGGAAGGCTAAACTATTCACACTTCAATTTTGACAAAAAACATCCAGCGGTCTTATGTTCTAAGCACCGATTAACTAGGCTCATTTTGGAACATGAGCACATTCGATTAGGTCATGGAGGTCCTCAGTTAATACTCGCGTCTGTACGGAACAAGGTGTGGCCTGTAGCCGGTCGAAACCTGGCAAGGCGCCTCGTTCGGGAGTGCGTAACTTGTCGACGCTACTCTCCTCGATTCAGTAATCCCATAATGGGAAATTTACCCCATTTTCGTGTTACGCCTAGTCCGCCATTCTACCACACCGGTGTGGATTACGCCGGGCCTTTCGTAGTCAAGGATCGCAAAGGACGCGGCTGTAAGACGAGCAAGGCTTATCTATGCCTATTTATATGTTTGGCTACCAAGGCCGTGCATCTCGAACTGGTTAGTGACCTTAGCACCTCTTCATTTTTGGAATCCTTACACAGATTTGTCTCACGACGAGGGATTCCCTCTCACATGTATAGCGACAACGGAACTAATTTCGTTGGCGCTAAAACCCAGTTGAGTGAGCTCTATCGGTTCTTGGCGGTTCAATCGGGTTCGATATCAGATTTAGTCGAGCAAAAATTTAGTATCAATTGGCACTTTATCCCCGCCTACTCCCCTCATATGGGTGGCATTTGGGAAGCGGGAGTAAAGTCAGCAAAGTATCACATCCGTCGGGTTTTAGGAAATGTTATTTTAACGTATGAAAGCTTTTGTACCATTCTGACTCAGATAGAAAGTATTCTAAACTCTCGCCCGTTGACCCCTTTAACCACTGATCCTAATGACCTGGACGTGCTCACTCCTGCCCATTTTCTGATTGGGCGTCCTTATTTATCAATTCCTGAGCCTGACTTGCGCGCCGTTCCGCCTAGCCGCTTGTCCCACTACCAACACCTGCAGCAGATCAAGCAACACTTCTGGGCCCGCTGGTCCAACGAGTACGTCTCCCAGCTCCAAGCCAGAGTCAAGTGGAGGAGTGATTTGCCCAACCTAGCCGTGGACTCCGTCGTCCTAGTGAAGGACGAGAATCGGCCTCCTTCCAGTTGGTGCATCGGTCGCGTGGTGAAGCTACACCCCGGGAAGGACGGTGTCGTGAGGGTAGTGTCAGTGCGCACCTCCGGTGGTGTTGTGAAACGAAGTGTAGCTAAGCTCTGCGCGCTGCCATTAGAGACAGCTGAACAGAGCCAGTAGTAGTGCGATTAGGTTCGATTACTGCGTCCATGAGTTTTGTATAGCGACGCTTGAAATTTACCTTTGCTCTTTCTTGTATTATCGTATCTTGTATTATCTTTGATTTATATAAGTGATGGTGGTTGAGAGCACTCTCTCAACGTGGGGGGGCATGTTGACGCCAATCTATGACGTCAGTTTGATTTGGCAATGTAATGTGTGTTGCCTTCCCGAGCTGTATGGTCAGCGCGCTTCTCTCCTGCTGTTGCCATGTAAACAGTAGCCGGTGGGAGGGGACGCGAGGCCAAGAGAGAGGATTCTCAGGGAGACCGCCGCCAGACACCCTCATGTATGCACGTATTAATTTCACTCATTAAATTACAGTCCACTTAAAACTAGTTCTTATACGTGTCACCCCTAGAACCCAATCAATTAAAGGTACGCGCGTGTGTGTACATTGTCTAAACTTGTTTTAAATATATTTATTGACGCATAGTTTAAACGTTGTTGCCAAATTGTACAAGATACACGTTAATCGTAGTAGGAATATAATTGTAACTTAACTATTATTCAAATTTAATAGGACTAAACACTTTTCATTGGTACTGTTCAGGTTATAGTAAAAGTTCCCTTATAATAAAATTATAATTATAATTAATTATAATTAATAAATTATAATTAATTATTATAATTATAATTAAAGATTATGAAATTTGACTTAACTTTTTTCTTTAAGTTAATGTTAATAAAACAACAAAACAAACCCTTGAACCGACGATGATTATACTCTACATATTATTTTCGTACATTTTAAGTATATTCTATTTTATCGAATTTTATCTAAGAATAATCCTATTAGCTGTTCGTTTAAAATTTTCAGAAAATTGCCGAAAATATCGTCTGAAATTATAATTTGAAATATTGCCTAACTGAAATATGAAATATAGCCTATAAAACACTTATAAAGCATTGTTAATTTGAAATTCCAGGGCATATGGGACAGATAATTGATAAGAAAGACAACCACCGTCAATCCCCGTTTTCCATGTTATCAATGATAAACAAAATGACCTCCGAAATGACAGAAAGGACGCTAAATGATACAAAGGTGCAAAAACTCATAAATTCTGGTGAAAAATTCGATGCTGTCATAGTGACAGAATTCATGATGGACGCATTGAAAGGGCTCTCAGCCCATTTTGACGCCCACCTGATGGGCTTCTGCAATCATGGCGGAATTACTTGGTCTCATCAGTACATGGGCGCTCCGACGTTGCCATCGTTCTACCCGAATGTATTGATGGGCTTTCCAGAAAAAATGAACTTCGCGCAAAGAGCTGCTAACTTACTCTTCTCGTTATTAACGAAACTCAACGAAATCTTCTTTATCAAGCCCACGCAAAGCGAAATACATTCGAGATATTTTCCGAATAATCCCGACCTGACCACCGTTTTAAGTAACGTTTCGCTAACGTTGTTTAATTCTCAGACCGGCAGTCTGTTCTTTGCTCTGCCGCGAGTACCGATAATGATAGATGTAGGAGGATTACACATAAAACCCACCAAGACTCTTCTGGCTGATTTGAAGAAAGTGATGGACGAGGCTAAAGACGGAGTCATCTACTTCAGCATGGGCTCGAACTTTAAATCTGAAAATTTGCCACCGGAAGCTTTCGAGGCACTAATCAAAGTGTTCTCAAAAAGGAAGGAAAAGGTCTTGTTCAAGTATGGCTACGATGACTTACCCAAAAAACCGGATAATCTTCAGCTGGGGAAATGGTTTCCTCAACAAGAAATACTGGGTTAGTATAAATACATCAATTAGTACCTAAAAAAAAATAAAAATATACTTTCATAATTAGGTTATTATTAAAAGATTAAATTTCATTTACTTTATAATAATAATTTAGCTCATCCTAACTTGAAAGTCTTCGTAAGCCACGGAGGTATGCTGAGTACCACCGAAACCCTCCACCATGGTGTGCCAATAGTAGCCCTACCGATAATGGCCGATCAAAAAATGAATGCAAGATTCGCCAGCCAGTCTGGATTTGGAATAACCCTCGACATAGATCAAATAACCGAAGAGACGTTTGGTACAGCTTTAAACGATGTCATATCAATCCCAAGGCAAGTTAAAAACTAAATTCAAATACCGTTGTTATATTGCACCACACTAGGTTGCCATCACACACGATTAATATATCTAGACATGTCTATATAAAAAATGATATATGGCGAAGATAACAGCACATTCTGAGCCTTTCTCTATTTTGTTGCATGAATCCAGTTGACAAATCCTCTCTGCTTGTTTTGCTATGTATGTTGATATGTACATTGCAATCACGCTTTCCTTGTACTTAAACCTGCAATAAGTTTGACTTTCAATAGGAACGGCAACACCGATTCGTAAGCTTTCAACGTGACTTTTGTTCGTTTACACTGCACGAAGTGAAGTATTTTAGATAAGATTTAAAAAAGAAACAGTAGTTTAGTAGGTGCGTGATGTGGAAGATGTATAGAAATTAAGTTACAAAATGTATTAACATGACCGAAATAGGCTATTACATTTTAAACAGGTGGGAAACATTTTAGATTTTTTAATAAGATAAAACTATATATATATATATATATATAGCGAGGTTTACAGATCATGTCCGTTTCTCGCATCTCATCCTCCACCTTTTCTTATCTATCCAATCATATTCTTCTAAACCTCTATTTTCCATGGCCTCTCTTATACTGTTTAGCCATTCTGTTCTGGGTCTTCCTCTCTTCCTATGTTCTACAGGCTGCCATTCAAAAGCTTTTTTTGGTATTCGGCTTTCCTCCATTCGTTGCATGTGGCCATACCATAGCAGTTTTTTCCTTTCGATTCCATCTAGGATGTTATTTTCGACATGCATAGTGTCTCTAATGACATCGTTTCGGATGTGTTGTGTCCTTGAAATACCGGCACTTCTCCTCCAGAAATCCATTTCCGCAGAGAGAAGTCTGTCTTGAATATTTTTGTTGATAACCCAAATTTCCGCACCATAGGTTACACAGCTCTCGAATATCGTCTGATAAATTTGCTTTTTTGTTTTTTCTTTTATATTTTTGTTCCATAGATATGGGTTTAGTTGTCTTGTTATGGTCTTTCCCTGTCCTATTTTTCTTCTTATGTCCATTTCATCCCTGCCGTCTTGCGTAATTGTTACCCCTAAATATTTGTAGTGGTTTGTATGTTTTATTGTATTTCCTTCTATATTCAAATCCCTTGCTGCTCCCCCAATGACCATATATTGAGTCTTTTCTAAGTTGAGCTCTAAACCCCACTCTTTATATTCGTCTATTAACTTTCTGACCATATAGCTGGCGTCGTCTTCATCCTCTGCTAATATTAATTGATCATCAGCGAACAGCAATGTGTGAATATGTTCATCGTTTAATTTTATACCCATACCCTTACACTTCTTCATCCACTTGTGTAAAGCTTGTTCTAGGTACACTTTGAATAGAGTTGGGGATATTGGGCACCCTTGTCTTAGCCATTTGTTCGTTTTGAATGGTGTCGATAACCGAGCTCCTATTTTCACTTGGCTCGTTGCCTTTTTGTATATTTTTTTAATTGCTTCTATGTTCTGTTTGCTAATGTTTGTCTCCTCCATAGCTCTCCATAGTTTAATTTGAGGCACTGAATCATAGGCTTTCCTTAGGTCAATAAATATCACATGTAATTCTTTTCCTCTGGCTATACACTTTTCTGAGATCTGCCTGAGAGTGAACAGGTTGTCAATACATGACCTTCCTGGCCTGAATCCACTTTGCTCCTCGATTTCTACTATTTCTTTCTCCAGTCTTTTCTTAATAATGCGCCCATACAGTCTCCCTATTGAAGATGTCACAGCTATGCCTCTGTAGTTATCACATTCTTTTTTATTTCCTTTCTTGTATATTGAGCTTATAAAAGATTTATTCCACTCATCTGGTAATTCATCTCCCTTCATTATTTTGTTAAGTATTTTACATAAAATTTCGATAGTTTGATCAGGGGCATACTTGATTAGTTCAATAGGAATTCCTCCCGGACCTGGAGATTTATTGTTTTTCATCGTTTTGAGTATCAGCTTTATCTCTTCTACTGTGATATTCTCGTTTATTATATTTCCTATCTCTTTTTTTTCGTCTTCTGATGTTTTATCTTTGAATTCCTCTCTATTTTCTGTTAAAAGCTTTTTATAATATGTTTCCCAATTCTTCATTCCTATTACCTCTATTCTGTGCTGTTCCTTGTTATTCTTCCTTAAACTATTTACGCATTTCCAGGCTTCTCGAGATCTAGAACTTCCCAACAAAGAATTGATCTGGGCACATTTTTGATCCCACGCGTTGTTTTTTGCCTTGTTTGTTTCTTTCTTTACTAAATATCTGAATCTGTTGTACTCTTTCTTATCATCGACATCTTGTGTGTTTAGCCATCTTTCGTATAGTGATTTTTTCTCTTTTGTTAATTGCTCCAAATCTTCATTCCACCAGAAATTACTGTGATGTTTTTTGTTTTGTTTCGTCCCTAATGCTTCGTGGGCTGCTTCTTTGATTGTTTCTTTTAATTCCTCATACATATCGTTCGCGCTTCCTTCTATAGTTTGCTGTATTTTGAGTGCAAGTCTTAATTTATATAAAAAGGTTGTTCCTTCGTCTTTTAGGCTCTCTATATTGTACCTTGGTTCTACATTTTTTGTTCCTTCTTCTTCCACGTTCGGGTCTTTTTTGTTTTTAAATGTAAAATAGAATTTCCCTTTTACACAAAAGTGGTCAGAGCCACATTCTACTCCTCTGAAAACTCTTACGTCTAATGGTTTTATAGACGATTGTTGTTTACTAATGATGTAGTCTATTACAGATTTTTGTCCCAAACTCGGTCTTGTCCAAGTATATGTATGAATATCCTTGTGTTGGAAGTGCCCATTGAGAATTTTCATTGAGAATTCCTGGCAGATATCTATGAGTCTGTGCCCATTGTTATTTTCCGTGTCCTCCCCATATCTTCCTACAACTTTACAGTTTCTCCTTTTCCCCACTCGGCCATTGAAATCTCCCAAGATCAATATTTCGTGTTGTTTTTTTATTTTTTCTATTTCAGCCGAGAGTTCATCAAAAAATCTATTTTTCATTACGATATCTGCGTCCTCGTTTGGTGCGTATACTCCTATAATTGTTACAGGTCTGTTTTTTAATGTCATTTCAACTGTAATGATTCTTGCGTTCACTGGGTTCCAATCTTTAATGGCCTTTCTATATTTCTTGTGTATCATTATGCCGATTCCTGCTTTTGCTCTTTTCTCTTTTTCAACACCACTGTAGAGAAGTATGTAATCACCTTTATATTCGTTTCCACTTCCTTTCTTTTTGGTTTCCGATATCACGGCTATGTCTATGGAGAGTCTTCTGATTTCTTTGATTACTTGTTGTTGTTTATTATTCCACCCTTGAACGTTCCAACATCCCAAATTCATTATCCTTTTTCTTTGCCTAGTCGATTCTCGTTTATATCCGTCCGGGTTCCGAGGCTTCTGGATTCGATTTTTAGCAATGGTTAGTTTTTCTAAGGGCCAGGTTGCTGGCCTGACGCCTAAACCCTCCTCCTTTACCCGGGCTTGGGACCGGCAGTGGCAACTGTGAGCTACTCAATCCACCCACAGCTACCCCAGGCGGAGTTATAAGATAAAACTACAAGTAGTTTTAGAGAAATGTAAGAATGTTGTTGATTTCAAGTACTTTCAGGGTTTAACATCTCAAGTATGGGTATGTTCACTACTGATATATTCAACTCATTTGGATGATGGTCCTTTTAACGGCCACATTTCATTTCTTTTTTAATAATGCTTATTTAAAAAATGCATTCCACGATTCAAATGTGCCATTAAACGATAAAAAAATTGAATATGACCAATGAAATAGGATAAGTTGCAATGATAATTATAAATTTATTATTGATACACCTATGAAAAACTGTTTGGTTGCCTATCACAATTCGTCTATGGCAGCCATATTTACTTCCCCCTTTGCAATGCCCAAATCACCTATGCATTTTACTTTTCTATGAGAACGCCAAGTATAGTTACATTTATCGTCTGTGGTTATTATCAACGTTGTATTTTTGTGTTTTACCCTCAATTCTACAACTTCTCTTGTATTTGCAGTTATCGAGAGATTGCGCGTCAAAAATCCGCAATATTCAGAGACAGGCGACACGAACCCATTGATGAAGCAGTTTACTGGATCGAATACGTCATCAGGCATAAGGGTGCAAAACATTTAAGGGTTGCATACGCCGATATGCCCTGGTATCAGTATTTCCTGCTTGATGTTATCGCTGCAGTAATCGGAAGTATCTGGTTAATCCTGTTCTTGGTCAAGAAAAGCTTGAGTTTCTTGTTGAGAAAATTTAGGAAAAGCAATGAGGGCCCTAATACTGGACAGAGCGGGAAAAAAGTAAAAAGGGCGTGAATGAGAGTGATTAAGTTATGTACATTTTTGGTTTAGTTAGAGCATTTGTTATTATTTGTACTGACATTGTTGTATATGTTTTGTTACTAAATTTTGTTATATTTGTAATTTGTTGTTTTGTTCGTTGTGGATCTAATACTATGTCCGCTGTAAGTGAAAAATCGAAAAATACTAATTGGTTTTAAAAGTGTAATCGATAGACGTGAGGATGTTTCAATATTAAGTCGATAAATACGCAGATGCTAAAACATTTAATTACATTTAAGCTTTTATAGATGACGGTAAATTATATTTGCCAAGAAATTAGGATAAATTTTATTGCACTCGTTCAATTTTGTTGAACTGCAGGCATAGTTTCGTTACATTTAGTGAACGAACTGTGAAATGATCTCTTTAGAGGGTGAACTGTATGTAGATATCTCTCGTAGTTCGTGGGTGGCTGCGGAGATGAATCTTGTCTCCAGGTTGTAAGGCTGGAGACTGTAGCTGTAGTTGGAGATCAGGGCGTGACGTGATCTCTTGAATTCTTGAAGTTCTAGTTGTGTGGAGAGGGCGTATCGTGCTCTCCGGTGTGGAGCTGAGGGCGTAACGTGCAGGTCCGGGGTTGAAGTTCTCGAAGTCTGGAGAGAGGGCGTATCGTGCTCTCCGGTGTGGACCTGAGGGCGAAACGTGCAGGTACGGGTTGAAGTTCTAGTAGTTTGGAGAGAGGGCGTAACGTGCTCTCCGGTGTGGACCTGAGGGCGTAACGTGCAGGTCCGGGTTGAAATCCTAGTAGTTTGGAGAGAGGGCGTAACGTGCTCTCTGGGGTTGAGGTTCTTGAGGTTATGGGTTGTCGGTTGGGGTGGCGTGAAGCAAGATCACAACACACTGTCGTTTTGAGCATACATCGTATACTAATTTATTGTCCCAAATTTCAGAGCTATTATACATCTTGTTTTACATTGGCTAAATGAGATATTATTTGTTTTGTTACCTTGCACTAGAGATACTTTCTCGAGAATCGTTTTGTTATCAAGTTACCTAGACGTCGTGTTATGCTTAGTCAGCTGAGCATGGAAAATTGAACTTGGCCGGCTCACGTTTAATCGTAATTGTTTTCCTCTAGTAACGTGAAATGATCGCTAGTGTTATTGATTCGTGTGCGAACGTTAAAACAATCCAATAATATTTTACATAAGTATCTTCGCTCTTAATTATGACTTATTTTTCTGTTTTGTAAAACAACGCGTATTAATTTCAATGACTAAATTATGTAAAAAGTTCCCTAAATTCGGTTACAATAAATTATGATTTCTTCACCTGAAATTCCCCTTAAAGAATGTTGACGTAAGCGTCGACATTCAGTATTCAGTATATTCATGTTGTGACCTGGGTGTATCTGAGTAAGCCGATCCCGTCGACTAAACTATTAATTTGTACACTTATATACAGGTTTAGGTATGTACAATGTCGAGGGTAGTGCCTCTGCTCAGGGATATCGATGTCCCGAAGGAAGCTGTCGATTGCGGCTCGAGAGTGGCAGGCTGACCAATGTCCCAAGAGAGAAGATCTTGGCAGAGGCTCTACTGTGTTTCGGCTATCTATTAACTTTAGTTGAAAATATTTTTATTGTACATCAACACAATATATACACAACGTGTTTCAAAATAATTGTCATCTAGTTGGCATGGGTATTTTTGTGCATGTAATTTTTGATGTGGCACGCTCTATTGATTTGAACCTATCTAATTCTCATCTAATTCTGACAAGCATCACTTCGAACATTTATTGTGAAACTGGCAATCAGTACTGCTGGTAATCAACGGCCCTTTTCAGGGCCAAAACAAATCCTACAAATTGACAAATACTCAGAATTCGTTTTCTTTTAACAGAGAAAAAACAGAAGTTAAAAGAGGTTAAGTAGGTCATTTTGAGGTTATGTATAGCTAGTAGAAACTCCTATTTTCGCAAGGCGTTTTTTTAAATTTTATATAGGAACTCCACAGCCGACTAGATGACAATCATTTTGAAATACGTTGTATATATGTATGTATCACCCCTCGGGGGCTGGGATCTCCAGGTGGGATCCTGGGATCCTTGGGATCCGATTGATGGTCTAGTTCAGCTTTTCTTAACCTTTTTCATTCCGCGGGCCCCGAAAAAATCTGGCACAATTTCAAGGACCCCCTTAATAAACAAACAGGAATAAATTTTGGACAATTTTAGTACTGCAGAAAAATAACATTTTCATAAAAATTAAAAATACTGTATTATTAACGCTTTTGCAGATAGAACATTCACAAACGTTTGAAAAGCATTTTTCAAAAATTTCGCATTATTAAAATTTAAGTCATGTAAAATAGACGATGGAAAATATATTTATAATAATATTCATAATAAATTATACTGAATGATGAATGAAAAATCATCGCTGTATTGTTGGCATTTTTGAATTTTTGATCTAAATTTTTAATTTTGAACCTTCAAGCGTAAACAACCTTTTAAGCCAATTAACCTTCGTCCGGCGTCTAAATCAAGGTTACAAACACTCATCACTTCGTTATTCAGTGTTACAATAATAACAACACTCTCATTTGTATCTCGGTTAAATGATCGTTATCACTTTCATAACATATAACCCCGAAATATTTACTAGAATTAGATGCACAGTGCCATGTCCCAGGTAATTTCGAGCATAATAATATTCCTCCCAGTATTTTTAAGTTTTTTAACGCCATGTAGTTCGTATCGCATACTGACTGTGTTTCCCATGCCGTCTCGCAGTCATTACGTACTCGGCAGTAGTTTGACGAAAGGTTTGGCGGAGGCGGGAAACGATGTGACATTTCTCACGCCATTTTCCGATGAAAAATTATTCAAAGGCAATGGCAGTAAGGGAAGCTTGAGGGAAATTCATCTTGACGGAGTGCTCGAGTTTATGACAGGTAAGTTTGATGTGTGAACGTCGGTAGGTTAATAATGTATTGCTTTTAAAACTGCTAATAAAATAGAAAAATTGTCAAGAAATGATAGTTAAATTAAGAATTTTCATTTGTAATGATAGTGGTAAGTAAAAAAAAAAATGAACTGTTATCATGACAATTAAAAAATGTTCAATGGCTTTTTAATTATTTATTACTCTTTGATCAAAACCAGTAATGTCATATTTACCAATATTTTACTACAAGTGATATCTGTGTTGTTAACTTGCCAGTGAGCACCTTTAATCTCCAATAACAGCGTAAAGTGCTTCTGTTTACATCATGCTACAAGTTACCAAGACAAATTTGCCAAAATCTCTACTTCGGAAGTATTCTCTATAATTATAAAAACCCATTGAGAATTATGTAACAACAATAACGAAAAATTGGCGAAAGAAGGAAAGAAATTAATTTACGAAGTTATGTAATATTGATCTAAAGTTGTTTTAAACATGTTTATTGACTCTTGGTTTATAGTCTGTTGCCAAATTGTGCAAGAAACACTTTAATCGTGATAAGTATATCTTTGTAACTATTGTTGAAATTTAAGAGGAATAAACGATACTCATTGGTACTGTTCAGGTTGTAGTAAAAGATCTCTTAAAATAATTACAGGTTATAAGCTTTGACTAAATTTTTATCTTTAAACTCATATTTATAAAATACCAAAACAAACACTGGAATCGAAAATGATTATACTCTAAATATGGTTTTCGTACATTTTAAGTATATTCTATTTTATCGAATTTTCCGATTAGCTGCTTGTTTGACGTCTCAAAAAAATTGCATAAATATCGTCTTCTATATTAATTTAAAAGATTACCTAACTGAAATATGACATATAGCCTCTAAAACATTTATAAAGCATTGTTAATTTGAAATTACAGAACTTATGGGGCAGATGATGGATAAGAAAGACAACCACCGCCAAACCCTGTTTTCCATGTTATCAATGATGAACAAAATCACCTCCGAAATGGCAGAAAGGACACTAAGTAATCCAAAATTTGATGCTGTCATAGTGACAGAATTCATGATGGACGCATTAAAAGGATTATCAGCCCATTTTGACGCCCACCTGATGGGCTTCTGCAATCATGGTGGAATTGCTTGGTCTCATCAGTACATGGGTGCCCCGACGTTGCCATCGTTCTATCCGAATGTAGCTATGGGTTTTCCCGAAAAAATGAACTTCGCGCAAAGAGGTGTTAATTTATTTATCTTTTTATTCATGAAACTCAACGAAATCTTCTTTGCCACGCCGACGCAAAGCGAAATACACTCGAGATATTTCCCGAACAATCCTAACAACTGTTTTGAGTAACGTTTCGCTAACATTGTTTAATTCTCAGGCCGGAAGTTTGTTCTTTGTTCTGCCGCGAGTACCGATAATGATAGATGTAGGAGGATTACACATAAAACCGACCAAGACTCTTCCGGCCGATTTGAAAAAACTGATGGACGAGGCTAAAGCCGGAGTCATCTACTTCAGCATGGGCTCGACTTTCAAATCTGAAAGTTTGCCACCGGAAGCTTTCGAAGCACTAATCAAAGTGTTCTCAAAGAGGAAGGAAAAGGTCTTGTTCAAGTATGGCTACGATGACTTACCCAACAAACCGGACAACGTTCTGCTGGGGAAATGGTTTCCTCAACAAGAAATACTGGGTAAGTGTAAATACACCAATTTGTACCTGAAAAAAACTAACTGACTAAAAATATAGTTTCATAATTTGGTTAGTATTAAAAAATTAAATTTCATTTACTATTCAATACTATTTTAGCTCATCCTAACTTGAAAGTCTTCGTCAGCCACGGAGGTATGCTAAGCACAACCGAAAGCCTCCACCATGCTGTGCCAATAGTAGCCCTACCTATAACGTTCGATCAAAAAATGAATGCGAGATTTGCTAGCCAACGTGGATTTGGTATAACCCTCGACATAGATCAATTAACCGAAGAGACGTTTGCCAAAGCTTTAAACGATGTCATATCAATCCCAAGGCAAGTAAAAAGCTGAATGCAAATACAGGTGTTATATTGCACTACGCTAGGTTGCTATCACACACGATTAATATATCTAGACATGTCTATATACAAAATGATATATGGCGAAGATAACAGCACATTCTGAGCCTTTCCTTATGTTGTTGCATGAATCCAGTTGACGAATCCTCTCTTACGATTTGCTCTGTATGTTGATATGTACATTGCAATCACGCTTTCCTTGTACTTAAATCTGCAATAAGTTTGACTTTCAATACGAACGGCAACACCGATTCGTATGCTTTCAACGTGACATTTATTTGTTTACACTGCACGAAGTGAAGTAATTTAAATACGATTCAAAAAAAGAAACAATGGTTAGTAAGTGTGTGATGTGCAAAAGGTATAGCAATTAAGAATAGGCGTTTGGAATATTCTGTCACAGCTTATGACAAATTAATAAGAAGATTTATAGAGGTTATGTACCGTCTCAATGATGTTCTGTCGGTTTTCTTATTTTCCTTCATTTTGGGACTTAATGAAACTAATAAAATCACAAAATCAGCACGTATCTGCTTTAATCATTTTAAAGAAAATGATTATGAGTGAAACTACGTTCAGCAAAATATTAAAGAAAATGTCGTAAACGTCATATTTTTCAAACTAAAAGTAGTACAAAGCAATTAACTTTTACAAAATGTATTAACATGCCAGAAATAGGCTATAAAATTTCAAACAGGTCGGAAATATTTTAGATTTTTTAATAAAACTACAAGTAATTTTTATAGAAACGTAAAAATGTTGTTGATTTCAAGTATTTTCAGGGTTCAACATCTCAATTATGGGTATGTTCACTACTGATATATTCAGCTTATTTGGATGATGGTCCTGTTGACGGCTACATTTCATTTCTTTTTTAATATTGTTTATTTAAAAAAAGGATTTCACGAATCAAATGTGCCATTAAACGACAAAAATGTTGAATATGACGCAATGAAATAGGATAGGTTGCACAGATAATTTTACACTTATTATTGATACCCCTATGGAAAACTGTTTGGTTGCCTATCACAATTCGTCTACGGCGGCCATGTTTACTTCCCCTTTTGCAATGCGCCCATCACCTATGTATTTTACTTTTCTATGAGAACGTCAAGTCTAGTTACATTAATCGCCTGTGGTTACTACTAACGTGGTACTTTTGTGTTTTACATTTAATTCCATAACTTCTTTTGTATTTGCAGTTATCGAGAGACCGCTCGTCAAAAATCCGCAATATTCAGAGATAGGCGGCACGAGCCCATTGATGAAGCGGTTTACTGGATCGAATACGTCATCAGGCATAAGGGTGCAAAACATTTAAGGGTTGCATACGCCGATATGCCCTGGTACCAGTATTTCCTGCTTGACGTTATTGCTGTATTAATTGGAAGTATCTGGCTAATCCTGTTTTTGGTCAAGAAGAGTGTGTGCTTCTTATTGAGAAAGTTCAGCCCTAAGTCTGTAAAGAGCGGGAAGAAAGTAAAAACATCGTGACTGAGAGTGAATAATTTCTGTACATATTTGGAATAAAACATTTGATATTAACGATCTATGTTACACGTGTATATACTTCGCTATGCTTTCGGTCTGTCGATGTATTATTTTAGACCTTTTGCATTTTCCACTATAAGTCAAAACGAAAATAAAGAAGCTAAGAGATCAAATATGACTGTATTTACTGAAATTTAAGAGTATTCCACATTTTCTTTATATGAAGGCATTGAAATGTGGAAGGTACTTTTTATATGGAACTTATAGGAGCAATATACGCCATAATTTATTAAAGAAATTTAATACCAATTGGAGAGCTATTTGTAAACTTACCCTTAAAAATATTTTTCTGTTGCAAAATGACTGTTTTTAAAAACTTTGACTCTACATTTAGGAATGGATAATATCAACACACGTTTTATCAAAATGGGGGAAGACCAGAAACAAAGTACAATTGGTAACTTAAAATAAATGAAACCTAAAGCAAATAGAATACGAATGATACACCAAATGTAATTTACATGATATTTAAAAACATTATAATGTCGCGACGAGAAGATAGAATGTAACTAAAACATGAACGTGCATTGGAATATTGCGTGGTTATTAATGCCACGCAATTTGTGAAATATCTTACGAAAAACTTCCAGCAACACTTTTAGAGGTACTACTACAGCCGTTTCTTCAATTGGAAATTCAAGCAGTGTCAAGCAATTTTTCAACAAATTATACGGAGCTACAGCGGATTCAACCTAACGCAAATGATTTAATTTTATCTGTAACTGAACTAGTTCGTTCTTTTAATGACCAGGGTAATTGGTATTAATAGAAATAAAACATTTAATACTAATTTTGTTCGTTTACATATGCATTTCCATATTATTTATTTATTATTTATTTACTTTAATTCCAATAATCATATAGTGAGGTACTACAATTATGATTTCTAGCTCTTGAGGAGGCATGATGGTTGAAAATTTTAATTTGATTGGTTTATTCAAGTTGCTAAAAATTATAAATGTATAAAATTTGAAATAAACAGCAATGGTATTGCCGAGAGTACAGTCCTGATATACTAACCCCAAAGTGTATAAAAATATTTTTATAGGTGTCTTGATAGGTGTCTCGGTAGTTCAGTTGGTTAGAACACCTGACACGATATTGGGAGACCCGGGTTCGAATCCCGGCTGAGCCACAAATTTCATTTTCAGATTCTCTTACATTTGTTTTATATACACCATCACTTTGAATTAATTTCGAGAACATATTCCATCTGTTTCAATTGGATTATGGTTTCTGTAGAATTGATCATTGATCGTTGATGTATGGGTTAATGATAATTTTTCCAACCAATCTCGAAAGTGCTAATGCTATGGATTACTGTAACAAATAGGTAGTCGAAAATTATTTTCATGATATTGCAAAAAATTTATACTTAAAGATAGCTTGCATTCATTAAGCGTTACAACAATTCGGATTTGTATTTGTATTCTAACACGACTTGTAGTACTCTGTTGGTACTATCGAAATCCGTTTTAAAATATATCTTGGAACCACCGATCATTAAATATCCATCCGACAAAAAACAATATTATAATTATTTATTTATTATTAATCGGCTGCTTTTGATTACAAATTGAAATACTTATTGAATTTCGAGGCAGTGCCGTCAGCAATACAATTTAATTATGAATAATTTTGTTTATTCCTTGCAAAAAAATTATTAATGTTAATCTTGAAAGATAAAAAAATACCGATATCAAAAAAATTGATAAATCATGCCGTAGAGTTTCGAATACTATAGATAAGCCACAGTAAAATTCGCCAAGCACATATAATGACAAGATTGTAATATTTGAAGCGTTGATCAATTTTTTTTGTCGCAATAACTTTTGCGTTAGATAGGCTAAGAGTAATTTGCCCAATATTTTATTGCTCAGATACCTACCGTTGGGAAACCAGGTAAGTGTAAGGAATAGGTTTGCTCCGAAAAGTACCTGAATTAGTTCTGAATCAGACGAAGCGTATGCAGCAGCAAACTGTCGTTGAATTGATCTAATCTAAATAGGAATATTTTAATGCCCTGGAATACACAAATTTTCAGTCGTATTTCTTTAGGTAAAATGAAGCTCAAGAGTTCGGCTTTGATGGCTTCCTGCATTCGTTTACTTTTGATGACAGGCTGTAATGGATATCGTATTTTGGGTATATTTGTATTCCCTGTGCCTAGTCACCAATTCTTGGGAAGTTCACTATTGAGAGGCTTAGCTGAAGCGGGTCATGATATTACGATGATAAGCACATCGGCCCAAAAATCACTCCCAAAAAATGGCACTTGGAAGGAAATTGTACTGAAGGATATCAGTACTGCATACGAGCGTACGATGAGATAAACGTGAAATATTACCGTCACTCATCTTATATTTTCAGGTAATAGTAACTTAATGAGCATCAGTACGCTGAGTACGTACCAGCAGTGGATAAAATATATGCAGCTTTTTAAACATATTACAGAAACTACTTTAAACAGCGCAGAGGTTCAAAATTTGATTCATTCCCACGAAAAATTTGATGCGGTGATTGTTTCAGAAATATTCATGGATTCTATGAAGGCTTTCGCTGCTCATTTCGATGCTCATCTAATAATCTTTAGTAACTCTGGTGGATATAATTTCTATTACAATGATCTAAATGTACCATTCCTACCTTCACATTTTCCCGAAATGTTTTTAAACAAATTTGATAGTGGTAAACTAAGATTTTTCGATCGCATAAGAAACATTTGGGAGTGGGCTGTGAGAACTTCATTGAATTCCTATTATATGTTTCCTCACCAAGCAAATCTGGTTAAAGAACATTTCCCAAATCTTCCTGATCTGAAAGAGATTGCACGTAACACTTCGCTGGTATTGGTAAATTCTCACCCTAGCATAAATTATCAGCAACCTAAAATTTCTATGATGATAGATATAGGAGGATTTCATTTGAAACCACCGAAAAAACTCCCAGAAAATTTACAAACTATTCTAGATGATGCCAAAAACGGAGTCATTTACTTTAGCATGGGCTCGAATATGAAGCCGGAACATTTACCCAAAAAGGTTATAGAAGCATTTTTAAAAGTCTTTGGAGAGAGGAAAGAGATAGTACTGTGGAAATGCTCAGAAAGTGTATTATCTGAAAAACCTGATAATGTGATTATTGGAGACTGGTTTCCTCAGCAAGATATCCTCGGTAAGTGATTATAAATTTTACTGACAGTATAATTTGTAATGGGTTTGTTTTGCAGCCCATCCCGCTTTAAAGCTTTTTATTACACATGCTGGATTTTTAAGTTCAACAGAAACCATCTACAGTGGTGTGCCGACTATTGCAATTCCAGTTGCATTGGACCAAATACACAATGCCGTATTCTTAGCAGATAACGGACTGGGTCTTACAATAAATTTGGAAGACCTATCAGAGGAAATTATAAGTTATTCCATTCAGGAAGTTATATCAAATCCCAAGTGAGTATAAGCATATAAAATTAAACCAAAATTGCCTGTATTTACTCCACTCAAATTATTTTCACCATGTAAGTGACGTTTTGTATTTAGGGTTACAAAAATCGAAGTTGTGCTGGGAGTGTCACTGGCTATGCTCCCAACCTTAATGAAAGAGGTATATTGTCATGTAAATAGTATTGTAAGGAACTATAGTTGAGAGAAAGTTAAGTCAGACAATTGCAAAGCCAATCTGTGAGTTTCAATATAACACTCACGATTTTCATGTACTCACAAACTTACGACTTTGTTTATTTCGTTATTTAAAAATTGACCAAGTGTACTTAATACAAAAATTCCAACTTGACAATAATTTAAACATAGTGACTAACACATGACAAACACATGACTAAGAGTTATCGCAACTATAGTATTAATTTTCACGCTGCCCCTATCGTAAATCGCTCTTATATGCATAGATACGTAGTATGAAAATGGCAAATAACATTCGTGTATTATTTTTCCTTGACGACGGAATGTAAATACTATCATTTACATTCCTAGGAAAGTAAAAATAGTAAATCAAGTTGAATTATTATAACAGGAATGTATAAAACAGATTAACAATTAATTACAAGTTATTGGTTAAAATTATATACAAAGGGACAATTTAAAAAAGATGAATTTTTCACAATACCTTCGTCTTCTAATACTTGTTTTGTATCCTTCTGAAATTGGTAAACAACATGAAGCATTTCCATTCTGCAGAACTAGTCGGTTCGGCACGCTCTTGCGATTCCCACTATTATAACAGTCTAGAACATATTGGGGTATCAATTTTATGTCATTAAAAGAAATTAACAAATGCATTACTTTGATTAAAAGATATTTCTCATCTACAGCCTCGTCTATGAATTTCGTAATTTGCTCTCGTGTTAACACTTGCGACTTTTTGGGTTGATAGCCTTAATGTTTCCGCTTCAAAAACCCAGTAGCATCACGTTTTCCGACACACATATACCACATTTTTCTTCAAACACCACTTGTTAAAGGTTTCGTACGTGAATTCATACCTCGTCCTGGATTTTTTCGGCAACAAACACTCCAAAGCAACGTTAGCAGCTTCATCAATATCCATTTCTGAATTTGGATATTTCAAATTTCGGCAAGTGACAAGCCTCGGCTTCGCCTCGGCTCGTACACGCTTGCCTCGAATAGTATAACGTCTTTACATTCCTTGTGACTTAAATAACTAATACTTGATGCAAACAAATTCGTCTTATGGTACTATTGCAATATTTTTGGCAATCATACTATTTGCGTTACAGATACAAGAGGGCTGCTAAAGAAAGGTCTCTAATACTGAAGGACAGAATAAAGCCACCAATGGACGAAGCAATTTATTGGGTGGAATACGTTATCAGGCACAAGGGCGCTAAACACCTAAAAGTTCCTTATTTAGGAATGCCTTGGTACCAGTTCTATTTACTAGATGTAATACTACCTGTCTCGATCGGATTTATTGCATGTATATGGTTGATGAAGAAATTTATTTTTATATGTTTTGGTGTGTTTAAAAATAAGAAATTGAAAACTCTTTAAAATGTTTTTATAGGTTTAGGGAGAGAAAATCATTAAATGTAAAAGTGAACTAAAAATTAACCTAATATAATAGAATATCATTGATATCATTGATTTTTATTGTAAAAATCGGAAATAATTATTTTTATGACATCTTTTGGTTGTATATAATCGAGACGATTTCAAAAGTAGAAAATAGTTTGTACATTCCTAAAATACAAGCGTTACATATTTTATAGTATTGGTATGATTCACAAATGAGGTAAAGTAATTATTAATATAAGTACCATATCTATATCGCAATTAAAACTAACTCACTATTGGTAATACCTCTGCCACACACTCGTCGAGTAGCGAGGGAAGTAGCGAGGGAAGTAACGAGAGAAGTAGTGTGGCCACGATATTCGTCCTGCCGCACGTCTTGCTCCTCGTCATGCCCATCACTTCGGTTGTCGGTTTTTCGGACGCGAGTCAAAGGACTTGCAATATGAGCGCGAGTATCTGGCCACACAATCGCACATCGCTAGAAGTTTGTAAAATACCTATACTTTGTCAAAATTATAGTAGGTACTCACATTAAAACATTTTATTAATTTTACCATAACTTATTAACACATCAATTCGCTATTAAGCTATGTATTTAAAAAAAAATTGTACTTTTTGTAAGTACAGTACAACCTCTTTACTCCGGACACATGCTAATCCGGACATCCAGTAATCCGGACGCTCAACTATTACAAATATAATTCGGACACACCTCGATAATCCGGACGCGATATGGAATTTCGAGTTTAAACTTGTCAGAAGGATAGCGCCCGGAAGCTGGCATTCTCTGTTAACTCATTTAGTTGAACTTAGTTGAATTTAGCGACGACTATTGAAGTCGTCACGTAATATTTAGAGTGTAGCAAAGTGTTAAACAATGTCTATAAGGTAGCACCGTACTTTAAATTTGCAACAAAAGTCTGAAATAATGAATCGAATTGAATCAGGAGAAAGTGTTAGATCTATTGCTGATAAATATCACGATTTCTGATATAGGGATGAAGAAAGGAAATATCAGAGAATTTATTGCGTTCATTTTCATGTAACTTTACATACTTATGTTATAGGTATTATGTATTTTGATAAACGATTTTTATATTACATATAACGTTTTTTATAATTATGTACTGTTTTTGAATACAAATTTTATTTGAATGTAGGTGTGGGTAATGTGTTAAATAAAATATCTAAGCCTCTAATATCGTGTGATTTCAATAGTATTATTTATGTATATACAAATGTATCTAATATACGGTTAAGTATGTAGGGCATTGATGCACTATTAATCTACTGTTCGGTAATCCGGACATTCTCTAATTCGGACACACCCCTTGCATTTAATTGTCCGGATTAAAGAGGTTGTACTGTACATATAAATGTGTATGTCAATAATTTACCTAATTCACAAACAAGCGCTGGAACGATTAGATACACATTTAATGAAATGTAATCTAGAAAAAATGTCATTTCATGTATACCGTAGAATCATATTTTCAATAAATTTTAATTTTGCTATTGTGTGGCGATTAATTGCGCGAGGAGAGCAGTGTATGGCCAGAGAGGGCAATACGACGGCAGCGCGAGGAGCAGAGCGAGTAGCAGCGCGAGGAGCATAGTGTGGCTGAGGCATAAGTTCTTTACCTGTTTTGTAAATTGTTAAAATTTAAATTGAAATATTAAATTTACTTGGGTTTTTATAAGGAATTCATTTTAAAACTGCTATATAAACGCAATTATATTTCTTAGAACACGAATCAATTCTGGAGATACATTTTTATAATTTGAAAATGATGTAATTTCACCTCCTTCTATTACAATCAATGGGATTAAATCTGATATTTAAAAAATATAAATAAATTTAAATAAATGTAGAGTAAAATAGAGATGTTACCTAATCACAAAACCGTAGTCTGCTTAACTATCAATTTCGCACATAGATACGGCATCTATGAGAATATTTTGTATTTATCTCATCTCCTTCATAGTTTCCTTTGGATATTTCTAAACTATCTGGTATGTCAGATGTACTTAATAATTGCATCAATGTTGTTTTAAATTCATACGCTTTTTATTAAGTTGGTTTAAATTTGTATGTTGTAACAAGCGTTTATGTACCACTTGTAGTATACGATGAAAATTGCTAACGGTGTATATTTCACATGCCTGCGATTATAAAAATACATTTGGTAACATTATAGCTATTTACGATACAAGTGTGAAAAGTGCATGTTTAAGGCACGCGTTTGAAAGTTTACAGAACGAACGTAGCGATTTTTTCTCATTCACAAATGATGCAAAACATACAGTTTTCCAAACCTATAACAGAAACCACCCTTAATAGTCCAAAAGTTCAAACTTCAATTCGTTCCGAGTAAACATTTGATGTAGTGATTGTTTCAGAAATGATTATGGATTCAATGAAAGCTGTCGCTGCTCATTTTGATGGTCATCTAATATCCTTTGCTAATTCTGGTGATTATAATTTTTATTACTGTGATCTGAATATACCTTCTTTACCATCACATTTTCCCGAATTGTATTTAAACAAAGTTTATAAAGTGAGACTGAGATTTTTAGACCGCATAAGAAACATTAGGTTGTTGTGGGATGTAAAAACTACGCCGAATTCATAATATTTATTTTCCCGACAAGCAGATTTGGTTAAAAACCATTTCCCTAACCTTCCTAATCAGGAAGATATTGTACGCAACACTTCGTTGGTCTTAATAAATTCTCACTCTAGCACAAATTATCAGCAAACTAAAATTCCTATGATGATTGATATAGGAGGATTTCATTGAAAACAATTACTTGAAAATTGTAGTTAGAGAATAGTTACATTTAGTATGAATTACAAAAATTCATGTTTGCATTTCAATTTGAACACAATGACTTGTCTTCTGTTGGTGCTAACGACAACCGTTATAAAATTCATCTTGGAACCACCCGATATTTGAAAAACCCCATGGCATGCCAGGCTGAAAGGTAGATTTATGGGTAGTATATAGAGTAATATAACAGTTAAAAATACTAAAAAGTTAAAATAATAAAAATGTTAAAAAATACATACGTCAAAATTTATAATTTTTGCATATAACTTTTTTTATGTACATTTCTCAAACATATGTTTTATGCAAAAGTCGTTCGCCTCTATAAGGGCAACAAAAAACCTCAGTAACATTTTTCTCTCGGACGCGAAATAAAAAATTTTGGATTTTTTTTGAAGAAACACTTTTTTTCTGTACATTTCTCGAAAAAATATTTTATACAAAAGTCGTTCGCCTCTATAAGATCAACGAAAAACCTAAGTAACAATTTTCTCTCAGACGCGAAATTAAAGTGTATTGATATTTTATTTTTTTGAAAATAACAAGCCGCCATTTTGAAACCGCTACACCTATTTGGCCCATTAACGAACTCGACCGAGATTTTCGGCCAACTGATTTTTGTACCAAATTTCGTTGTGATCCTTTAAAAAATGCGACCTGTAGCTTGCCGAAAAATTTCGTTATATCCGCTGATGACGACCAACAGTCAGAAACACGTGTCTACGGTTGCCCTCTCACCCTGCGGTTTGACCTATAATTTCCTTGTCTATTTCCTTGTCTCACGTTCCCTATATATATAAACTTTTGAGAAATGATTAAGTATGATCTCTAGATACCAAAAAACTGAAAACCGCATTTTAATTCCTCTTTTTTCGACTTCGTTAACGAATGTAATACCAATATCCAGCAGACACAACTAATAATACTTCTGATAAATTATTATTATACGGTTGCTTCTCAATGGAAAGCCAAATATATTTTGAGATTTAAGACATTGTTGTCAGCAATACAATTTAACTATGTATGTATAATTTAATTTATTCGTTGTAAAAAACTTTAACATTACTATTGAAATAGGTATACTAAAACCGATAAGATAAGCAATAGTTATATGGGATATTAAATAGAACCTTCGTTAGTGAAAAGATAGTTATATTTGAACATGTTAATCAAAACTTATATCGTAATAACTTTTGGGTTAGGTACGCTAATAGTAATTTGCTAACATTTTATTCTTCATACGCCTACGGTTGGAAAACCAGGTAAGTGTAAGCAATAGATTTGCTTTAACAAGTAACTGAATTAGTTCTGAATCAGACAGATCGTATGCAAAAGCAGTTTGGTGTTTTAACAATCACTGAATTGATCTAAACTAAATACTAATATTTTAATATCCTGGAATATATAAACTCTTATTTTTATTTGTTTAGGTAAAATGAAGTTCACGAGTTCGGTTTTGATAGCTTCCTGCATTCGTTTACTTTTGATGACAGGCTGTAATGGATACCGTATTTTGGGTATATTTGTATTCCCTGTGCGTAGTCACCAATTCTTGGGAAGCTCACTATTGGGGGGTTTAGCTGAAGCGGGTCATGATATTACGATGATAAGCACATCGGCCCAAAAATCACTCCCAAAAAATGGCACTTGGAAGGAAATTGTACTGAAGGATATCAGTACTGCATACGAGCGTACGATGAGGTAAACTTGAAATATTACCGTCTCATCTTATATTTTCAGGAAATAGTAACTTAATGAACCTCAGTAAATTGAGTACGTCTCAGCAGTGGATACAATATATGCAGCTCTTTAAATATATTACAGAAACCACTTTAAACAGTGCAGACGTTCAGAATTTAATTCATTCCCACGAAAAATTTGATGCAGTGATTGTTTCCGATTTATATACGGATTCTATGAAGGCCTTCGCTGCTCATTTCGATGCCCATTTAATAATCTTTAGTAACTTTGGTGGTTATAATTTTTGTTACAATGATATAAATGTACCATCTCTACCTTCACATTTTCCTGAATTAGGTTTAAACAGATTCCAAGGTAAACTCAGTTATTTCGACCGCATAAGAAACATTTGGGAGTGGGCTGTGAGAAATGCACTGAATTCATATTATATGTTTCCTCACCAAGCAAATCTGGTTAAAAAACAATTCCCGAATCTTCCTGATCTGAAAGTGATTACACAAAACACTTCGTTGGTGTTGGTAAATTCTCATCCTAGCATAAATTATCAGCAACCTAAAATTTCTATGATGATAGATATTGGAGGATTTCATTTGAAACCACCGAAAAAACTCCCAGAATATCTACAAACTATTCTTGATGATGCCAAGAATGGGGTCATTTACTTTAGCATGGGTTCGAATATGAAGCCGGAACATTTACCCAAAAAGGTTATAGAAGCATTTTTAAAAGTCTTTAGGGAGAGGAAAGAGATTGTACTGTGGAAATGCTCTGAAAGTTTATTATCTGGAAAACCTGATAATGTGATTGTAGGAGATTGGTTCCCTCAGCAAGATATCCTCGGTAAGTGATTATAAATTTTGCTGAGAGTATAATATGTAATGGGTTTGTTTTGCAGCCCATCCCGCTTTAAAGATTTTTATTACACAAGCTGGATTTTTAAGTTTAACAGAAACCATCTACAATGGTGTACCGACAATTGCAATTCCAGTTGCAGTGGACCAAATACACAATGCCGCATTCTTAGCAGATAACGGATTGGAACTTACTATGGATTTGGAAGATATATCAGAGGAAATTATAAGTTATTCCATTCAGGAAATTATATCAAATCCAAAGTGAGTATAGTCATAAAAATTTAAACAGAAATTTACCTCACTTAAATTCCTTTCACGCGGTAAGTGACATGTTGTAGTTGAGGTGTAGATAGTGTCATTGGTTAAGTTCTGAAACATAATGAAAGAAGCAATATTGTAATGTAAAAAGTATAATAAGGATCAATACCTGAACAAAATTTAAGTAAGACAAAAGTAGAGCCCATCTGTGAGTTACAAAGAAACACTCACGATTTCTATGTACTCGCTAAATTGCGATTTGGGTTTATTTCGTTAGGTAAATATTGAGTAAGTGTACTTAATTCAAAAATTCCAACTTGGCAGAAAATTAACCTAAAGTGATTCTACCTGTCTCAAACAAACTGCTCTCATTTTACCATTGCAAATATTTTTGGCATTCATACTATTTGCGTTACAGATACAAGAGGGCTGCTAAAGAAAGGTCTCTAATACTGAAGGACAGAATAAAGCCACCAATGGACGAAGCAATTTATTGGGTGGAATACGTTATCAGGCACAACGGGGCTAAACATCTAAAAGTTCCTTATTTCGGGATGCCTTGGTACCAATTCTATTTACTAGATATAATACTACCTCTCTCGATCGGATTCATTACGTGTATATGGTTAATGAAGAAATTTATTTTTACATGTTTTGGTGCGTTTAAAAATAAGAAGTTGAAAACTCTTTAAAATGTTTTTACAGCTTCAGAACATGACCAAATGTAAAAGTGAACTAAAAATTAACCTAATATAATAAAAAATAAATATTTAGGCAACGCTTATGCATTAATTAATAATCAAAGAACCATATTGCCAAAAAAATATGATTTCCATTAATTGTGATTGTATAAATCGGCAATAATTAATTTCATAAAATCTTTTGCATATGTATAATCGAGATGATTTCAAAATTAGAAAATAGTTTGTTGATTCCTAAATTAGAAGCTTAAATTTAGTAACAGCTAAATAAATTGTTTGCATTATGTTGCACGTTATGTTTAAAATTTCTCGGTGTGTAGATATACGTAAAAGAATTAAATGAATATATAATAATACAAATAAGTATAATACTACTTGAAAGGTACAACCTCACATTTTAACGAAGTTTAATTAAATTTAAATTTATTGTGTCTTATAATAATTTCTAAATTTAAAAACATAATTTTAAGTCATAAGCGTTAACACAACGTGTACGTACATCCATTTATATTATGTGTATATGTATATTAAACATCAATTATGTGTATAGTATAAAGATAAGTGTTAAGATATATTTTATACAATGCCGTTTGTCGGTATTGTACTCGCATCTCAAAATATATTATTAGATTAGATTGGAGTAGCAAGTCTTTTATAAATACTTGTAAATAGGCATGAATGAAAACAAGGTTCACAATTATGATCGCTATCTTAGATTTAGGCTTTTAAATGATAATCTATTAACATTAATAGAACATTCAAACAAGTTTAAAAAGAACCATTCAAAAATTATTGTAGTCATGTAAAATGGACGATGGAAAATAAATATATTACAATATTTACACTGAATGATGGATGGAAAATCATCGCTGTATTGTTGGCACTTTTGAATTCTTGTTCTGAATATTTGGTTTTCAACATTCATCTAATTTTAAGTCAATTAACCTTCGCCCGGCGTCTAAATCAAGGTTAGAAACACTCGAATTCATCACTCTATTATTCAGTGTTACAACACTCCCATTCGTATCTCGGTTAGATTATCGTTATCACATTCATAATATATAATCACAAATCGGCTACAAGAATCAGAAAAACAGTGCGATGTCCCAGTTAATTTTGAGCATAATAATATTCCTCCCAGTATTTTTCAATTTATTAACGCCATGTAGTTCGTATCGCATACTGACTGTGTTCCCAATGCCGGCTCGCAGTCATTATGCACTCGGCAGTAGTTTGACGAAAGGTTTGGCGGAAGCAGGACATGATGTGACATTTCTTACGCCATTTGCCGATGAAAAATTATTCATAGGCAACGGCAGTAAGGGAAGCTTGAGGGAAATTCATCTTGATGGAGTGTTCGAGTTTATGCAAGGTACGTTGATGTGTGATCGTTGGTGTATAGGTTAATAATGTATTGCTTGTAAAACAGCTACTAGAGTAGGAAAATTGTCTTTCAAGAAATGATAGTTAGATTAAAAATTTTCATTTGCAATGATAGTAGCAAGGTCATGGTAAATAAAATAAAATAAATGGTTATTATAAAAATTCAAAAAATGTTCGCTGGCTTTTTAATTATTTATTGTTATTTGTTCAATTAACCCGTAATGTCATATTCTCCAATATTTCACTACAAATGCTATCAATCTTGTTAACTTGTCAGTGTGCACTTTAACTCCCTAGTAAGTAAGAGCATACTGTGCTTCTGTTTACATCATGCTAACAATTACCAAGACAAATTTGCCAAAATCTCTGCTTTGGAAGTATTTTCTTTAGTTATAAAAACCCATTGATAATTATGAAATATTGGTGGAAGAAGGAAAGAAATTAATTTATGAAGTTAAGTAATACTGATGAAGTTGTTTTAAATATGTTTATTGACTGTTTGATTACACGCTGTTGCCAAATTGTGTAAGAAATACTTTAATCCTGATAAGAAGAAACATTTAACAGGAATAAACGATTTTCATTGGTACGTTCACGTTGTAGTAAAAGATCTATTGTAATTAAAAATTATGAGCTTTTACTAAATTTTTATCTTTAAATTCATATTCATAAAATAACAAAATAAACACTTGAATCGAAAATAATTGTACTCTAAACATTGTTTTCGTACATTCTAAGTATACTCTATCTTATCGAATTTTGTCTAAAAGTAATCCTATTAGCTGTGTGCTTAACGTATCAAAACAAATTCCATAAATTTCGTCTCATATGTTAATTTAAAATATTACCTAACAAAAATATGAAATACAGCCTATAAAATATTTATAAAGCATTGTTAATTTGAAATTCCAGAACATATGGGGCAGATGATGGATAAGAAGGACAACCACCGACAAAGCCCGTTTTTCATGTTATCAATGATGAACAAAATGACCTCCGAAATGGCAGAAAGGACGCTAAGTAATCCAAAAGTGCAAAAACTCATAAATTCTCGTGAAAAATTTGATGCTGTCATAGTGACAGAATTCATGATGGACGCATTGAAAGGGTTCTCAGCACATTTTGACGCCCACCTGATGGGCTTCTGCAATCATGGCGGAATGGCTTGGTCCCATCAGTATATGGGCGCTCCGACTTTGCCATCCATCTTCCCAAACGTAATAATGGGCTTCCCCGAAAAAATGAACTTCGGGCAAAGAGGTGCTAATTTACTCTTCTCGTTATTCATGAAACTCAACGAAATCTTCTTTGTCACGCCCACGCAAACCGAAATACACTCGAGATATTTCCCAAATAATCCAGACTTGACAACCGTTTTGAGCAACGTTTCGCTAACGTTGTTTAATTCTCAGACCGGAAGCTTGTTCTATGCTCTGCCGAGAGTACCGATAATGATAGATGTAGGAGGATTACACATAAAACCGACCAAGACTCTTCCGGCTGATTTGAAGAAAGTGATGGACGAGGCTAAAGACGGAGTCATCTACTTCAGCATGGGCTCGAATTTCAAGTCTGAAAGTTTGCCAGCGGAAGCTTTTGAGGCACTAATTAAAGTGTTCTCAAAAAGGAAGGAAAAGGTCTTGTTCAAGTATGGCTATGATGACTTACCCAACAAACCGGACAACGTTCTGCTGGGCAAATGGTTTCCTCAACAAGAGATACTGGGTAAGTGTAAATACACCAATTTGTACCTAAATAAAAAAATAAAACTATAGTTTCCTAATTAGTTTAGTATTAAAAAATTTAATTTAATTTACTATTCAATACTATTTTAGCTCATCCTAATTTGAAAGTCTTCGTAAGCCATGGAGGTATGCTGAGTACAACCGAAACCCTCCACCATGGTGTGCCAATAGTAGCCCTACCGATAATGGCTGATCAAAAGATGAACGCAAGATTTGCTAGCCAACGTGGAGTTGGTATAACCCTCGACATAGATCAATTAACCGAAGAGACGTTTGGTAAAGCTTTAAATGATGTCATATCAATCCCAAGGCAAGTTAAAAACTAAATTCAATTACCGTTGGGATATTGCGCCACGCAAGGTTCCCATCACACACAATTAATATATCTAGAACTGTCTATATACAAAATGATATATGGCGAAGATAATAGCACATTCTGACCCTTTTTTATGTTGTTGCATGAATGCATTCGACAAATTCTTTCTTACGATTTGTAATGTATGTTGATATTTACATTGCAATCATGCTTTCCTTGTACATAAATCTGCAATAAGTTTGACTTTCAATAGGAACGGCAGCATCGATTCGTATGCTTTCGACGTGACATTTGTTTGTTTACACTGCACTAAGTGAAGTATTTTAGATGGGACTCAAAAAAGAAACTGTCATAGCTTATGACAAATTAATAAGGAAATTTATGGAAATTATGTACCGTCTCAATGACGTTCTATCGGTTTTCTGATTTTCCTAAAATAACAAAATCAGCCTAAATTTTCTCCAATCGTTTTAAACAAAATGATTTTCAGTGTAAGTACATGTAGCAAAATATTAAGAAAAATGACTTAAACATAATATTTTTCAAATTGAAACTGATACAAGGCAATGAAATTTCACAAAATGTATTAATATGACCGCAATAGTCCATAAAGAGGTGAGAAATATTTTAGACTTTTTAATAAAACCACAAGTAATTTTTATAAAAATGTAGGAATTTTGTTGATTTCAAGTACATCAGGGTTCAACATCTCAAGTATGGGTATGTTCACTACTGATATATTAAACTTATTTACGGCCACATTTCATTTCTTTTTTAATAAGTTAAAATAAGATTCCACGATTGAAATGTGCCATGAAAGGACACAAATGTTGAATATGACGAAACAAAATAAGATAAGTTTCACTCGGAAAAAATAATTTTAAACTTATTTTCGATAGGCCCAAGGAACACTGTTTGGTTGCCTATCACAATTCGTGAACGGCGGCCATATTTGCTTCCCTCTTTGCAGTGCCCAAATCGCCTATGCATTTCACTGTTCCATGAGAACGCCTAGTCTAGTTACATTAATCCTTTGGGGTTACTACCAATGTCGTACATTTGTGTTTTACATTTAATTTTACAACTTCTTTTGTATTTGCAGCTATCGAGAGATTGCGCGTCAAAAATCCGCAATATTCAGAGACAGGCGACACGAACCCATTGATGAAGCGGTTTACTGGATCGAATACGTCATCAGGCATAAGGGTGCAAAACATTTAAGGGTGGCATACGCCGATATGCCCTGGTATCAGTATTTCCTGCTCGATGTTATCGCTGTAGTAATCGGAAGTATCTGGTTAATCCTATTCTTGATTAAGAAAAGTTTGTGTTTCTTGTTGAGAAAGTTAAGAAAAAGCAATGAGAGCCCTAAGACTGAAAAGAGCGGGAAAAAAGTGAAAAGGGCGTGAATGTCAGTGGTTAATTTATGTATATTTTTAGTTTAGAACAATTGTTATTATTTGTACTGAAATGTATATGGTTTTTTTACTAAATCTTGTTATATTTGTGATTTGTTGTTTTATTTGTTCTGTGAATTGGTCTGAAAAACATTACCATATTTCCAAATATATATATAAAGTGGAATAAAATGAAAAATTATTTTTTGCACCTTCATTGATAGTTAGCAGTTTCATGGATTCATTAAATTAATGGTCTTGAGTTACTAAAGCATTTTAATAAATAACACAGGGCCACAATTTTTTTTTTCGATTCTACTGACCAAACCGTATGGACTATATGTTGTTCGGGTCGCTGAGTCCGAATCCGGGGTCCATTTGGCTCCATGTGGTAAGGTTTTTTTAGAGGTCGTTTTAGGGGTGTTTGTGATCCAAAAATCCTAAATGGAGAAGAGCACGTTCCAACCATACGTTATATAGGTTTTCAGGGTTGCTGAATCTGAGTCTGGAGTGTGCTTAGCTCCATCACATAAGGATTGTCATTTAAGGTCATTTTAGGGAGGGGGTTTGTAGTCCAAAAATTCTAAATGGCGAAGGTCACGTTCCAACCATACGTTATATGGCTTTTTGGGGTTGCTGAGTGCGAATCCGGGGTTTGTTTGGCTCCATCACGTAAGGTTTTTTTAGGTCATTTTAGATGTGTTTGTAATCAAAAATCCTAAATGGTGAAGAATACGTTCCAACCATACGTTATATAGGTTTTCGGGGTAGCTGAATCTGAGTCTGGAGTGTGCTTAGCTCCATCACATAAGGTTTGTTAGAGGTCATTTTAAGGTCATTTTAGGGAGGGGGTTTGTAGTCCAAAAATTCTAAATGGCGAAGATCACGTTCCGCCCATACGTTATATAGATTTTCGGGGTTGCTGAATTCAAATCTAGAGTTTGTTGGAGTGTACTCTAAGGCCGAAGATCATTTAAAGGTGATATTAGGTGATTTTAGGGCAAGTTTTACATGAAGTAAATTTTCAGAAGTATACGTACTTTTTGTCCACAAGTTGGTGTTTATTAAATTATTCACATTCATTTTATATTCATTTATATTCATTTTTTAGAATAATTTATTTATTTCTTTTAAATAAATTTGAGCCGCAAAAGTTTATATCAAAATATTATTTTTAAATAAACGGGATGGTAATGGAAAAAAGACTACTTTGAAGAAAAAGATAAACTCATATGTAATTTACATTTATGTATGCATTAAATGCATTTTGCCATAAAATCATCTAAAATCACCTTTGAATGATTTTCAGCCTTAGAGTACAGTTCAGCAAACTTTAGATTTGATTTCAGCAACCCCAAAAGCCTATATAACGTATGGTTGGAACGTGCTCTTCGCCATTTAGGATTTTTGGATTACAAACCCCCTTAAAATGATTATAAAATGACCTCCATAATAAACCTTATGTGATGGAGATGAGCAGACCCCAGATTCAGACTCAGCTTGTGTATAATAATATTCATCATTAATGGTGCTGAATGATGAACGAACAATTATCGCTGTATTGTTGGCACTTTTGAATTTTTATTCTAAACGTTTAATTTTCAACCTGTACAATCATTTAATTCGATTAACCTTCGCCTGGCGTCTAAATCAAGGTTAGACACATTCGAAATCATCACTCTATTATTCAGTGTTACAACAACAACACTTCCATTCATATCTCGGTTAGGAGATTATCGTTATCATTTTCATAATATATAACCACGAAATAGTTACAAGAGTAAGATAAACAGTGACATGTCCCAGTTCATTTCGAGCATAATAATATTCCTCCCAGTATTTTTCACTTTTTTAACGCCATGTAATTCGTATCGCATACTGACTGTGTTCCCAATGCCGTCTCGCAGTCATTATGCACTCGGCAGTAGTTTGACGATAGGTTTGGCGGAGGCGGGACACGATGTGACATTTCTCACTCCATTTTCCGATGAAAAATTATTCAAAGGCAATGACAGTAAGGGAAGCTTGAGGGAAATTCATCTTGATGGATTGCTCGAGTTTATGACAGGTAAGTTTGATATGAGAACGTTGGTATATTGGTTAAAAATGTATTATTTTTAAATCAGCTAATAAAATAGGAAAACTATCTTTCAAGAAATGATAGTATTTTTATTCGTAATGATTATGGTATTGTTTGATGTAAAAATGAACGGTTACTAAAAACGCTACATAATGAACCGACTTCACGATATAAATTTATTAAATTCGTCATCAGTAAATAACAAATGATGACCCTCATCCAGTAAAAAATTTTAATGCGACAAAATAAAATATTTTATAGGAAGTACTATTTACTTTAATACAATATATTATATGCTCGTTTAGGTAGGGTAAATTACACTCGGCCTACTATTATTAATATCGAATTAAATATTAATTGGATGTATTAGTAAGACTGCACATATTTACAAAACGTTAGTAAAAATGAGTCACTTACTCTTAAAACTATTAACTTTATTGTTAAATATTCAATTACCAAGACAAAGTTGCCAAAATCTCTTCTTACGAAGTACTTTCTTTAATTAGAAAAATCTGTTGGAAATTATGTAACAACAATAATGAAAAATTGGGGAAAAAAGAAAGAAATTTCTATACGAAGTTGTGTAACATTGATCTAAAGTTGTTTTAAAGGTATTTATTGACTCTTAGTTTACACGCTGTTGCCAAATTGTACAAAAACACTTTAATCGTGGTTAGAATATGTTTTTAAGTATTATTGAAATTTAACAGGAATAAAGAATTTTCATTGGTACTGTTCACGTTGTAGTAAAAGATCGCTTGTAATTAAAGATTATAAGCTTTGGCTAAATTTTCATCATAAAATGAATATCCATAGAATAACAAAACAAACACTTGAACCGAAAATGATTATACTGTAATAGCTCTTTATGGTACAATATTTTGTCTCATTCACAAGATGTTTCGAAAAACATCTAAAATACGTCAGATTCTGAATTATTTAAAGTTACGATCCAACTCTCTTAGAAATCACTGTAAGCAAAGTAATGAAAGTTTGTTTCGTGAAAAAAAAAACGCTCAAACTGACGGCTACTTTTGGTCGAATCAAGTGGAATCCATTATTTTTCGCACAAGTGCATTAAAATCGCACTTTTGACAATAAAATGGCATTTGACAACTACAATTTCTTAATCGTGAATGAGGAAAATTTGTTTTCGTACGATTTAAGTATATAGTGTCTTATCGAATTTTATCTAAAAGTAGTTCTATCAGCTGTTTGTTTAATATCTGCAAAAAATTGCCTAAAATATCGTCTGAGATATTAATTTGAAATATTGCTTGACTGAAATTTGAAATATAGTATAAGAGACATATATAAAGTATTGTTAATTTGATATTCCAGAGTATATGACGCAGATAACTGATAACAAAGACACCCACCGTCAAACCCCGTTTTCCATGTTATCAATGATGAACAAAATGACCTCCGAAATGACAGAAAGGACACTAAGTAATCCGAAAGTGCAAAAACTCATAAATTCTGGTGAAAAATTCGATGCTGTCATAGTGACAGAATTGCTGATGGACGCATTGAAAGGGTTCTCAGCCCATTTTGACGCCCACCTGATGGGCTTCTGCAATCATGGCGGACTGTCTTGGTCTCATCAGTATATGGGCGCTCCGACGTTGCCATCGATCTACCCGAATGTAATGATGGGCTTTCCCGAAAAAATGAACTTCGGGCAAAGAGGTGCTAACTTACTCCTTTCATTATTCATGAAATTCAACGAAATCTCCTTTATCAATCCCAAGCAAAGCAAGATACACTCGAGATATTTCCCGAATAATCCAGATCTGACAACCGTTTTGAGCAATATTTCACTTACATTGTTTTATTCTCAGACCGGCAGTTTGTTCTTTGCTCTGCCGCGAGTACCGATAATGATAGATGTAGGAGGATTACACATAAAACCGACCAAGACTCTTCCGGCCGATCTGAAAAAAGTGATGGACGAGGCTAAAGACGGAGTCATCTACTTTAGCATGGGCTCGACTTTCAAATCTGAAAGTTTGCCACCGGAAGCTTTCGAGGCACTGATCAAAGTGTTCTCAAAGAGGAAGGAAAAGGTCTTGTTCAAGTATGGCTACGATGACTTACCCAACAAACCGGACAACGTTCTGCTGGGCAAATGGTTTCCTCAACAAGAAATACTGGGTTAGTGTAAATACACCAATTTGTACCTAAAAAAAACTAAATATATAGTTTCATAATTACGTTAGTATTAAAAAATTAAATTTCACCTACTATTCAATACTATTTCAGCTCATCCTAACTTGAAAGTCTTCGTAAGCCACGGAGGTATGCTGAGTACAACCGAAACCATACACCATGGTGTGCCAATAGTAGCCCTACCGATAGTGGCCGATCAAAAAATGAATGCAAGACTTGTCAGCCAAGGTGGATTTGGTATACACCTCGACATAGATCAATTAACCGAAGAGACGTTTGGCAAAGCTTTAAACGATGTCATATCAATCCCAAGGCAAGATAAAACATACATTTAAATACCGTTGAGACATTGCACCACGTTAGTTTTCTATCACACACGATTAATATATCTAGATCTGTCTATATACAAAATGGTATAGAAGATAAATGCACATTTTGAGCGTTTTTATATCGTTGCATGAATGCAGTTCATCATCATTAATTCAAATACGTATTTTTAAGTAATCAAGCCACAAATTCTCTGAAGAAATTCATACTAAATAACTATACTCGTATTCATGTGAATTCGTTTTAAAATGGGAAGAGGCAAAAAGATATAAAACATTCTTTTAACAAAATTCAGTAAAATAAATTACTACTTGGAGCATATGTTTGTGTAAATTTATCATATTGTAACGTTTTTACTGTTTACTAAGACTCAACACTACACTATTTGTACCAATTAATTTATTTCTTACACTACACTTATAAACTTAAGTTAACAATCACTTACAATCTAACTCTTAATTTATATTCGCACACAGAGATGTTTATTTATTTAACGCGCGCGGTCTCTCGCCCGAATGTTTCCACAACGATTCTTCAACTGTCCCGCCTTGGGTCCGGCATTCCTTATATACCAGGTATAACCCTTCTCGAACTTTCGCGATAATTGCTAGAAAGGTCGATGTTCGAGGAACCCGTTATCGCATCGAATCTTCTCGGCTCTTCGAGCCGTCGGCTTCGACCCGTCCTTCCCGGGATCGCAATTCGGCGAACTTGTGTAGCTCCCGGCGTGTTTATGCCGCGGCGAGCCGTTTCGTTACAATATGTTTTAATAAATTGCTCTTGAAAAATCACTCTTGACATAAATCTCCTAAAAATTTTTTTAATTATTTATAATTATAATAATGCTGTGATTAAATACGACAACCAATTAGAAGGGGTGGCAGCTCAGATTGTCAACGGCGGTTTTATTATACAGAACCTTAATGTTCGAGTTCAGATAGAATATATTTTAAAATATTTCAAATAGACGACAAATAATTTAGATCTTTAAATAAAACAGCAATTATTTGTTTTAGAAATAGTGTAAACAATATTGTCAACTTAAAGTAATTTCAGTATTCAATATTTGAAGTGTAAACATGTTCACTTTTGATATATTCATGTTGTTTGAACATTTTATGAATGATGGTCACAACAGGAAAATATTATATTCATTATAAACAGAAACTAATATTTTTAGTTTTTCGAATTTGCATCCTTTTGACCCTTATTATCGATACGCCTATGACAAACTGTTTGGTTGCCTATCACAATTTGTCAACGGCTGTTATATTTGCTTCCCCCTTTGCAATGCACTCATCACCTATATATTTTACTATTCTATGAGAACACCAAGTCTAGTAACATTAATCGTCTGTGGTTACCACCAACGTCGTACTTTGGTGTTTTACATTTAAAGTCAACAACTTGTTTTGTATTTGCAGTTATCGAGAGACCGCTCGTCAAAAATCCGCAATATTCAGGGACAGGCGACACGAGCCCATTGATGAAGCGGTTTACTGGGTCGAATACGTCATCAGGCATAAGGGTGCAAAACATTTAAGGGTTGCATACGCCGATATGTCTTGGTATCAGTATTTCCTGCTCGATGTTATCGCTGTAGTAATCGGAAGTATCTGGTTAACCCTGTTCTTGATAAGGAAAAGTTTGAGTTTCTTGTTGAGAAAGTTTAGGAAAAGCAATGAGAGCCCTGAGACTGGAAAGAGCGGGAAAAAAGTGAAAAGGGCGTGAATGTGAGTGACTAAATTATATATATTTTTAGTTTAGAATAATTGTTTCTATTTGTACAGAAATGTATATGGTTTGTTACTAAATCTTGTTATATTTGTAATTTGTTGTTTTGTTTGTTGTGGATCTATTACTACGTCCTCTATAAGTGAAATATCTAAAAATACTGATTGTTTTAAAACTGTAAACGATAGACGTGATAATACTTGAATATTTAGCCGATAAATATGTAGATGCTAAGACAATTAGTTACACTTAAGTTGTTATAAATGACGGTAAATTATATTTTCCAAGAAATTAGGATAATTTTTATTGAATTTATTCAATTTTGTTAAACTGCAGGCATGATTTCCTTACATTCAGTATTCGGTATATTTATGTTTCACCAATGACGCTAAAATATATTTATTCGTCCAGAAACAGCAGAATTTTTATTGCTAAGTATATTACAATCAGAATAACATAAGTATTATCACACACATTATTGATATATATATATTCGGATTGCTACAGCTGTCGCCGTCTCTCCGTCCCCAACTTCCATTTTTCCCTCTCATAACATAGATTTTCCTCTAAATTTCTCGTAGTCATGGCGTCTTCAACATCATCTCGCCAGCTTCTCCGAGGTCGTCCCCTCTTTCTTCTCTCGGGTGGTAACCACTCCAGCACCCTTCTAGGCCATCTATCATCAGCCATCCTCTTGACGTGTCCGAACCATGTCAATTGTCGCCTCTCTATTTCTTCCGATATTGGTCTACTCATATTCATTTCTGCCCGTATAACTTCGTTTCTGACTCTTTCCAATCTTGACCGTCTGCAGCTTCTTCTAAGGAAATCCATCTCTGTGGCCATTAGTTTTTTCTTGTTTGCACTGGATACATCCCATACCTCTGAGCCATATAAAGTGACACTTTGAACCATACTTTCATAAATATGTTTTTTAGTTTTTTTTGTTATGTTTTTGTCCCAACACAAAGAGTTTAATGCTCGAGTAACAGATCGTCCTTTATTTATTCTTTCTCCTATCTCATCTTTACTGTTTCCATATTTATTCAGAATCACTCCCAGATATTTACTTTTTTCCACTCCTCTCAAACTCTCATCCCCCAAAATTAAATTCTCAACCTCTTCTTTGCCGACAGCAAGATATTCACACTTCGCCAAATTCATAGTTAACCCGGCTGCTTCATACTCTTCTTTGAGTTTTCTAACCATATATGAAAGGTCTTCCTCGTCCTCCGCTAAGACGACTTGATCGTCTGCGAAGTATAACGTGAACAATTTGTCATCTCCCACCCTCAGTCCCATATTTTTGCATTTCTTTGTCCACTTTACTAAAGATCTGTCTAAGTAAATTTTGAAAAGGGTGGGAGATAGGCAACATCCCTGCCTCAGGCCTTTTGTTGTCTCAAATGAACTGGTTAATCTATTCCCTAGTTTGATCATGGCTGTGTTCTGTTCATAGTACATTTTAGTGGTCTTTATTAAACTTTTGCTGATATTGAAATCCCCCATTGCTTTCCATAATTGTGAGACTGGGACACTATCATAAGCTTTCTCCAAATCAATGAAGGCTATATGTGTCTCCCTGTTACGTTGTACTCTTTTTTCTGCTGCAATTTTGACAGTGAAAATATTATCTACCGTTGACCGTCCTGCCCGAAAGCCTGCCTGTTCTTCTGGTTGCTTCTCTTTGATACTCTCCTCAACTAAGGTTTTTAATATTCTGGAATATATTCTCCCAATAGTAGGGATGACGGCAATCCCTCTGTAGTTCTTCGGATCTGATCTTGAGCCTTTTTTGAAGACTGGTGAAATATATGAAGTTCGCCACTCCCTTGGTACTTCCTCTCCATTTAAACATCTCTCGAATAAAGTTCTAAGCATTTCTGCCAGTTTCGGAGGACCGTATCGAATTAGCTCTGGGCTTATTCCTCCTGGACCTGGTGACCTTTTCGGTTTTGTATCTTTTATGGCCTTTTTCACTTCTTCTGCATTCAGTGTTATGTGCTCTGTGGCCTCTGTAGGTTCATCTCGTATATTGAATTTGTCTCTCGTTTCAGTTAATAGGTCTTTGAAATGTTTTAACCACTGAGCCTCTGGAATATTGTTTAAGTGTAGTTGTATTTTATTGTTACGTTTGATGCTTTTTATTGTCTTCCAGGCTTCCGTACATTTTGTACCTCCCAAATAATTCTCAATTTGCTGACATTTTTTCTCCCATGACAGATTCTTTTTCTTGATTACTTCTCGTTTGACTTCTTTATTTACTTTCTTATATTCTTCATTAATCACGTTGCTTTTCGTTTGAAGGAGTTGCTGGTATATTTCTTTCTTTCTTTCGATTTTTTCTTCTAGATCAGAATCCCACCAGAATGGTTTCTTCGATTTTTTCCCTTTCTTTCCTAGGGCCTCTTCAGCTGCTTCCTTAATGCAATTTTTTATGTGTTGGTATTCTTCTTCAGTAGATCTCTCTACAATTACTAGTTTTTGTTCTAATCTCCACGAGAAAAGTTTTCTTGTACTATCGTGCTGTAGGCTATCTAAATTGTATTCTACCCTATAATCACAGGTCTTCATATCTGTTTTTTCATTTCTTGCTGTCGTTCCAATAAAAGGAATGTAGATTTTCGCTACCACTAGTGAGTGGTCTGAACCGCAATCGGCGCCTCTGTGAACTCTCACATCGTTCACTTTTAGGCCTGATTTTTGTTTAATTATGATATAGTCTATTATAGATTTTAATCCTCGTGTATATTGATACCAAGTATATTTATGTATGTCCTTGTGGGCAAAAAATGTGTTCATTATTTTCAACTCACGTTCCTCACATAGACTTATCAATCTTTCTCCATTATTATTAATACACCTCGGGGGAACCCTCGGGGAACCGGGGGGACCCTCTGGGGAACCTGTAACCCCTAGAGGGCGCGTCCCCAGGTGGCGGATAGGGGAATGCTCTAACCGACTCAGTAATGGGTCGGCGGGTAGAAGGGAAATAAAATACCTTCCGTGGACCAACAGGTGGGGTAGACAGGACTCCTTAGCTATAGAGAAAGCAACCTGTCTAGGAGAAGGATACTCTGATATAAAAACCCTGGCCCTCCAGGTTGGAGGTTAGGTCGTTAGGCTAGCAACCTACACCTATAAAAATCCTCAAAACGCTAAAAAACCCAACAAAGATAGACCTCGGACACATTATTGATGTGATAGTGAATGTGGTTTGAGAATAAATTTTACTTTCTTAAGTTTTACTCCAAATATTTAAAATTCAATCTGTGGATTGGTCTGAAAAAAATTACATTTCAATATATAGAACTAATACGAAAAAATTAAAAATGACTAATTGCAAGAAACAATATTCTTGAGTTATTAAAGCATTTTAATAAATAGTTATTAATGTATCAATTAGAAATTGGTTCATCATTCATAACCATACCAATTAGTCATTATTGGAAGCACATCACATTCATTTTATTTTTAAGAGTCATACTCAATTTTTTAACCAGTTAATTTTAGAAATAAATGCCTTGTCATTTTCTTAAACTACTTTGAATGCTATCTTATTCCATCTTTATTTAACCTCCATCTTTATCTGCACATACTTACCTACATATACCGATACACCTAATATAAAATTTCATTTCACAGTGAACAAGATGACTAGAGAATATACAAAAGTGACAGTCGTACTGTTAGTTACAAATTTGATAACGTTATGTAACTCGTACCGTATACTGGGTGTTTTCCCATTACCGATTCGAAGTCATTACTTCCTCGGTAGTAGCTTAATGAGAGGTTTAGCGGAGGCAGGGCATGATGTGACCTTTATTACACCATTTTCCGATAACAATTTATTCACAAATAATGGAAGTGGGGGAAGTTTGAGGGAAGTTTTTGTTGATGATTTAGCTGGTAAGTTTAACTGAATTGTAATTGAGTTGTTTTCAGTATAGACATTGCCTATTTTAAAATAAAATTCAAAATGTTATGCACCCTATGCACGATAGGCAAAGTCATGTAAATGCACAATAAATGTTTAATTTAGTGTTTGGTATACTGAATTTAGGCAACCAGAGTACTTGAAAAGTGTTCATCAAAATATACTAAGAGTACTGTAGAAAATAAATGTTTTGTGATCTACGCTTTATCATTCCGAGATAGGAAATATCTATTTTTGGTTCAAGATAATACAAAATGATAACGTTAATAGTTAATCTAAATTTAATATGTAACGCTATAAAGAGAAAAAAATATGAAAAACCTTAGATTAACTTTTAATGTCTACGTACCGATAACATTAATTTGTTTATTTTAACTTATAGTCTAGTCAAGATGTGTGTTTGCTGCGAAAAATAGTTAGAAGGCTCGGCAAAATATAAGCGATAGCTCATGCACAACTGAGAAATGGGGTTTGAAGATTTTTTCGAAAAAATCGAAAGAGCGTTTTTATTTTTCGTTTTTTGTTAATAACAATTGCAATTTTTGTTAGCAGAAAAAATCCTCAAAACCCATTTTTCAGTTTTGCATTCCGCGTCGAATGAGCTATCGCTTATATCTTTCCGAGCCTTCTAACTATTTTTCGCAGCAAACACACATCTTGACTAGACTATTATATCTTAAATACATCTGTTTTTTGTACTTATAGTTTAGGCTACTTTTATGTTTATATAAGTACCTGCTTTTTACTTGAAAGGCCCCATATCAATTAAACTACTCCCAAATATTACACCAATTACATTAGTTCCAGTTTTGATAGATAAAAAAACAGTATCGATTTTTACATATTTGTACGGAAAAGAGTTTCCAGAACTGAAAAACACACAGTTAAGAAATTAGGTTTCGTTCAAATTTTTGTCTATTTTTCCAAAACGACACATATATGTACTGATTGATTTGTTTACTCTTTTAGAGAAAATGGCAACGATCAGTAAAACTGCCAGACACAAAATGTCCCAATTTTCCTTAATATCTGCGTTGAATATGATTCCTGCTTCAACGGCAGAAAGTACCCTTAAACACCCAAATGTCCAGCGCCTCATAAACTCTGGTGAACAATTTGATGCTGTGATAGTGTCGGAATTAATGATGGATTCCCTGAAGGGATTCTCGGCTCATTTCAACGCTCACCTGATGGGTTTTTGTAACCATCAAGGAATGATTTGGATGCATCAATACATTGGGACTCCTATTCTACCTTCATTCTCAGCAAACATATTTTTTGCATTCCCCGAAAGAATGAATTTCTTTCAAAGGTTTACGAACGCAATGCTAGAGTTAGCATTAAAACTGAACGATGCGTTCTACGTAAAGCCACGGCAGAGGGAACTACATTCAAAGTATTTTCCGAATAATCCAGACTTGGACGTCATCGCCAAAAATATTTCATTGATGCTGGTTAATTCACAAACTGGCAGCCTTTTCTACGCTCAACCGAAGGTGCCTATCACGGTGGAAGTAGGAGGGCTACATCTGAGACCTCCAAGGCAACTTCCTCCAGATCTGCAGAAAGTTATGGACGAGGCAAAGGACGGAGTGATCTATTTTAGCATGGGTTCGATCATCACTTCCGCTAATTTACCACCGGACACTTTTTCAGCCCTCATGAAAGTTTTTTCAAAGAGAAAAGAGAAGGTGCTCTTCAAATGCGATCGCGATACGTTACCGCATAAACCAGATAACGTTCAGCTGGGTAAATGGTTCCCACAACAAGAGATATTAGGTGAGTATTTCGGCTTTTGATCCAAATAACCATTGAGAATTCAGTATATTTTCAGCTCACCCTAACTTGAAGGTATTTGTGACACATGGTGGTTTACTTAGCACAACCGAAACTATCTACCATGGGGTGCCTATATTAGCCCTTCCAGTAGCGGCAGATCAAAAGATAAATGCAGTACGAGCTAGCCATGATGGATTCGGAATAAGCGTTGACATAGAGGGATTAACCGAAGAGTCTTTTGGTAATGCTTTGCAAGAAATCATATCAAATCCAAGGTACATTGATTTTTTAAATCATCTCTTTAGGATGAAGTTTATTTATATTGGTTTTACCCAATATTGTATATTTTTCACAGGTTCCAAGAGACTGCCAAACAAAAATCAGCCATATTCAGAGATAGACGTCACGAACCCATAGACGAGGCAGTATACTGGGTCGAATACGTTATCAGACATAAGGGCGCCAAACATTTGAGGGTAGCCTATGTCGATATGCCTTGGTACCAGTTCTATCTACTTGACGTTCTTGCCGTTATCATCGGAACCATTGCGATACTGTTGCTATTGGTCAAGAAGAGCATTGGGTTCATAACGAAGAGGTTCAGGAGAAGAGATTCGGGCTCTAAGGAGGCTAAAAAAATGAAAAAGTCTTAACTCGAGACGAATAAATTATTAAAAGCCAAATTTTTGTTGTGCAATGTAAATGTAGTTATTAAATTTTGTAACGTATTACCATTTTCATTATCTGCAGTGATTTTTTAATTTTCGATTTGTTTACACCTGCACTGTACTTTAACTCTCAAAGCATCCATATGTCAAACATATCAAAATTACCAACTAAGGCCAACCAACCACGATTGGTCACTATTTTTAATTAGTCACTTACGTTTATACCGTAGCCACGAGCATGTGACTAAATGACTGTACAAATAGGAAGACGTGCAATCAACGACTGAAGGTGTTGATGCGATGCGATAATAAATATTTTACATGTTTTTGATACTGATTGATCCGGTTGACAAATTGTTGTAAAGGTTTGATCGATGTAGTTAACGTTTATTTGATTTTAAAGGGCATAATTTTCAAGGTTAACATTATATTTACTAAAATATTCTTCACCACATATTTTAGGATAATTGCCTAAAAATAAAAAAGTAACTGTTTGGCATAAATGTTTTATTCCAGACAGAGATTGGGATTCGCTGAAATTTCAATAGCACATTGTAAGGATAAAAATGTGTATATTGTGAGGCTTTCAGTTTATTTCTAGTACAGTTGGACCAGCATAGATTAGAAATTGCCTAAATTCAGTTCCCTGCCTTCTATCTACTTTATTAACTGCTCTGGGTAAACTAAAAAAATATTCTTTGCAAACATTTTCTCATATTATTAAAAAAACATTAAATTTTTCCTAATTACCCGGATTTATTACCAAACCTATGAGAAAATCATTTACTATGTCAATATTTAAATCTGTTAATGATGATATGGTGATAGTCATCACCTAATCATATAGATCAATAAAGCAAATCCTGTGATTAACATACCTTCTTGCTGTTGTACATTTTAAGCTAGATATCCAATAAGATAGTCTAATAAGTTCTAGATAAGCTAGTCGTATCTGGCATAAATTTGCAAACGCTGTGAAGTATAGTATACTATGTCCAGTCACAATTGGAACACAAAAAAAACACTTAATGGCTTTTTAAGTAGTGAAGAGTGATGCCGCCTTTCCTCCATGGGCGTATCATTACAGATAATAACTCTAACAATGAATTCACTTCCAAATCGCACACCACTGCTTTCTCGAGTATACGTGTGGAAAAAACATCACAAGGAAAGCACACGTGGCCGCTGTGTTATGGTCCAGTGGACCATCCAGTATCTGTAGAGTCTCGCGTACTTCCTCGTACACGATTTCACTGATCGACTGTACACCTGCACCTTAGAAGAAGAAGAAAATACAAACGAAGTGCCGCTGTCGTAAAAAAAATTTTGCTGTCTAATGGACCCTCTAGTTCTTTATCTGTACATATCCATACATTCACATATATGATTTCACTTGGGCAACTGAACACCTGCATTTTAAAAATACCAGGGCGTTTCTGAATAAGCAAAAAGATAAGTCCCATGGTTTTGTATAGAGACAACGGGCTCATTCTAATGTCCTTGGTAAATTCAGATTTTATTAAGTGTTCCAATTGCTACTGGTTAAAGTATACAAAACATTGAACGATTAGCAGAAATCGAAAATAAGCCATTTCCTCTATCCATTAGGTTTCTACTGGGTGTTAGGGGTTTGACTGCCTTTATTTTAAATGGTGATAGTATTTACCAAAATAAACAAAAAACCTTTTATAACAGGGGTCCCAAAACCAATTGTTTTCGAGGAAAAAATTAGCAAACTTCTAATTTTAAGGTGTAAATATTCAGTTTTAAGAATCTCATATAATTTTGTACATGAAATGACCATAAGATGTATTGTTTTAATGTATCTATGTTTAATATTTAACAAAACCATTTTTTCTTTAAAGAATAAAAAATATTTCCATTTAATACAACTCACTTGATAAAGTGGCTATAATGTGGTGTGACAACACCGCGAATTTATCGCACGTATCGCAAAACATTGACCCCGCACAGCTGTTTGCATGTATACGTATCTTTCCTTGTTGGTGTTGCCAAGTTGTGGTGAAATGCCTTGATAAAATAACTCGACTTTTCTCGAAAACGATTGGTTTTAGGACCCCCGTTATATAAGGTTTTTTGTTTGTTTTGATGAATACCATCACCTATTAAATAAAGGCAGTCAAACCCCTAACACCCTGTATAAGAAGGAGTGGAGTAAGTAAGTAAGTTACTTGTGAATGAATTTAACAACGAAAGTAAAATTACAAGAAAGATGATGAGAGAAAACGATAGTTTTGAAATATGATTACATCACAATAAATTACAAATAAAACATAGTAAACATTTTATACAAAATTCATTAAATTTTTTAATTTTGTTCTGGACATTTTCCATGAATAATTTATTATGCTTTAATTTTTAAAAAGCGCGTTACCACAACAATACACAATACACTTAGTCCAAGAGACTTTTTAAATCAATATCCGTTTGTGTAAATAGATACCGCACCAACAACAGTTTTTTCAACAAGTTGGTAGCCACAACGTATAGATGTATAAATTGTTATTTGTTGCCGATATTCCTAACAGACATCAAAATGCAGTCATATGTAACGGATTTGAGAAAGGCAGCACGTATGGGTCGTTTCATTGGAACATACCCGTGGGATATAGAAAATCCAAGAAAATCCTCTTGCATAGTGATAATTTGGACAGTACTACTACTCCTGACTAAAGTTTATAAAAATTTTCCGAGCATGGTAGGTGTGAGCTTTTGTGAAATGATATTGATTTATTCATCATTTGCAATCGAAGCCTCGTACAATTTGGCTTGTCTGTATGGAACAATTCGATACTTCGAACATTGGAGGAAATTATGGGACATCATCGACGAAGTAAATCAGATCGTTGAACGTTATCGATTGAAACCTGATGTTACTATACGCAGTCCATTTTTGAAATTAATTATAGCTTCTATTACGTTTATCATCTGTCAAATATGGTCCATAGTATTTATGGACTGGAAAATGCGGTTAGGAAACATAAGGTATATCGTTTACGTTTTCGGAATGATATTTTTCTACCAAATGATATGGATGAATATTATGTTGAGTAATTTATTGACCATCGTCGTAATGACGTTTATTTCTATGGAAACGTTATTGGGAGAGATGTTTTCTAAAAGGAAGAACTACGTTTCCCATAGGAAAATAAGGCATATCAAGCAGGCATTGTATGCTTTTTATCGATACACTGAGTATCTAAATGTCATATTTGGATTGCCATCAACTATACAGTTAACAAGCAATTTTGTTAATACCCTTCTATTTTTTGATATTGTCGTCTACAAGCACAATACAAAAACGTACAGCTTTACGATGGCATTTCTAATTTCTCTACTTTTGGTAAGTTATTTGAAATTTACTAGGTCCAAATACCCAAAATACTTACGTGTGATGAATATATTACGATGACTATATCGCAATTCTTTCCCTAGTCAACGGGTGCGGTTTGGGTCTTCGTAATTTCCACCAGCGGTAGCATGTATCGAAGTGGCATTATAATTAGGCAAAATATTTTTCAAACAAAATAAGCACATTGGTATGTCCCTTTGTCGTGAAAATCTATGTCTAGTATGCCTACATAAACATATTTAAAGTTCAAATAAGACTGTTGTCATCAATAACGAAAAAGGTAATGAATGTACATAGCAAATATAAGTACATAAATTCAAACCGGAAGGAATTTGTAAGACAATTCCCATTTAAATTTAAATCTGCTTTAAATTTAATAAGCGACCCTGTTTCTGCAACAATTTTTTCTATGTTGATCGCAGCCTTCCGCTGTGAAACAGAGCTTCTTAGTTCGATGTAAAGCTCGCATTTAACGTTAATTAATGCATCAACGTTTATATAGATATTGGGATGAGCAGAATGTAAGGAAGCCTTCCAATGTGGGGTGGAATTATTCGCAAACGTTTGTCATGTAAGAAGACGAAAATTGAGTCGAGGTGGAAAGAGTGAAATTGGAATTTTCTTCAATATAATTTTCAGTGATGTGATAGTAGAAGTTTCGAACATTGTTATTTAAATAAATAGAGATAAGGTCATAAGGTCAACAGAAACCACCGTCACGTTCAGGAAAAGAGGCAAACCAAAAAAATATTTTAAGAATTTTCCAATTGCTGACTTGGAACTTTGTCCCAAGTGGACACGATACGACCAGTTATAATTTTTGTTGAGGATAAAATAGAACGCACAGCCATATGAAGTGCTTTTCCAAAGTAAGTGTATATTTATTTGGGAACAGATATCCTGTTCTATTTTGTACATTCCCGTACTAAATGAGATGTGCTACAAATATACTCTAGTTTTCTGTTTAGAAGTAAATAAAAGGAAAGGGATACATTCACGTCATTGTGAAATCCATGAATAAATAAAACTTGAGAGGACAATTTTGGATTAGTGTAAAAAGTACCGTCAGCAAAATGATCTCCATTTTACTTAGGAGAATTAAGTTAGTAGAAATTTAAAAATTATCACATTATCAAATTTGTCATTGCCGAACAAGGAATTTTCGTTTTTTTGAGCCTAGGACGTCATGCAACTCCAAGAAAGTTTTAGGTAATTTTGGAGCCATCATCATCATCATCAATAACGTCCACTGCTGAACATAGGCCTCCCGCAAATTTTGCCACTCTTCCCTATTTTGTGCAGCTTGCATCCAGTTCATCCTAATTTTCTTAATGTCATCCGTCCATCTTGTTGGGGGTCGCCCTCTACTTCGATATGCCTCTTGTCTTGGCCTCCACTCGATAATCTTCTTAGTCCATCGTTCATCTTTAATTCTCGCAACGTGCCCCGCCCAGTTCCATTTTAAAGAAGTTATTTTCTTTACTGCATCTGTAACTCCTGTCCTTCGCCGTATTTCTCTATTAGGTATCCTATCTCTAAGGGAGATTCCCAGCATTGATCTTTCCATTGCTGCCTGTGTTGTTCTTATTTTATTAATAGACTTTTTGGTTAGTGTTAGGGTTTCGGCTCCGTACGTCATGACAGGCAGGACACATTGGTTATAAAGCTTACGCATCAGACATATAGGAAGGTCAGACCTAAATGAATCTCTGAGGTTGCCATATGCTGCCCATGCCAAGCCTAAACTCATGAAAATTTCACAGGTCTGGTTATCTCGCCCTATGCGAATTTCATGACAAGTATTTATAGGACGTCACTTGCTGTATTTCAGTGTCACCTAAAGGTATGTTTCTAGATACTACTAGATTAGTCATAAATTGGGTCTTTGATATGTTGATTTTTAGCCCAATGTGACCTGATGCTTGGTAGTCTTTCAAGAGATGTTGTGGCTTTATCAGTACTATCTGAAATTAAAACTATATCATCGGCGAATCTGAGGTGGCTGAGATTTTCCCCATTGACATTTATACCCATATTCTCCCAATCTATCCGTTTGCACATATACTGTAGCAATGTAGTAAATAATTTAGGGGAGATTGTATCGCCCTGTCGAATTCCACGATTTATATTAAATTTATCGGTATCGGCATGTAGTCTACCATGGGCTGTGGCAGTGTTATAAATGTTTTTCATGAGTGTTATATACCGATGATCGATACGACAGTCCGCTAGAGCCAGTAATAGCTTGTGCTGGTCCACAGTATCAAACGCCTTTTCATAATCTACAAAGGTAAGTACTAGTGGTCTGTTGTACTCTACACATTTTTCTATTAGGGATTTTATCACTTGTAGGTGATCCTTCGTGCCATAGCCAGACCGAAAACCAGCCTGCTCACAGGGTTGATAGCTGTCGAGTTTGTTGGTTAGCCTTTTTGTGATTATTGCCATAAATAGCTTGTATACGTGGGACAGCAAACTGATCGGTCGATAATTTCTCAGAATGTCGCCCTTCTTATGCATAATGATAATGACAGCATTTGTCCATTGGGAAGGTGTCGTACCCTTTAGAAGGCACGCATTAAATAGTTTTTGGATTACATATAGCAAGGTTGGTCCTCCTTCTTTGATACATTCAATTGTTATGTCATCATCACCAGGCGATTTGTTGTTTTTCATATTTTTTAAGGCTGATTTGATCTCACTGATGGTTATATCTGGAACATCCTCCGATCCAACATTTTGAACTTTTGGTATTGGCTGTTGGTTTGCAGATTTAACTTGGTTTGAGTACAGCTCCGAATAGAAGTCCTTCGCTATCTTAGTCAACTCGTCCCTACTTGGAACAATGTTCCCGTGTTTGTCTGCCAACTTACAAATATTTCTTTTACCTAAGTTTAGTTTGCGTTTGAGCACTTTCATGCTCTTATTATCTTCTATTGTTTTTTCCACCTGTATTGTGTTATATGTCCTGATATCTTTTCTGATATCTTTAGATATATCTTTATTTAACTGTGATAAGAGGGTGAAGTTTGTTGTATGTTTGTCTAGCATTTCTCTTCTTGATTTCATCATATTTAATGTTTTCAAACTTAATTTCTCTTCTTTTTTCCTACTTTTGGAGCAGCTTTGTTGTCTTGCATCTTGTATCGTATGGTTAATTTGTTCATTTAGATCGTCAATATTTATTTGTTCTTCATTAATGTTTTTAAGATGTTGTATGCTAGTCGTGACCATTTCCTCACAGGCATTTACATCTTTAATATCTTTTGGGATAAGCTTTCGAGTTGTATTTATCATCTTCCTTCGTTCTTTCCATATGGAGCCATATGGAAATATGGAGTATCAATTAAATTTTGACGTATTCAAGCTTTGACGGTTTCGTACATAGTTCATACAACGCCTTTCTTTTTCATGTACTGTACAATTTTTGTCTGTTTAAAATAAATTCATTTTGTGTATCACGAGAATGAGTTGTAATCCGCTCTACGATGTGTTCCTTGTCGTCAAATTTTTGGTGCGCTCTATATGTTTCATGTGGACGGCACCAAACGTTAACGCCATTATTTACTGTTTTAGGGAACCAACAGGAACAATGAGTGTCTTACCTTTCTCTAAATTGAAATGAAAATATAACTGAAATATTTAACTCACACTTACAACATAAGATTCTCGATACCACAATAATCCACTAAAAACAAACAAATAATACTGAAAATATGTAGGTACCTACCATCATTACAGGTACTTGATTAAACCGTCGACAGGTTGGGAAGAAAATTCCGACGAACCCTTGTGACCATTGGAGGGAATAGCGAAATTCTTTCCAATATTTTCGTCATTGAAAATATTTGACACAATTCAGTATATTCCTTTAAATCCATTACATGTTCGTTGTACTATTTTTAGTTAACTGCCGTGTCACTTATATCTATTGGCGACAATTTGGAAAAGGGCCATGACAACTTGATATTCTGCTGCGATAAGCTGCAATCCGATCAATCAATCAGAAATCTCATCCAAAGAGAGGAGATCGTTATACTGAAGAAGTACGCAACAAGTTTACGCCCAAAGTTTACAGCAAACGGTTTATTTCAAATTAATCGACGACTTTTGGCCGTATTCTTCACTTCTCTCGTGTCTTATTTGGTTATTTTAATGCAATTCAAGGTTGCGGAAAAGGTCTGAAAGATGATTTTTGTCGAATGGTTATTTAGATACTTAGTTGTAATTATGACAAATTGAAATGTTTAAAATGTGATTGTTTTCACTTCTTGTAACACATTGTAAGCGTATTATACAAAGTAAATACATCATACAGTTAAATGTGTTGTATCTTAGTCCTTGTAACGTTATTTTTTTTTGAGAGGCGGCCTGAATCGACAACCTTAGCCAGTTAATTGGAAATTATTTAAGATCCCTGGATATGCAACCAACTTAGCCCTTTACTTAGTAACTCTACTTAACTTTATATTCACACATTTTACGTAATTCACGTCCCCGGGAGCCAAACTGACCTGTTGACATAGCTCGTTTGCCCCTAAGGCCAACAGGAGTCAGGTAATAAAGGTAAATGTAAATCATAACCTCTAACAGGCCACATGTAATTCAATACCGGGGAATAGGGCCGATGTAACAGGACTAGTGTCGCCAGGGGATAGGGTGTATTGTTGCCCCATTAAGGGCTAAGTTATTAGTTTCGTATCCCTTCCCTTGTGAACACATTTCTGGTTCGTGAGAGGTTATGCGCGGTAACTAGTTTAACGTCAGATAAGGCTCCGGGAGAATAGGTAGTTATACAAGAACGAAGTTATCTTAACTAGGATTGTGTGGACTAAGTAGGGAACAGGTAATCTAGGAATTTTAACCTCCAATTATAAAACGTAATAAGTTGCCAATAATAGAACTAATGTACCCGGAATGTCTTCACAGGGGATATTATAGATTATTGCGTAGTACATAATGAAGGGTTGAGCCCTCAAGTGATCTCCCATCCTCTGTGAACACATTTTTGGATGAGAGGTTAGATTCAATAGGAAGATTCGGCTTAAAATGTAGTACAAAGTATTGGCGACTTTTAGGAATACATGGTGAGACCCTATAGTAACAGTACCAAAGGAAATAGGGATAATTTGATTAATTTCTATCTATTCCTAGAAGTCAAGGGTAGGCAACCAGTTATACGAGTAGTTTTATTTCGCTCATGCAGATATGTCTTTCCTTCTCTCACTTAATTCGGATTGGTTGACAGTTAGGAACATTTATTTGTATTGGTAATGAATTTTGTTAAGTTTATGGCCATACCTTCTAGAAGGTTCTTTTTTTTGTAGAGAAGGAACGAGTAGTATAAAAGCGGACAGCTCCCCTGTTTTCGCTCTCTTATTCTCTCTTATTCTTAGTCTCTGTTACCGGTTGCTCTTATTCTCTTAGTCTTTTACGCTCTTACTCTCCGTTAGTTCTTACTCTTGCTCTTTGTTAACGTTAGTTATTTTAGTGATTTACTCTCTGTCAATCTCAGTGATTCTTGCCCTCCGCTATCGAGTGGTTCCTGATTCCGGGCGTAAGTGCGAGCGACAGAAAGTGGGACTCTCGCGAACGTTGTGATCCCGAACCCGAACCGGTTGGTGTATGCACGGAACGACCGTTACGTGAACGCGGTGTTCTGTCGTTTCGTTTCGCGCGCTGACAGGCGACAGCGAGAGAAAGGGGGTTCCTGTTTCCTGTTCCGACGGTAACCCGTCCCGCAGCGACGCACATCCGAACCGAGCCATCCGAGGGACTTCGCATCTGTCGACAGGGGGGGCCCAGAGCCGTCCACGCCGTAGTCCCGCTACGACGCCAGAGCCGCCCTCGCAGTAGGACCAGCCACAACGACCGGGGACCTACGTAAGCAGCCCAGGGGTCAGCCCCAGCGACCAGGGACCTACGTAAGCAGCCCAGGGGTCGGCCACGACGCCAGAGCCGTCCACGCAGTTGGACCAGCCTCCAGTCCAGGGGTCCAGAGACGACGCCGGAGCTGCCCACGCCGATAGCCGTACCAGTCCAACCACCCCAGTCCAGGGGGCCTACGCCGGCAGTCTAGGCAGTCCCTCGAGGGTCAACGGCAGCGTCGCCCCGTACCGGTCAGGTTAGGGTTATTAGGGCACAATATTTTAGTGGTTGCATATCCGAGAGTGGGGTACTATATCCAACTATAGTATATTAAATTCATTTATGAGAGTTGTTCAAGTTTTATTTTTCGGATCTAACCTCAACCTCTCTCTTGGATGCGAATAAGCCTTCGTAAAGGTAAGTGAGACATCTGATAGCTGTGAGACGGTATCGTCTCCTCTTAACAACTAAAGGGGAGATCGAAGTATCAGTCAGGGCCGGGCTTTGTAGTTGTTGGCGCCCTTCTTTCATCGCATTATTTGGTCAACTTGTAGTTCACCCACGACCACTCACCGACGAGTTGAGTTAGTCGGGCCCTGTGAGTAAGATCATCAAACGTCTTGTAACGTTAATAGAATTTAACGTTGCAAAAGTGGCACCCTAAAACGTGGGGCCATCGAAATACAGCTATCAATTGTTTCACTTATTATTGTTTCAATTAAGTAGTTTTTTTAGTTTATTAACAGAGTTCTAGGTGATTTTGATTATAGTTTCAAGTAATTAGTTGTTACAGTGATTATTTTGGTTCGATTGTTTTGGTCTTGAGAAGTTGAGAATGGAAGGTTTCAGAATGAATGTGAACCGCCTTGACAAGGAGGAATTATTATATGAATTACAGTGTCGAGTGATAGACGTGAACCCCGATATGACGGTGATGAAGATGCGCACAGCTCTCAGTAACTTGTTAAAAATTGAGAAGAGTGGTGCAGCCTTTTCAATACCGGAATATAGTATATCGTTTGTAGATGATATAGCTGCGGTGGTAAAGAAACTTTCAGAGATTCAATCTTTAATTAAGGCATTGGCCGAAGATGAACGTAGTGTTCCGTATATGAAAATTTCCACCAAGTTATGGCATGTACATGAAAGGCTCAAGCGTACGAAAGCTGTTTCCAATGAAGAGTTGTTAATACGTTCTAAACATTTATTAGAGGTAATGCAACTCAATTCCGATTTAAAACGGAGATTAAAGAGAGTGAAACAACTATCGCAGGCTGTAAGTAGTGTAGATATTGTCGAAGTATTATCGTCCACAGTTCTTTCGAAAGATTCCCCCGAGGATAGTAATTCAGAGATTAGCTCTGATGAGGAAGTTGAGGAAGATGCTAAACCTTCAGTAGGAAATTCTGTAGGCCCTATTAGTGAGGGTAATTTTAAACCATATTCTGTTCCGGTATATAAGTGGGACTTAAAATATGATGGGGAATCAACATCTTCCCTGAATGCTTTTTTGGAATCAGTGTGTGAGTTGAGTGAATCAAGGAATGTTTCAAAAACTCAGTTGTTTACCTCTGCAGGTGATTTATTTGTCGGAAAAGCAAAAATTTGGTTTAAATCTAGGAAGAATACTCTCCGTTTCTGGGATGATCTTGTGTTAGCTCTTCGAAAGCAATTCCTTCCTAGCAATTATAATGAGAAGTTGTTAGATGAAATCAAAACTCGTACACAGGGTCCGAATGAGAATATGGGCATGTATGTGGCTACTATGAGCAATATGTTTAATCGGCTGACTTGTCCTATATCCGAACGAGTTCAATTAAGTATTCTCTTGAGAAATATCGCTCCCTTCTACCAAACTCAATTAGGTTTGACAACCATTAATACTTTGGAAGAATTACTTGATGTTGGGCAAAAGTTAGAAGAACGAAAGGAGGCGATCGAGGCATTTGTCCCCCCCTCACGGAGTAGGAAAAGTTTGGAACCGGATCTAGCTTATGTACACTCAGAATCTAGCACTCATAATGTAGTTCCAGGTCGGCGATGTTATAATTGTAATGCTACTGGTCATTTAGCTGTGAATTGTCCTCGATCTAATGATACTCGTGTTAACAATCCTCCGTCAAATCGGTCTAGACCGAATAACCTTCCATCTAAGGGTCCTCAACCGAATCGTTCTTCAGATAGTGGGCGACCGCCTAGAAATATTCAATGTTTTAAGTGTGGATTACAGGGTCATACAGTGCGTTCATGTCCTCGTTGTAATCAGAATTCGGAAAAACTTCCAAGGGAGGCCCTAAGGGACCGGTTAGGTGCCTTCCCATCTACGGTCGATATTACAAGTAATCATCGAACAGCTTTAGATTTTATTTTGTCACATGTTCAGGGTGATGAGCGACCCTATCTTTCTGTGAAAATTTTTGGGATACCGTTTCAGGGATTATTAGACAGTGGAGCCTCCGTTAGTATAATTGGAGCTCCCGGTTGGTTTTCGTTACAGAAGATAGGTGTGTCTTTGCAGTCTAGTGTTGTTAATAGTTGTACCTTGGCTGATGGTACGCCATGTCATAGTATAGGTTATGTTGTGTTACCGATCGAGGTTGAAGATCGAGTGAAAGCTGTTCGACTGTTAGTTATGCCTACGTTACCCCATCCACTTATCCTAGGAGCCGATTTCTGGCAACGTATGGGTATTGTCCCGGATTTAAGGAGTGGTAGTTGGAAATTTTCTGTGGAGTCCTCTGTGTGCAAATCTTTAGATGTAGTTGCCTTAAAGTCTAAAACTCAATTAACCCGGGAACAGTATAGAAAGTTGGATAATTTGGTACAAGATGCTTTCCGAGCAATGGGTGATGGACTTGGATGTACGAATCTCGTAGAACATTCGATCAAAACTAATTCTGCTCCTATCAAACAACGATATTATCCTGTTTCACCCGTTATGCAGAATCATATTAGCCAAGAGCTAGATAAATTACTGGAGCAAGGAGTAGTCGAGCCTAGTTCTAGTCCCTGGTCATCCCCAATATTATTGGTTAAGAAGTCGGATGGTTCATGGCGATTCGTAGTGGATTATCGAAAGCTGAATGAGGTAACAGAAAAGGATGCCTATCCGATACCATATATTTCTGCGACGTTGGATAAGTTAAGGGATGCTCGTTACTTGTCATCATTAGATATTAAGTCCGCTTATTTTCAAGTGCCCCTAAGCAAGGAATCCAAGCCTTTGACGGCCTTCACTGTCCCAGGTCGTGGCCTCTTCCAATTTCGCAGGTTACCCATGGGATTGTCCAATGCTCCTGCCACTTGGCAGCGACTTGCTGATCGTATCTTAGGTCCTGAGTTAGACGATCACGTCTTTGTCTATTTGGATGACATTATTGTTGTTACCCAAACCTTTGAGAAACACATTGAAATCCTTCGAGAAATTTTTAGACGATTAAAAGAGGCTAATATTACTGTCTCAAAAGAGAAATGTTCCTTTTGTCGGCCTGAACTGAAATATTTAGGTTATGTGGTGGATTCCGAAGGATTGCATTGTGACCCCGAAAAGGTTAGAGCCATTCTCGAATTACCAGCTCCACGTAATGTCAAAGCAGTCAGACAAGTTATTGGAATAGCTTCGTGGTACAGACGTTTCGTACCTAACTTTTCGACCATCATAGCCCCCTTAGCCCGGCTAACGAGGAAAAATCAGTCGTTTGATTGGTCTCCTCAGTGTGAAGAAGCGTTTAATAAAATAAAGGACTGTTTAGTTAGAGCTCCTGTCCTTACTTGTCCAGATTTTTCTCGGCCTTTTATTGTTCAGACAGATGCGTCTGGGTTTGGTGTTGGTGCGGTTCTCAGTCAGGAACACCCAGAGGGAGAGAAAGTGATCGCATATATTTCCCGATCTTTGACTCGACAAGAACGTAACTATTCAGTTACAGAGCGGGAATGTCTCGCTGTGATTTGGGCAATTGAGAAATTAAGACCTTACTTGGAAGGGAGTCATTTCACTGTCATCACTGATCATCATTCTCTAGTCTGGTTAAGTAACCTGAAGAATCCCACAGGACGTTTAGCTCGTTGGGCGGTTCGTATGCAACAATTCGATTTTAAGATCATTCATCGAAAAGGGAAAGAACATGTAGTTCCCGATACTTTATCCCGGTCAGTACCCGTCGTCGATGTTATCAATGTAAAGTTCAATCATACTACCGATCCTTGGTTCAATAAGATGCTTAGTCGTGTTTCTACCACTCCGGAGCGTTATCCTGGCTTCCGGAAAACAGGTAACCAATTGTATAAGCATTTAAAAATGCGTTATCCCGAATTGATGACTCCTGAAGATTGTTGGCGGGAAGTGGTACCTAAAGATCATCGACCAGCTTTGATCAAAAATACTCATGAGCAGTTGCTTCATCTAGGCCCTTTCAAAACATTCCGGTATCTGGCCCAGAAGTACTATTGGCCCAAGATGTATGCTGATGTAGCTAAGTTTGTTCGACGTTGTCCTACTTGTATTTCCATTAAACCCGAACAAAAGAAGCCGGCTGGACTAATGTTGAGTTCTCAAGTTTCAATATCCAAACCATTTGAGTTGTTGTGTGCTGATATAATAGGTCCGTTACCCCGTAGCACTTCTGGACATGCTTATATATTAGTGGTAGTAGACTGTTTTAGTAAATTCCCATTGTTATTCCCATTGCGTTCCGCCAAGGCGGCAGGTGTTGCTAAGATAATCGAGGATCATGTGATCTCTGTGTTTGGTTGTCCGAAGACTTTTATTGTCGATAATGGTGTTCAGTTTCGGTCCAAGGAGTTTCAGAATTTGATGTCCAAATATAACATCAGTATTAAATATACCCCACATTACCATCCTCAAGCAAATCCAACGGAGCGAGTAAACAAAGTTGTCAAAACATTAATCATGTCTTATGTTGGTGACAATCATAAAACGTGGGATATGAAATTGTCCCAGGCTGGTAGTGCGATTCGATCTACGGTACATGAAGTCACCGGTTACACTCCTAACCTCATTGTTTTTGGACGAGAGTTGTGTACCCGCAATAAAAATCCAGAGGATCCCCTGAGGGATAATCCTATCTCGTTTGACCGAACGTCCAGTCTAGAGTCTCGGACGAATGGTTTGTCGAAACTTTTCCTTGAAGTCCGTTCTAAGTTAGCGAAAGCATATGAAGCTAACAAAAAGGTCTACGATCTTAGACGTAGGGATGTGCAGTTATATCCAAATCAGTTAGTCTGGCGAAAGAATTATGTCCTGTCCGATGCGGCTAAATACTTCTCAGCTAAGCTAGCCCCTAAGTTTATAGGACCGTTCCTTGTTTCTAAACGTCTCTCCCCATGGACTTATGAGTTGAGGGATGAATCAGGGAAAAGTGCAGGTACATGGCACATCAAAGACCTAAAAGCCCATCCTCCCGAAGAGGGCGTGTAGATGGCAGGACTGTTGTAGTTAATCGTCGTTAAGGTTTTCGTTTTGGAATTATGATTTGGATAATGATTTGGTTACGACAGATGAGCGGGTCTCGGCTAATTTTACCACATTTAGAGTTTAGTTGAGGTGATTTTTTTATAGGGTGATATCCCTTGGTTGGTTTTGGAGTCGAGTCAGGCCTTGTTAGGTCTTTAGCTAGTGTCTGTGGGCATAAGGGTAGGAAAGTAGGTGTTTTACCCCCATTTTAAGAGTTATCTCGCTTGGCGAGGATTTAGGAATGAGTTGTGTTCTCTGTCGTAATGTTTCCACTTGCCTAGTGTAATAATGGCTTCGGGAAACGTCTTGGTGTGCAAGGAATAATACGAAGAGATCAACACTCATGCCGTTCTTGTGTGGGAGGCGAAGTAATGGTGTACTTTCGGCCTCTGGAGTTCGTGGCGTTGTTGTGGGGGACTAATTATCCGAAATATCTTACCGGAATGCGACAGAGTTACTTCCATCTACTCGTGGGTGTGGTAAAGTTAGAGAAGATTTATTAAGGGAAGCTTTTACTTGTAATGCTCGCTGAGCGGATGACGGCGGTAGAATATCTCCGTAGGGCTGTTGGGAGTCCTGGCGGTAAAACTCCGACCTAAATTCCATCCCCCAACAATGTTCGCTGAGCGGATGACGGCGGTAGAATATCTCCGTAGGGCTGTTGGGAGTCCTGGCGGTAAAACTCCGACCTAAATTCCATCCCCCAACAATGGTCGCTGAGCGGATGACGGCGGTAGAATATCTCCGTAGGGCTGTTGGGAGTCCTGGCGGTAAAACTCCGACCTAAATTCCATCCCCCAACAATGGTCGCTGAGCGGATGACGGCGGTAGAATATCTCCGTAGGGCTGTTGGGAGTCCTGGCGGTAAAACTCCGACCTAAATTCCATCCCCCAACCATGTTCGCTGAGCGGATGACGGCGGTAGAATATCTCCGTAGGGCTGTTGGGAGTCCTGGCGGTAAAACTCCGACCTAAATTCCATCCCCCAACAATGTTCGCTGAGCGGATGACGGCGGTAGAATATCTCCGTAGGGCTGTTGGGAGTCCTGGCGGTAAAACTCCGACCTAAATTTCACCCCCAACAATTTTCAGGCTTTCATGTGGGTTTGTTTGTGAGGTCAGAAATCACCGGTGTCATTCAATGCCGGGAGGGATATTAGCTCGCGGAGTAGTTGTTTCCGGTGATAGCTGTGTTTCAGAAACTGCATTTGGAGTCAGTCGTTTCATTTTCGTTTCCTCATTGGAGCTTCCCTTTGTCAGTCTTTAAAGCTGGATTGAGAAGATTTGATAGAATTCCCTTTCGATAATAGGAATTTAGTGGAGCCTCGAATATGTGTGGGAATAGAGGGTTAATTGTTTCTTTTTTGGTCTAGCCGAACCATTTTCCCATCCGGGCATGATCCCGGTAGAATCGGTGTGTAGTTTTCTGTAACCCTCTTAGGGCAGAAGTCCAATAGTTCATTTATTTAGGATGGAGGTTCTCCATCGATCGATCACCTCGTGTGATCGATCTTCGCGTTTGGGTGCAAGGAGTCTTGGGGTGAACCGTGTGCGGACATCATCGCGTAGGCTCGCGCGCGGGATTTGCCCGCAGGGATCACCACCGAGCGGTCTCCTGCTTTATCCCTTTTTGGGCGGACTTAGCGTGGGGGCTAAGTGCCGCATTTCAGTAGTTTTAAGGTAGGTGTCGTTGGTTCTGACCCAGCGCACCCCAGTTATTGTGGGAAACTGGTATAAATTCGTAGAGTCTTCTTATCGTTTTTTTTTTGTATTGATTGCCCCACATGGGACTAGGGGTGACCGATTCCCCTAGCTCCCATTCTGACGTGTAATATAATGAAATTCCCGATAGAGGTTTCGTCAGCTTTACTAGGTTAAGTGAACACTTGGAATTGGGACGCTTCACGTCCTAAATTCTTTTTATTTTGTAGCCTGTTTCGTTCCTTCGGTTCTATTTAAAGCTTTAGCTTGGTTGTAATTGACTGGTGCTGGATTGTCGCAAGTTCCATCAGAGTTTTTTTTGCAAACCCTTCTTTCACTCGATATCCCGCCCCATACACTAATGTGAGTTGACCGATTAGGCTTGTTGTGGTGAGATTCTTGATGGATGATTTGTAGATGTTGCTGTAGTTGCAGACTATGTTTACCTCGGTATGAGGGATTTAGCCGTCAGAAGTTTCTCCACATCGGTCTGTTTGCCATCAAAGAGTTTACCATGCGTAAGACATTTCAGTATGGATGTGAGTATTACCGTTGTAATTACTGGTCACATAATTCTCAGAGTGAGAGATTAAAACTGGATGTCTATGATTATGTTAAGTAGTGTGTATGCGCAGGGCTAAGTACTTGAAACTCCGAATGAGGTATGTTTTAATTCTTTTGGGGAAAGAAATTTGGGTAAATTTCTTTAAAGTGAGGGGGGATTGTAACGTTATTTTTTTTTGAGAGGCGGCCTGAATCGACAACCTTAGCCAGTTAATTGGAAATTATTTAAGATCCCTGGATATGCAACCAACTTAGCCCTTTACTTAGTAACTCTACTTAACTTTATATTCACACATTTTACGTAATTCACGTCCCCGGGAGCCAAACTGACCTGTTGACATAGCTCGTTTGCCCCTAAGGCCAACAGGAGTCAGGTAATAAAGGTAAATGTAAATCATAACCTCTAACAGGCCACATGTAATTCAATACCGGGGAATAGGGCCGATGTAACAGGACTAGTGTCGCCAGGGGATAGGGTGTATTGTTGCCCCATTAAGGGCTAAGTTATTAGTTTCGTATCCCTTCCCTTGTGAACACATTTCTGGTTCGTGAGAGGTTATGCGCGGTAACTAGTTTAACGTCAGATAAGGCTCCGGGAGAATAGGTAGTTATACAAGAACGAAGTTATCTTAACTAGGATTGTGTGGACTAAGTAGGGAACAGGTAATCTAGGAATTTTAACCTCCAATTATAAAACGTAATAAGTTGCCAATAATAGAACTAATGTACCCGGAATGTCTTCACAGGGGATATTATAGATTATTGCGTAGTACATAATGAAGGGTTGAGCCCTCAAGTGATCTCCCATCCTCTGTGAACACATTTTTGGATGAGAGGTTAGATTCAATAGGAAGATTCGGCTTAAAATGTAGTACAAAGTATTGGCGACTTTTAGGAATACATGGTGAGACCCTATAGTAACAGTACCAAAGGAAATAGGGATAATTTGATTAATTTCTATCTATTCCTAGAAGTCAAGGGTAGGCAACCAGTTATACGAGTAGTTTTATTTCGCTCATGCAGATATGTCTTTCCTTCTCTCACTTAATTCGGATTGGTTGACAGTTAGGAACATTTATTTGTATTGGTAATGAATTTTGTTAAGTTTATGGCCATACCTTCTAGAAGGTTCTTTTTTTTGTAGAGAAGGAACGAGTAGTATAAAAGCGGACAGCTCCCCTGTTTTCGCTCTCTTATTCTCTCTTATTCTTAGTCTCTGTTACCGGTTGCTCTTATTCTCTTAGTCTTTTACGCTCTTACTCTCCGTTAGTTCTTACTCTTGCTCTTTGTTAACGTTAGTTATTTTAGTGATTTACTCTCTGTCAATCTCAGTGATTCTTGCCCTCCGCTATCGAGTGGTTCCTGATTCCGGGCGTAAGTGCGAGCGACAGAAAGTGGGACTCTCGCGAACGTTGTGATCCCGAACCCGAACCGGTTGGTGTATGCACGGAACGACCGTTACGTGAACGCGGTGTTCTGTCGTTTCGTTTCGCGCGCTGACAGGCGACAGCGAGAGAAAGGGGGTTCCTGTTTCCTGTTCCGACGGTAACCCGTCCCGCAGCGACGCACATCCGAACCGAGCCATCCGAGGGACTTCGCATCTGTCGACAGGGGGGGCCCAGAGCCGTCCACGCCGTAGTCCCGCTACGACGCCAGAGCCGCCCTCGCAGTAGGACCAGCCACAACGACCGGGGACCTACGTAAGCAGCCCAGGGGTCAGCCCCAGCGACCAGGGACCTACGTAAGCAGCCCAGGGGTCGGCCACGACGCCAGAGCCGTCCACGCAGTTGGACCAGCCTCCAGTCCAGGGGTCCAGAGACGACGCCGGAGCTGCCCACGCCGATAGCCGTACCAGTCCAACCACCCCAGTCCAGGGGGCCTACGCCGGCAGTCTAGGCAGTCCCTCGAGGGTCAACGGCAGCGTCGCCCCGTACCGGTCAGGTTAGGGTTATTAGGGCACAATATTTTAGTGGTTGCATATCCGAGAGTGGGGTACTATATCCAACTATAGTATATTAAATTCATTTATGAGAGTTGTTCAAGTTTTATTTTTCGGATCTAACCTCAACCTCTCTCTTGGATGCGAATAAGCCTTCGTAAAGGTAAGTGAGACATCTGATAGCTGTGAGACGGTATCGTCTCCTCTTAACAACTAAAGGGGAGATCGAAGTATCAGTCAGGGCCGGGCTTTGTAGTTGTTGGCGCCCTTCTTTCATCGCATTATTTGGTCAACTTGTAGTTCACCCACGACCACTCACCGACGAGTTGAGTTAGTCGGGCCCTGTGAGTAAGATCATCAAACGTCTTGTAACGTTAATAGAATTTAACGTTGCATCCTTGACTTTTCCATTAATAATTTCCTATCTTAATTTTCCAGAAGTGCGTTAACACAACAATACACAATTAGATATAACTGGATATTTATTAAAGAACTCGTTAATCAATATTCGCTTATGTAAATAAATACAACTCCAACAGCGGTTTTATCAAAGAGTTAGTAGCCACTAACATGTGTGTAGACATGTAGGTAACTAGTATTTGTATAACATATCACAATGCAGTCATACGTAAAGGATTTGAAAAAAGTAGCACGTGTGGGTGGTTTCATTGGAACATACCCGTGGGATATAGAAAATCTAAGGAAATCCGCTTGCGTAGTGATTATTTGGGCTGTTCTGCTAGTCATGACTAAGTTTTATAAACAGTTTTCGAGTTTGGAAGGTGTTAGCTTTTGCGAAGTAACATTGATTTATATATCATTTGCGATCGAAGTCTCGTACAATTTGGCGTGTCTATATGGAACGATTCGATACTTCGAACATTGGAGAAAATTATGGGATATCATTGAAGAAGTAAATCGGACCCTTGAACGTTATCGATTGAAACCTGGTGTTACTATTCATAGTCCATTTTTGAAACTAATTATAGTTTCTACTATGTTTCTCATCGGTCAATTATGGTCCATGGTGTTTGTCGACTGGAAAATGCAGTTAGGGAACATCAAGTATATTATTTACTTTGTCGGAATGATATCTTTCTACCAAATGATATGGATGAATATTGTATTGAATAATTTGATGGCCACAGTCGTAATGACGTTTAGAAGTATCGAAACGCTATTGGGAGAGGTGTTTTCTAAAAGGAAAAACTACGTTTCCCACAGGAAAATGAGGCATATTAAGCAGACACTGTTCGCCTTTTATCGTTATACTGAGTATATAAATGTCATATTTGGATTCCCATCAACTATACAATTAACAAGCAATTTTGTTAATACCCTTCTATTTTTTGATGTTGTCGTTTACAAGTACCATACAAAAACGTACAGTTTTACGGTGGTATTGCTAATTACTCTACTTTTGGTAAGTTATTTGAAATTGAACACGTTGTACCAAAACAATTATGATGTGTCATGGATATATTACGAAGACTATATCGCAATTCCTTCCCTGGTCAACGGGTATGAATTGGGTTTTCGTAATTGTCTCCAGCGGCAGCAATGTATCGAAATGACATTAAAATTAAGCAAAATATTTTTCCTTCGCGGTTTACCAGATTTAGGACCGGCAGTGAAAACACTGGCATGTTTACGATATAATGAATCCAAATAGCTCTAGTCAAATGTAATACAAACACAATAAGCAGATCGCTATGTTCCTTTGTCGTGAAAATCTATATCCACAATGCCTACACAAATATGTTGTAACGCGAAGTGTAAACATCGGCACGAAGCGCCTTTCTTAACTGACCCAAGCGGCATATTTCAAAAAGGGAGGCCGCTCCGCTTAATTGGATCATAAAAACTCTTCCAGAATAATCGCGAATACTTATTTAAAGAAAGAATGATTTATTACGTTCGGATCGTTTCTAGAACAAATATTATTAGGGAAGAATCATCGAGTAAATACTAGTAGGTTCTCGAGAATAATGGTGGGATATAAAAAGAAACGTTGCGGTCGAAGATCGGATTAGAAACCGACTAGCGAAATTGTATCAATAAATTAGCCGTTAAGTGTGTGATATAAATTAGTTAGTTAAGAAATTGTCTAGATAAATTATGCAGTGTTAAGACAGTGTGTAAATAAATTAGAATAAACGTTACAACATTCAAAATTCAATGACATTTTTTTGTCATCAAGAACGAAAAAAATAAATGTACATAGGAAATAAACGTACACAAATTCAACCCGGAAGGAATTTGAAAGATATTTTGCTTGTAAATTAAAATATGATAGGTATGTTTGGTTTCAAGAAGCGAGAGTGTTTCTGCAACAAATTTTTCCAAACCAATAATTACGAACAAATTGAAATGAAAGTATAATTAAAATATTTACCTCACACTAACAACACTAGCTTTTCGATAACACATCCTTCCACACATAACCAACAAATAACACTGAAAAAATGTACCACCAACCATCATAACAGATGGTCATGATGGAAGCGTCATTAGGACAGGATGGAAATTCCAACGAATTCTTTTGACCACCGGAAAGAATAGCGAAATTCTATCCAATATTTTCGCCATTGAATACATTTAACATAAACCAGTATACTTCTTTAAATCTATTATATGTTCGTTATGTTTTCAGTTATCTGCCGTGTCACTTATATCTATTGGCGACAATTTGGAAAAGGGTCATGACCACTTGATATTCTTCTGCGATAAGCTGCAATCCGATCTACCAGTCAAGAATCCCATCCAGAGAGAGGAGATCGTTATACTGAAGAAGTACGCAACAAGTTTACGTCCGAAGGTTACAGCAAAAGGATTATTTCAAATTAATCGAAGACTTCTGGCCATATTCTTTACTTCTCTTGTGTCTTACTTGGTTATTTTAATGCAATTCAAGGTTGCGGAAAAGGTTTGAAAGAGGATCTTTGTCGAATGGTTAGTTAGATACTTAGTTGTAATTATGACAAATTAAAGATTTAAAATGTGGTTGTTTTCACTACTTGTAATATATTGTGAGCGTATTATACAAAGTAAATACCCCATACAGTTAAATTTGTTGTATCGTACTCATTGACCTTTCCATGAATAATTTGCTATTTTATAATTTTCCCAAAGCGCGTTACCACAACAATACATAATTTGATATGACTGGATATTTATTAAAAGAGAACTTGTCAATCAATATCCGCTTATGTGAATAAAGACACCTCCAACAGCAGTTTCATCAACGAGTTAGTAGCCACTAACATGTGTGCAGACATGTAACTAGTATTTGTACAACATATCACAATGCAGTCATATGTAAGGGATTTAAGAAAAGTAGTACGTGTGGGTGGTTTTATTGGAACATACCCGTGGGATATAGAAAATCTAAGGAAATCCACTTGCGTAGTGATAATTTGGGCTGTTCTACTACTGAGTAAATTTTATAAACAATTTCCGAGTTTGGTTGGTGTGAACTTTTGTGAAGTAATATTGATTTATTTATCATTTGCGATCGAAGTCTCGTACAATTTGGCGTGTCTATATGGAACGATTCGATACTTTGGCCATTGGAGAAAATTATGGGACATCATCGACGAAGTACAACGGATCCGTGAACGTTATCGTTTGAAACCTGGTATTACTATACGTAGTCCATTTTTGAAATTAATTGTAGCTTCTATTACGTTTATCACCTGTGAAATATGTACCATATTATTTATCGACTGGAAAATGTATATAGGAAACATGAAGTATTTTGTTTATATTATCGGAATGATCTTGTTTTACCAAAGGATATGGATGAATATTATATTAAATCATTTATTGGCCATCGTTGTAATGACGTTTAGCTGTATCGAAGCGTTAATGGAAGAGGTGTTTTCTAAAAGGAAGAACTACGTTTCCAATAGAAAAATATCGCATATCAAGCAGACTTTGTACGCATTGTACTCATATACTGAATATTTGAATATCATCTTTGGGTTACCATCAACTATACAATTGGCAAGCAGTTTTGTTAATACACTTATACTGTTTGATGTCGTCGTTTACGCCACCAATACAACGTCCTATAGATATTCGGTGGTATTCGTAATTGCTTTTCTTTTGGTAAGTTCCTTGGAATATATTACGTTGTCCCAAAATATTTTACGATACTTCATCGGCATCTTAAGAATACAATAAGAATATATTGAAAAATGAAGTAACATTACATCACGAAATGTGTAAATTTGTAAATGTACTATGATGCATTGTACATATTTTTTTCAATATTGTCTCCATTGACAATAAATTGCAACCGGCAGGCGAACTTTCGACGGCAATTATTGAGGGTACTTACTTTAATCCTAGGGTCAAATAATCTTAGAAGAAATTTCAACGTCGGCTTAAGACAGGTAGGTAGGAAGTGTATCGGTAGGAACGGTTCAAGTTCAAGCCCTGTTAATATTCTCGTGATAAAGTTGGGATTTCCCGTAATTTGCGTATTCCCTTGCCCTCACCCATTTTCCATGCCTTTTAATATTTTCGTGATAAAGATGGGACTTCCCGTAGATTTTCCTTGCCCTCTTGTCCTGTAGTAACAAATAAATTGTTTTGACGTATATGGACGATAAGCAAACTGCACCGAAACCCATTACCGGCTTATTGGATTACGATAAGAAAGGGACGGTGCACCGACGATTAAGTCCTGAAACAGGGAGCAAAGGAATCCCATCGGATAAATGTATATTAACACCCTATAAAAATAATGTAGTAACAACTAGAGCAAGCCAACATTTTAATAAATAAAACATGTTTAGAAAAATCGGCTTTTTGAGCGCTTTAAAACGATACCTCATTCGATAGAGTTCAGAGTTAATTTGATACTAAATAAATCAGGTTTAATATTTACTGTAAATCGCATCTAAAATGTACTATATTAATTAAGTTAGTAGATGAAATTTGCAAAATATATACACTTCGAAATCGTCATTATGAGCTCTTCAATTTAATAGCTCACTCGACATATTATAAATAAATTCTGGATGTTGTATGATAATATTTCTTTATAAAATAGATTTTATTTATTAAATACCTAAATACTTATTTAAAAAAAAAGGTAACATATCGTTTAATTAAATTTCTTTACAGATACAATAATTAGTATCGACTACATACTAGTACTATAATAAGACAATTTATAAGTTAGTAGAAAATACAAACGGGTATCAGTTTGGTTGCTGGATCAGTTGAAGTACAAATCCTTCCAGTTTGACCGTAAAGATAAACACTGACATATATTGAATTAAATAGCCTTGCTAAACAGCAAAGACCACGTGATGCTCGAGTATTTAATAAATTACATTTCGTAACTTAAAACATTAACAAACTTGAGAAGAGACAAATCGATCGTTATCGATACGTAAATGACGTTTCACATCAATATCGACAGTAAATATTTTTAATGTACTGACGTCCCACGAGAAATGCCGCCTTTGGATGTAAGGGATATTACAATAGACAAATCTTTTTTAAAATTCTCTGTAAATAAATAATAAAATAACAAGCCAATACCAAATGTTGGAACAAAAAACAGTATATTTGACGCAAGTGTATCACTAAAGACAAAAAATGTAACCTCTCCAAAATTGGGATAATGTAAATTATTACAAACATTTTTTCAAAAACGAATTCTGCCAGTCCTAAGTCTGCGTACAAGCGGGAAGAAATTTTGTGTATTTATATAATCTAATTATATTTAAAAAAATATTTAAAGAAAAAATAAATTATTTTTTGAAACAACATATTTTATGATAATAATTTATTGTCTTATGTTACTATAATAGTATGCAGTGGATCTAGTTATTGTATCTGTAAATAAATTTAATTAAACGATATGTCTCGCTTCTTTTAAAATCAGTATTTAGGTATTTAATGAATAAAATCTATTTTATAACTAAAGTTCATACAACATCCAGAATTTACTTCTACTATATCGAGTGAGATATTAAATTGAAGAGCTCATAAAGACGATTTCGAAGGGTGTATATTTTGCAAATTTTATCTACTAACTTAATTAATATAGTACATTTTAGATGCGATTTACAGTAAATATTAAACTTGATTTATTTAGTATAAAAACTCTGAAGTCTATCGAATCCTTTTAAAGCGCCCAAAAAGCCGATTTTTATAAACATATTTTCTTTTTATTAAAATGTTGGTTTGCTCTAGTTGTTACTACATTTATATAAGGTGTTAATATATATATCCGATGGGATTCCTTTGCTACCTGTTTCAGGACTTTATCGTTGGTGCACCATCCCTTTCTTATTGTAATCCTATATGCCGGTGATGGGTTTCGGTGCAGTTTTCATCCGACGGAGGTATATATCCCCTTATTTTCATTCCTAATCCAACTATCAATACCTAAGCGGGCTTGTTAAATTTCTTTGCAGTCGAAAATACATGTACAATTAAACCACGTTTTCAGTCATGCCGTCGAAAATTGGCATCAACCCATCGTAAAACACCTACCTGGTCCCGTCGAAACTTCTTCCGCCCATTGCAATAACCTGGGTTACTCCTCTAAATCCAATACATGTTCGTTATGTTTTTAGTTATCTGCCGTGTCACTTATATCTATTGGCGACAATTTGGAAAAGGGTCATGATAAATTGATATTCTTCTGCGATAAGCTGCAATCCGATCAATCAATCAGGAATGCCATCCAGAGAGAGGAGATCGTTATATTGAAGAAGTACGCAACAAGTCTACGTCCGAAGGTTACAGCAAAAGGATTATTTCAAATTAATCGACGACTTTTGGCAGTATTCTTTACTTCTCTCGTTTCTTATTTGGTTATTTTAATGCAATTTAAGGTTGCGGAAAATAATTGATGGAATATATTTTGGTTAGTTAGATACTTAGTGGTATTTGTGACAAATTTCAAGTTTTAAAATGTGATTGTTTTCACTTCTTGTAACACATATTAATCGTATTACACAAAGTAAATACCTCATACAATTAAATGTTTCGTATCATACCCCTGGACACTTTCCATGAATAATTTACTTATTTCTAATTTTTCGAAAGTGCCTTACCACAACAATATACCAATACTGGGCTATAACAGGAAATTCATTACAAGAGAACTCGTCAATCAATATCCGTTTATGTACATAAATGAAACTCCAACACCAGTTTTATTAACGAGTTAGTTGCCACTATCATACATCTAGATATGTAACTTGTCATTTGTACAATATATCACAATGGAGACATTTGTAAGGGATTTGAGAAAAGTAGCACGTGTGGGTGGTTTCATTGGAACATACCCGTGGGATATAGAAAATCCAAGAAAATCCTCTTGCGTAGTGATAATTTGGACAGTACTACTACTCCTGACTAAGTTTTATAAACAATTTCAGAGTTTGGTAAGCGTGAGCTTTTGTGAAGTAATATTGATTTATTCATCATTTGCGATCGAAGTGTCGTATAACTTGGCGTGTCTATATGGAACCCTTCGATACTTCGAACATTGGAGAAAATTATGGGACGTCATCGACGAAGTAAATCGGATCCTTGAACGATATCGATTGAAACCTGGTACTACCATACATAGTCCATTTTCGAAACTAATTCTAGTTTCTATTACGTTTATCACCTGTGAAATATGGGCCATAATAATTATCGATTGGAAAATGTATTTAGGAGATATAAAGTACATCGTTTATATTTTCGGAATGAACTTTTTCTTCCAATTCATATGGATGAATATTATATTGGCTGATTTGTTGGCCATCGCTGTAATGACGTTTAGCTGTGTCGAAGCGTTATTGGGAGATGTGTTTTCTAAAAGGAAGAACTACGTTTCCAATAGAAAAATATCGCATATCAAGCAGATTTTGTACGCAATGTACCCTTTCACTGAATATCTGAATATCATCTTTGGGTTACCGTCAACTGTACAGTTGGCAAATAGTTTTGTTAATACACTTCTACTGTTTGATGTTGTCGTTTACGGCCGCAATACAAAACCTTATAGCTTTGCTCTGATATTAGTAATTGGTATACAATTGGTAAGTTACTTGAAATATATTACTTTGTTCCAAAATAGTTTTGATGCTTGATGAGCATCTTAAGAATGCCTTGAAAATGTATCGAAAAATGGACTAACATTACATCATGAAATGAGTATATTTTTAAATGTACCATGTTACATTGTAGATATTTTTTCAACAGTGTTTCCATTTACAATAATTGTAACAACCCGGTTTACTACTTTAACTCCTTTACTTGTTCGTTATATTTTCAGTTATCTGCCGTGTCACTAATATCTATTGGCGACAATTTGGAAAAGAGTCATGACAAATTGATATTCTTCTGCGATAAGCTACAATCCCATCAATCAATCAGGAATCCCATCCAGAGAGAGGAGATCGTAATATTGAAGAAGTACGCAACAAATTTACGTCCGAAGTTTACAGCAAACGGATTATTTCAAATTAATCGACGACTTTTGGCCGTATTCTTCACTTCTCTGGTGTCTTATTTGGTTATTTTAATGCAATTCAAGGTTGCGGAAAAGATTTGAAAGAGGATTTTTGCCGAATGGTTAGTTAATACCTAGTAGCAATTATGACATATTAAAAGTTTTAAAATCATTACGAAACAAATGTAAGAGAATTTTTGAAAAGGAATTGTAGATCAATCGACATTAAACAAATGTCTCCCGGTATCGCGTCAGGTATTCCGGCTAAAAAACCATTCCTTTTTCAAAATTTGGTTGTCTGTATATTCGGTTTACAGATGATAATTTTTACGTGATAACGTCATAAGAAAACACTGGTGAAAAATGGAATATCTTTATTTTAATAGAATTATTATCACTAAATTATCATTAGAATGTTTTTTCGCACTGCGGTTGGCCGGTCCAACTGGTCATTTTAGACAAATTTTTATGACATGTGTGAAGTTGAACATTAATCTTGAACCTTACATGAATTGCTACGCAGGATAATTGTTTTCATTGAATACTAAATGAAAGCAGTCGACTTTTTACACGATCATTTATATTATTCATCATAACGATTTAGTCGAAATCGTAACAAAACCTATTTTTACTGCACTCGTTGACCGATGCAAGAACAAATATATGAGATTATATAGCTAATCGAACTCTTAAAATGCAAGAATTAAATACCTTATTGCCGCAATTGTTATTGTAATAGTAATAAGCAATGTTATGCACAGTAAATATTCAGATAACTTTATAAATAATAGTGTGCTGACTGCTGTCGCCGTCGTCGCTGACGACGGAGTGGAAACAGTGCAATCACTAATCAGAACACGCGTAGCGCGTACCCCTTCGACCCCTTTCATCGCGCTCGCTACCCGAGCCGATCGCCAAATCGAGCTTTCACTCGGACTCTGTCGTGTAAAATAGATAGATGCGTCGCAAGGCAAACGCCAAGGTCGATCTCTGTTTATTGTTGTCGCTTTCACTCGCACCTCGCAAGCATAGGTCTGGCGTAACGTTACAATGTTTTGTGAACCGGCAGGTACCCGGCACATCGATTTATAAGACGTATATCACGTCAAAAATTCTCTTACATTTGTTTCGTATACACGTGAAATTTGTATTCTGTTGATATCACAGTCACCTCTAATGCCTTTTTCAACTGAGCTCAATTGGTTTTCATTTACTCAATACAAACTAAGAGTTTTCAATTAATTTCTATGGACCATAATTCTAATGAGACCGTAATTCACTCACTGAAATTGACCACAATAAAACTGTAACAACAACAAAAACAACAATGTTATGCTTGATATAATTTCTTAATATTATATTTAATCGAATTAATATGAATATCTCCTTTCACGCCACTACCACTAATTACTTAAAAGCAAACATTAATATCACTATTTATGTAATCCATTACATAAATTGAAACAACTTATTGACATTTCTATAAACGCCCCATCTTTTTCACCTGACGTAATAGTCCCTTTGACAGAGAAGTCACCCCACGCGTTACCTACTTACTAAAGCAAAATCAATGGACTTGGATAACTTGAAGACTTTAGGGCGTATCGGTAGTATCCTGGGAACCTACCCCACAAACATGGAAAACCCTAAAGGTTCCATTTTAATTGCAGCGCTTACAACCGCTGTATATATAATCAATGTTTATTGTTACATATCGATGGCCAGCAAGTTCGACATTTCAAACGCGATATTAGCTTGTATCGCTATTATATCAGAAGTCGTGGTGATCGGTATATCGCTTTATGGAGCGATATTCCACAGAAAACGTTGGAAATTACTATGGAACGCCATATCTACTTCAAACCAGATTATCAAAGGATTCAGATCGTTGTCTGTTGTTAAGAAAGGACGTTTCGCTTCTAAATTACTTCTGTGGACAATGTTTTATTATACCGTTCAGATCTACACGATCATCATAGTGGACTGGGGGTCACGGTATGGTAAAGCGAGGTATTTAATGTATGGAATGGACTTTTGGATATCCTATCAAAGCTTTTGGATGATTTTCACGTTAAACCACTTGTCAAATGTGGTCGTAACAGGATATCGCTCCACTGAGGATATATTAAATATAATTTTTTCAAGCAACCAAAAATTGGATCTTGAGGAAAATATATCAAGAGTTAAAAAGATTTTATTGCATTTATTCGCTTCCGAATTATACAAGAAAATATTTGGACTTTCGGTTACTATAAATATAACAGGAAGCTTCTGTAACATCCTCTACCTTTTTGAAATCATTATTGTAAACCAGGAACAACTGATGGGTGTCTACAATCTATCATTAATAGCACCTGCACTCATTCTTATGGTAAGTTTTCCGTAAGTGTCGTACTGTTTTAAAAAAACTAATTACAGATGAAAAGTTTACTGATAGTTTTAGCACTCTAAATGTGAACTTGGTCAAAATTATTCTATAGCTTATAGGTATTGTTTTCATTTAAACATAAACATTTCATCTAAGAAATTAGGTAGCTATTTATGAAGTTATTTCCCTTGTATGCTTTCGTATTTTTTTCCGGTAGTAAACGATCAGGGTTTTATCGATTTTGTTTTACTTGGCATATGCTATTCTTAGCTTTTACGTTAACGAAACTAGCACTGTATTGATCTGATTTTAAGTTAATTATAATATATTAACATATTGCCGCGAAACGGCCGTATGGAGTCCGAAAATATGGGGAAATAGGAAATCATTATTCCCCACCTCCGTTTTGATTCGTTGATCGTGAATTCGACAATTAAAAATTTCCAAGGGTGGAGGCTGTGTACACGTATACTTGAATTAAATGAAAGACGTGGTGTGTATGTCCGTGTATAAAATTCTTTTTGGAACTTTAGTTCCCTACGTCAGGTGTTGGGGAGCGAGGGTGGTCGCGCAGCAAAAAATCTGACCGTTAAATGGAATGCGTTACCGAGCGAGCCACTACGCACGCTGCCGAGCCGCTCGCTATCTCTGTCTCTCTCTCTCTCTCTCTCTCTCTCTCTCTCTCTCTCTCTCTCTCTCTGTCGCTCAGTCGTTCGCTGTCTTTGTTTCAATGATCGAATGCACTGACTAGATCTGAATACTTAATATGTAGTTCGTACCAATCAACTTAATGATAAGATTGTTATAATTAATACTACTGTATGTTTTTATTAAATGAAGTGTCATCCAGAGTAAAATAAATATTTATATTTATATGTGTGTATATATTTATTGATTCAACACATTGAGAACGATATTCCATTGCCTTACTTATAGAGCCAATGCTGTGTATTATATGCCCGTCTTACTGTCGCTGTTTCACGTTAAACACTACAGTTTTATTAAGAAATAATTAAAAAAATTGGTTATTAAGTAAAAGGAACTAAAGTTCTTAACTCGTGTCCCGCGACACGTTTCATGTTTTTTTTTATGTCATATTCGGATTCTCTGATAAAAATTACGTATCCGTTATATGAAACATTTTTATTTCGTAGAGCAGCTTTCGACCATTAGTCCATCATCAGTACCCCACCTGGATGAGAATAAGTTGTTAAAATTAAAGGAGCATATAACAATTTTAAAAAACTTACACGTCCAGGTAGGTGATACATAAGAAGCGAAACATCAAACTTAGGTAGTAACAGAATCAGAACGGCGGCACATGTTGATGAAGAAGGTGATTGAAATGGCGGCGACAAGAAGGAAAAAATAGACACAAGCACATATAACACAACTAAGGGGAGACTGGGTAGGGATTTCTCATGCCCGCCACAATCGTAGGCTGTCTCAACCCTTAACAAATTAAAAACAAAGTAAAAGAACGCAACGTCCTGAAGGGACGCTGGTTAGTGAAGTTTTAAACCACACACACTGCAACAAGTGTAATGGCGTACAATGATTTGCTACGTCACGTAAACGTAACGAAAATTGCTCACAGGGTATTGAAATACATGAAATAAGTGTTGACATAGAACATAAATAAATAAATTGAACCGAGGCAGAAAACAACATCTAAAAATGGGTGTTTATGAAAGAAATTTGTAGGTTAGGATGAGGGGCGGCGGTGGTCGTGTGGTTTAGGCGCTGGCTTTGAGTCAGGCGATCACTGTCGTCGTGGGTTCGAATCCCACGTAGTCCATGGATGTTGTGATTGTTGCAGGAAATGTGTAAAATGTATCCAAAATCTCGTTGCTATTCACGCCCGTAACCAGGCCGGATATTCTGTAGGAGGGCGGGACTAGGATACACACACCCTGAGTCGGCAGAGCACGGTGTGGATCAACTGGGGTGACAGCCTTAGGGGGTACAACCGTGCTCGAGGACCGTGGTTCTGAGCCCACGTTAAACTGTAGATCCAGTCCAGATTAGCCTTGCAGCAAAAAGGAGACGTTAACTACAGAAGAAAACGAAGAAGAAGTAGGTTAGGGAATTTGTATGTAAACAAAGGTGTGGGAATAAAAATCGTTAGAGAGATAGTCTTTTATGTAGGGGTATGTAATGTCTGTCGAGGTTAGTTTGTTTGTTAAGGCAGAGGTTATTGATTCTTATTTCGTTACAAATGGCAATATCTTCCAAGAAGTCTAATCTGTTGAAATTTTTTGAGGTAATATGGTAAATAATAGACGAATTTTTATGTATCACCTACCTGGACGTGTATGTTTTTTAAAATTGTTATATGCTCCTTTAATTTTAACACCTTATTCTCATCCAGGTAGGGTATGTCTCACCACGTCTTTCATTTAATTAAAAATTTGTCTTTATTTGGTGAGTACCTCTAATTTAATTTCCATTCCATTCTTCCGCTGCATTATTTTAACCGTATTATCTCGTATCAAATATTTTGGACTGCATACCTAATGAGTTTACTATTGAATATGAATACAATAAGGCACAATCGTATTAAAACCGAGCTAAGAACATTCAATATAAGAAAAATATTGAGGATTAAACAAACATTACATCACTCATATATTTGCGTTGTAAGAGTTAATCCAATTTTTGGTTTACCTGTTACTTGATTGCTGCTAACTCGTTCTGTGGACATACTGGATGGATTTTCCTTTACAGTGAATAAAACAGAATTGGGAGAAAATATATATCAATCATCTACGACCTTCATGTGCTCGATGATTATATTAAGTCTAATTTCAAAGACCCTTAAAATTTGCCCACCAGCTTTAAAAAATCAGATTACAATTGTCAGTTAAATGTAACTGTCGGTTAAGAGAAAATTGACCACAATAGTACTGTAACAACAACAAAAATAACAATGTTATGCTTGATAAAATTTCGTAATATTCAATTTAATCGAATTAATATGAATATTTACTGCCACGCCACTGCCATTAATTCCTAAAAAGCAACCATCAATATCAGTATTTCTGTAATCAATTCCATAAATTGAAACAAAATATTGACTTCTCTATAAATGCGCCATCTTTTTTACATGACGTAATGGTCCCTTTGACACAGAAGTCACCCCACGCGTTACCTACTTACTAAAACAAAATCAATGGACTTGGAAAACTTGAAGACGTTAGGGCGTATCGGTAGTATCCTGGGGACCTACCCCACGAACATGGACAACCATAAAGGTTCCATTTTAATTGCAGCGCTTACACCCGCTGTATATGTAACCAAAATTTATTGTTATTTATCGATGGTAAGCAAATTCCACATTTCAAACACGATATTATCTTGTTTCCCTATCATATCAGAAGTCTTGGTGATCGGTACATCTTTGTATGGAGCGATTTTTCACAGAAAACGTTGGAAAATACTCTGGAACGCCATCTCTACTTCAGACCAGATTATTAAAGGATTCAAATCGCTGTCCGTTGCTAAGAAAGGACGTTTCGCTCCTAAATTACTTCTATGGACGATGCTGTATTTGATCGTTCTGATATATACGATCACCATCGTAGACTGGGAATCACGGTATGGCAAAGCCAAATACTTAATGTATGTAATAGATTCTTGGATATCGTACCAAATCTTTTGGATGATTTTCACGTTAAACCACTTATCAAATGTGGTCGTGACTGGATATCGCTGCACTAAGGACATATTAAATATAATTATTTTAAACAACCAAATATTGGATCTTCGGGAAAATATATTAAGCGTTAAAAAAATTATATTGCAATTATTCGTCTGTTCCGAATTATACAAGAAAATATTTGGACTATCGGTTACCATAAATATAACAGCGAGCTTCTGTAACATCCTCTACCTTTTTGACTTCATTCTTGTAAAGCAGGAACAACTGACGAGTGTCAACAATCTATCATTAATAGCACCTGCACTCACTCTTATGGTAAGTTTTCTGTAAGTGTCGTACTGTCTTAAAGTAATAGCACAGATGAAAAGGTTATTAATAGTTTTGGAACTCTAAATATGAACTTGGTCAAAATGGTACAGCTTATAGGTAGTACTATTTTCATTTAAATATAAACATTCCATCTAAGAAATTAGGTAGCTATTTATGAAGTTATTTCTCTTGTATGTTTTCGTTTTTTTCCGGTAGTAAACGATCAGGGTTTTATCGAATTTGTTTTACATAGCACATGCAATTCTTAGCTTTAACGTTAACGAAACTAGCACTGTATTGTTCTGATTCTAAGTTAATTATAATGCATTAACATATTGCCACGAAACGGCCGTATGGAGTCCGAAAATATGGGTAAATAGGAAATCATTGTTACCCACCTCCGTTTAGATTCCTTGATCGTGAGTTCGACAATTAATAATTGCCTACATTTGGTAAGTACCTTTAATTTAATTTTCATTCAATTTATTTTTTGTCACCGTATTACCTCGTATCAAATATTTTGGACTGCATACCTAATAAGCCTACTATTGAATATGAATACTAAAAAGGCACAATCGTATTGAAACCGAGCTAAGAACCTTCAATATAAGCAAAATATCGAGGATTACACAAACCTTATATCACATACATATTTGCATTGTAAGAGTTAATCCAATTTTTGGGTTACCAGTTACTTGATTGCTGCTAACTCGTTTTGTACACATACTGGATGGATTTTCATTTACAGTGGATAAAACAGAATTGGGAGAAAATATATATCAATCATCTACGACCTTCATGTGCTCGATGATTATATTAAGTCTAATTTCAAAGACCCTCAAAATTTGCCCACCAGCTTTAACAAATCAGATTACAATTTTCAGTTAAATGTAACTGTCGGTTAAGGGAAAATTAACAACAATAATACTATAACAACACAAGTAACAAGGTTACGCTTGATATAATTTCTTAATATTCAATTTAATCGAATTAAGAATATTTACTGTCACGCCACTGCCATTAATTCCAAAAAACAACCATTAATATCAGTATTTCTATAATCAATTTCATAAATTGAAACAACATATTTACATTTCAATAAACGCCCCATCTATTTCACCTGACGTAAATAGTCCCTTGGACACAGAAGTCACTCAACGCGTTACCTATTTACAACAACAAAATCAATGGACCTGGAAAACTTGAAGACGTTAGGGCGTATCGGTAGTATCCTGGGGACCTACCCCACCAACATGGAAAGCCCTAAGGGTTCTATTGTAATTGCGGCGCTTATAACCATTGTATATATAACCAATTTTTATTATTATCTATCGATGGAAAGCAAGTTCGACATTTCAAATGCGATATTAGCTTGTATCGTTGCTATAACAGAAGTCTTGATTATCGGTGTATCTCTTTATGGAGCGATTTTCCACAGAAAACGTTGGAAATTACTCTGGACCGCCATCTCTACTTCAGACCAGATTATCAAAGGATTCAAATCGCTGTCCGTTGCTAAGAAAGGACGGTTTGCTTCTAAATTATTTCTGTGGACGATGTTTTATTGTACCGTTCAGATATATACAATGATCATGGTAGACTGGGGGTCACGGTTTGGTAAAACTAAGTATTTGATGTATGGAATAGACTTTTGGATGTCGTACCAAAGCTTTTGGATGATTTTCACGCTAAACCACTTGTCGAATGTGGTCGTAATGGGATATCTCTCCACCAAGGACATATTAAATATAATTATTTCAAACAACCAAATATTGGATCTTCAGGAAAACCTATCAAGCGTTAAAAAAATTGTATTGCATCTATTCGCTTCTACCGAATTATACAAGAAAATATTTGGACTTTCGGTTACCATAAATATAACAGCAAGCTTCTGTAACATCCTCTATCTTTTTGACTTCATTCTTGTAAACCAGGAAGAACTGACGAGTGTCTCCAATCTATCATTAATAGCACCTGGACTCACTCTTATGGTAAGTTTTTTGTAAGTGTCTTACTGTCTTAAAGTAACAACACAGATGAACACAGTTTATTAATAGTTTTGGTGCTCTAAATGTGAACTTGGTCAAGAATTGTTCTATAGCTTGTAGGTATTATTTTCATTTAAACATAAGCATTCTATCAAAGAAATTAGGTAGCTATTTATGAAGTTCTTTCGTTTGTATGTTTTCGTTTTTTCTTTCGGTATTAAACGATCAGGGTTTTATCGATTTTGTTTTACTTAGCACATGCAATTCTTAACTTTTGCGTTAACGAAACTAGCACTGTATTGATCTGTTTTTAAGTCAATTATAATATATTAACATATTGTCACGAAACGGCCCTATACGGAGTTTGAAAATATGGGGAAATAGGAAATCAATATTCCCCACCTCAGTTCAGATTCCTTGATCGTGAGATCGACAATTAATAATTGCCTACATTTGGTCAGTACCTTTAAGTTAATTTCCATTCCATTTAATTTTTATCACGGTATTATCTCGTATCAAATATTTTGGACTGCATACCTAATAAGCCTACTATTGAATATGAATACAATAAGGTACGGTCGTATTGAATACGAGCTGAGAACCTTCTAAATAAGAAAAATATCGGGGATTAAGCAAACCTTATATCACTTACATATTTGCGTTGTAAGAGTTAATCCAATTTTTGGGTTACCTGTTACTTGTTTGCTGCTAATTCGCTAACTGGTTTTGTGGACATACTAGATGGATTTTCTTTTACAGTGGATAAATCAGAATTGGGAAAAAGTACATATCAATCACCTACGACCTATATGTGCTCGATGATTATATTAAGTTTAGTTTCAAAGACCCTTAAATCCTATTTGCCCATCAGCTTTATTATCGAAAATCGTCGTTAAATCCATTGCAAAACACAATAATTTAGAAGCACGTGGGTAGAGAGATGTAAAATATGCTCTAGTGTTTATTATATATTATCATATTCAATTCGTCTATGTAAAAATCTAAATCGAACATTTACAATGTAAATTATCTAGTTATTCACAGTGGCAGATAAAGTACCTACATAATACAACGATTTAATTAAATAACGTCCTTGCTTAAGCAGAGAAAAATAAGGTCTCTGGAAAAGCGGGTATTTTACTCCACTGCTGTCGGGTAAGGGGCGATCTTGTAAACATTTCTGGAAATTAGTGGAAAAATGCACCATTCCAATTTAGGAGTGTCGGAAAATGCACGGTTTTCATGGCGGCATTTATGATGCCACAGGTACTGAAAGACGGTTGGAAAATTCTCGGTCCTAATTCCCAAAGGTTGGAAAATTCCTGGATTTGTCGGAAAATCCAGTTTGTATTAAATGTGCTAAATTAAAATTTACCACTTTTGAAATGAAAATATGCAGTATAAAACCAGCAAATATTTATTAAGATAAGCATTTCATAAATAATTTACCAATTACCCATTATGTGCCCTGAGAAATGATAAAACCAGATATAACAAAAGTGTACCAACAAATGTGTATACGTATTTTGCCTATATTCCAATATCTACAAATGATTGTAGGAATTTCACTGTGAAAACAACATATTTCTTATTACCTTAATGTGAGCCTATTGTCATTTTGAATATTTACTTCATTTTATCTTACTTAGCATCATTCGTATTTTATCGATATCTATGTTTAATTGTAAAATGGAAATCGAACAGTCGTTCATAATTTATTACACTTCAGTTAATATCCTATCCGTCATTCATTCGTAGCTCCGACTTGCATCTGACCAACTCCTATTTATGTACCAAAAGTAATAATGAAACAAATTGATATTGAGAATTTTGAAAAACTATCAGTTGTCGGCAGATTTATAGGGACGTACCCATGGAATATTGGAAGCATTAAGAAGACCGTATTCGTTATTTTAATTTTATGTATGGGCAAACTCTACGCATTGATAACATTAATTTTATTTTCCCATTCAAGGTATAAATTCCCTGATCAGTTTATGGGGATTTTAAGATTGCTGATCGATGCATCGTTAAATTTCTCGTACTTTTGGGGAGTAATCCGACACAGAAGATCATGGAAGGTACTTTTAGAGACAGTTTTTGAACTAGACAGAATTGTTCAAAGACGCGACAAGAATGAAAATAATTTCAGTGTGAAGTTAGCATTTGCAACAGTTTTATATTGTTTCGTACAAATCGTCGGATGGTACAATTATATTGTCTTTAACAAAGTGAGTCGATGGAACATCATTTTAGCTTCAATTTTACAATATTGTTACTTTTATCAATTATTTTGGACCAAGCATATGATGAGCGTCTTGTCGAATTTGATAATAACAAGATACTGTTGCATCGAGGATGAATTAGTGAGTTCTCATAGCAGAAATATTACAAGAATAAAACAAGCTTTATTTTACGTCCACATCTATACTAAACAAATTAACGAAATCTTAGGATTGCCCGTATCACTACTGCTGATAATTTGTTTTATCAACATCCTGGGAAGTTTCTATTTTGTTGTGAGATATAATGAACTGGGAAATTGGAATATGTCACCAGTTTATATTACTTTGGTCATGAATATGGTAAGTTTAACAGCGCCAAACAAACTAAGTGTTACATTTGAAGTGAATTATCAAATTAGTAAGGTTTCCTTTAGAGAAACTTTAGAGTGTATTTGTAATTATCGTACTCTATTTTAATTTAGTCATTTGTTTAACCCTCCGCTACTCGCGCCTCCTTGTTACAAATGAGTACTCGCATAGGGAATTATGATACCCCAATTTATTTTATATGAGAAACATTAAAAAACATTTTGGCTACCATATTGCTAATTAGGTAAAACACACTTCTTTCTTTACCTTACAAAATAAAACAAACATCACAATCACAATATTATAATAATTATAAACATTTACAAACTTAGCACGAAAATTCCTAAAAAAGTGTGAAAACTTGTTGATGAATTTTGCATATCCATTTGACGCATTTCAAGCAGCTAACTGGGGTTTTTCTGTCATGACGTCTGGGACAAAAATAGCACCTTCCTGTGCTAGTTTTTGAGCTCTTTGGCCTCTGTAATGTTTCAGGATCTTCAGTTTCTTGTACTTTAGTAGATGTTGATTGTTCTTCGATATCTAAAACAAGAAATCCCCGCTTCATCATATTTCTCGGAATATTTTGGGAATATATTCTCTTTGGAATTTGTGGCCGAACCAATCCTTCGGCGATACTCTTTAAAAAAGATTGTCTGGTGGGTTTGTCTAACCCATTGTTTATTACATATAAACATATGGCATTAATTCGAGCAGTATTGAAGCTATTGAAAAAAGCTGTAAGTGGCGAACGCTTGCTATTCCTAGCTACATCATAATGAGCGCACATTTTATCTACAACGTCCACTCCAGACTTTGTTCGAATATATTCAAGTATAATTTCTGGTTTCAAAGAAACTTGATCCACAAAACAGCATCGTAGAAGCTAATAGAATATTTTTATACAATTTAGGTACATAGGAAACCAATGTGCAAGTATCTTTAAAAGCAAACATACTGCTCTGTACAGGTCTAGATCGTGTATTGGTAAATTCGAGTGGAATTTCCTTTTTATTTTCCCGGATGGTTCCAATCATTGTCAGCTTATCTCTATGCAATTCGATAGAAAAGAAGATACTGGAGAACCAGTTATCCATTGTAATATTGTGTCTGTTCCTTTTAAATCGTCCACAAGGCGCTTGACGACGTTTGCGGGTTTATTTTAGGGGCTATCTGGTTGCTTTCCGCGGTACATTTCTAACTTATAAGTATGCACGGTCTTCACGTCTCCCAATGCGTATACCTTCAGCCCGTTTTTATTTGGTATGCCCGGTATATATTGATTAAAGAGGCATCTTCCTCTGACAGCAACAATCTGCTCATATATTGTTAGATACGCACTTGGTATGACTGAGGAATGACATTTTGAGACAAAACGTTCGAATATGTGTCTAATAGGTGCCAACTTGTCGAAATTACGCCTTTCCTTTATAGTAGAAATATCATCAAATCTGACACATCGACATAGAAATCTGAAACGGTTGTATGTCATTGTTATAAATATATGCTCAATGCCTGTGCCGTGTGTGTCCCATAAGGATAAAACATTTTGTCTACCTGATTTCAAAACGCCAGCAAGATACAATATCCCTATAAATGCTTTGATTTCACAAGTATCAGACTTTTGCGCGTCCCTTTCTCGTCCAAAATTTTGTAAAAATGCGCGATATATATATATATATATATATATTAGTAGAATGAACAATTATATCAAATATAGTGCCGTCAAGAAAATTATAAAAACGTTCCATGTACGATTTGGCATTTTTAGCAATACCCACCGGACCAGGAACTTTCAAAACTAAGTTGTGGAATTTTGTTCTAGAAGATGGTGGTTTCATTTCGTTCCGTTTATATTGTTTGTCCTTTCCTATGAAGTATGGACCCGTAGATTCCATAACATCAGCCTGTGTTGAAGGTTCTACCGTATAGTCAAGATCTGCTTCTTGCTCACTATCTGTGTGCCCATTCTGTGTTTCAATTGCGTCGACATCGTACTCATCGGAATCTTCTTCGCCATATACTTCCGGCTTCTCCTCCTCGAGTTGCTCAAACCATTATAACAACTGTTCTGGATCTTTGCTTGATGGACCTGCCATGTTTTGACCTATGTATAACAACCGATATTCAAGCAATGGCACATTTATATTCAAGTTCTTATGTATTAGTATTTAGTTCAATGGCTGTTTCCTTAAACGTCGGTGGCTCGATCGCGACTGTTGGCTACCACACAGAACCCTAAAAGATCTGAGAAATTTGCTGATGAGCTTTGGAATAATAACTCTTCTAATAGAAATCAGGAAACTTGTTTTTGGTCTTCCTCAATTATTTAAATGCCATGGCCCAGTGATCTTACTGTTCCTATATAAAATTATATATATATATATATATATATATAATGTTTATATATAATATATATAAACGATTTTGCCCACAATTTCCTCGTTATATATGTTCTCGCCGCATTATCACCCCTTTTTTTTGTCTTTGATCGTTCCTTGGGTAAGGATTCATCACCCTGGTGGCTATAACTGCCTCCGCGGTGACGCTGTGACAAGCCGACAATCCTTGGCTGTCTGGCCGAAACCGCAAATGTGCGGTTGGCCCCTTGTGTGGTGTCCTTGTTGACTGTTTTCCATCGCTTGTTCCAAACCCTATCGAACAGGCTGCACCGTACTGATGACGACCAACAGTCAGAAACACGTGTCTACGGTTGCCCCTTCACACTTCCTGCGGTTTTGCCCACAATTTCCTCGTTATATATATATATATATAAAAGTGGCTGTAGAGATTGCAAACATTTTATCCATTAATGACGATTTGGGTAAATGTCCAGATCTACCACTTCTCCTATTTTTCGCAATTTTTTCAGAATTTCAGCAGAAAACCTCTATGTAGAGGTGTCCCAACCGGAAATAATCAACGCACCTAAGGGATAGTGGAGTAAAAAAAGGGTGTTGGGTGGGGTAATGGGCCGCCCTGTATGTTCGAGATGTTCGAAGAACCGTGTGCGGTACGGGTCAAGAAGTGGGAATTGTGACTTGACAAGTCGATGCGACGTTGCCAAGCGTCGCCCCAAGTACGAGTAGCTGGGAAATGCGCTCAGTAGGTGGGGGGGGGGTATGTATCGAGAACGAATGACGTAATGGATGAAGACGTACGTATGGAAGAGTGACCGAGAAAGGAAAATTACACGAGTAAGCCGAGAAGGAGAAATGCATGCAAGAGGGCAAGGATAATTATTGTACTCACTGGAACTAGTAGGCGGGCGGATACATCTCCCCAGCTAGCGTCCAGAAGTGATGTAGGCGTAGAGTGTCACTTGGGTATCGCATCATAAAGAGGCACTCCGCCAAGTACGACTCGTAATGGCTCTTACGGCGACCGAACCGGGGCACAAGTCGTCGCACTTCAACCCACGTACGCTCAATGTTCTGTGTATGGGTGCCGGTATCAGGATCAACAAAATGTAAGGAATGATTGACGGTGAGGTGTTCGTAATCGTGCGCGCTAAGGTCGGAATATCCTTTCCAACAATCCGTATGAATGATCGTTCCCGGAAGCACATTGTCTTTGATGACCCTAAGGAGTGTCTCCGAGGAGCGATCTTCGACGGCTGTGAGGAAGAAACGCTTGACCCCCCGTTGGATGCCGCCCACCACCCACTGTCCCTCCAAATAGCGGCCCTTGTTGTATTTGCGCCGACCGATTTTAGCCTCGTCAATTTCAACAATACACCCCTCTCCACCGATCTTCGCACTGTTCTTATGTGCCCAATAAACGAACACCTCCCGTATAAACGAGAAATAGACAATGATAGTTGTACGCGACAGTCCCAAATGTTCTGCCACGAATCGGCAGCGAGGTGGCGGTCGCGTCAAATACAAGTACACCAAATCCGAGACTTTTACCAAAGGGATGTGAATGTCGGCGAAGAACGTTCCTCGGTATTGCGTAATGTAAGTGTTGCATTTTTTTTTATTCCGATTAACCCTGTATTCGGACTGGCATCTGAAAACCGGCACCCCATTCGTAAGTTTAGGCGACAGTAATTTTCCGCACTTAGGACACACGCAAGATGGCGACAAAGCACCATGGCGACAAAGAAAGTCTAATAACGCGCTCAAGTCTATGGCGATTTCGTTGAAATATTTGCGGACGTCAACGCGGCACCCGCAGCAGGAGGGGATGTTCCGACGCAACCCGGAGGATTCGTTTCCGTATTCGTAGCTTTTACGCGACGTAGAAGGGGTTGGTTCCGACATCACTAACGTAAAGGCGGCGCGCGACCCGAACCGTAGGGAACAAGTGGTCTCTCAACGTAAGGCCCGTAAGGGACGAAACTCGAAGCGGTCGAAGTGGCCTTGTTTATGTTATCGGACCAATCAGAAACGCCCGCCAGGGTGGAGTACATTGACACCCCACATAGAAGTAGTGTTTGTGATTAGCATTGCGAAGTAACGCTTGTTCACGCGATATTAGCGGTAAATATCAATTGCCAAGAAGGTGGGCTACCTGCAATCCTAACGAATCAACAGGTGAACAGGTGATGTGAGAGGGGTGTCGTTTGTGAAGAGGAGCGCAGGGTTGCCACGTGTACCAGCTGAGTTTCCTGGACGAATGATGGCGAACAGAGAAGTGGTGATGGCGTGGAACGAATTTTGCGACGTGATCAGCGGTATACCAGTTAAATTGAACCGTTTGATGCGACAGAAAGTAATGTTCTCAGATTTGAGCTACGGTGATCGGTGCTATATCGCAACCTTCTGCTATCAGAACGGCATCGCACCAAATATTGTGGAGAGAGCATTGCGGATGAATGTACATTGTACGGAAGCCAAAGTTAGGAAGATAATAGAGTTGTACAAGTACTGGGACGCACCTGGAGTGGAGGGCCGGGAGAGGCGAAGTAGATACAACACGTACGATATCGTAATCGGAAGGATATGCGATTTGAACGGTACTATAGTGACAAGAGACATAGGGAGACGAAGTCGAGGTCGTGTTTGAAGGGAACGGCATCGTCGCAGACGGGACGGACCTGTGTGTTGTTTGAGTATGTGACGCAAGCGCACGAACGATTTCCGTGTAATGACTGTGACGTGTTTGACGAAAAGAACTGCGCGTAGTTATCGCGACGTGTGTGACGTAACCCGAAGCTGCACCGGCAACGATGTACAAACTAAAAGACATATGCGAGTGTTCGGTATGGCGGCAGCAGACGGGAGCGCTCGAAAAATGCTCGTATTAGGTGACTGAGAATGACAAATTTTTTTTCGGAAAATCATGCCGGAGGTACGCGGAATGCATTGAGGGGTAGGCGAGAAGCGGACTTTGAAAGTTTGGTAAGGTTCTGTAACTCACACACGGAAGTGGTAGATCTGAACATTGACCGACGATTTCCCCTAAAACAACCTGTTTGTTAATTTTATTGGTACAGATGAATAAACTCTAGTTCTTCTAATTGAGAATGTGTCATGCACATAAAGTAAACAAACCAACATTAGGAACATTTGGAATGAAAACGTTAATGTAATTGGACAGTAAAATAATAAAAAATTTAATTTAATTGATTATTATCATTTAATCAGATCGATAGTTTCCTGACATATTGCCACAAACTTGAATAATATTTCACCAGTACATGTGTAATGTAAGTCGCAACAAACGAATATTCTAAACGAATAAAATGAAACCGAACGACGTTGCAGTATATAAAACTCTGGCTACTGTTGGTAGATTTATAGGAACCTACCCATGGGATGACGAAAGTACGACGAAGACCATTTGCGTAGCGTTATTTCTGTGCTGCTTAAGATGCTATACATTACTTCTAATTACTTCACAATTGAAGATATTACAGTTACCCTTTCTAAATGCACTCCTATCTGGTTCGTCGGTGTTGGCTGAAGTGCTGTTTAATTTTTCGTGTTATTATGGGGTGTTTCTCCACAGAAAACGTTGGAGGAAGCTTTTGGCTACGATTCATAGATTAGACCTTATTTTGGGAGAACTTCCATCGGAACACAATGACAGGAAAGATTGCGTTTTCTACAAATATGCAATACAGATATATACGACAACGTATCTTATATTTGATATATTTGTAATCTACCATTTAGATATCTGGGCTGAATATAAGCATATCCAGATTATTATTTACATCGCTCAAATGCATTCCTTTTATCAAATTTTTTGGACGACTATGGCAATACGGCATGTGTCGAACATGTTCTCGACGAGGTATTGCTGGATAGAAGATGCTTTAACACCTATTTTTTCTACACGTGACAGTTTGGGGCGTTCCGCTAAGCTCTCACTCGTCAAACAAGCATTATTCTATCTAATCAGTTGTACACAACACTTGAATGACATTTTTGGATGGCTAATTCTTTGTCTTGTATCAACGAATTTCTTAGATATCCTGGGATTGTTCCTACTTTGGATTTCAATTACGTTCGAAACCACAAACGCCGGTTTTATATCGGTCTATCTTCTGCTTCTGATACTTATGGTGAGTTTCATAACGAAAATTGAAATAAGTCAATTTACCCCAACTCGTCTTCAGCTGAAATTATTTAATTATAACCATGAAATAACGAATAAATGAGTCGAAATAAGTTGGTTTGAATTGACATATTTCTAATTCAAAAAAATTGGAGGAAGTTTGTTTTTAGATACATTTGGTATGTTTGTTCTCTTATCGATTCCTAATATCTTGTCACTATTTTTTTTAAATTGATGTTATTTCTTGTGTTTAATTTCCTAATGGAATACAAATATTACTTGATTATTACATGGCTAAGGTCGAAAGGTGAAATGACGCATTCATTGCTATTCTATTTACTGATGAAGAATAACTCTCTAGATCAATATGATACTACCCTCTGATGTTACAAATTTAAAGAAACTTCTTGTTATAAGAATATTTACAGGCACAGTCTCCTGGGATGCGAAAGGTCCAATCAAAGCGTGTGTCGTCCTTACAATAATTTTGTTAGTTTTATGTCTATCCCAATTGTTCTGGTTTGCACATGTTATGTTAAATCATAAATCTAATTTTCACGTAATCAAAAACATGTTAGGTATTGGTTCAATGATGACTCAAATTTCATTTAATATTTCGTGCATGTCGGGGGCTTTCAGGAATAGAAGACACTGGAAGTTGCTTTTGGCAACGGTACGAAAAATAGACGATGGTTTTAATGAACTGCAAATCGTTACCGACGTCAAGAAAAGTTACTTCGATTACAAGTTAATTATTAGCTCGACTTTGTTTTTGGTTTTACAAACGTTTATGATGTACTGGGTAGAAAGGAAGTACAGTTTAGGTTTTAAGAAATATCCGTATTTTATTCATCAAACTTATTTTTCATATCAAACGTTTTGGACGACGGTCGTAGTGAATCATTTAGCAAATATGCTTATAAATAGGTATTGTTATATTCAGGAAAATTTAACTAAAATCATCTCTTCAACGGCTAACATTACGGTTAAGTTATGTCGTGCTAGGCAAGCGGTATACCATTTGTTCATTTGTAACCAATACATAAACGATATCTTTGGGCTACCAGTAACTTTATTCTTGTTGACATATTTTATCGAAATCATTTGCATCTTTCAACACTTCATACTAATTGGGGTAAAATTTGAGTTACTCGACACAGTAGTAATTACTGTCTTTTCGACTATTATGGTAAGTTTAATCTTGAAACATTTTCACTGCCACCAGTAATTATTTTCACTATTACCTTTTTTTCATTTCCCAATAATGGATGATAATGATTAAGGTTACCTAATTGCAATATTACACGTAGTAATGTTTGCATGCAGCACTAATAGAACACCTTACGTTAATTTTCGATCTATACATGTCTTAATATGAAGCAAACAACATATTTGTTATAAGATAAGGAAAACGGAAACCATGACAGTGGTGCACTCAGTAAATATGAATATGGGATAACAGAAATTAATTTGAGTATTGTTTGTCTTAACCTCATGTTTTGATCCTTGCCCTAATAAGCGACTGCGAATTCACCAAAAGTTACACGTAATGAATTGTAATGATTTCAAAATTTTTTTCACGAAAATTGCCCAATTTCCGCACCAGAAACTATCTCCTATCTATGTTTTAGCCTTCTCTCAGTGTTTCCTGAATGTTTCGAAAAAAATTCGCGGTGTCGAAGTGATCAACCTGCCCAATTTAGTGATATCCATTATACTGACTCTAATTTTCTAATGTTATGGAACGATTCATTTGAAATAAACTATTTGTATTTACACTACTAGTAATATACGATAGCGGTATTAGTTATTAATGTTAAAATTTATTATGGAACCGATTCATTGAAGGTATACTAACTAATGAATGACAAAAGAAGCCTAGATAATATTATTAAAAGGTCACGACATGGAAGGGCTTAAATGATTTAAGTAAATCCGTCATTCATTCTTAGCTCCGACTTGCACCTGACTAACTCCTATTTATGTACCGAAAGTAATAATGAAACAAATTGATATTGAGAATTTTGAAAAACTATCAGTTGTCGGCAGATATATAGGCACGTACCCATGGCATATTGGAAGCATCAAGACGACCGTATTCGTTGCTTTAATTTTATGTATGGGCAGACTCTACGCATTGATAGTATTAATTTTATTTTCCCATTCAAGGTATGGATTAGCTGATCAGTTTATGGGGATATTAAGTATGCTGATCGATGCATCGTTAAATTTCTCGTACTTTTGGGGAGTAATCCGACACAGAAGATCATGGACGGTACTTTTAGAGACAGTTTTTGAACTAGATAGAATTGTTCAAAAACGCGACAGGAATCAGAGTAATTTCAGTGTCAAGTTTGCAGTTGCAACAGTTTTATACTGTATCGTCCAAATCGCTGGCGGGTACACCTTTGTTGTCTTTAACAGAGTGAGTCAATGGAACATCATCTTAGCTTACGTTTTACAATATTGTTACTTTTATCAATTATTGTGGACCACGTATATGATGAGCGTCTTGTCGAATTTGATCATAACAAGATACTCTTGCATTAAGGATGAATTAGTGGGTTTTCATAGCGGAAATTGTACAAGAATAAAACAAGCCTTGTTTTACGTCCACGTCTATACTAAACAAATTAACGAAATCTTAGGATTGCCAGTAACATTACTGCTGATAATTTGTTTTATGAACATCCTGGGAAGTTTCTATTTTGTTGTGAGAGGTAATGAATTGGGAAACTTGGATATGTCACCAGTATATCTCATTTTCGTCATGATCATGGTAAGTTTAACAGTACCACACAAACTAAGTATGGCATTTGAAGTAAAGTTCCTTTTATAGAAACTTCTAGGTGTATTCGTAGTTCGTTTCATCCACTCCAAGTTAATTATTTGTTTAAATGTTGTTGGAAGCAATGTTAGACTGAGATGACTGAGTGCCAATACATGTTCATAAACTATAATATCTGTTTTGCCTCTATTCCTCTTCTTTTTTTCTTCTCAGCTGTGTGTATGTGAAAATATCTCTCGGATAATGAATATAGATGGAGCGCAAACTTTCTCCATATTTTGATATAACGTTTTCGATATATTCTACCTACAAATATTTTAAAGTTTCTGGTAACCTGTTGTACGTATTGCGAAAAGTCATGGTGCCTTATTTTGCTGTCATCTGAAATGCTGAAATGCTGAAATAAAAATGATTTAAATGTAAAAGTGGTTCTTATAAATAATCAATGTAATGACATAAATATTACATTAAATTTTGCTGTATTTGGGCCTTTGGGAGGGAATTTATGTATATTTAAAGCTATAAACTTTGAGTAACATTACTTGTTCAGTAATTTTTAGAAATAACAATATCGTGAATTTCTAAAAATTCTGTTGAAAATCTAAAAAATATCCTTCGTACACTAACATCTCCATTTTGGTTTCTTACTCTTATTCTCTCTCTTATTCAGTTATTCACTCTTATTCTTCTTAATATAATAAAACATTATTTTAATAAAATTCTGTTCAATAATAATATGTTACTTGTTGCATATGATTTTGACAGAAAACTTCAATTTGAATTTTATAACAATTTAAAAAATTTCAAAATTATTGAATTCTATTTTTGTCGAGTTATTAGAAACAGGAGTATGAATATTCTAGGAGATAAAACAATTTGTGATTTTAATTTTAACACAAATCAAGTCATTTTCAAAAATTTTGAAATCAAGTTCTAACTCATTTTCTCAACAAATATTAAATTCATAAATTAACTGTAACTCTATTTAATTGTGTTGCTGCTTTAACTAAAAACATAGATAACCGTTTAGAAGTCGTGACAGCTCTTGTCTTACAATAAGTCTTCAAAACAAAACAAATAACAAATTGTATTAATATTATTACTAAAATTAAACTATGAAAGTTTCTTCGATGGGTGAGAATTTTTAAAGGAATTTTTTACTCGGAGATGTGAATACATTTTTTGTTTAAATGAAAATTAATATGAATTCGTCATTTCAATTTTGGAAGATTAAAATAAGATAAAAGATCTGAGAAGTTTGCTAATGAGAATTGGTAAAATAACTCTTCTAAAAAAAATCAGTTTTTCTTATTTCCCAAATGTTCCTATACCAAGTTCAAGTTATCTAACTGTTACACAAAATTAAATCTATAAAAGTGGCTGCAGAGGTTAACGCGCGCGGCACAGCCGCAAGCGCGTTAATATCGCTCGTTAAGCGTTCATTGTATCCGCGAGTGTATTACGTTTTATTCAATTTTGCCATACATAAACTGGCGTTTAGCAGAGTAAGTCCAATTTCGAAGAGAAAATTTGACAGATGACAACTTCAGTGCCGCAACCTTGACAACGACGAAAACAATTTTACACATATAAAACGTCACTTTATATGGCAAAAATGAATAGGCAGCGAATTAAAACATTTTAATCCGCTGCCTAAGTAAACAAAATAAACAATGACTTTATAGGTTCGATTTGACGTCAATAAACGCCAGTTTATATGGCAAAATTGAATAAAATCATTTTATCCATTTATGACGATTTCCCTAAAATTCCCTAAAATTTAAGTTTATTAATTTTATTGGTACTGATGAATAACGTCTGCTTCTTTTTCTAATTAAGAATGTGCTATGCTACATAAAGTAAAGAAACCTTCATTAGGAACACGCTAATGTAATTGGACCATAAAATAATAAAAACTACAATAAAATTGATACTATCATTTAATGAGATCGATAGCTGCCTGACACATTGCCATAAACTTGAATAATATTTTACCAGTACATGTGTAATGTAAGTCGCAGCAAACGAATATTCTATACGAATAAAATGAAACCGAAAGACCTTGCAGCATATAAAACTCTAGCTAGAGTTGGTAGGTTTATAGGGACCTACCCATGGGATGAAGAAAGTACCACGAAGACCATTTGCGTAGCGTTATTTCTGTGCTCCTTAAGATGTTATACATTACTTCTAATTACTCCGCAATTGAAACTATTACAGTTACCCATTCTAAATGCACTCCTATCTGCTTCATCTGTGTTGGCTGAATGGCTGTTTAATTTTTCGTGTTATTATGGAGTGTTTCGCCACAGAAAACGTTGGAGGCAGCTTTTGGCTACGATTCATAGACTAGACCTTATTTTGGGAGAACTTCTATCGGAACGTAATGACCGGGAAGGTTGCCTTATTTCCAAATACGCAATACAGATCTATACGACCGCGTACCTTATGTGTAATATATTTGTAATGTACCGTTTAGATATCTGGGCTGAGTACAAGTATGTGCAGTTTATTATGTCTTTTGCTCAGATGCATTCCTTTTATCAAATGTTTTGGATGACTATCGCAATACGGCATGTGTCGAACATGATCTCGACGAGGTATTGCTGGATAGAAGATGCTTTGACAACTATTTTTTCTACACGTGACAGTGTGGTGCGTTTTACTAAGCTCTCACTCACCAGACAAGCATTATTCCATCTATTCAGTTGTACACAAGACCTGAATGGAATTTTCGGATTGCTAACTCTATGTCTTGTATCAACGAGTTTCTTAGATATCCTGGGATTGTTCCTACTTTGGATTTCAATTTCGTTTGAAACCGCAAAAGGCGACTGTACGTCGGTCTATCTTCTGCTTTTGATACTTATGGTGAGTCATGACAAAAATTGAAATAAGTCAATTTACATCAGCTCGTCTTCATATGATATTTTTTAGTTAAAAACTGACGAAATAACGAATCAACGAGTCGAATCATAATTAATAAGTGGGTTTTAATTGACATATTTCTAACACAAAGAACTGGAGGTAGTTAGACTTATACGAAGCCTAGTCGGTTCTCTTATCGATTCCTAATATTGTGTAACTATTATTTTCTTATTTGAATTGCTGTTATTATTTGTCTTTCATTTTCTAATGGAATCCAAACATTATTTGATTATTACATAGGTAGGGTCGAAAGGTGAAATGACGCATTCATTGTTATTCCAGTTGTCTACGAACAATAACTCTCTACATCAATATGGTATTGTCCTCTGATATCACAAATTTAAAGCAACTTCTTGTTATAGGAAAATTTGCAGGCATATTCTCGTGGGATGTGAGAAGCCCAACTAAAGCTCGTTTTGTGCTTACAATAATTTCCTTAGTTATATGTTTATCAAAGTTATACTGGCTGGTATATGTTATTTTAAGTCCTAAATCTAGTTGTAACATTATCAAAAACATGTTAGGTATTGGTTCAGTGATGACTCAAATTTTATTCAACATTTCATGCATCTCTGTGGTTTTCAGGCATATAAGCCACTGGAAGTTGTTTTTGGAAAAGGTGCGAAAAATAGACGACATTTTTAATGAATTTCAATTTGTGGTCAAAGTTAAGAAAAGTTACTTTAATTGTAAATTAATTATTAGCACGATTTTGTTCGTGGGATTACAAACGTTGATGATGTACTGGGTGGATAAGAAGTTCAGCTTAGGTGTTAGGAAATATCCGTATTTCATTCATCAAACTTATTTTTCATATCAAACTTTTTGGACGACGGTCGTAATGAATCATTTAGCAAATATGCTTGTAAATAGATATTGTTGTATTCAGGACAATTTGACTAAAATTATTTCTTCAACTGCTAACATTACGGTTAAGTTATATCGTGTCCGACAAGCGGTATACCATTTGTTCGTTTGTAACCAATACATAAACGATATCTTTGGGTTACCAATAACTTTATTCTTGTTGACATATTTTATCGAAATCATGTGCTTCTATCAACACTTCATATTAAATGGGGTGAAATTTGAACTATTCGATGCAGTAAAAATTACTGTGTTTTTGACTATTATGGTAAGTTTAATTGCTTGAATATTTTTGCTACCATCAATAACTATTGTCACTATTACATTCTCTTTTTCACTCCCTAATAATGAACAATAATGATTAAGGTTACTTAATTGCACACCTTCTAATGTTTGCATGCTTCACTAATAGAAAACCTTACGATAATTTTTGATTTATAGACGTCTTAATATAAAACAAACAACATATTTGCGTTCTTTAATTTTACACATAACCATCTCATTAACAAACAAAGCTTTGGTGGGAGGTCGGCTTAACCTCACCACTTTTTTCCACCCCTTATGAAATTTGGGGCCCAGTTTATAGCTTCAGAGTTACTAGCTATTTAACAACTAATGAATACATTTCACCTGCTTTTCCACTCCTTCCATAAATGAAATTCATGGTTTTTCAGCCACTTGAGACCATAATCCGTAGCTCTGTACAGTTTAAGTTATGTACCTAACTGCCCTAAAAGTATCAGAAAACTCGCATTATGAAACCGGCCAAAAATAAATTTTACCCCTATTTTTCACTCCCTCTTAAAGTGTAAATTAGTTATAATATTTTTTTTATCCACCCTAAAGCTTATTGTAACCAAGCCAATTTTAAACTTTCTATCTATCTATCTACCTTTATCTCTTTTTTTATTTATTTCTATTCTTTGTATGGGGCACATGATGAAAGAAGTACTATTTATACCTGTCACAGGTACATTCATTTGACACCCTTACTTCACCTCCCCTTTAGAAATGGGCATTAGGGAATTTTGGTATCGAAGCTAGAAATGTAAAAATTGTAAAAATTTTCCACTTTCCCAATGAAAGTGAAATTTTCCAAAGAAATTAGTTCGTGTATTTTTGGTTGAATACGCATAAACAACAAGATTGATTAAAACTAATGCATTTCATTTTAAAATACTTAAAAACCGGGTAATGATACAAGCAACTTGTATTTGGGTAAAGAAAGAACTCTAACACATCTTTAACGTCTGCATATAATGTTTTGAATAGTTATTTTATGTTCTACGTTAAACCCAATCTATCCCCACCACTGTTTCGAACGGCATTTGTAGTAACCATGGCAACCGAGCAAGCCAACGAGTGTAGGTATCTGCTAATGTGTTCTTATCTCAATCGGACTTTACACACATATTGGGACATTGCTTTATACTCTATAGTAGAATACTGTACGTTTTTTCAATATATTGTAACGTTTATTTCTAATTTATTTACACTGTTCTTAATTTGTCTTATAACTATTTCCTAACCAATTAATTTATATCACATTCCTAATTAATAATTTATTTATACGCTCTCGCTTGTCCCTTTTTCGAACTGCTTATTCACTCGCGGCTTCACGTCAAATCTGATCTCTCCGACCGCAAGCCCGCTTATATACATATCTCCATTGTATTCGCGATGATTCCAGGTCATTCCTTTTCCAAATGATGTTTATCTAGAAACGCCCAGAACGTAATAAATCATTCGTTCCTTAATAAGATGTTGCCGTAACGATGGGGACGTTTTTTTTATTGCCCACTTAACGGAGCGCTTTGAAGTAGCCGCCGAGGTCCGATAAGAGTAAACACGTTGCGCGCTGCTGTTTACATTTCGCGTTACAATATTTATTTTAACTAACAGATGAGAACCTTATGTTGTTTTAGAGTTGGTAATACTTTCGTTTGGTTTCAATTTTGCCATACCTTCGAAACATTTATTTCATCTCTACTTACCTTATTTCAAAACGTTCCATTAATCATATTGAACGCCCTTTATCGTAAAATATGAATAATTTCACAAATGACACACTAGATATTAATCATTTATCAGTTCCTTTGATGTATTTCCAAACATTGTTAGGTGTAACAATATGGTAATATACTAATTGAATGTTACTTCCAAAGTGCCCGCTCAATACAGTTTCCAACACAAACACACTCGACGCATTTATTACAACAGACATTACACAACAACTTCCCAAAATGAAGAGTCTTGATGTAGTACACATTGACACACTAGCCAAGATAGGAGGTTTCGTAGGAACTTACCCATGGCACCTGAAAAGTATTACAAAATCTATTATTGTTATATCGATTCTCTTTTTTATTCATTTTGCAATGTTTCATTTCGGTTCTTGGCACTTCGATGCCACTAAGAAACCATTTGAATTTTTGGCAGTGTCGGTTCAAATTTTATTCAATTATTCCTGTTTCTATGGCACGATCCGAAATAGCAGACGATGGATTAAACTGTTGAACGTTATTAGTAAAATCGATGAAATTCTCGAAAAACATCCATTGCAATGGAATGAAAGGATATTCAAAATCAGGTTGTACATTGGAACGATAATGTTCGTCTTTGCTAGCATCTACATTTACTCTTGTTACACCAAGAAGTCTGCCTATAACGATATAGATTCGTACCTTTTCGTTATTAAAGCATATTTCTTTTACCAAATGTTTTGGACCGCGACCACACTGCGACATTTGTTTGGAATACTGATCACGAGATACTCTCAAGTTGAAAATATGATCAGTACGTTATTCTCTCACCGAAACGTCCTGCATCGAAACAAAATATTAGCTGTAATCAAGCAAAGTATTTTCCATCTGTATACGTATTTCCAATATGTTAATGCCATTTTTGGGCTACAGACTACCTTATTAATATCAACATGCTGTTTGTACGTCCTAAGCGTGTTTGAAACGTTCACTACAACCAATGAGAACCTGAAAAGTGATATTCCTCTCTTCACCGGACTCCTATGGTACATATTTATGGTAAGTTTAAGAATGAAGAATACAAAAAAGTATAGATATTAATGTTTTGTCGTCCTGAAAAGACAAAGTTGGTTCCATCCGATTTAACAATGGCTTAGAAAATTACTACAGTAAAGTTAGTGATATTGTCACACGCCTGAAGACCTAGGGTCCAAAGGGAGTGCTCTGGTTGGGGGTGTAGCTAGGTAGAAAACTAAAAAGAAGGCATGGTAACACAGCCAATATTTATTGGAACATTAAATATAGGGGAGAGAACATCATAAAACAAAGTTGAGGCAAATGAGCAAATGGCAAGAAGTGAGAAAAAGGTCAAAGGGAGGTGGTTGCTTACTTTAAAATGACGAAGGGCAGCAGGCGCAAGGGTCCCTCAATTGGCGGCATGCCGAAAAGGACGGGCTCTCAGACGGGCAGCGTGACGTGACACTTGGTGATTGACTGACTCCCCGATCGTTATGATCGAGCTGTATAAATACAAGCGGGATGTTTACGAACGTGATGTCGTACCTGTCCGAGAGTCGTATCGTCCTTCGGTTTAAGGTCGCCTCGGTGCTGAATAAGCTTAGACGGCGACCTATTTTCGCTAATTGGGGCCGCATCGCGACAATATCCATTATACTGATTTAACTTCCTCATGTTATAGGCTATTGACTGTGTAATTTAATAAGGAACTAACGCGGGCAAGATATTTTATTTTTTCATACGGCCAATTGACCTCTAAAGAAATAAAATCCAAATGTGCTACTAAATTTAGCCATGCGATTTTGAGAACGGGGTAAGTATGTCCACTTTTCGATTTTTCGGCTATAGCGCAAAAACTATGCATTTTTCGAAGATATGTGCCGTAATATTTCTTGTAGAGAAATTTAAATAATTTAATAATTTAAATAAAAAAAAATTTTTTTTCATGAAATAAGTTCAAAAAATGGAAAAATTACAAAAAAGTGTTTTTTTTTTAAATTTTTAACTATAACTTTTTTTTGAATGAATTTAGGTATAGGCATTGCTTCATAGAAAAGAAAGCTTATGAAATTCTCTTTAAAACGGTGGCTTGTATGACTTTATATGTTTAATATTGACCGAGATATAAACATTTGAATTCAGCCATTTATTCTCTATTTTTTACTTGTTCATTAAAGTGCGTATTATTTAATATTTTTACCTAAAAAAAAATTTATGCAATAACAATTTTATGAAAATAAATTTATCAATAATATTGGATATTATTCTACTAGAACATATTCTACATATTTAATTTAAATGGTTATAGTCATTCTCCTGAATGGTCATTTTCCCGAATAGTCATTTTCCCGAATGTCCATCTTCCCGAATAGTCCTTTCTCGAATATCCATCTTCCTGAATAGTCATTTTCTGAGGATATCATTGATACCTACATAATACTATTTCCATATGTTATCTACCTTCATTTTTAAATTCTCGGGAATTCCGTTTAAGGACACTCGTTAAACCTCAATTATACCTGCTCGGGTAGCTCAAGGAGAGATTCTTATAATCTATTGAGCTCTTCTAACGGGAAGACCATAGCTTTCGGTATTTATACTACATTTACTATAATTCGGATGATTTAAAACAGTGCAATGATTTTCGGTGCCAAACTGACTTTAAATATAAATAAATGAGATCATTTTTATATTAAATTATTGGTACACAAGTTATTCATTGCATAAAAATTATTTTTTTCAGGTAAAAATATGGAACAATACGCATTTTAAAAAAAAGTAAAAAATAGAGAAAAAATGGTTTAATTCTAACGTTTATATCTCAGTCAATATTAAACATATAAAGTCTTACAAGCCACCGTTTTAAAGAGAATTTCATAAGCTTTCTTTTCTGTGAAGCAATCCTTATACCTAAATTCAATCAGAAAAAAGTTATAGTCCAAAATTTTAAAAAAACATATTTTTGAAATTTTTCCATTTTTTAACTTTGTTTTTTGAACTTATTTTATTAAAAAATAATTTTTTTAGACTTCAAAAAATATCATTTTCATAGGAAATTTAATTCTCTACAAGAAATTTTACGGCACATATCTTCGAAAAATGCGTAGTTTTTGCGCTATAGCCGAAAAATCGAAAAGTGGACAAACTTATCCCGTTCTCAAAAACGCATGGCTAAATTTAGTAGCACTTTTGGATATTATTTCTTTAGAGGTCAACTGACCATATGAAAAAATAAAATATCTTGCACGCGTTAGTTCCTTTTACCCCTGTTATTTTCGACATAGGTAATAGCCTATTATGGGTCGATTCATTAGAAACATACGATTTTTTAAGTTACGGCACTGTATTATTGTCACGCTTAGGAGCCTAAGTGGTCCATAAGTGTGCTCAGTCTGGGAGCGAAGTAGCTAAGGTAACAAACCAAATGACATTCATTTCAACTTACCGATAACAAATGGATTGCAGGACGTATTGTGCAGCTTAATGGTTAAGTCGCGTTTTCGTCTATAATTAGTTTATTCCAAAGTGTAAATAGAAAACTGCGAAATATTGTAATTTTGGGGAATAATACAATTCGTTTTATAATTATATATAAAACAATTACTCAACACTTACTACCCCAACGAAACATTTTTTATAGATGGACCTGAAACAATTTTATTAATTTCCTAAATGGTACCCATCAGAGTTACTGATGAGCAATATCAATTATTTCACGCTTTGTCATTACTTATAATTTTTACTTGATTGGTTAAAATGTTCCATTCTTATTATTGATAAGCCATTTGGTTGACTTACCACGTCGTAATCCCTTTTTCCAACTCTAAAAATGTACCGATTCGACACTAAAAATTTTAACGCATTCGCACGCGTCGGGGGTTTAATAGGGACGTACCCCTGGGACATCAAAAGTGCTAGAAAGACCTTTTTGGTAATAGTAATTGTAACGTTGTTAAACGTTACGAAATTTTGTATGTATAGACTTCTCGCAGCTACGAGCGAATTAAAATTGAATTTAATGGAAAATGTGTTATATGCTTTATTGTCGTCCAGTGAAATTGTATTTAATTTTACTTGTTTGTGTGGTACAATTTACAACAGAAGGGCCTGGATCAAACTTTGGGATAACATTTGCACGCTGGATGAAATTCTGGAAGACTTTCGATTGAGCTCGATCGCAAACAATGAACATCCTAAGTGTAAACTGATTGCCTCTACGGGATTTTATTTGTTCATTTTTATTGTATCAACGTCGTCATTTGCGGACAGATACGAACCGAGCGTTTACAAATACTCCGTAGTAATTTTGGAATTATACTTTTTCTATCAGGAATGCTGGATTACAATTGCGACAAATCAATTGTCGAATATGCTTTTGAGGAGATATTCCCACATTGAAAATAAACTGATCGTAACGTTCACCACGAGCATGTCGAAACCACAGGGAAAAATATCAGAGATAAAGAAAGCTCTGTTTTATTTTCACAACAGTTACCGTCTGGTGAATGATGTATTTGGATTACAAATCACAGCAGTGGTAATCACCTGCTTCTTGAATCTATTGTGTCTATACTACTACATTGTCATAATCGACGAAAACTTCGATTTACGTGCTCGGCTACCACTGGTGCTTTTCCTTCTGATGATAATCGTAAGTTCACCGAAGATTCCATTAATGCCACATCCCAATTTTGAACTAGTTATAGTTTAATCTGATTTCAGTGAAAGTAATTGAAATGTTCATCAAACATAATTTTTTGGTTCAAGTCCGCGGGACACTTCCTCTAGTAAAATATTTCTAAGATATAAAATAAGGATACTAAGGATAAAAGGATAAAGGGAAAAATAAAGGACGTCATCAGTTTTCAAGATATGATATCACTGTGCTTTTTGAAGTGGAAAGTGTCATTTTCCCCCTTTAATTTACATTATGAAATTGTCTACAGGACCATTAAAAAGTTTTAGAATATTGCCACCCATTTTGGATTTAAAAAAATAAATTTAACAACTTGCAAACGTTCATCATTTGAAATTTTTTGGTATATAGCACTTCCAAATATTGAATGGGTATATAGACAATTCTAAGGAAAAAAGCACTAAAATTTCTAAAATTACAACATGTTTTCTATACTGATCGGGAAATAGATTAGACAAAATTAAAGATGAAAATTAGGCTAATAGTTACTAGTTTAGGGTAACAATAAATTATTTACCATTAGAAACTGCAGTTAATAAATTACATGATGAATTTAAAAACTAACAAGTACTTTAACAGGTGTTTCATTAAATTTAAAACATTTACTGCTTTGCTACAAGGTTTGCAGGAAACGCCATCTTCATCTGCAGACTAATTTATGCATTTAATGCAATGGCAGCGGAAAAATTATACTATACCTTCAACAGAGTTAATGGCAGAAGAAGCAACAGTTAACACAATCTCTAACTTGTTAATACAGTTATGTTTCTCACAGCAAACCTTTTGGTGCATCACTTTAAACAAGCTTGTCTATTAGGATTTCTGCCTAATCTTGTATTTCCATGATAAAAGCATGTAATCATGTACTACTTCTATCAATTATTCTAGATGGTATTTACTTCAAACTACTGTTATGACATGTTCCCTTTGCTATACGTGCAATAATGTTAGTATCATCATATGTCATCAACAGCAGCTTTGTTTGTTATCATGTTTATCACAGCAAACCTTATGGTGTATCACTTTAAACAAGCTTTTCAATTAGGACTTCTGCCCAATCATGTATTTCCATGATCAAATCATGTAATCATGTACTATTTCTATCAATTATTCTAGATGGTATTTAATTTAAACTACTTGTATAACATGTTCCCTTTGCTATACGTGCAATAATGTTACTATCATCATATGTCATCAATAGCGGCTTTGCTTGTTGTCATGTTTATCACAGCAAACCTTATGGTGTATCACTTTAAGCAAGCTTTTCAATTAGGATTTCTGCCTAATCATGTATTTCCATGATATAATCATGTAATCATGTACTATTTCTATCAATTATTCTAGATGGTATTTAATTTAAACTACTTGTATAACATGTTCCCTTTGCTATACGTGCAATAATGTTACTATCATCATATGTCATCAACGGCAGCTTTGCTTGTTATCATGTTTATCACAGCAAACCTTATGGTGTATCATTATAAACAAGCTTTTCAATTAGGATTTCTGCCTAATCATGCATTTCTATGATATAATCATGAAATCATGTACTACTTCTATCAATTATTATAGATGGTATTTACTATAAACTACTTGTATAACATGTTCCCTTTGCTATATGCAATAATCATAGTATCATCATGTCATTAATGACAGCTTTGCTTGTTATCATGTTTATCAAAGCAAACCTTATGGAGTATCACTTTAAACAAACTTTTTTTATTAGGTTTTCTTCCTAATCATGTATTTCCATGATAAAATCATGTAATCATGTACTACTTCTATCAATTATTCTAGATGGTATTTACTTTAAACTACTTGTATAACATGTTCCCTTTGCTATATGTGCAATAATGTTAGTATCATCATATGTCATCAATGGCAGCTTTGCTTGTTGTCATGTTTATCACAGCAAACATTATGGTGTATCACTTTGAACAAGCATTTCACTTGGGATTTCTGCCTAATCATGTATTGCCATGATATAAGAAAGTAATCATGTACTTCTGCTATTAATATTATTCTAGGCGTTATTTACTTCAAACTACTCGTGTGACATGTTCCCCTTGAGATACGTACAATAATGTTAGTTTCACCGTTCATCATCAAATTGCAGCTTTACTTGTTATCATGTTTATCACAGCAAACCTTATGGTGTATCACTTTAAACAAGCTTTTCAATTAGGATTTCTGCCTAATCATGTATTTCCATGATATAATCATGTAATCATGTACTACTTCTATCTATTATTCTAGATGGTATTTTCTTTAAAATACTTGTATATGATGTTCCCTTTGCTATACGTGCAATAATGTTAGTGTCATCATTTTTCATCAATTGCAGCTTTGCTTGTTATTATGTTTATCACAACAAACCTTATGGTGTATCACTTTAAACAAGCTTTTCAATTGGGATTTCTGTCTAATCATGTATTTCCATGATATAATCATGTAATTATGTACTACTTCTATCAAATATTTTAGATGATATTTACTTTAAACTACTTGTATAATGTTCCGTCTCAGAGAAGTGACATTTTTTAAGTTATTGTTGAACCAATGATGATTTACAGATATATTGCTGTCACCTCGAGTACCCGATACTTCTTCGAGATTTATTCCCAATAAATCACAGTTTAAGTAGACAATTTAACCGTAAGGGTAATAAAGACCCTCCGGGAATCGAGGAAGTAGAGGGTACCTCGCGATTTAAAACATGTGTTCACCATCTGTATAAGATGAAAGCGAGGATCTTCAGCAATGGTCAGCACGCCCTCTACTCATTACCGGTGTGATTTTCAACCAATAAGCGACGAGTAAAGAGGGCTGCAATGCAACCGGCCAATAAGCGGAGATCGCGTTTCTCGTCTCTAATTTTGAGTACTTTAATTTTAAGAAATTTTCTTCGTCCAACTACGAGAGAATCACTATCATCTATCTTCACCTATTCCGTTGTGTTAAGTTGTTGCATTTTAATAGTCTAGTAAATCCGAAGTTACAATTACGTGTTATCATTTCCCAACTGTTCACGCAATATTAAGTTGGCGCGTGAAGTGTACCGGTCAGTTATAACGATCTAAGACAATCGGAATTTCTGATACGTACGCGACGTTACATGATGGTCCTTCGAGCCGGATCTACAGTGTTAAGTGTCTAATCGCAAGAAACGATTACACTAGAAAGCAGCAACAGACAAAGGTTAAGGTGCAAGAAGAATCCAAAACAGAACTCCAAGACCACGAAGCAGCCGTCTGGACACCACATAGGGAAGCAGCCGCCTGGACACCACTTAAGGGAGCAGCCAGCTGGACACCACTTCGGGAGCAGCCACCTGGACACCACTTAAGGGAGCAGCCTTTCGGACACCTAGTAGGGGAGCAGCCGACGGAACAGTGGATCTTAGCAAGTTTTGCTATTCAACGAGGACATCGGAATCAACAGGTACTTGTTATCATTAGGAATCATCGTCCTATTATTGTCCCATCCTTTCAAATTTCTTTTCGTTTCGGTTATAATGGAAGATCAAAGGGCATTAATTAAAAACCGTTCAACTCTTAAAGCGCAATTGACTCGTTTGCAAAAATATTTAAATGAAAATTCAAATCTTGATATTGACGAATTAGAAATTCGTAAGACTAAATTGGAGGAAATTAATAAATCATTCCTAGAAGTTCAATTACGCATCGATACAGACGAATCTATAGATGAGGAGGAAAGGTCTCAATTCGAAACCCAATATTTTTCTTGTGCAAAAATTATTAATAAAGGTTTACGTGAACAAAGGGCTGGAACGAATGTTTATACAAATCAAAACCAGTTACCTGTATTATCTAATGCAATAACGGTAAAACAAACAAATTCGGTATTACCAAACATTCAAATACACCCTTTTGACGGAAACCCGATTGAATGGTGTTCCTTTCACGACACATTTAGGTCGCTAGTTCACGAAAATAATGAGCTTCCCTCTGTACAGAAGTTTCACTATTTAAAAACATCACTCAAAGGAGAGGTAGCTGCAGTAATCACGTCACTTAATGCCTCGGAAGAAAATTACCTAGTAGCCTGGGACCTATTGCAAAAACGTTGTAATAGACCGCGGCAGATTGTGCAAGCACACTTGAAAGCCTTTTTAGAATTGCCGGAAATTTCTCGAGATTCTCCGTCACATTTGCGAACATTATCAGAATCTGCACAATTGCACATTAACGCATTAAAAACGCTTCAGTTGCCTACAGATCAATGGGATGCATTTTTAGTTTACGTATTGACTAAAAAATTAGATAAAACTACGCGTAGAGCTTGGGAGCGTACGCTAGAAAATGATGAAATGCCCACTTTCGATCAATTTATTAAATTTTTAAATAAACAATCTCGCGGAGAAGAACTTGAATTTAATACTAATAACAAATCAAATAACAATAACTCGTATGAAAAACATTCTTTTAACAAACAATCGAGACAAGTGCAATCACATTTGGGGACTTATGCACAGAATTGTCCGATCTGTAATGAAAATCACAGAATTCTCGCATGTCAAGAATTCATGTCGTATTCAGCTCAGCAAAGAGCAGACGCGGTTAGAAAGGCGCGACTCTGTTTAAACTGTTTCCGAAATAATCATTCAACAAATAAGTGTTATGCTAAGGGATGCAGAATATGTAATAAAAAACACAACTCGTTAATGCATTTCAAGCAAGAACCGAAGAATACAAATATTAAGGACACTAATACTGTGCCTACTCATTCAAATTTAAATAAAGAGCCTAAAGTTGTTCCTTCCGAAAATCAATTGGTATCTCAACCATCGGCAAGTTCATATGTTTCAGCATTTGATTCGGAGGTTTTGTTAGGCACAGCTCTTGTAAAGATACTAGATAAGTACAATAATGAGCATATATGTAGAATTTTACTTGACAGTGGCTCTCAAACACATTTCATAACAGAAAATTTAGCAGATCGTTTAGGACTGCCAAAACAAAATATTAATTTACCCTTCTCAGGTTTAGGTCAGTTGCAAACAACGGCAAAATATTCAATTAAAGCCCAATTGGCGTCTAGGATTTCAAACTTCTCTTCACAATTAACATTTGTAGCCTTACCATCAATAACAGGACTGTTACCTTCGCGACAATTGAACAAAAATTTCTTCGCTATACCGAAAAATATAACGTTAGCTGATCCAGATTTTTATAAATGTGGAGAAGTTGATGCTTTGATAGGTAATACGGTGTTTTACCGATTATTAAGCGTAGGACAGTTTAAATTACACAATTCTGTAGTATTACAGAAAACATTATTAGGCTGGATTGTGACGGGTGAAGTCAGTATTCCTACCAATAATGCATCGTCAAATGTTAATAAAACTTGTCACCTAGTAACCACATTGGAAAATCAAATCAATAAATTTTGGGAAGTAGAAGAAGTGCCATATAAAAAATATTTATCCGAAGAAGAGGTATCGTGTGAAAACCATTTTTGTGAAAACACCGTTCGGGATAGCGATGGAAGGTATATAATTAAATTACCGTTTAATGAAAACAAGGCACGAATCGGTGATTCATATAATATCGCTCTAAAACGTCTTTACTCATTAGAGAAAAAATTAGCAAAAAATAGCGAATTACGAACTCATTACGTAAAATTCTTAAGAAAGTATCAAAATTTAGGACCATATTTGGATTCAAAGCAATCAAAGAAAATTCTTGGAATAAAGTGGAATTCAACCACTGATTCGATACATTATTTTATAGAGCCATTTTCAAACAATGAACGTGTAACCAAACGACGAATATTATCTCAGATTGCTCAACTATTCGACCCATTGGGTTTATTAGGTCCAGTCATTACAAGGGCCAAATTAATCATGCAAGAGTTATGGAAGTTTAAACTGGATTGGGACGAGTCTGTTCCTCAGTCTTTGTATGTAAGGTGGTTAGAATTTAAGGAGCAATTACCTATATTAAATAATTTTAAGGTGGCACGTAAGATTAGTTTAGATAATTTTGTGGAATGTCAGTTACATGGATTCTGTGATGCCAGTGAGAAGGCCTACGGTGCCTGCATATATTTAAGAACAACTGATAAAAACAATCGACATTTTGTTCAATTAGTATGTGCTAAGTCACGAGTAGCACCTATTAAAACCATTACTCTACCTCGCTTAGAATTATGCTCGGCCGTTTTATTAGCACACTTATTCAAATCAACCACGTTAGCTTTAAAACTAACTTATGTAAAGGTTAGATTCTGGTCAGATTCCACTATTGCTTTGCATTGGCTAAAGACATCCCCACATTTATTGAAAACGTTTATTGCGAACCGTGTAGCAGATATTCAGTCAAACACAAATTCAGATGATTGGTACCATATTTCAACTCACGATAATCCGGCAGATTTCATCTCGAGAGGTCAAAGCCCTTCGGAGTTTATGGGTACCGAAAGGTGGTTAACAGGTCCCAGTTGGCTCTCTAAATCGGAGGAATATTGGGTTATGACACCGATCCCTTTTATTGATGTTCCGGAAAAACGGATTAAGGTAACCTTAACAGGTACCAAATTTCAGGAGAATATTTTTGAAAGATTCTCGTCTATTAAAACTGTAAATTATTTTGTAGCATGCTGCTTACGATGGCTTAAATATAAAAGGACGAGTCAATTAATAGGTCAATTTAGTGCTCAAGAATTGCAAGAGGCGCACCTTTATGCAATTAAATTAATTCAAAAACAATCATTTTCTGATGAAATAAACAAATTAAATCAGGGTAAACAGCTAGATAAGAGAAGCAAATTATTACCATTAAGTCCATTCATTGACGAAATAGGTATTTTACGCGTTGGTGGCAGATTAAAAAATGCTCAAATAAATTATTCGCAAAAACACCCTATATTATTACCACGTTCTAATCATTTAACGAAACTTATATTAACAAACGCTCATCTAAAAAATTGGCATGCCGGAACTCAGGCAACATTAAATTTTGTAAGACTCACTTACTGGCCCATTGACGGTAAAAACACGATTCGTCGAATAATACATACATGTGTACGTTGCAGTAAGCTAAGTCCCAAGTTACCAAGGTATCAAATGGGTAATTTACCTATAAATAGAGTTATCAAAACGCGACCGTTTGAAAATATAGGACTAGATTACTGTGGACCTTTCTTTATAAAGGAGAAAAAATTTAGGAATCGAAATAAGATAAAGGTTTACGTAGCGGTATTTGTTTGTTTCACTACAAGGGCAGTACACTTGGAACTAGTCACAGATTTAACAAGTGAAGCATGCCTAGCAGCCATTCGAAGAGTTTTTGCCAGAAGAGGTGTAGCTAAAAATATATATTCAGACAATGCAACCAATTTTATTGGTGCAAAGAATGAAATACTAAAAATAAAGAATTTTTTGTTATCAGAAGCTCATAATAGCAATATGAAGCACACTTTAGCACACGTAGGGGTCAATTGGCACTTTTCACCACCTCGATCACCACACTTCGGTGGATTGTGGGAGGCATCAGTAAAGTCATTAAAATTCCATTTATACAGAACGGTAGGAGATCATTTATTTACTTACGAACAATTTAATACGTATATAATAGAAATCGAAGGGATTTTAAATTCCAGACCACTGACACCATTATCCTCGGACCCAAATGACCTTACACCTCTTACTCCCGGTCATTTCCTCATAGGTGATTCCTTAACAAGTATACCGGAACCTGATTATCAGAAGTGTGCCATTAACAGACTTTCTTTATGGCAACATATTCAGAGAGTAAAACGTCACTTCTGGGTACGATGGCATAAGGAGTATCTCCATCAGCTACAGGCACGTAGCAAGTGGCGACAAGGAGATCCGGAGCAGACCAAGGTAGGCCCCTTGGTAATTATAAAGGAGGACAATCTGCCTCCTTTGCAATGGAGCCTTGGCCGTATTGTCGCAGTCCATCCAGGGGAAGACAACATAGTGCGTGTCGCAACTGTGAAAACCGCGAGTGGTGTGTACAAACGAAGTGTTAAGCGTTTATGTCCTCTTCCTATATACAATGATGGTGATTAATCTTATTTTTTTATTTTTTATACTTTAATTATTTACATTTTATTTTTCGTATACAACCATATTATCAAGGTAATTTCTTTATTTACCCATATTCGTAGTTTTTATTATGCAAATTTATTATAAATTTAGTTTTGTATTCTTAGTAGATATTCTTAATTAGTATTATTTTAAAATCATTATTTGCTATTAATTTGAACGGAGACCGTTCCAAGGGGGCGGCGTGTTCCGTCTCAGAGAAGTGACATTTTTTAAGTTATTGTTGAACCAATGATGATTTACAGATATATTGCTGTCACCTCGAGTACCCGATACTTCTTCGAGATTTATTCCCAATAAATCACAGTTTAAGTAGACAATTTAACCGTAAGGGTAATAAAGACCCTCCGGGAATCGAGGAAGTAGAGGGTACCTCGCGATTTAAAACATGTGTTCACCATCTGTATAAGATGAAAGCGAGGATCTTCAGCAATGGTCAGCACGCCCTCTACTCATTACCGGTGTGATTTTCAACCAATAAGCGACGAGTAAAGAGGGCTGCAATGCAACCGGCCAATAAGCGGAGATCGCGTTTCTCGTCTCTAATTTTGAGTACTTTAATTTTAAGAAATTTTCTTCGTCCAACTACGAGAGAATCACTATCATCTATCTTCACCTATTCCGTTGTGTTAAGTTGTTGCATTTTAATAGTCTAGTAAATCCGAAGTTACAATTACGTGTTATCATTTCCCAACTGTTCACGCAATATTAAGTTGGCGCGTGAAGTGTACCGGTCAGTTATAACGATCTAAGACAATCGGAATTTCTGATACGTACGCGACGTTACATATAACATGTTCCCTTTGCTATACGTGCAATAATGATAGTATTATCATGTCATCAATGGCAGCTTTGCTGGTTATCATGTTTATCACAGCAAACCCTATGGTGTATCACTGTAAACAAGCTTTTCAATTAGGATTTCTGCCTAATCATGTATTTCCATGATATAATAACGTAATCATGTACTTCTCCTATCAATATTATTCTAGGCGTTATTTACTTTAAACTACTCGTGTGACATGTTCCCCTTGAGATACGTACAATAATGTTAGTTTCACCATTCATCATCAAATGGCAGCTTTACTTGTTATCATGTTTATCACAGCAAACCTTATGGTGTATCACTTTAAACAAGCTTTTCAATTAGGATTTCTGCCTAATCATGTATTTCCATGATATAATCATGTAATCATGTACTACTTCTATCAATTATTCTAGATGGCATTTTCTTTAAAATACTTGTATATGATGTTCCCTTTGCTATACGTGCAATAATGTTAGTGTCATCATTTTTCATCAATTGCAGCTTTGCTTGTTATTATGTTTATCACAACAAACCTTATGGTGTATCACTTTAAACAAGCTTTTCAATTGGGATTTCTGTCTAATCATGTGTTTCCATGATATAATCATGTAATTATGTACTACTTCTATCAAATATTTTAGATGATATTTACTTTAAACTACATGTATAACATGTTCCCTTTGCTATACGTGCAATAATGATAGTATTATCATGTCATCAATGGCAGCTTTGCTGGTTATCATGTTTATCACAGCAAACCCTATGGTGTATCACTGTAAACAAGCTTTTCAATTAGGATTTCTGTCTAATCATGTATTTCCATGATATAATCATGTAATCATGTACTACTTCTATCAATTATTCTAGATGTTATTTACTTTAAACTACTTGTATAACATGTTCCCTTTACTATACGTGCAGTAATGTTAGTACCATCATTTCGCATCAATCTCAGCTTTGCTTGTTATCATGTTTAACACAGCAAACCTTATGGTGTATCACTTTAAATAAACTTTTCTATTAGGTTTTCTGCCTAATCATGTATTTCCATGATAAAATCATGTAATCATGTACTACTTCTATCAAATATTCTAGATGGTATTTACTTTAAACTACTTGTATAACATGTTCCCTTTGCTATACGTGCAATAATGTTAGTATCATCATGTGTCATTAATGGCGGCTTTGCTTGTTATCATGTTTATCACAGCAAACCTTATGGTGTATCACTTTGAACAAGCTTTTCACTTGGGATTTCTGCCTAATCATGTATTGCCATGATATAATAAAGTAATCATGTACTTCTGCTATTAATATTATTCTAGGCGTTATTTACTTCAAACTAATCGTGTGACATGTTCCCCTTGAGATACGTACAATAATGTTAGTTTCACCATTCATCATCAAATGGCAGCTTTACTTGTTATCATGTTTATCACAACAAACCTTATGGTGTATCACTTTAAACAAACTTTTCAATTGGGATTTCTGTCTAATCATGTATTTCCATGATACAATCATGTAATCATGTACTACTTCTATCAATTATTCTAGATGTTGTTTACTTTAAACTACTTGTATAACATGTTCCCTTTGCTATACGTGCAATAATGATAGTATTATCATGTCATCAATGGCAGCTTTGCTGGTTATCGTGTTTATCACAGCAAACCCTATGGTGTATCACTGTAAACAAGCTTATCAATTAGGATTTCTGTCCTCCTAATCATGAATTTCCATGATATAATCATGTAATCATGTACTACTTCTATCAATTATGTTAGATGATATTTACTTTAAACTACTTGTATAACATGTTCCCTTTGCGATACGTGTAATAATAATAGTATCATCATGCCATCAATTGCAGCTTTGCTTGTTATCATGTTTATCACAGCAAACCTTATGGTCTATCACTTTAAACAAGCTTTTCAATTAGGATTTCTGTCTAATCATGTATTTCCATGATACAATCATGTAATCATGTACTACTTCTATCAATTATTCTAGATGTTGTTTACTTTAAACTACTTGTATAACATGTTCCCTTTACTATACGTGCAGTAATGTTAGTACCATCATTTCGCATCAATCTCAGCTTTGCTTGTTATCATGTTTAACACAACAAACCTTATGGTGTATCACTTTAAACAAGCGTATCACTTTGGATTTCTGCATAATCATGTATTTCCATGATATGATCATGTAATCATGTACTACTTCTATTAATTATTCTAGATGGTATTTACTTCAAACTCCTCGTGTAACATGTTCCCCTTGAAATACGTGCACTAATGTTAGTATCATCATATGTCATATATGGCAGCTTTGTTTGTTGTAATGGTTATCACAGCAAACCTTATGGTGTATCACTTTAAACAAGATTTTCAATTGGGATTTCTGCCTAAGAATGTATTTCCATGATATAATAACGTAATCATGTACTTCTCCTATCAATATTATTCTAGACGGTATTTACTTCAAACTACTCGTGTAGCATGCTCCCCTTGAGATACGGGCAATAATGTTAGTATCACCATTCATCATCAATGGCAGCTTTGCTTGTTATCATGTTGTAACAAATGAAAATCAATGTTACATTCGAATTATTAAAAGAAACTTACAAACGACATTTCTGTGTTGCAGACTAATCTGATGTTCATATGTGTTCTGATATACATACTTGGCATGGATTGTTTTAATTGACGCTGAATGGAAGAGTACGATTGTGTTATTAATTTTTCCTAGTTCGATATTATATACAAGTAAGGTAACTGAATCAACAAAATAACAGCCAACCAGATACAATTATTTCATTACATACCTTTTGAAACTCATTTATATTAAGTAAATATTAAATATACACGCCTTATCGGTATTAACATAATTCTTCCATATTGAAATTGAATTTGGTTCCATTGCTGTTAATTCGGTTAAATAACATTCCTTAAATAGAAACAGTCAGAAATAGAAAAGTCATATTCAACGGAATCAATAATTCCGTGACGACTGACATCAGTTTGCCTTCATAATGAACACGTTGAAGTACTTAGGTTCTTAACATCTAAGTTATTACACATAAAAATGAAGAAGTCTGATATTCGACAATTTAATACATTGGCGGCTTTTGGCGCCATTTTAGGAATGTACCCGTGGGATCTGAAAAGTGCTAAGAAATCCGTGATCGCAGTTTTTGTGGTATTAAATATGTTTCTTTTCAAAGTTTATCTGCTTGTGTTTTACACGCCGTTCTACGATCAACAACACACTATATTTAATACCCTCGTGAATAGTTTCTTAGTGTTACTGGAAGCAATATTTAACTGCTCCTGGTTTTACGGAGTAATCCATCGTCGATGCGATTGGTCCCAACTCTTGGACACTCTTCATCGAATCGATGACACACCTATCTACAGTCACTTCAACGTGAAACTAATTATGAACTTTAGTCTGTTTGGCACCATGGAACTTTTGTTAGTTTATTGCATAAAACAGGTTTACCATTTAAATTACGGAATGTACCTAATTGCGTTTTTGGAATTTTACTTTTTCTATCAAATATTCTGGACGGTCTTCACATTTAACCATTTGGGTGTAATGTTCGCTTCGAGGTATACTAGCATTGAAAAATGTTTACTGGAGAATGCGACGGATGACAGTCTCGCTTCTTTCAGACGGATATTGGCAATTAAACAGAAAATGTTTTATTTGCATTTTTGCTGTAATGTCCTGGATAACATTTTTGGATTACCGATTACCCTGGTGCTAACAACGAGCTATACGTATGTTATACTAGTATTTCACTGGGTTACCTTTAATAATGGGGCAATGATAGGATCAATCGTGCAAATGGTTTTACTCAGTACGTCATTTCTGGTAAGTGAAAATCGGGTACGTCTGAATTTTTAGATGCTGAAAGATTCATTACCGAAACGACTACCTTAACAGAACTGTATAATCAATACACAATTTTAACTTATGTTATTTTGACCAAATTTCTAAATATCTAGTCGGCATTTATGGTGGTCAGGTCTGTTACAATAATATCACGAACTCAAATAATCAAGTGGTTCCCTTCCTGGTTTAAAGTAAAGCTACACTTAAACCTTCATTGTAACCAAGTGATTTCTGTATTTTTCTTCTTCAACATTTTTGTTTTCTGATTTGAGCTATCCTATAGTGCGTATTGAAGGATTCGTCACCCCCCTCAGTGTTATATCGATGTTTTGAAATACGTGTAGTATTACCAATGACTACTACTTCATTTAAAATATTCAACAGGAATTGGAAGTAAAAATGATTGTGTATCTAGATCAATTTCCTCATGACAATATGAATATTTGATAAATTGTAAGCAAACAGTTGGATGAGTTTAGGAAAGTTTCCATTACATTTTCGGTATTGGTGACGGCAAACACAAGCATGCAACAAACTCTTGATTCGAATTTCCGCATTTTAGCAACAATTGGTGCGTTTATAGGGACATACCCGTGGGATACGAAAAGTGGCAAGAAATCAATATGTGTCACTATAATTTTGACAGTGGTGTGCTTCACCAGGTATTGGATGCTTGCATCTACGGTGATCATTCCAAATAACACATCAACATTTAATTTGCTAGACTACATTATGTTTCTAATAGGTGTGTTACTGGAATTGTTTTTCAACTGTTCCTGTCTCTTCGGCACGGTTTATTATAGAAAATGTTGGATCGCTCTATGGGAGACTGTATACAATTTTGATTGTCTGGAGCTTCAAAAAGTATCTGCCATTTCACGATACCGTTTCTGTTTTAAACTCATCATAAATACTATGCTCTTCCTGGCAATAGAAGTAACTGCAGTGTACGATTATGGATTGCATAACCTTCAACTGGGTATTTTCAGATACTACTTCCTTGTTTGTGAAGTATGCTTTTTCTACCAAAAATTTTGGTCGATTTATACAATGCATTACCTTGTGGAAATACTGGGAAGCATGTAGGGTTGTATTGAAGATAAGCTGAAGTCCATTGCGTCTACAAGTAAAAATTATGTTGCACAGGAGAAAATATCTACTGTCAAGCAAGCTTTATTGCATACTAACACTATTACCAAAATCATCGATAGAATTTTTGGACTACTTACAACTCTCCAGATAATCTCTGGTTTTATAGAACTGTTAGAAACCATTTATTCAACCTTTTTAAATAACAAAGAGATTGAGAGCACCTACCACTTGATACTGATAATTTTCCTTTTAATGATATTAGTAAGTTTTACGCTACAAATCAATGCATTTGAAACAATACCATTTCTTCCAGCTGTTCGCCGTGATCATCATACGCACTTGCGACAACGTAGAGAAGAAGCACAGGAACTTTATCTACACGTGCAATTTGCTGCAGTCCTGCACCAGAGATCTCGTCCTGAGGGAAGAGATTATCATCCTCACGAATTACGCAGCTAACTTGTCGCCGAAATTTACTGCAGTGGGACTCTTTCAGGTCAATCAGAGATTGTTTGCTGTCCTGTTCTCCTCTCTTGTTTCTTATTTGATAATTATTATGCAGTTTAAGGCTTCAAAGTTAATCTAGATTCTAAGTGTAGTATTATGTATTTTATAAAGCAATCCTGTATTAGTTTTTAAGAACTTGAGTAGCCGATGAAATTAAATGTTTTGCAAGGTATTACAGAGTAACTAACTAGTTTTTGATTATTTTAAGTAATATGAAGACTTTTTCTTCAAGAAACTTTGAGATTCTTAACTGTAGTAGGTAAATGCTGAGAATAGTTATTTATTGTATAAGGGTATTAGACAGCGTTTAATATTAGGTAATATGCATAAAGATGTAAATAAACATAATATTCAAATAAATATAAAGTGATTAAAACGCGACTAAAACACGAATGCAGTAAAAGGTTTTATCCACAATCACCTTATACAGTGACTTTGATTCACTCCTAATTATTAATAGTTATTTATGGTACCAGAAGGTTATGTTAATAATAAGTCAAGTGAGGAGATTTATACCGCGAGGCCGTCAGGCCGAGTGGTATAAATTCTCAAATGACTTAGGAAACATAACACGCGAGTGGCATACAATGTTTTATCCAACAAGTGGGAGAAATCGATTTTTATGAGATAATAATTAATAAGCTTTGTGATCAAATCAAAGCTACTTGCGTCTCAATACCCTATAAATTTCAGAATGACTTGACAGTGACTTTTTTACATTTTGGTTAAAGTAGGTTGTTCGTTTGGTTGCCACGGGCAACCTTTAAATATTAATGCTTTAAATATGATCGTGACTTATAATCCATAACTCACTAGTGAGTTATGGATTATAACACACTAGTGTGTCATTTGATAGTTTACTTGCCGAAAATGACATTAATAATGGCAGTCATAACTGTCATGTGTGGGATAAAATAGTTTATCGACTGTCCAAAGGCTAATAGAACGATTAGAGATATTTTCTCAACTAACATCAAGCTGATACGTGTAGGTCTTAAAAAGCATCAATTGTTTATTAGAGGAAATAAATGATAATGGAATAGTAAATAGATATCAGCATTTCCAACATGTGGAATTTGCTGTAAATAATATAAGTACAATTATTTACAAATAAGTATATTAACTCTATTAAAGGTAGATTCTACAAACGAGAAATTATTTTTATACAAAAAGTTGTGCCGCTGCCTGAATAAGATTTTTTTTATTATGTATTATTAATTACTATTATATTATATTAATATTAATATTTATTCGTTAATTATTTTTCTAATACAAATATTTGGTAGTAGAATAAATATCAGAGTTCGAAAATATGTATTTAGTTTGATTTTGAGAAAATTTCGAAAAAGAGAAAAACGACAAAAATAGAGTGCCTTTCAGAAAATATTTAGTCAAAAATGTTATTAAACATTATTATCCACGTTCGCTAGTAGAACTAAGCACTCAAATTTAAAACAAAAATATTGGAGAGGATTTTGAAAGAAAATTTCTAATAATCGAAAAATGGCTATTGTAATCTATTAGAATTTTTTTTATCGAAATAGTAATGAAACTTTATGGCACATATTTCTTAGTAGAATAGGCGTTCAAAGTTTAGAAAAAAATATTTTGGTGAATTTTGAGAAAATTTCCAAAAACCGAAAAACGGCAACAGTATCTACTTATTGAGAGGTCTTTGTTTAGGGCAAAGTCAAAATTCAAAGTTTAAACCATTGGTATATTTGAACTATTTGTGAACAAACAGACATTTTTTTTCAAAAACAAGGTGTTTGAACTCTGTGGACATTAAAACGGCTAGAAATGCTAATAACAGTAATAACCCAAATTTCGAAAATCAATGTTTACCAAAATAGTGTTAAGGGTATAAATAGGGTTCAAATTCAAATAAGGTTTAGGGTCAAAGGGTTCTCATATATGAGTGTCTCATATGAGAAACTAAACATTTTAAATTTTTATCTCAATAGTTCTATAAGTTCTGTGATCAGAAAATAAAGAAAATAAAACATATCTTTCATTTATTTAATTATGCAAGTGCTGAAGAGGCTTTATTAATAACACAAGAGAAACATTTTACAATATTTTTCACCAAACTCGGACTCTCTTCAGAAACATGCAAGTAACACTTCTGTAACATCAACACAATGTTAAAACAGATGATTAATCAGGTGCGATAAGTATTCACGATGTAAAACTCGTATAATTGGTTGCCTAACAATCGTTACTACTTTAGCTAATATGCAACATAAGCACTGTCAGGAAAAATACGATTATGTATAAATAACGTAATAACTATTAGAATCAATAAAGAGCGAATTATTAATAACTTGGAGTGCACAAACAGTTGGTCACGAGTATATGAAAATGCTCATTACAATTCCCACATTGGTAACGCTACCTACCCAATTGAACACAAGTATGGAAAAAGTTATTGATTCAAATTTTCCTATTATAGCAAGAATAGGTGCGTTTATAGGAACGTACCCGTGGGATATCAACAGCATCAGGAAGTCAATTTGCGTTGTTTCAATATTCACCGTAGTGTGTTTCATGAAATTTTTGATATTTGCAGTCGTCATCCCAAAAGATGAAACAAAAGTGAATTTTCTGGAGTACATATTGATTTTAGTGAATATATTTCTAGGAGTGTTGTACAATTGTTCGTGTTTCTTCGGCGCAATTTACTACAGAAAATGGTGGATGGCCTTACGGAAGTCAATTCAAGCACTTGATCGTTTGAAACTACTACAAGTATCTACATCTACACAGAAGCGTTTCAGGTTTAAATTATTTTTAAATACTATCCTCTATAGTATCGTTACATTTACTTTGGTATACGAGTATGGATAGTACAACCGTCAAATTCCTCATTTCAGATTTTACCTGCTTATTTCTGAAGCTTACTTTTCTTACCAAAAACTTTGGTCGGTATATACAATAAATTATCTGTCGGACATGCTGATCAGCAGATATGACTGTATTGAAGATAGGCTGACTGCGGTTTTTCCTAAAAACCGACATTTCGTTTCACGGAAGCAGATATGTAGCGTAAAACAAGCATTATTACACATTAATAAAGCTACAAAAATCATCGATACAATCTTTGGGATACCAACTACCTTGCAAATAGTCACCAGTTTTGGGGAACTTTTAGAGTTGTTCAATTTAATCTTCTTAAAACACAAGGAGGTCGGAGACACCTTTCGTTATCCACTGACGTTGTACTCTTTGATGATATCAGTAAGTCTTAGCATACAGATCAAGACGTTTGAAATAATTTAACCTTCTCTTCAGCTATTAGCAGTGAGAATTATAAGCAGCTTCGATCAAGTGGAGAAGAAACACAGGAACTTCATTTACTCTTGCAACCTGCTACAGTCCCGCACAAGAGATCCCGTCCTGAGGGAAGAAATTATTATTCTCAGGAATTACGCCGGTAACTTGTCGCCAAAGTTCACCGGAATGGGACTGTTTCAAGTGAATCGGGGGCTATTTGCCATCTTGTTCTCCTCTCTAGTTTCTTATTTGATAATTATTATGCAGTTTAAGGTTGCGAAGCTAATCTAGGCTGTAATAGTTTATGAGGTAACAATAAATAGATAGTAAATTCTCTACTCGAGCACATAGATATATGTGATCGATAGATAGACTCTAAGCATAGTCAAACTCAGAAGCACAATCCACAACATTACAGAATTCTAAAACAGATTCTTGAGTTAACTGAAGATAGATTCCGACGTTTCTCACCCCAGAGACTCAAAATCTCCTCTACTAACTACTTCAACAATTTTCGAAAATCTGAGCTTCGGGGAAATCATACAACCAATCAGCAAACTCCTTTAAATTTTAAGCTTTTAACGTAATGAGTTCACGATATTACATTTGAGCCAAACTGTCAAACCGGAAATGTATAATAATTTACATATAAATTGTTCATTTGCGTCAAACCATTCATACTTTATGAGGCAATTGCTTATTTGGAAATAATGAGTTATCAGTCCTGCTAAATAATAACAAAATATGTAGTAGTTAATCAGTTTTACTTCATATCAGGTAACCAGGATTTTCTGCTCAAAACAGTTTATGGTTTGTTAACTGTTGAAAATGTTAAGAAATTATTCTCACTCGCCCATGAAATTAAATAGATTATTATTGCAGGTCCTATCAAGCATGAATATCAATCAACATTTTTGACTAATTTTTTGACGAAATATAATAAATATTTGGCAACGGTTACCACCAAATTCTATGACTTTCCGTACATCTGGTTGCCTAACGATGTTCACTACTTTGATTATTATGTACGGAAAGTATTGGCGGGGAAAATGTGTTTTCCATTTCCATTTCCATAATGACTACTACTCACCATAATAAGTGAATAATTGATAACTTGCCTTATACAAACACTTAGTTCCGAGTTTGTTACCAAAACAGTTATTACTACCGGTAGCGTCACCAACAAAACTCCACAAGCATGAATCCAAAAAATATTTCAAACCTCTCCCTTTTGGCACGAATAGGTACCTTTATAGGAACGTATCCGTGGGCTATCAAAAGTACCAAGAAGTCAATTTGTGTAGTTGTAATTTTGAGTCTAGTGTGCTTCTCCAGGTTATGCATATATGCACTCTTAGTTCCAAGTGACCAGAGAAAAATTAATTTTCTGGAGTTCGCTTTGGTTGTAGTAAGTACTTTCCTTGAAGTGTTGTACAATTGTTCGTGTTTCGTCGGTACGATATACCACAGAAAACGTTGGATCGCTCTATTGAAGACCCTTCACAAACTTGATCGTTTGGATCTTCCACATGAATCCACCTCTACACAACATTGTTTCAGGTTTAAACTGTTTATAAATACTACACTCTCTCTTATCGTTACAATTACTACAGTATCTGGTTATGGATAGTATAACAACCGATTGTATTATTTCGGCTATTTCCTGGTTATTTCTGAAATTTTCTCTTCGTTCCAAACAGTTTGGTCGGTACACACAATGAGTTGTCTTGCAAATATACTCATCGGCAAGTATTGTGATATCGAGGATAAACTCACAACGGTCTTTTCTACAAGAGGAAACTTCGTTGCAAGGAAAGAAATAGCTGTTGTAAAGCAAGCATTACTTCACCTTAGTACTAGTACCAAACTAATAAACACAATTTTTGGACTGCCTAACACCTTGCAGATAATCACTAGTTTTCTGGAACTTCTAGAGTTGTTTAACTTAATCTTTTTAGATCACAAGGTGATCACGGACATCTATCGTTTTCCACTGACGTTTTATCTACTGGCGATATTAGTAAGTCCTGGTCAACAACTCTATACGCTTGAAATAATTTAATGTTTTCTTCAGCTATTCGCTGTGAACTTAATACGCACCTGCGATAATGTGGAGAAAAAGCATAAGGATCTCATTTACTCCTGTAGTTTATTACAGGCACACACCAGAGACCTCGTCCTGAGGGAAGAAATTATTATTATCAAAAATTACGCCGCTAACTTTTCGCCACAGTTTACTGCAGTGGGACTGTTCAGAATCAATCAGAGATTATTTGCTGTTTTCTTCTCCTCTCTCGTTTCTTACTTAATAATTGTTATGCAGTTTAAAGCAGCAAATTTAATCTAGACTCTAATTAATAGTTTCTATGGCAATTCTGTATTTTTCAAAGAATTGACAAAGTGTTGTGTAAAATTACTTTCACGTATTTCAGAACAATTCAACAGATAAACCTTGCAAATATAGAAGAAATATGTCTAAAATCGTAAGAACTTCATTAACTTAAGTAGCTGTCGATAAAAAAGTAGATATGTATAATGTTAGTTTGTTTTTGAATCATGTCAATTAACCAAAAATTATTTAAGAAGAGTCATGAATTTTTAACTACTGAGAGTGTGAGTTTTTCAACGACTCACTGACCCATGAAACAAAGAGAATTATTTCCACGGGTAATATTAATAACCACATAACGTACAGTAATAAAGTTAAAAGGGATTGAATTGTCATATCAATAAGGATAGAAAGGAACATAGGAACGAAGAAATTCAGCCCTTTGGAATGAGAAACAATAATAAAATCAATAATTATAATACCATAATACACAAGTTACTACGTACTAGTTAATATTTATTGAATAAAAATTTTATATCATAGGAAGAAGTAGATGTAAAGGGTAAAATAGTGAGACAGTTGCTTTTAATGCCTGAAAAAGAAAATTGTTAAAGGTTTATCACTTAACATCTGTACATTTGTTGTGATCAAAAAATAAAAATACTAAAGACTGTTTATAAAATAATTATAATTATTTATTATAATAATTAGTTATATAATAATAGTTATAATATTTAATTACGACTATTTATAAAAATATATTTTATTATTCATTAATACTTTAGGTGCTATAAGAACTAGAATAAAGATTTAACAATCCTTTCCACAAAATTCTGACATTGCGTAAAATCGTGCTATGTACAATTATGTTAAGCAGCGCTAATATTATGTTAAGCTATGATCATGAGTTATGACAGAACTAACGATACAAATTTTCACATGTTATCAGGAATATGTATGTACTATTCATGTATTCATGGTAACATGTCCGAGGGAGAATACAAGTACCTACATAATTAAGAAATAATTATTCGATAATAGGGGTGCTGACGAATTTTGAGAAACTAACCCTTGCAATATCTCTGTATCTACTACAGTTAAAGAACGTTTCAGGAACAACTTTATATTTATTTATAAGAAGTAACTTATAAATCCATAATTCTATTTTCATATTCACTTTAATTTTGGCGCCAAAACGTTCATGGCTATCATGGCGCCTGCCGTGACGCCACAGAACACTAAAAGTATGTTTTGTGGACTCGTGGGACATCCTCTTTAATAATATATTAAACAATATAAATGTTTTATTTGTCTGAGCGCCCTACGCCCTACGATAATGTAAAGAAGAAGAAAAAGAAACCTCATTTACTTATGCAATTTAAAATTGTAAATTTAATTTAGACTCTAATAGTATGGTATATATTTTATGAGCCAATTTAGCATTCGTTTCTATGAAATTACTGAGTAGGTGTTAGAAGTAGTAGATATATGCAGTAATTAATTAGTATGTAGATCATATAAGTAACCAAGAATATCTCCAAAAGGTAAGATTAACTACTGAGAAAGTGAGTAATAGTAAAATACAATAATACACTACATTTTTGTAACAAGCATTTGTGGTGTTCAAAATTTAGTTATTATTTAATATTTCTAGGTTTATATACAAAGCGTAATTTAACAGGTTATAAAATTCCAACGTCACATTTTTATCTTTACATGTGTATGAGAGATTCCAATTTGTATTCACTAGCATGTATCCGAAAAGCTTCTACTTTAACACCATGAAACTGACAAATCTCATAATCGCTTGATAATTCAAAAATTTGTCACTTTAATCTTTCGTTATTTATAATCCATTTTGATTTTTTAATACCACGCCATGTGTAATACATTTTTTCAAGAGATAATCGAAATTTTTACCTGAAAACCTACTAATGAAATTTGATGACGACATTATTTACATACACTTAAGTACTCTAGCTTTATTAAAACCTTCAATGTTAGACTTTAAAATAGAAATTAATACTTGAATCAAAAGTGTAGTTGCACCAAATAGAATATTGAAGGGATTAAATATTCCCTACGACAGAAAGCGTCTAATAAAATAGGGCCTACATAGAAGACTATTACACAAGTTGATATAAAAGTGAGGGAAAAATTAAAAATATATTTATGGAATGGACATTTAATGTTCTGATGTGTTGTAGAATGTATATAAAGTTGGCGGACAACCCTCTCAGGCCGGCAAAACAAAATAGTGGGGATGTTGTGTCTTTTTTGTAGCTTTTTTCTAGCGAGAAAACGAATTTTGTAGCTTTGGAATAGCCGGAGCTACAAAAGGTGGGCTAACTTAACAATAAGTTGGCGGCCACCGCTATAACTCATACACGGAATGTAATAGGATGCTCTGGTTTGCGCAGGAATTTGTGTCTTTAGAAGTACTTGAAAGTCACTGAGCCAAAAAAGTTTTTGGCCACATTTGGCCAATTTTGGAGAAATGACAAGATGTTCAATAATCACTCGCGGTTCAATTTCATGATATAGTAGCGATCTTAAAAATCATTTGGCATTGAAAAACTTCTGTTAATTGGCCAAAAAAGCGGGCAAAAATTGCCAAAAATTCGAAAATTACTTATTTCAGCCAAAACATGGGAAATCCTGTATATACGTCGACAGGTCGAACATGTGGTACACAGAGAGCTCAGAAAAGCTAGCAGGGGGTCAATCAAAAATACCCAGAAATGGCCAAAAATTCTAAAATGACTTATTTCCGCCAAAATGTGCTAAATCCTGTATATACCTAAATTGTTCGAAAATGCGGGCCATGGGAATTCCAGCAACAATGTGGAGGATTTAGGAGACTCCGTTAGACACTAAAAATCTCTTTGCACAGCGGGCCTGTGGTGCTACAAATTCTAAAAGGACTTATTTCGTATAAAACGTGCTAAATGCTGTATATACTGCAACAGTTCGAAAATGTGGGTCTCGGAATTTTCAGACACACTGTCGAAAGATCTAATGGATCCTTCTAGCCACTGTAATTCCCCCCAGACTGCGGGCCTGTGGAGCTACAAATTCTAAAATTACTAATTTCGGCCAAAACGTGATAAATCCTGTATATACTTCGACAGTTCGAAAACGTGGGCCCCGGGATTTTCAGACACACTGTCTAAGGATCCAATGGATCCTTCTGGCTACCACAATTCACCTGAATCTGCGGGCCTGTGGAGCTACAAATTCTAAAAGGACTTATTTCGTATAAAACGTGCTAAATGCTGTATATACTTCAACAGTTCGAAAATGTGGGTCCCGGAATTTTCAGACACACTGTCTAAGGATCCAATGGATCCTTCTAGCCACTGGAATTCACCTAAGACTGCGGGCCTGTGGAGCTACAAATTGTAAAATGACTTATTTCGGCCAAAACGTGATAACTCCTGTATATACTTCGACAGTTCTAAAATGTGGGCCCCGGAATTTTCTGACACACTGTCTAAGGATCCAATGGATCCTTCTGGCCACCGGAATTCACCTGAAACTGCGGGCCTATGGATATACAGGATTTATCACGTTTTGGCCGAAATAAGTCCTTTTAGAATTTGTAGCTCCACAGGCCCGCAGTTTCAGGTGAATTCCAGTTGCTAGAAGGATCCATTGGATCCTTAGACAGTGTGTCTGAAAATTCCGGGGCCCACGTTTTCGAACTGTCGAAGTATATACAGCATTTAGCACGTTTTATCCGAAATAAGTTCTTTTAGAATTCGTATCTCCACAGGCCCGCTGTGCAAAGTGACTTTTAGTGTCTAACAGAGTCTCCTAAATCCTCCACATTGTTGCTGGTATTCCCATGGCCCGCATTTTCGAACAATTCAGGTATATACAGGATTTAGCACGTTTTGGCCGAAATAAGTGATTTTAGAATATTTGGCCATTTCTGGGTATTTTTTATTGACCCCCTGCTAGCTTTTCTGAGCTCTCTGTGTACCACATGTTCGACCTGTCGACGTATATACAGGATTTCCCATGTTTTGGCTGAAATAAGTAATTTTCGAATTTTTAGCCATTTCTGGCAATTTTTGCCCGCTTTTTCGGCCAATTAACAGAAGGTTTTCAATGCCAAATGATTTTTAAGATCTCTACTATATCATGAAATTGAACTGCGTGCGATGATTGAACATATTGTCATTTTTGGCCAAATTGGCCAAATGTGGCCAAAAACTTTTTTGGCCCAGTGACATTCAAGTACTTCTAAAGACACAAATTCCTACGCAAACCAGAGCATCCTACTACATTTCGTGTATGAGTTATAGCGGTGGCCGCTAACTTAATATTAAGTTAGCCCACCTTTTGTAGCTCCGGCTATTCAAAAGCTACAAAATTCGTTTTCTCGCTACAAAAAAGCTACAAAAAAGACACAGAATCTCCACTATTTTGTTTTGCCGGCCTGAGAGGGTGGTCCGCCAACTTTATATACACTTTTTTTATATAGTACGACACTGGCACTAATAACCGTGGATTTTACATTTACTCTTTCCATTGATGCCGTTTTTGAGACCTTTAGACCGCAATTACCAACTGTTATCACCTGAAAATGACTTAATTGCAGGATTAAGACAGTATGACAGTAAGACAGTATTAATCACAAAGAATCGTAATGGTAAAGTGGTTGCCATAGAAATTCAGCGAGACTTTATGTTAAGCTACCGCCACTATGACATTAGCTGAATTTACAACAAAGAAAGGACGACAGATTGAAATTGTTACTTACTCGTCACCTGTTTCGTCACCGTTTCGCCCTCACGGTGTTATCACTCCTAAATCGCTCCGGAAGATTAATGTTCTGCCAAATTGTGAGATTAGGTGGATAAGTGACGACAAAGTCACAAGTTCGGATTAGCTTATAAAGCACGTTGTTTAATACGGACCGTCATTATGAATTCTTCATCGATAACACTGATAACGAAGACCGAAACTTGAATATATATATATATATATATATATAAATGTCGATTATTAACTTAATTCTTTCTAAAATCGTGATTGTGCAGTGCAAGTGAGTTTATACATGGCCGGCCTTCTGTTGCTTTGAAGATTAAGGGCAGAATCTAAAGGTAAGCTCAAATTTGAAACAATGTAAAATAACAGGCTTCGTATTGGATTCATATATATTATTGTGTAGAAATATGTCATGTTTTTAAAAGAATAGTTAGGGCTAGTTGGAGAGTTAGCCAAAAAGCTGAAAGCTATTTTGTAGGTCAGAACGCACCATACACTTTTTAAACATAAGAGTTATTAAAAATCACACCTGGTTAAGTATCGTCTATTAACTATTTCATCATGATTTTTAAGAAGTAGAGATTTCAAGGGATGTTAATTAATTTAATTTACAAAACATTTATTTGAAATAACATAACAAACAAGAATTAATAATAATTTAAGATACAAAAATTAAAGGTGTTATAAAATCATGTTATATGTTATAAAAAATTTGTTTATGTATTTTTTGGGTATGTCTTGTCTTGAAATCTATGGTTTATTGGTATACATTTTTTTTCTCAACGTCACATACATTTTTCTCAATGTTTTTTCAAACTTTTTCAAATATTTAGATTTGAAACCGTCCAAAACTTCTAAAAATATGTCTCATATCCAAAAATATAAAACTGGACATTAAGATTAATTAGTTGGATGCAGAAAAAGAGAACATAACAAATATCATAACATAACACCAAAGTTGATAGAGGAAAAGTCTAACCAAATAAGTGTAATAATTTTATTACCTACATTTTCAACACTGATCCATAAGATTAACAAAATCAGCCCTGTAGATTTACTGTCAATAATAAAATAAATTTAAGTTTGAATTGGTTATGATTTTAGAAATATGTGAGGAAAATAATTGTAATTTTGCGATTGACTTAATACATGCGATGATATTAAATATTAATGAGTCATAAGCTGTCTTAATCACTATACCTATTGCTTCAAAGTTAACTAAAGTCGCTAAATCAAAAAGATCAATCACGAGCCTAATCTTCAATGTCACTTCGGTGTTTACCTCAGATTAAAATTTCACGCACTAAATTACACTGCATTTATATTTTCTTCATTGTATACAAATACATTCCTAGCGCTTCTCATTAAAGCTTCGATAAAAAATTTATCATTACAGATTTGCATTACTGACGTTTCGTGAGGCGCTTATCATAATCTAGCGGTTGATCCCGACGTTCAATCAATTCAGTAAAGCTACCAAACTGGAAAAAACCATTTTTAAGAGATACGTTATTTTCGCATTAAACACAACAAAAAAAATAATAATGAAATGTAGTTTACCTACAGATTAGTTGATTGAAGTCAGTGTATTTATCTGTGTGATAATAGAAGTTGTTTGCAACGTTTTTGGATCCAAAATCAAACCTTCTTTGATCAGGTTTACGTTGATTTATTTAAATGTAACATAAGAGGATATGCTCGTAGGTATATACTGAAGCTATTTAAGGAATATTGTAAAATTATTATATTAGTGTGTACTTTTGCAATTAAATACCATCATTGGCAAATAACATTGGGATCGAATTTCCTTCAATTTCATTCAGTTCAATTCACACATAGCCACGTTGAAACCTTAATTAGGTTCCAATGTATTCTCCAAACCTAGATTGAATAGAACTCCCATTTGTTACAAAAGCACAATAACCGCTTCATCTTAATCATTTCTTGAGTTCACAACGCTGAGAGAAAGGCTTCCCGTTTGATGATCCCAATGAACTTTCCCCATCGGCTATTCGGGAACTAATATCAATTGTTCTATTTATCGTTTCGGATACAAAACAAAAGAGTAAATTCCGACGGCGAGTCATAAAAGGGGTTTACACAAACAATTGTCCCCGACCGTTTAACTCCAATTAAACGGATGACGTGTCCAAAGTGTTATCAAGTCTTCAGGAAATTGAATCCGTTGAAATGCCGGCTTAATTACGAACAAATAGGCAGTGTTGGACGATATGCATTAATGGTAGTTTTTACACACGAATATCAATTTCTTGCTTTCATATTGGAGCAATTCTACAGATACAGTTCTAATTGACCAAGTCCTACAAGAACAAAACTATATAGTCACTGTATCCAATAATCCACATTAAATTACTATGAAAAATATTGAAATACCTAATCTATAAAAAGATGCAATATCTGTAATACTTATCTCACAAGGACACATTTGAATCCATATAGTACCTTTAGACAGAGTATAATTTTTAAAGATGAAACTTCACATTGGATTGATCTACAATTTACTCCTTTTAGTCTAGTCAAGATGTGTGTTTGCTGCGAAAAATAGTCAGAAGGCCCGGAAAAATATAAGCGATAGCTCATTCGACGCGGAATGCAAAACTGAGAAAGGCGTTTTGAGGATTTTTTCTGCTAAGAAAAATTGCATTTGTTATTAACAAAAAATGAAAAATAAAAACGCTCTTTCGAATTTTTGATGACAACTCAAAAACCATAAGAAAAAAAGAATTTTCAAAAATATTAAACTAAGCCGTTTATTTATAAAGAATTCTTGAACAAATAACTGTAAAAAAATGTTTCCACAATTATTTAATCCTTAGTTTGAATATAAAAACAGCCATAGCATAATATAAGAGAAAAAAATTTTTAAGAACCATTTCTGGATTTTGAATTTTTTTGTTGATTTTAAAAATTCGTTGTAAACTAAATAAAGAAATTTTAAATAATTTTATGACGTCACCTTATTGAGTATACTCATAGAAAGGACTCCAAGAAGCAAAATGTTTATGGAGAATTTATTTAATCATTTAGCCTGCTTTCAATGCCGACGGAAGTACGAAAATAACTAGTTCATTAACAATAGGCTAGATTTTTGAAAAATGCATTAAAATTTTTTTTTCCGACGGGACTTTATTCTTTCAAGTGTATAGGATACAATATAGTTTGTTTTAAATTTTTAAACTGGTACTTAGTACCTTAAAAAATTATTTTCTATGGCGACGTCCGCTTCAGTGGCGGCGAGCGCATGCCGTAACGGTCGAGCGGAGTCTTACTTTCAACAACAAATTAAAAATATAAATATAAGAGGTTGAAATCCGGGAGTAGGGAATTTTTTATCGGAAATTTCCTCCTCTTTAAGGATCTTTTTTGCGAATTCCTCTATCTCTTATGGTTTTTAAGTTGTCATCAAAATATCGAAAAAGCGTATTTGTTTTTCGTTTTTTGTTAATAATAATTGCAAGTTTTCTTAGCAGAAAAAATCCTCAAAACGCCTTTCTCAGATTTGCATTCTGCGTCGAATGAGCTATCGCTTATATTTTTCCAAGTCTTTCTACTATTTTTCGCAGCAAACACACATCTTGACTAGACTATTTGTATGAAACCACATGTACTTAGGAATAAAACGCAGCAAGATTTTAAAAAACATTTGTAGGAATTGTAATAAAAATGTTACATCAACCCCATATCTACGCTAGTAATGTTATATGGCAATATATTTTTTAACTATAAATTCATAATTTTTTAAATTAAATCAAATTGTGCATTATTAAGTTATATTAACTTAATACCTTAATATAACTTAATTATTAAGTTATATTAAAAAACGGAAAAGCAGCAGGAGATGATGGTATACTGCCAGAGATGCTGAAGGAAGGAGGAATTCTAATCGAACAACTAAAATCGCTCTTTAACAAATGCCTAAATGAAGGAACCGTTCCGACAGACTGGGATACCTCCATAGTTATCCTTATTTACAAAAAGGGAGATCCGGCCAGTCTTGAAAATTACCGACCAATAAGTCTTCTCTCACAGATTTATAAGCTATTCATGAAGATAATTACCAATAGATTAGAAAACAAATTTGAGGCATATTTATCGAAAGCACAGGCTGGCTTTAGGAAAAATATGAGTACAATAGAACACATACATACTATCAGATTATTAATAGAGAAAGCCACGGAGTACAACATCACAACATTTGTTGACTTCAGGAAGGCCTTCGACACGGTAGAATCCTGGGCGGTAATCCGAGCAATGAGAAAAGCCAGAATCGATCAAAGATACATCGACATCATAAGCCACATCTACCAAAACTCTAAAATGAAGATCAGGATGCAAGAAGATACAAATGAGATAAAGACTGGAAGAGGAGTGAGACAAGGGGACGTCATATCACCAAAATTATTCACGCTAGTTCTCGAAGATGTATTTCGAAATTTACGCTGGGAAGGCAGAGGAATAAACATAGCAGGCGAAAAACTGAACAACTTGAGATTTGCAGATGACATCGTCATATTTGCTCAAAACGAGGCAGAACTGATAGGCATGATTCAGGAATTATACCATGAAGCAAACAAGGTTGGACTAGAGATAAACATAAATAAAACCAAATTCATGACAAACGAAGATACAATAACCCATACACTAACCATTGAAAACCAGTTAATCGAAAAAGTAACGTCGTACATTTATCTAGGCCAAGAAATAACAATTAGTAAGGAATGCCAGCATACAGAGCTCAATAGGAGAATACGGCTGGGATGGGCAGCATATGGCAAACTAAAACAGGTGTTTCAGTCAAATCTACCAATGAGACTAAAAGCAAAAGTATACAATACATGTGTCCTGCCAGTATCTGCATATGCATCGGAAACTTGGGTCTTGACAAAAAAGAACTTGAACAAGCTCAAAACACATCAAAGAGCAATAGAGAGAAAGATAGTTGGAGTAACACTGAAAGACCGAAAAACTAACGAAAGGATCAGGAGAACGTCAAAAATCAGACATCGAAAGGACAATAGCCTCACTCAAGTGGAACTGGACTGGGCATATTGCTAGAAACAACAACACCTGGAGCAGCAAAGTGACTAGATGGAGACCTTGGGGCGAGAGGAGAAGCGTTGGTAGACCTCAACAGCGTTGGTACGACGATATAAAGCGCACAGCAGGTTTAAATTGGTATCAGGTTGCACCAAACAGGAAAACCTGGAGAACAATGAAAAAGACCTATATCCAACGGATAGAAAACGGCTAGAAGGAAGGAAGGAAGTTATATCAAATTTTATGAAATTAAATATTTAATATATTCTATAATATTTTGTTAATGAACAAAGCCAAAAGGTTTTTTTAGACACTGATTGTATTTCATTATTTTTATTATCGTAGGATACAGCTCACTTAAGTTCAAATATGATACTTTATTATTAACAAAAAATTGGCCATGTGACCATATACAAAACTAAACTGAGGTGCAGCTCTTCAATAAGCTTTTAATGTTGAAACATGTTTCGAATGTAGGCACATGCGTTCATCTTCAGGTAACTTTGTTAAGATGGTACCTGGGGAGGATATATTAAAAAATTAAATATTTTGACGTTACTGTCGATATAGAACGTCTTAAATGTTTGGAAGTCTTTGACCAACAGTTCTGAGACAGAGTAATTTGTAGCAGGTAGAAATCTGTAAAAATTTTACGCCACAAATCAAACTTATCGATGCTGGTCGAGTAAGTGGTTTTTATTAGACAAGTCTCATATTTCAAAAAATTGACGACGTGTCTATCGGACTACTTTCTCATATTTTATTATGAATATTTGATAGTAAATGGATAATAAAAATTATGAAAATAATTGTAGCGAATTTCGAGTAAATTTCTAAAAACGAAAAATGTAAAGTTCCCCTTGGCATTGCCCATTATAACCATTACTGTTATTTATTGTGCATACTATTTAAACGCCATAATTTGCACACAATTCCTAAAAATCCTACAATCATTTTTGTAATTTCAGGTAGGTATATTGAAATTGTAACAGATTTCTATCTCATATGTGGCACTTAAATATACATTTAAGTACGTTACACAGGCCGCTATTAATACAAGACATTTTGCGTTATTTTTCTTGCAAAATGACCAGAAATACTAATAGCTCAAATTCAAAAAATAGACCCAATGTAATATTCCTCATGTAGTGAACACTAGTATTAAAAGGAATTAAGCTTTCCATTTTCCTCCCCAGCAATTATTTTAGCGAGATTGACTGAAGATGGAACGTATAGCACGTTCGAAACATGGACGATGGACTTCACCCCAATCATAAAAAAATCTTTTTTCATTTAAATCAAACAACCCCAATTTATTGCGATCTAAGAATTAACGAAATAATATACGATTAATTAATAGTTATTATTGTATAATAATATTTATATATAATCATCATCATCATCATCAAGCCCTTTATTGCGCCCAGTATTGAGCATAGGCCTCCCTTCCTTTCTTCCATTTCTCTCTGTTTTGTGCTGTTCTCGTCCATCCCAATCCTGCCATTCGTTTTATGTCATCATACCATCGCATAATTGGTCTTCCTCTTCCTCTCTTTCCTTCCCATGGTCTCCAGCGTATTATTCGGCTATTCCATCTGGCGTCTGTAAGGCGAGCTATATGTCCTGCAAAATTCCACTTCAGGCTTGTGACTCTCTCGACTATATCTACGACCTTTGTTCTCTGTCTAATCCATTCGTTTCTCTTTCTGTCTCTTATTGTTATGCCTATCATAGCTCTTTCCATGGCTCTTTGTGTTGTCCTCAAATTATTCATCATTGTCCTTGTGAGGGTCCAGGTCTGTGCTCTATATGTTATCACCGGTACTACACACTGTTCAAATATTCTTGTTCTGAGGTATTGTGGTATCCTTCTATCCTTAAGTATATGACTTAATTTGCCAAATGCCGCCCATGGTAGTCTTCTTCTCCTTTCTATCTCTATCTCCTTGTTACCTTTTCCTATCTCTATTTGTTGTCCCAGATATATATATTCTTGAACATTTTCAAAGATGTGCCCGTTGACTGTTATTTGTACTTGGTGTATATGTACTTACACTTATAATAATAATAATTATTATAATAAGTACTTATAAGTACTTATTGTACTTATATTTAATATATACAATATTATACTAATTAATATTTATAAAAATGTATAATTAACATTATAAATCTGAACTTTTGTATAGTGAACGTTCCCTATTTGTCCTTGCAAATAAGACAGAACTTGCATGGTCTGGAGTAAAAATACAAACACCAATTCGGATCAAATACTTATACCATTTATATTAGCGAAGTACGGGATTTTTAATCCTGAATCGTAATGATAATTTATATTGCCCAATAAAAGCCAGACTGCTCAGTAATTTTAATAATTCCAGCGTGAATATTCCATTTCGCATATTTAATTTTTGTAGTTGCTTATGTGCATGCCATTGTATAAACATTCATGGAAAAGTAATAAACAAGAACTTGAATTAAACTGGTATACAAATCTCTCACTATTTCTGTGTACTTAGATGAGAATATATTTATATGCACTATGTTGCCGTTTGATTTAAAATTATCCCGCGACGAGATTTATGTACGTAATACAGACAGGTTTATTGCCGCAAAAGGTACTTCGTTCTATTCCTGTTGATTCTGCAAATGGATTATTACTTGTCGAAAACAAAATTCCCTACATTACATAATTTTCATTAGAAGTATCCGATATCAATTAACCATTATTTATATCATCGGTTATTGTCGATACATAAAAATTTATTATGTTCAGTTACAATGTGGGATTTTTCTATTTACACTTATTGATATAATCAACCATATCTTACACACGATTCACGACTAGTGAATTAGTTAGCATACTAATAACATGTTACAAAAGTAATTGAAAGTACTCCTGGAATGTGACGACGGCGGGACGTAATTACCTGGTATTCCTGCGTACTTATTGCATAGAACAAGTGATTCAAAACTTTTAAAAGTACCTTTTGCGATATTAATCAAATTCACGAGCGAATTTAAAATGATTATAAAGCACTAAAGATTGTTCAAACAAACAGTTGACTGAATTAACGACGCCGGAACGTAAATGAAAAGTAATTGAGAAATAAATGGAAGATTAAACGGTACCATAAAACTAGGTTTAATTACACTAAGCGCTTATTAAACGACCAAATTACAACAGCGCCAAATTTCTTGTCAATCTATAATTTAAAGCCTAATCTTTTGTTTTACAATGTTGCGGGACTAGTTAATTCCTGTATCCTCGTGTCTTGGTAAAATGCTACATTAGCTTTTGAAACTGAAAAAGTGTCTCTTTGACTACGAATTACTGCGTGTTAGTATCGGGAAAAATACAAGAGATAACGATGTAAGTAGTGAACACTTTATTCCCTACTTAATAGTAGATTGATTGTAATAAAGCTGCGATGAGTGACGTATGAAATAAACTGATACGTCTTATAATTAATTCACAAGCACATTGATTGACGAATCACATGGATTTGCGACGATAGGTTTTAACAGGATATGTAACCAGGAGCATTAATGATTCCAATTTTAAACACACATGCCATTGTTTTAACTGTAATGTCAAATTTTAAAGAGAATTGTTCACTCGCACCAAAGCCTTTTGTTGGACTTCTTATTCCTTCCATTTTCCAAGAAACATTTACGGAGATGCAGGTAATTGGGGAAATCGATAACTCGCAAAATCTGCATTCTACCGACAAACCTATTTTTTGACACACTATTTTGGAAATTTCACCAAAAATAATCAACCTCATTGCTTTACAATTAGATTAAGAATACGGGGAAAGGTGATTCACACAACAACTTCAAAACACATAATCACATGAGTTTCGCGCTTGCATTGAACCAATGACAACCCTTTTGGGTATACAGTGTTTACCTGAGTTTGAATCATCCTGCGATGTTTGTGACTTTGATATGAGTTTTCCAAGTTTTTCGATAACCTTGTGCATACTCACCGTTCCCAAAATAACCCATCTTTACACCTGCAATAATCAACGTTAAGCCATTCGATTACAACTCAACTTCGGTATTTGTTTACATGTCAGTATTACAGGTAATGAGACATCAAACAAAGGGCATTAGTAATAAGCAAAACACCCCCTCCAAAAGCGTTATAAATATTTTCACGATCACAGGATTAACATTGTCTTGTTGTGCCTTAGGAGGAGACAAGTGCCATAAGGAGAAGAAGGAGACAGTTGGTGGACATTGGTGATTCTGTAGCAGGTGTTAAGAAAGATGAAGGAACCGTCGATGTTGGAAGTTTTCAGCGGGACTTTTCCGCAACTTCTCGCCGTATTGACAGGTAAGCCGCAACACAAAATGTTAGAATTAAGTATATCCTGACGAGGTTATTGAAGGAGAACTTAGGTACCATACTCCAAAATTCGAATTGTTTTAAGACGTTTAAGACAAACTAAAAAATGGTAGAATTAGAATTTTAAGGGAATACCGTTATGAACTGCATTTTAACGACTTTGATTTTGAACGAATTTAAAGGGGGGGGGGAAGACAGAAGTCTATAAAATTATATAACTACATAAATATAAAATTGTAATGTTATAACAACGATAGTATTTCTAATATTAATTAAAAAATATTTGCTCGGTGTGCACATATTAATTTAGTGTGTTAGTGTGAAGTAATGATTAGTCATTCTAATACAACGATAATATACATTTAATTTTATTCATAGTCCAAGTGGGATACACTTGTTTTGGACAATGTCTTTGTTTTTCGTTTGAATCACTCTACAAGAGTAAATTCACCTAATATGAGTAATTAGAGTTAGTCTTACTCATTAGGTACTTATTTAAATGCAAAATAATTTCTTTGTGTATTAATAACTTCATTTTGATGCATTACTACAAGTAAATTAACAACTTAATGTGACCCTTTGCAAAGAATTGTTAATACACATGTTTACAGGTTTTTATGAAAACAAGATTGATATTAATTCCTAAGTAGGTACTGTTATTTACTAGATTATGTGTCAATACGTAGTAGAAGCACTATCAATCATATATACGAGTAGAAAGGAAAGGGGAAATATTGTAGTTACCTTATCCATTCTTAAATTGTTTAAGTCCAATTAGAGCATTCCAATAACTAAGTCGAGTAAAATCCATGGAATGAACGAAACGTGTTAGATTTAAGTGAGGGTGTATTCAACAAAACAAATTGCCAGTTGTAAATGTGTACAGGGTACATAAAATTCTCATAATTGATAATATTTTCGAACATATTATTTACAGCTTTGTGTGATGTGAAAAAATTGCTTAATATGTCCTTAGTACTATGTAGTTACACTGATTAATGTAACATTAATTATTATGATGACATTTAGGCAGAATAATATCATTAAAAAGACAAACAAAATGGAAAAAGAAGTAAAAAATATACAAAAATTAGGCAATAAAAAGCAAAATGAGATCTGTTGAAGAGATCAAACAAAACTTGAAGTTTTAAATGTGGAAATCCTATGAAAATACTTGTTAATCGGTTAATACGAATTATTCACAATTATTTATTGAACACATTACAATGTAGTTATATTAGGGATACATAAGCATAGACTAACTATCATCGGTTTTATTATACTTGTAACTGCTATTAGGCGATTTTCCAATCTCAAACTAGTTCTGTAGTAGCCAAATATTTGTTTATTGTTCAAAAAGCATCTTTTGCGTCACATCAAGTTATTGTTTAATTTTTTTGTTGTGAGGACAGTATGTGAAACATTATATTAGATATTCACAGATAATAAGATTAGGGCCTGACAACTAGATCAAGAACTAGATCAGATTGTGATAGAAAATCACAAGACTCTATTATGAAAATACGATTCATATATACTCCAAATACTTGGATCAGGTGACCAGATACATATGTATTTATGTGCATTTTGACCTGCTTATCCTGTGGCAGTGCGTCATTTTTTTGGAAAATAAAAAGGAGTTAAACTCATGGATTTGCTATATATGTAAATCATAAAACCAAGGATTGCTTTGATATTGTGATTAGATCTATATACAGGGTGTCCCAGAATTGGATGCCAAAAATTATATAGTAGATTCCTTGTTCAAAATAGACACAAATATTATCGCATGTCATAAACTGTATTTGTTCACACTTTGTTTCAATTTTGTATCAGAAACATTTGGAAGCATAAATGCCTTATGACCTTATGCCTAACTTTGACAAATTGCTTCTAGGCTCGACTTTGAATTTTATGTGGAGCACAGGAATAAGGATTTTAGTAGGATCTACTAATTTTTTTAAATAATATTTTTGGAATCAAGTTTGAAAGTATCCTGGAAAATAAGGATGTTTTGTGAAGAGTTAATTTTCTATAAACGTATTTGTAATCCCCTTTCAGCGTGAGCTATCAGAATAAGAGTATATATGTCAATGTTATGTAAGTAAGAAACCACATGGAAAGTTTGGAAGAACCAAAGAAACCATTGTGCTTTGGATGAGTTCTGTTTCTCTTAAATTAGATATTCGTCAATTTTCACAACTTTCTAAATTTTACCAAAACCTTAGACCCCCTTGACCATTTCCAACGTCTGATTCATATTTAGTGAATTAATATACATAGATGTGTGCACCTAGATAAAAGGTCAAAGTTGTGAGAATTACCAATTTAATTTAAAAAAAGTGAATTTTCTTATGAATTTTGAATTTGAATTTGAATTAATGTGTACCTCACTATTTCATTACGTTCCTTACATGGGAAGTATTATTGTCGATTTTTAGAATTCGAGTTATTATTATTTAGAGATGTACTAAAGTTCCACAAGTCCAAAAGTTTTGTTTTTGAAACCATGCCTGTCGTACGATTTTTCAGAAAATAAAAATCACATAATCTCTGAAGAGCACTTTATATTTGTCCTTTCAAATTTGCTCGAAATTCGCTACAACAAATTTCTTAAACTTTGAATATTTTTTCTACCATTAAATATGTATAATGAAGTTCAATAACATCTTTGGATAAATCGGAGTAGAGAAGTTTTCACTTGTATTTTTCAGGTTTTTTGAGTTCTAGAAATGAGCTACACATAATTTATGAATTTTGATTATTTTTTAGTCTTTAAATATGTTTGATAATTTTTTTTTAACATTTTTGGCTAAACCTTTTCTGGAGGCATTTTGCATTTGTCTATTTAGATATTTTCACGAAATACGCTTGAGAAATGTTTTTAAATCTTGGAAAAAATTTCTCCTGCCGAATATTTACTATAAAATATAAGAAAGTGTACGCAATACCAATAATTTTCTCGTAATTTTCGAAAAACTGAAATTCACTTGTCACTGGATTCGAATTCAGAGGCTCAAAATACACAGAAATAATTCTCTGCTCACTAGATCAAAACATTTACGGTTTTTACGAAACTTGAACGAAGTTTATTGCTATTTTCGAACTATTTTAAGGATTTTTTGAGACACCCAGGCGTTCACTACTAATTTTGAAGTAGGATTAGAGTTCATAATTCAAGTGTACAACTCAAAAATGGGGGTAATCAAATTGAGATGAGTAACTCCAAATCAGATCCCCACCAATCAATACCAACCCCTAATAACCTCACATATAATTAGGGTTTGATTGAAGATGGGTATAGATTTATTCGAAACATGTGTAAATAAATTTAATAGATGATAAATTTATTTTTCTTATTTGGAAGGGATATCTGATTTGGAGTAACTTATCTCGATTCATATGTATGGTTATCCGATCCGAACCAGTTTTTTTGTTTGGCTGTTATCAAAAGCAGACGTTCCCAGATTAACCGATATCATTTTTAGAGTATCCGGAGAGGGATATACCCGTAAATTAGCTTCTACTTTTCCAGTTTAAGTAATGTCCTGATTACAGAGTTATTTTGAGTTAAGGGGGGAGTTACAAGAAAAATACTATTTTTGATTGATTTTTTTTGCAAAATGTAATATAGTCAAGTTAAACTGAGTACAATAGCATAAAAGTATACGTTCTTTAGTACCAAAAAATATTTATTTTTATTTTTACAAAACATAATGGCGGAGATATCAGCATCGTAAAAAAGTAAAAAAAAAACAATGTACACTATGGCGTCTCTCCAAATGAATCTGAAACATTTAGAAAAAAATATCTCGTTGATAATGTCAATAACTCTTCCCCCCCCCCACTAATATATAGAAAAAATTCAAAAAAAATAATATTAAGGTTTTAAAAAAGGATTCGATTGTTCTACAAAAAGTGCGACATATAATTGTTGATAAATAATTTTTGTAACAATATATTTCAAAACAAATATGGCGTACTTTAAGCTAATGTTATTTTGTAGACGTGGTTAAAATTTTAGCTAAAAATCTGAATTAGTTTTTGGGTATCGAAACTTTAAACTCGTTTTTTCTCAATTCACTACTTTTGTAACTTGTGTACACGATAACTCAAAAACTAATGGAGATTTTTAGCTAAAATTTCAGCCAGGTCTACAAAATAACATTGTCTTAAAGTCCCCCATACTTGTTTTGAAATCTATTGTTACAAAAATGCTTTACAAACAATAATATGTCGCAATTTTAGCAGAAGAATCGAATCCCTTTTTAAAACTTTAATTTAATTTTTTCTTTTAATTTTTTTCTATATATTAGTGGGGGGACTACGAATTATTGACGTTATAAACGAGATATTTATTTTCTAAATATTTCAGATTCATTTGGAGAGACGCCAGAGTGTAGATGTTTTTTCACTTTTTTTTAAGGTGCTGATATCTCCGCCATTTTGTTTTTTAAAAATAAAAAAAATTTTTGGTACTAAAGATGCTATTGTACTTAGTTAACTTGAATATATTATATTTTGCAAAAAAAAAACAATGAAAAAAGCGTGTTTTACTTGTAACCTGTTAAGGTCTTATAGCAAAAACGTGGAAAATTAAGCAAACCCTGTGACCCCACAAAGAAAAAGAAATAAAGCAAAAGACAGTTTATATTTATTTTTAAATTGGGTCGTCCTTTGACCCTCTTATATCCACGAAGCAATTTAAATATCCTTACTCGAATAATGAATTAGGTACCAGAATTATATTTATAACTGAAAATGTACGAAATAAATCGGACTTTCACGAAAATATACGTATTGGCGAGTTGCGAATTTTTCCCGCTATTCCCTTAACCGAGAGGTGATGTTTGACTGAATTGGCTCCGATCTCACGATCTAAAAATATTTACCTTCGATTCGCCAAAATATTCAGCCGCATGTTTAGGGACACGACGCGTTTAACTGTTATTAGTTATTATTAACGTACTTATTGTTACAACAACGAGCCGTTGCGGGACGAAAGAGTTGCGCGTCCTTGGCGAAGTGCGGCCGTCAGCTGGAAAAATAAAAGAACAGGGAAACGGGGAAAACTGCATGCGAATACCGGACCGGACCGCACTTAATTTTAGACGCGAGTAGTGTGGGGACGCGACGCTGAAGCTTTCAGTTTTCCGACTCCGATCGCTGAAGAAACCGTGTGATGTTCAGTGCTGACGATTATTCGGATGGTGTGCCGATATTTGCCGCAGCTATGGCCCGTCCTGAGCAGTAAGTCCATAATGCGGCAGAGGGGAAAATCGTTAGGCAGTTCGAGGGAGCGTTCGCGGGAGAGATTTTATCAAAGTTCAGAGTTCATTTCATAATTTCGAAACGTGGCGGTTTTACATTTCTCACTTACATAATCTCATTTTGTACAACGGACACACTTTCAGGTAAAACAAAAGCTTCGTGTAGAAACCAAGAGAAGAATTCAAAACGTCTATTTCAGTTTGATAGTATACTTTTCCCTTTTTGACTCACTAAATGAATATTACAGAACGATCGCAATTTCAGGTAAAGTCAAAACTTTATGGAATAATTTTTTCTATGTATTTTAGACACCTTAAGATAATCACAAATCAAAAATCTATTCGGGAAATGCAATCCCCACTTTGCCAATATTGGAGTTATTTAAAAGTTGAACACGCGTCTTACGTAATGCCCACCTGAAAGCTTCCTGAACGAGACATTAAATTATTTTGTTTATCGCTTTATTTTATTAGATATAAATGTGTTAACATAAAAGTCATGACGTAACAGTTGAAACGATTTAGAATGAAGTAATTAAATTGTATCATTCTATATCGATACTATCTTGAGTTCTCTATTCTGCACGACTATTGAGTTTATTAATTCAGAATTTTATTTAGTTAAATTAGGCACTATATATAAAACTATCTTCGTAAACAAAAAATATTCGGTATAATTGGATTTCAGTAATTATTTGCCACGTAACTCCTTTTTTGGAACTTTAGTTCCTTTTGCCAGGGATTGGGGAGCGAGGGTGGTCGCGCCGCAAAAAATCTGACCGTTAAACGAAAAGCGTTACCGGAAAGCGTTACCTCGGCAGCGTTCGTAGCGGCTCGGAGGCGTTCGTAGTGGCTCCGTGGGGGGGGAGAGAGGGAGAGTGGGAGAGAGTGGAGGGGTGTGGGAGAGAGTGGAGGGGTGAGGGAGAGAGTGTGAGAGAGAGAGAGAGTGTATGTGTGTGTGAGAGAGAGAGAGAGAGAGAGAGAGAGAGAGAGAGAGAGAGAGAGAGAGAGAGAGGAGAGAGTTAAATGGAATGCGTTATCGAGCCGAGCCACTACGAACGCTGCCGAGCAGCTACGAACGCTGCCGAGCCGCTCGCTATATCTCTCTCTCTCTCTCTCTCTCTCTCTCTCTCTCTCTCGTTGAGTCGTTCGCTGTCTTTGTTTCAATGATCGAATGCACTGACTAGATCTGAATACTTAATATGTAGTTCGTACCAATCAACTTAATGATAAAATTTTTATAATTAATACTGTTATATCGGGTGTTTTTTTTTTAAATTTCACCTCATAGTAGGCTGTGGATAGTGTTTGTGAATTAGGCATTCCAACGACCTGTCAAAAGTAAATCCAATATGGCCGTTGGGGGCAAACAACTTGGTTATGTCATCTGTGACTATTGATCGAAAAGTGTTCCATTTTATGTTTTTGAGAGTGAGTTAAGTTGTTTTTATATTTTTAAAGTGTACAGTACTGTTTTATCGAGCAAAGATGCTTTACATGCATTGTATGCATTAAAGATGCATACAATGCTTTCATTTGTGCTTTGCTGTAGTAACTATGGGTTAAAACTAAATATGAAACGATATCAATATTGGCATGCATGTTGGTGACAGGTGACAGGCGGAACTCCGTGAATAGAATAGTCCAAATCTTCAACTTTCAATGTAAATGGATCTACATTATTGTTTAACTTCAGCTTCTTTAGATAACTGCAAAAAATATATATATAGAAATGCAAACACAAAACTTTAGTAAGTATTTTCGAGCTTACCGTTCGCCAACATGGCGATTTTCCAACAATAATGTCTTTAAATATTCACTCTGCATCTTAAAAAGAATATAAGCACTAATAAAACCGATAAAATTTTCTAAAAATCACATTTTCACCAACAAACAACACAACCCTGAACACTCTCTTATGGCGCTGTCAAACTGTCAAACTTTGTTTGCCCCCAGCCGCCATATTGGACATCACGTGGTTTGGAATGCCTAATGCGCCTTACTGAAGAATGTCAGAATTGACATAACCTCACTTTTTTAATAAAAATTGAAACTTCTCCAATCGGTTAATAGTGTCTTGAAAAAGACAGCTCACTCATCTACGCCTAATTAATAGAGCCACGCTGTCTTTTTCAAGACACTAGTAACCGATTCAAGCAGTTTAAATTTTTATTAAAAAAGTGAGGTTATGTCAATTTTTTGACATTTTTTAGTAAGGCGTATTCACAAACACTATCCACAGCCTACTATGAGGTGAAATTTAAAAAAAAAACACCCGATATGTTTTTGTTAAATGAAGATTCATCCAGAGTAAAATAAATTTTTATATTTATATGTGTGTATATATTTATTGATTCAACACATTGGGAACGATATTCCATTGCCTTACTTATGCTGTGTATTATATGCCCGTCTTACTGTCGCTGTTTCACGTTAAACATTACAGTTTTATTAAGAAATAATTTAAAAAAATGGTTATTAATTAAAAGGAACTAAAGTTCCTAACTCGTGTCCCGCGACACGTTTCATGTTTTTGGTTGAATGATAGTAATATTCTTTATTCAATAAATACAACTTTACCAAAAAATAATATTTTTTTAAATTTTCGCTTGAACTAATACTGTCTTGACTTCTGCATGTCAAACGTATGCATAACATTTGAGCGGCTTGCTTTTATATCTAATGACTGTGTTTAGTTTTGCATATCCAGAAATAGTTAGATTAAAATAATAATTTTAAAACTTTGATATTTGTATCTCGTCAAATTAAGCATTATAAATAAAACCATCTTCTTAAACAAAAAATATTTCGCATAATTATATTCCAGTAATTATTTGCAACATGAAACTCCTTTTTTGGTTGATTTATAGTCACATTGTTTATTTATTAAGGACGACTTCATTGGAAAATAATACATTTTTAAAATTTCGTTAGAACTAATACAGTCTTGATTTTTTGCATGTGCTTGTATTTATAAAATTTTAGCAAATTGCTTATGTATCTAATGACTGTCTAATTTTGCAAATTAGGAAAAGTTACAACAACATAATAATTTTAAATCTTAAAAAGTTGTATATTGTCAAATTAAACACTATAAATAATACTATCTTCTTAAACAAAAAATATTCCGCATAATTGCATTCCAGTAATTATTTGCCACATGAAACTCCTTTTTTGGTTGATTTATAGTAATAGTATTTATTCAATAAATACAAATTTATTGTAAAATAATATTTTTTTAAATTTCGCTTGAACTAATACAGTCCTGACTTTTGCATATGCTTGTAATTTTAAAATTTGAGAGACTTGCTCATGTATCTAATGACTGTCTAATTTTGCAAATTCGAAAAAAGTTACAACAAAATAATAATTTTAAATATTAAAAAGTTGTATATTGTCAAATTAAACATTATAAATAATTCCATCTTCTTAAACAAAAAATATTCCGCATAATTGCATTCCAGTAATTATTTGCCACATGAAACTCTATTTTTGGTTGATTTATAGTAATAGTATTTATTCAACAAATACAAATTTATTGTAAAATAATATTTTTTAAAATTTCGCTTGAACTAATACAGTCCTGGCTTTTGCATGGGTTTGTATGCATAACATTTGGGCGACTTGCTTATGTATCTAGTGACTATGTTTAATTTTCCAAATCCGGAAACAGATTAAAATAATAATTTTAAATCTTTGATACTTGTATATCGTCAAATTAAGCACTATAAATAATACTATATTCTTGAACAAAAAAACATTCTGCATAATTGCATTCCAGTAATTATTTGCCACATTTAACTCCTTTTTTGGTTGATTTATAGTAATATTGTTTATTCAATAAGTACCTACCACTTTACTGTAAAATAGCAGTTTTTTAAACTTCCGCTTGCACTAATACAGTCCTGACTATTGCATGAGTTTGTATTTATAGAATTTGAGCCACTTGCTCATCTATCAAATGACTGTGTTTAATTTTGCAAATACGGAAATAGATTAAAATAATAATTTAAAACTTGTATAGCGTCAAATTAAGCAATATAAATAATACTAAGTTCCTAAAAAAAAATATTCCGCATAATTGCATACCAGTAATTATTTGCCACATGTAACTCATTTTTTGGTTTCATCAAAGCATCAAACATAATATTTAAAAAAAAATGAATCTTTGCCGTTTCTGGTCACCAAAAATTGCCGTAGAGCATAAAGATGGGCATTTTGAGCTTCGACCCCATTGAGACTTTTGATCAGGGGGACAAAACGAACAATTTCCCAAATTTTTAGCAAATTTCACCGGAAGACCTTTTTCCATATATGCGGGGTCCTTTAATGTGAAATAATATTTTTTCAAAATTTCGCTTAAACTAATATAGCCCAGTCTGTGTAGATTTTTCACGACATTAATTCAGTACCGGATGGGAGTGGTCAAATGTTGTAGACTCTGATTAGTTGATCATGCCTATATAGTTTTAAACATTCAAAAAGTGTGCATTAACAAATGGGAGGGGTCCAAAGTTAGCAAAAACAAGTTTTTTGATTCTACAAAGCAAAGTATGCATTTTGGAGAAAAAAGTTTCAAATATAGGTTGTAGAGAATTTAAAAACCTACAATTTAAGCTATAGCACGATTAATTTTGTTAAATATTTATTGCAAAAATGCCAAAAAACCACTGAAAATGGTCATTTCTTGCATATTGATTATTTATTGCAAAAATAATACGATTTAGGTTTTTACTGCTTCAAAAGCTAGCTTTTACAATTCCAAACCTAAACAACTTTTATAAAAGTTAATTGGTTAATTTGTTTCTGAGATATTGTTATTTGTTTATCCCAAGACGCATAATGTTTACTGCTGTTACGTCTTTTTGGATAAAGGTTTCGAGGTGCACAAAGACTTATTCTCTTCATAAATAACCAAATGTTTATATTCCGTTAAGAAAATATGATAAAAACAATTTTCAACCCCATATTTATCGCTTTAAAAAAGGGGTGATATCTTTTTATAAATTAATTGACCTGGAGCCATTTTCATAACTTGTACAAATTTCTGACTTACAAATTCGGATAGCTGGATTCAAAACGGAGAATTGAAAAAAAACAACAACTTTTTTCGACTATTTGGAGCCGAGATAGGAATTTTTTTTGAGACTGAGATACGGATATTTTGTCCACGTTTTGCCGATTCGAACGCTTAAATTCAGTCGTCTCAACGCGACCGGCTGCTAGCTGCCATCCCCACCTCCTCGCACTCCGCGTAGTCCGAGAGTACCCATACAGCTTTTATACTGCATATACTGCATCATACAGCTTTTTTAACAATAATAAACTTTTTTTTCTTTTCTAATACACATTTACAAAAATATGACTGTTTAACTATCGAATAGGGCAAAATTCATTTCTTAATTGTTATAAACAAAAGGGCAGCGAATTTTCAAAAAACAAATTCCTCTCTCGGCTCCTAATGGTCGAAAAAAGTTGTTGTTTTTTTTCAATTCTCCGTTTTGTATTCAGCTATCCGAATTTGCAAGTCAAAAATTTGTACAAGTTAGGAAGATGGCTCCAGGTCTATTTATTTATAAAAAAATATCACCCCCTTTTTTAAAGCGATAAATATGGGGTTGAAAATTGTTTTTATTATATTTTCTTAACGGGATATGAAAATTTGGTTATTTATGAAGAGAATAAGCCTTTGTGTATCTCGAAATGTTTATCCAAAAAGACGTAACAGCAATAAACATTATGGGTCTTGGGATAAACAAATAGCAATATCTCAGCAACAAATTAACCAATTGACTTTTATAAAAGTTGTTTATATCTGGAATTGTAAAAGCTAGCTTTTGAAACAGTAAAAACCTAAATCGTATTATTTTTGCAATAAATAATCAATATGCAAAAAATGACCATTTTCAGTGGTTTTTTGGCATTTTTGCAATAAATATTTAACAAAATGAATCGTGCTACAGCTCAAATTGTAGGTTTTCAAATTCTCTACAACTTACATTTGAAACTTTTCTCGCCAAAATGCATACTTTGCTTTGTAGAATCAAAAAACTTGTTTTTGCTAACTTTGGACCGCTCCCATTTGTTAATGCACACTTTTTGAATGTTTAAAACTATATAGGCATGATCAACTCATCAGAGCCTACAACATTTCACCACTCTCATCCGGTACTGAATTAATGTCGTAAAACGTCAAAAAATGACTACACAGACTGGGCTAATACAGTCTTGACGAGAAATGCAAATATCTCAAATTCGAAAATCAGCGCGATTACAATACTCTCTCTTATTATATGGGTACCCCCATATGAGAAAGTAAAAATTATTTATGTATAATATACGTACTTACCAGAAAACCACAAAATATAAAACTCACTCACAAAGCACTAAAAGCACCACGATCCACGAAAATTTTTCCGATTTTTCCAATGGAAACCATGTCCGGCAATGGTCAGTTAACTTCCAAACGTCAAACGATGTTTTAATAGTAAAGGCGCGTCCATAAGGAAATGTGCACTTACCTGAAAATAAAGAAGAAAGTTTATTAGGGTTGAAATTAAAAGAAAATTTGGATTCATTATACCTTAAGACCCTTAAAAATCTCTTCCATCTCGGTTGTGTGCGAAGGCGCTCTCTGATGATCATTTTCTGTAAAGGGGATAAACCGAATTAACGAATGAACATTGAAACGACTCATTTTTGTAAAATAGGCATGTTTAAAATTACGAAATAACAAAATTTCCGTTATAAAGTGACGATTATATAATCAGATAACAAATACATAGCTTCCTATTTTGCAAATAAATTTTAAATATCTCATTTCCAATTGTTCTAAGTAAATTTTACCTTACCATGTGAAATTAAAACAAATTTAAGAATCTCTAAATGTAACAGACACCACAAACTCAGATTAACACAATCTTATAAGCAATACAATAGAAAGGCACAATTATTTCGTTACTTGTGTAAAATTTATAGGATTCACTAATAATGATACAAATTAATAAGATTTCAATGTAACTTGTAAATATTTGTTTGGCGGGATACTTACCACTTACCCAAGGGTTCCCAAGGCCCGACTCTTATCTCTCCTCTCATGTGTGGACCCCGAAGGCACGCCTTCATTTTCCTCTCCATCCAAAAGACATCAACAATCTAGGACTCCTTTAAGTGATCAAAAATTAACCAAACAATCAAAGCTTTGAACTGAAGTTACAGTGTAAAGAATCCACACAGAATCAATGTAATTTGGAAAAGATTTGTATGCTTCCAAAATTATATTTACGAGCCTTTAGGTAGTCCAAGATTGAGGGTCAGTGGTGGGAGACGTTCCATTCACAAAATTCACTTTCACATCACAAAGCACTCTATTTTCGAAAAATTCTTCGCAACCGACCGTCCGTTCGCGACAGATTCTTAGCACTAACTGGGCAGTATAGAGAATTACACAATTAATCATCTCGACACCTAATAATGCTTATCTTAACGACGATTTTATTTTAACGGGCCTTTTTGCACGCCTATTGTTCTCGGCAGTTCCTTAATACGTAATATTAGATTTTTGCTTCTAACAACACTTATACAACAGATATTTTTTGCGTGTGACTTATTCTCGAAAGTTTTCTAATCGTTGAATATTCCCAACAGTGAATTTTATTAAATTAGAAGTACAGGAAAATTATTGGTTTACCTAAAATATTTAAAGAAATTGGACAAAAATGCGATGTATATACAGCTACTTATTATTATAATGAATTAAATAATGACCTTAAATTATTGCAGACTAAATACATAGTTCAAAATAAGACTCCAATCATCGACTTAGAATAAGTAAAACAACTTTACTTGATAGAGATGTACCAGTTAGAATGAACAATTAGTCTACAAACCGAAGCATTTAAGGAAGTACCCTATAGGACAATTTTAGAAAAATAAATTTCAATTAAAAAGTATAGGCATTAAACAGCTAACTAAAGTTGAGATTTGGTATAAATCACCAAAACCGTTTTAAAAAAAAATTAGAATAAAATGCCCTTAATAATGTTTTTAGAAGAAAATATTTCGAATAAAAATTATATACCTTTAAAATGATAATTTAAATATAAAGTTTAATTTAATTTTAATTTAAGTTTAAATCATTCAAAGCCATTTTGGATTTTTTTTTGAGAAAGTGGAAATGTTCAATAATGGCCTTTAGGGAGGTATCACAAAAAAATGTTTCAAATAGAAGTTGTAGCTATTGACTAGATCAGTTCAAATCTAAAATTTGGTAAGAATTGGTAAAGCTGTCTTAAAGAAAATTGAGAAGAATTGAAAAATCACAAAAGTAAAGAGCCCTTCGCAGAAGATCAGTCAGGATAACGATAACGACAGTCCATAAGGATTAAATAGTAAAGTAAATAGGTATACGAACTATAAAAGAACGTTGGACCAGTTTTTGGGATAATCAACAAAAAACGAAAATTACGAGTAAAATGCCCTTTGTCCTTAACTGATTAGCTGATTAACTGAGCAATAGTCTTCGAAGTGCTTGGAACGATTTGACTTTTGATAATGACATTTTTCAGTAAGGTGCATTCACAAACACTATCCACAGCCTACTATGAGGTGAAATTTAAAAAAACACCCGTTACATATAAACAGGAAAAACAGCGACAACTAAGAAAGAACAGTGGACACACTCAGACGAACCTTGATTCAATCATATCAAATGACTATCAATAGCGAAATTACATGATAATATCTCCTTTACTACTGTAACGAAGTGACCCCCTACCGGAAACACTCCGTATAGTATTTCTATTAAAATATAGGAAACTGTAACCATCCTCCCAACTCGTGGAGGAATCTTCAGAAATACAAGGTAGTTTCTCTCGTTTCCACTTAAAGAGGGCTGCGTTCAAAAATATAATTTCTATCAGTCTTTACATTTTACATAGCCTTTCGAGCTTGCACTTTACAATCTTCACCCTTCACCACCATTTTGGCTCCACTAACACTTTCCTCTCGAATTTTCAGGTACCATCGGTGCGGTCTCGGACGGCATGCACTACGGCTGGACCTCGCCGGTACTGCAAGTCCTCGAACGCAATGACACGCACATCCACATATCGTCGACCGACGAGATATGGCTGGAATCGATCTACCTGATCGGCGGCATCACCGGCCTACCCATAACGATCTTCGCCGTCGACAAAATCGGCAGGAAGGAGTCCATAATCCTGTCTGCGATCGTCGCTCTCATCTCCTGGATACTCCTCGCCGTCGGTGACAGCGTCATCTACCTCTACATCGCGAGGTTCATAGTCGGGCTGTCGGGGGACGTCGCCTTCGTCGCCGCTCCCATGTACATAGCCGAGATAGCCGAGAAGAAGATCCGGGGATTCCTCGCCGGGATCATCTACGTGATGATGCTGGTCGGCATACTCGTGATCTACGCCGTGGCGCCCTTCGTACCGTTCTACGTCCCGTCGATAATCGGTGGGGCGCTCGTGATAATCCAACTCGTTACATTCCCGTTCATGCCGGACTCGCCCTATTACCTCATTGCCAAGGGCAAGGAGGAGAAAGCTAAGCAACACCTCATGAGATTGCGGAACGGTCAGAACGTCGATAAGGAAATGCAGGAGATCTTGACGGCGGTCAAGAGGCAAAAGGGCGAGAAGGGGCGACCGCAGGACCTGGTGATGGTGAAGAGCAACAGGAAAGCCGTGGTGATCCTTCTGGTGCTGAACGGCGCCCAGCACTTCAGCAGCATAAGCGTCATGCTCATGAACCTCCACGTGATACTATCGCAAGCAGATTCCAAGTACCTCAGCTCGGAAGTGTCGGGGATCTGTTTCGCCGCGCTTATGTTGCTAGCAGCCACCATCGCCGACGTCATCGTCGATAAGTTCGGACGAAAGTCCTTGCTGATCGTCTCCAGCCTACTCTCCGGTGTAGCTCTACTAGCTCTAGCGGTGTACTTCTCGTTACAACGAGGCGGTACCGATGTCGAACCCTTCTCCTGGTTACCCGTAGCTTCCGTTATGATATACGCCTTCACATTCAAATTCGGATTGGGCATCATCCCTATCGTGATGACGGCAGAGCTGTTTCCCGCTAAAGTCAAAGCCATGGGCATGACGCTGGCCGATTTCTTCTACGTGTTCTTCGCCTGGATGTCGATCGAGGTCTACCAGAGGCTGATAGCGTTCATAGGTTTCGACATACCGTTCTACATCTTCTCCGCTTGCTGCATCCTTACCGCCATTTTCGCACAGATGTACATACCGGAGACCAAAGGGAAGACGTTGGAGGAGATCCAGTTCCTGCTGAAGGGTATACCGTTCCCGTTGAGGAGCAACAGCATCAAATCGGAGACGTTGCCGTATACTTTCGAAAGTACGGAGGATAAGAAACCGGAGAAGAAAAGTGAGAAAGACGGGACGATGAATATTTAACGTCCTGATTGAACTTATGGGATGAGAAATCTTAATGCTTTTCGATACATTTCTTGATAGATCTAAGAAGATAACTGATGTTAACTGTCGCAAGTTCGTATTTACTTCTCAACGTCCTGGCGATGTAATTTTATGTATTACTCGCACTTGCACATCGAATCCTCTTTTGGATAAAACTTTGTTGGATTTTGGAAACGACGCTCGAGTTGTAGATGACAAAAGATCTTTCTATTTAAATTTTTACCTCCTAGTTATATTTAAAGCGTAGCCACGTCATGTCGATAAGAATTGGAATTCACAGAATTACCAATTACATCTATCTAAATACTACAATCCCTTTGGAGTTTTAAATTTAAAATAACCCACTTTTTAAAATATATTTTATTTGTCATTACTTCTGAGATTTATTTAAATATTTTTAAATTAAATCTCGGTTTGACATTTATGGGCTTTAATTTTGAAGATGACATGACTGTGACGTTTAAAAGTATAGATGTCATTGAGACATTCACAGTGTATTTTAAATAAGTATGATTAATTTTCTTTTTTATGTAATATTTAATAAAGGTAACAATTTCAAAGTTTAAATGACTTGAGCCGTAAGAATGTAACGACTACGTTGTTAACAAATTCTGATTTGTAAGCGATTTTTGATCCAATGATTGGTCAGCAATGAAATTGTTACTAAATGTCTTGTTTTAAGAAATGTTATTACTCTATTTTACAACAGAGAAAACGAATTATTTTTATACACATTTTGTAGAGTATCCTTTATGTGTGTTAATTGTTATTAGGTTATTTTGTGTATTAACATGGATCCTACTTTTTTCTTGTTAAATGAGGGTTATTTTAAAGAAATATTTATTTGTATATGTACGTCGACCGTTTTGTAAACTATGATACCAATAAAGTCTATTAGGTACAGTATTTTCTTTAAATCATTTGTTACCGAAACATTAAAGCAATATTTCGGAAATAATAGTTAGTAATTACTTTTATCGAAATTCATACGGTTTAATTTTATTTGTCTATTACAAATAATATGTTGAGATTTAACTTTTATAGAAAAGTAAATACCCACCTATTGATCATTAATAAATTTACTGGAATTAACTTAGTAAGTATCTATATGCCAATTCCTCTAAAAATAGTTATAATATTTGTAGTTGCCAATCTGAAATTAAAAATTGTATTAATACCATTATCCATTAAAATTAATTATTATACAACACAATAAACATATTTGTTAGTCTTAACAGCGAACATGAGCAGGCAACCATTATACCACATAAGATTAAAAGCATTTGCCTAATGAAGATTGATGATATATAAAATAATAACTGAATAATATAATAGGTGATCAGAAAACCAACTATAGGTGTTTTGCATTTCGATAAATAATAAATTTTGTGTCATCTATCTATATAAAATGAGATTACCACATCTAGGTTTAAACTGAAAAAGGGATAAATAAGTAAGGTTGATATTAAAAACGATATTGAAAAATTAACTTCAATTGACAAAAAAATGCTTAATTTTCTACTATGATAGAGACTACCCATGTAATGTATTTCTACTAATATATACATTATATTATAAACTTTACTAGTATTCTCTATGATTTTATTATCTCTCATTCTCTATTCTCTCATTTTTCATTAAACACATTACCAATGTTTTATTTCCTTGAAGAATTTTATATTTTGGAACGAATTTAGGTACCTATGTATTTTATAGTTCTAATTTCTAACAATTATATTTTGTCTATATTTGAGCGAGATTGGATACATGTTGTTATTTAGGGATTTTTAGTTTATAACCAAAGTTTTACATTAAATACATGTTTTCTTATGCTACTGGGACAAATCATCTCTGCATTTAGACACAGATGCATGAAAATGGGCGAAATCTACAATAAGCAAAATGACGAGAATTAGTGCCTCTGCAGTTAGCAAAAAAAAAAATGAGCAACGTTATTTAATTCCACATTTAAAATTGTCATATTTCTTAAGAAAATAAAGAATTCCTTTATTGATTCTGATATTTCAATTGTTCATATCATAAGAAGTTTTGCAAAAAAACAAACTGTATGATAATCAGTAAAGACAGGACATTCAGGCAAGAAAAAGTATAGAAAAAGGCAGGCAAAACGGCAAAAAACAATACTGAACAGGGCAATAAAATGCAAGGACCAACATCGAAAAAGACAAAACAAAGGCAAATAAAATGAACTTTATTTTAATATCATCAAATACCAAACATTTGCATATACATATTCTAATTAAATAAAAATATCATGATGAATTCACATTTATAGGAAGGTTCGCGATAAATGAATTTTATGACGCACCGGCTTATCGCAAGAAGTTAAGGGTCTATTGTGTCTCAATGTTTTTATTGTAGGTATTTTGCCGCCGAATTTCGAGCAGCTCTCTGAGAAAAAGGTAAATGAGGTACTGCCCATTATACCCGAGAAAAGGAGGGGATGAAATCTTATTATTCTTTTCACGTTTATTGTCAATTTTACGCGAAAAATTGTGATGAATAAAGTTATGTAAAATAAAATTTCCTACAATTTTGATTCTTATCAATTTCGCCGTAGGATCGATATTTTTCGATTTATACCTGAAAAGAGGTGAGGGTGAACCTATTTGTTTTCTCGCGTTTATTGTTGATGTTTTCGTATTAATATTTTTTTTTTTCGATACTACGAAAAAATTTATAAGTACTAAAATTGTGGGAAATTTGATGTCAAACAACTTTAGTCATAACAATTATTCTCGTAAAATTGACAATAAACGTGACAATACGACGGTAAGATTTTACCCCCACCTCTTCTCAGGTATAAATCGAAAAATATCGATTCCACGGCAAAATTGATAAGGAACAAAATGCTAGGAAATTTTATTTTAAACAACTTTGTTAATCACAATTTTTCGACTAAAATTGACAATAAACGTTAAAAGACAATGATAAGATTTCACCCCCTCCTTTTCTCGAGTATACATCGAAAAATATCGATCCTAGGAAAAAAATGATAGGAACCAAAATTATAGGAAATTTTATTTTAAACAACTATGTTTATTACAATTATAGGCGTAAAATTGAAAATAAACGAGTTGTTCAACAAACAAAAATTCAATGTTTTCGGGTATAAATCGAATAATATCGATCCTAGGAAGAAAATGATAGGAACGAAAATTGTAGGAAATTTAATTTCAAACAACTTTTGTAATAACTAGTTTTCGTTTAACATTGAAAATAAACGAGTTATTTAATAAACAAAAGTTCACCCTTAAATTCAAGATGGCGGATGGCGCAATGGGTCTGGTAACCCGGCAATCTAAATTTAGACTGCCAGTGACCCCCCCTAAACAATTCCGAAGGAAAATTGCTGTCAAAAATTTTTGCAAGGTGAAATCCTAAATCGATTGGGCTACTATAACTTTTTGGCCTATTAAGTACTCCAGGAACATCTATGGATTTTCTGACGTTATTAAAAACGTTAATATATTCTGTTAATCTAAGACCTCGAGTTTCCAACGTTTGTATTGTGTCAGGTAAAATGCTGTAATGGGTTTTGATGAATATTAATCCATTTTTTACTCTGGGATCTTCAAGTGCTTTTTAGGATTTCATAACACACTGCGAAGAGCTCGATTCAAATGAGGTGACCACCTTAAAAACAACATGCTGATTTTGACACTAAAACAATGATTTAATAAGGCATTTAGAGAATGCCATTTTCAATTCAACCATGGATTTTCTAAGATTTGATCACTCCTAACTGAGGTGCTAATAACTTTACACACTTTGGATTCTACTGTATTTATCTTAATTATTATTTTAAATTATTTATTATTTTTTTATTTATGTTTATGTTTATTATTTATGTATTATTTTAAAAATATTTGGGAAAGGCAAAAATTTCTCGAAAAATGCATTTTTAAAAAAAGGCAAAATTGAGAAAAATCATCAAAAAAGGCAAAAAAGTCAGGCACCAGGCATTTGCCTGAATGTCCGGTCTTTAACAATCAGCAATACGATCACTATCAGTTTTGGAACTTGAATAAAAAATACCAAATTGGAATAGTATTTGACCTAAGAAAGAGCCTCTTATTAGATTTTGAAATTTCATTCATATAAATTTAAGGCAGTAATTATCGTATCACAATAGGTGCGGATAAGTTACATACGCACTTCATACTTAGGCTAGCAAATTTTAAAATCCCAAATTTGAAGATTTTTTACATTAAGAAAAGTTTTCAGAGTTTTTTAATTTAAAATTTCAATTTTTAATCCCTCAGAAGATTTTTTACATTAAGAAAAGTTTTCACATTTTTTTAATTTCAAATTTCAGTTTTTTTTTTCCTTCAGAAGATTAAATGTACTATTGCAACGAATCTAATTGTAGATTAATTAACAAGATGCCCACTAAGATTTAAGGCAATTCAACTCCAAATTCAAAATTGGAATATTCTTTTTTTTAAATAAGAAGACTCCTTTTATTGATTCAAAATTTCTATCCTTCATATCTCAGAAAGTGTAAAAGATATTACAATAAAACATGCCATGAAATAATTAGAGGGATGTCAGATATCCATTTAGGCACTCAAAAACAAAATTCCAAAATGGAATATATATGACGAATATTTATTTATAAAGTCTCCAATGCTGTATTTTTGCCACATTTATTATAGATAAATATTTTGTTAATACACCAGAATAAGTAATAAGCTTACTTATTTTTTTGTTTCATTTGTGACAAATACAAACTTTCTTGTTGATTTTGTCCTTTGAAAGGGTGTTGTTTCGCTATATTTTATAATTGTATCCTCTACACTCTACATTAATAACGTTTTTATATTTAACAGCTTTGATTTCAAAGACAAAATTGCACAAAATGCAAGGCGACTGTTCCTGGAGAAAAATTTTAAAGGAAAATTGGTTATGTGTCCAAACGACTTCTTTTGTGGAAAAACAACAAGTGCAAAGTGTCTTTTACAGAATATTTAACCAAAAACGATAGGAAACTGTATTATTCATATTGCAAAGTAGAATAATTATTAAAGATTATCGAAAAGTCTTCAGGCGGATTTCAAGAGAATTTAGGAAAATCGACCAGAAAAAATACTTTTCACATATCAATGTCCCAGAATATTAAAAATGTTGTGTTTCGAGACCTCAATTATGCAACGTCCGATATGTACTTAGAAAAGCTCTTAAGGCATTTTTGTCACCTAATTATGTATCCCTTAGTCCATAAGGGCAGATTAATAAATAATTATAACAAAAATATCTCTAAATGGGCACTGTAACTCCACTTGACGGTATTCTGTTACATAAATGAAACCGTATCAGTACCAATCGATTCAATAAATTATTGAAGGTTGAAACTATTGACATTAATTACGGTGCAGCAGAAGTGTGAATAGCCACACTTTAAATATTTTACGAAGATACACACAAGACTGAATGTTTTATAACAAGTATGTCATATAATTTTAATTAGGATGTAATTAAAATTCTGATGTAGGATGATTAAGTAGGAAGTGAAAAATTGTCACTTTTACAAAAATATTATTGCACTATTGGTCACTTAAATCATATTTCACGTACGAATTGAATTTATTGCATTATAACTACTGGGAAGTCTCGGAAAGCACGTTGGCTAATTTTAAAGTTGTATTGTGTGATACCCACATTTTTATCGCTATATACACAGTGTGACAGAAACACCTTCCGATAATGAACTATTAAGACGTTACTAAATAAAAGTGAAAGATGTAGTGGTACTTAACAAATACAATATTTTTTACTGATTTTCATTTTAGAGAAATCAATTATTTTTATTTTTCCATTGTTTCACAATGAAGCATTTCAAAACGAGTTATTAAATTTAACAAATTCACCAGTAAGATAAACGTGTCGTTAAAATATTTTTGTACAGAAAGCACAATAATTAAAATTACGAGTATTTTAGGCGTAAGGACAGCGACTCTGGTTTTCAATTAAAAAGATACTTGGCATATGTACGTAATAGAAATTCATAATGAGAAATCTTCAACTTAATTAGGAAAAGTGCCAATCTTAATTGAGGTAGACTAATTAAATAGCAATGTGAAATTAACAGGATTAAAAGGGTAAGTTAAGTTATCCTTAGTTTACCAAACCGATTAAAACTGTTGTAAAAACCTTGTATTTTTTAACGCAGATTTAGTGATTTGATTTGTATCAATTAAGACAATTGACAAGTATTTTTTTTTTAATTAATTAGCGTATCAGACGAGAACAGTCGTGATTTTCTAACAAAAATCTACGAGATCTCACCATATAACATCATCATGTCACTTATAAACCGTTGATTTAATTTAAACTGAGTTGTATTCATATCGCATTAAATTAATTATCTTACAGGTTTGAAAAGTCTTCACGTTGCGTGCCGGACCCGGAACCTGGTAATACCCAAAATTTATTCAAATGAAATCCAATGAATCTCGCATCAGGATTTCTTTTTCCCATATCACACTCTATATTACCTCGTCATAATATATAACTCCATCTATTACTTTATGACCGCTGCTGCCTTGTTATTATTTCGTCCACCCGTTATCTTCATGATTGCTTTTTGGTCTGATCGGTCGGGAATTAAACACACGAACGTGCGGTATATACCGACTGGAAGAGTTTCAGTTATTAGTTAACCTTTCTATGAACGGAACACAATGCAAAACGACGGGAGCAGCATTTTCTCAGGGACGATAACTCAGCTGTTTGCGGCCGTTTCTGGTAATTCCCTTTTTTGAATCTAACTAATTAATTTAAATAGTTTTATGGTGGAAAAATGATTTCCTGTTACGAGGACGAGACGTTACGAAAATTGAGTTTAAGTGACGTTTCGTGACTGTAAAGTAGTAGGTATGATTCGAAATTACGTGAAATTATCGGCTTGTAATCGACGATCTATGTTTAGGTGTTTATAACGATTACGTGGTATGAAAAAGTTGGGAAAGTTATTGGGACAAAGTATCAATATAATACGTATTGCCTTAATAATTTTCCCTGCCTCATTATCAATTGTTACATGTTATCTAGGAATATATTACAGGTTTAGTCACCAGTTGCGTACTATATGAATTTTTTCATTTTGCGCTAAATTTTAATAATGAAAGCATTTTTTTACTCTTACATTGCGTTAATACTGTCTTCATTACAGTAATATTGAAATTAGTAATAAATTAATCATAATGAAAATAATATCTTACCTATACCTAGCAATTTTGTTATAAATTACTCGAGTTGAATTAATTAATATCGAAATTGGCTAAAAATATGTTTTGCAGTTCTAATTGGACCCTCTTTGTTCGATTAAAATTTCACCAACCAATTTAATAAAATTGAATGTCGGTTAGAGTGCACGTCATTTTTCGATCACGTGTAACAAGTACATTATTTTATTAATATTTACGAGTAAGATGTAGTGACAATTATTTAATTACACACTGTTAGAAACAAAGGTATCACTTTTATACCTTTCATATCTAATTATAATTTATCAGTTCCTCTTCGCAATTATATATAATAAGCTTGCATTCTATTATCGGAATGCTTATGCTTAGTCTAAACATTGACAATAGACAAAGGTAGACACATTTTTGTTCTATTATTACAGTAGGCTTGATTTATTTAGATAAACAGTTTAACGCATTGTTTGATGCCCGCTTGGAAATAATTATATGGAAAAATCGCACGTGTTTGTGAGCCTATACGGATATGGTTAGATTACGGTCAATTTTCCGATTCTTTGTTATAAAATCCTATTAAATGAATCATTAACAGAGTTTAGATTAAACTCAACAGTAAGATGAAACATAAGATAATAGATAATATAAGCTAACCGCAACTTTTCTATTACAATTTAAGTAAATGACATTAAACTGCTTGTAATCTCTCAATACACAGCCAATCAAATAATATATTTTTGGTTTGATTACACTATTTTTTGCTTCCCTAATTATTTTTGAGGAAATGCCCTCATGGAGTTATTTTCTATAAACAAATCCTGATTTTATTGTTATTATTTTCTCATAAAATTGATAATATCAAAAAATTGAGTTACTTAATTTTACTCACTCCTCGTATTTATTTATTTGGTAACGCGTCATTTCATGCGTCACAATTATGATAACACGCCAATTTGTTAAAAAAATTTGTTTATTTGAAAATAGTGGAAACTGTAATATATTAACGTAGGAAAATCGGAAATTTTGGAAAACAATTAATACACTAATGCTGCAAACACTCAATGCTGCAAAACATATATACTATATACGTATATAGTGGGAAAATTTCGCTGAAATTACGATTTTCTATGACGTGAATTCCTTCAAAATTCCACTTAATTATTCTTGTGAATTTCCCAAAATTAACTAATTTTGACTATTAAATTACAGGTCAATATTTCGCCGTAAAATGTGGGGAAATAACTGAAAACACCATTTAAAACAAGCTTTTTCTAAGTCATATTCAAGTTCTTATGACAGTTAAGCTCATAGGAATAATATTATACAGCTGCAAGCTGTAAGATTTTCAAAAAGTGCAAGAATCACTATTCCAATTTTTACGAAATTTTTAGAAACCATTGTAAAAGCAAACACTCGATAATTATATATTAGAACTGAGAAAATTTCACTGAACTTACGATTTTCCATTATGTGAATTTCTTCAAAATGCCACTTAATTATTCTTGTGAATTTCCCGAAATTAACTAGTTTTGACTATAAAATTACATGTCAATATTTAAATTTCGCGGCGACAATGTGGGGAAATAACTGAAAACATTATTTCTATGTTCCGGCACTAAAATGACAGTTATTCTAGCACTAAAATGGCCGAAAACAGTGCTTTAATGAGACTTATTAAAGCATTGTTTTTTGTTATTTTTTTTTTGTTGGGTTGGTAACAAGATATTCCCTAATGCTGTCTGACGTCTGTCAAAATAAAATTAAAAACAAATATGGCCGCCGCGTCAAACACCCTCTTGTACTTGATGCGATTCGGATTCTTGAGACATGATTTCGAATTTATTTAAAACCATTAAATTCAATTTGAAAATGGTGTGAAAATTGACAGATGTCTATGAAACAGCAGTAATACCAATGTCACGATAAAAAAATCCCCAGATAAGAAATTCTTAATTATTTAAACGTAAATAAAAATGAAATGGAAGCCGGAACATAGAAAATGTTGTAAAGTACTTGTTGCAGACAACCGTCTGTCAGACAAGACGTCCGTTCTAAGACTCTCCACAAGCGGCTCGTTTTAGAATCTCGGACTCTGGCTTAGAATGTGACGTCTTCTGCAACTTGTACTTTAAACTACAATTAAAACATGCTTTTTCTACGTCATATTCAAGTTCTTATGACAGTTAAACTCATAGAAATAATATTATACAGAGGAAACAAGCTGCAAGACTTTTAAAAAGTGCAAGCATAATATTCAAATTTTTACGAAATTTTTAAAAACCATTGTAAAAGTGGTTCAGATTACGATAGAAATGATACTAATTGCAATAACTAAAGTTTTTAAGTCATTCATTAAATAACTGATACATTTGAATAACCAGGGAAAGTTTGTAAATAAAAATAAGAAAAAAATTATGTTGGATGCTCAATTAAATTGTTGGAAATGGCGTTTTTTCAGAGATAGGAATCATTTAAAAAAAATTTTTTTTGGGCATACAAAATTAGATAGAAATTTATCAGATCTCCGATAAAAATATTTACGATTTCCAAAAACAACCGCAAGTGGCAAAAGACCAAAAAGACCTGAAATTCTTCATTGTTAGCATTTTCTGCATTATCTCATTTCCTACTCAACCCGTATCTTTCATTGTAAATTTCTGTATGTAATCATCTAAATGTAATCTTGATACATGTTGCTGGGATGTTTGGAGATATGGGCCGTACCAAACTCTCGATGCCGTCTATTTTTAAGAACAGTTTACATTAAAGTAGGGGATGAAAATGGGTGAAAAATAAATTATCTAAAATGACTATTGTATTCACTATTTGGTCGCCAAAATGAATAATCAATACAACTTATACTGTTCAAGTATAAGTTTTTAAAATCCGAAATCTCATAGGGATGGGGGTTGAAAAATAATGAAAAGTACCAAAAATGTTCAAAACGAGCGTCGATCCCACAGCTATCGAAAACAATAAATTAATTGGTGATAGTTGCGATGATATTTCAGCCTAATGAGTGCAAAAAGAACGAAACTAATAGAACCCTGTAGAACATTCTAGATGGTTAAAACTAATAGAATATGGAACTCGTTAGGTTTTAAGGAAATTTGTATAAATGTAGGGCTTTTCGAAAGGTTCTGTAGACAATAGAATTTTGTGGAATATTGTGGAAGTTCTAGATAAGTATAGTAGAATATAACATAACACTGACAAACCGCCTGAAACTATTTAGTAATATTATATTAATTTTAATAATTATATATATATATATATATATATATATATATATATATATTATGATTTTACATCATAATACTACAATATGATATATACCATAATGTAATGTGAATAGTAATAATACCTCTGCCCCACCGTGGCAGTAATATTTCAGTAATTTTGGTACTTCAGTACAAACCAGAAATGGATTTAACACATTATTTATAAAAGCATTTGTAATTTTGTTGTTCATTTTAGCACCTTCTGTTTAAATAAGTATTTTTCATCAATAAATAATTAATTAGGTTTTGGAACTTGGAAGTGGATATCGGACCAAAAAGACGTATATATAAACAACTAAAAGCTAACGAGTTACAACTTATGGTACCGCAGCACATCTTTTGAATTTAAGATTTTTTTGACCGATTTCACATGATCGGCTATAAAAATGTATTCATCCTGTTAACTGTTAGAAGCACTCTTAAAATTCGAATTTGTAAAGAAGGAAGAAGACGGAATTAGACTTAGAGAATTCTATCAGTAATGATCTAAGGATGATTTCTTCACTCATACTACAGAAACCATATTTTGTTTTCGTTATGTAACATAATCTGATCTACTGCATTTAGGCCGGTTTCCCACACCAACCAATTACAATTATTCGTTCCCACTTAGTAGGTATCCTATATTATTTATTTTCTAGAATCCAAACGAATATTAGATGTCATACAAGAGGAAGTTGACTCGACATGTAGTTATTGCAGTCAGTTTTCACATCTCACTGAATGTGACATTGACGACAAATTGCTTTGCGCTTGATGATGCTTGCGTGCGTTTCGGAAGAACCACGATTAGAACTATGTGAAATGTTCTAGCTAGATGACTGATAAAAGTAGTGAAATTTGTAGTAGTAAAAGTTCTATAATGAAAAGATAAAACGTTTTGTTGGCTGTACTTTAGAAGTTCAGAAAGATGATTTCTGGTTCATTTGATGTTAGAATATACAAAACAAACATTTTTGCCTTACCTGCTATTGATGTCATCGTACTTGTGCTAGATGACAATACAGAAATTGTTCTAGACCACGTATCTAAAATGAAACCAGACGAATGTGTGACTGGCTTAACTATCAAGATTAGGATATTAAGATAGTTATGTTTTGTGTTCTTCCCTCATTCCTTCTTCTTCTTCGAGTCCCGAAACTCCCGAATGCTCATCCGCACATAGGGTTCATTAAGTCCATCTCCCCATTTCAACAATGTAAGGGTGTAGTCTTCAGCCCGGCGAAATATAGTTGCTGCATCGGATAAATCACTACATTCTCTGATATTCTGAAACCAAGAATGCTGTTATGCTGTTTTCTCTTTGCGTCATTCTATGTTTTCCTGTAGGAACAGTTTTGAGATCGAATAACGGTCACCTCTTAGTATGTGCCCAAAATAGGACATTTTTCTCCGCTATGCTTCAGCTGTGAGCTATCTTTCGGCTCCTGCCCTTCTCAACACCTCTTCATTGGCTAAGTGTTCAGCGCCAGATATTCTTAATAGACGTCGCACAGACCACCTTCCAAATTCTTCGATGCAGTTTACTGTTGTTACTTTAATTGACCAGGTTTTGGCACTGTACAGCACTACAGGCCAGATTGAGAAGACTTAATCGTAAATCAGAAGTTATTTTTGTTGGATTTACGTCAAATACGAACTTTTCTGTTATTTTTAACCTGTGAAAGAGTATTGTTTTGTTATGTTAACAACGATTTGTTATACTAGCACAAATTTAGTTGGTTTTCCTCACAAAGTAATGCGATTGATTCCCTTTTAGGCACCCTTCTGGCCGTCTCAGATGGCATGAACTACGGCTGGACGGCCCCGATGATCCCCTACTTCGAGAGCGAGAACGCCCACATCAAGGCGACCAGATACGAGGCGGAATGGTTGGAGACCACCCTCATGATAGGCTCGTTCTTCGGACTCCCTCTGACGATCTACCTCGTCAACAAGATCGGGCGCAAGAGGTCCCTGATAGTCGCCTCGTCCGTCTCCCTGACGTTCTGGGTGGTGCTCGGCCTCGGCCCGTCAATGATCTACCTGCACGTCGCGAGGTTCTTCTTCGGGATGGCGGGCAACATGTCCTTCGTGGCTGCGCCGATGTACATCGCCGAGATCGCCGACCATAAGATCAGAGGCTTCCTATCCAGCATCATCTATCTGATGATGCTGGTCGGGTTCGTCATCGTCTACGCGGTCGGGCCCTACTTGCCCTTCATGGTATCTCCGATCATCGGCGGTCTGATCATAATCGTGGGCCTGGCGATATTCGTTTTCATGCCCGAGTCGCCCTACTATCTACTGATTAACAATAAGTACGACGAAGCGGAGAAATCGTTGCAGTACTTCAGGCCCGGCAAAGACATCAAGGAGGAACTGGTGGAGATCGCTAATGCAGTGCGAAGGCAGAAAGCTGAGCGAGGAAGGATCCAAGATATTATTTTGGTGAAAAGCAATCGTAAGGCGATCTTGATCATGACCGTGCTCAACACCGGCCAACACATTTGCGCCATCAGTGTGGTATTGATGAATCTGCACACCATCTTAGCCTCGGCGGGATCTATCTACATGGATTCGTCAGTAGCTGGGATTATATTTGCGGTGATCATGCTCTTCTCGGCTAACCTAGCCTCGTTCTTCGTGGACAAATACGGAAGGAAAGTCTTACTAATCTTCTCTACCATCGGTAGCGGGATATGTCTCCTGACCCTCGCCATCTACTTCAACTTGAAACTCGACGGATACGACGTCACCGGCGCCAGTTGGATCCCCATAGTCTCCGTCATGGTGTACGCAGCTGTATTCAAAGCAGGTCTGGGTATAGTACCCATCGTCATTACGGCAGAGGTGTTCTCCGCTAAGATGAAAGCACTTGGGATGACCATCGCTGACGGGACGTACGTCGTCGGTGCGATAATAAGCATCCAGATTTACCAATGGTTGTTCGAGCTGTACGGCCTCCACGTCCCCTTCTACATATTCGCCGCTGGGAGCTTCTTGGTGACAATGTTCACTATTTTTTATATTCCCGAGACGAAAGGGAAGACCCTGGAAGAGATACAGTTACTCTTGAAAGGGAAGAAATACTTGCTCTCCATGCAGCAGAAGAACAAATTACTCCAAACTGAAGTATTGTGATAAGTGTTATGAAGTTCCAAGTATTTATTAACGTAGAATGTAAAGTTTTCCAATAAAGTTAATTTTGATAAATCTTATTTTGAAATGGGAGATTTATATTGAGTAGAGTTAACCAATGAGACAATGGTTTATTTTGCACTGTAGTGATTCGTAGCTTAACATGCCAAAACTATGAAGGTACACATTACTCAAGCAAGAGTACCAGTCTTTTACATAACTTGCCTAGATTGCATTATTAACTAACAAAATATACTATGAAAGGCATCCAAGCTAAAGAAGGTGAAGACAGAGTAATGAAAAGAAGAGCTAACAAATACAGCAGTAATGTCGAATTTTGTAAGAAATTTTAAAGTTTGTTCGTTGGAACCCTCACAAACTAAACGATAATTGTAAAAAAACTCACCTTGATTCAGTCACCCAGTTATTTTATGATGATTTTTTTCTCCATTAAGAGGTAATACAACATATTCACCATTAGCTATTTGAACACCTTGTCCATGTAAGAGGTGTCCCAGGTTATTCATCAAACATCTCAGTTGGAGCCGTATACTTTTGATACGAATTTTTTAAAGGAAATGGTTTACGGACGACATCCTCTGCTGATGGGATTTCTGACCCTCTTTTTTCTTACTTTGTTTTTCCTATAATCGTGATGGCCTGTTTAACTACCTCTTCGTTTGTTCCATCTGAGGTTTCATACTATCAGTCTACCTTTTGCTCCATTTCTTTTCTATGAATTTAGTTTCCCCTTATGGTCTCCTTTTGAGCCGCTGAATGTCTCCAATCATCAACATGATTCAATCAACCAAGTTGCTATCACGTGTTGCTTAAGGAGTCTATGGAATTCATTTTCGGAAATTGTGAAGCACCTGTTCCCAGTGTGTGTGTTCCAGGAAGTATGTAGGGGCCCGTGGGAGATGAGTTGTAAATAATATTGTAAAAAGTGTAAATAGTTCTCTTCTCACGGGCTGCACTTTCCTTTTTTTTTACAAATGTGACCATCTCGAGAGTCGATTCTAGGAACGCCCCGAAACTTAGTACCGTTCAAAAAAAAGAAACATATGTTTTCCTTAAAGAACGGTTTCGGAGCTTTCTACAAAATCGAGCTGTCGGGATGGTCTCTAAAACTTTCACCCCATAAAATCTCCGCACCGAGGTACCTGCCATGTACGGGTCTATCGAGGGATAGAATCTTCGGGCGGTAGCTTTTAAGGTCAGTTACCCTCGATCCTTCCTAGGCGAACAGCTTGTATAAAAATTGTAAATACTTTTTCATTTTTATCAATAGACGAGTCAAACTCATCCGGCCTATTTCCACACTCACCCATCACCGGTTAACACCAACAAGTACCACTTGGTGTAGCTCTTATGTTGTCCCAAAGTTACCTCGAAATATTTCGAATTTGGTTATCGATTTAAGGGCAAAATGCAAAATTAGCTTAACGCTACATTAAATAATATCACAGCTTTAAAAAGAAATTACCCGCTAAAATCATGTAAAGGTGTAAATGCGTATATCACAAGTCATGTGGATCTTCACAAATGAAACCAAAGACAAGTGCCATCAATATAGGATTCATGGCTACCATAAGAAAAACACTAACACTACGTTTTTTAATGGTGATCGTGGTAATATCGATATGAGAAACATTTCACATGATTTCCACTCTAGTTTCTTGCCAGGCATCCATATCAACTCTTTTTCCGTCCTTTAGATTTATTTCCGTGGAGCTTTCTATTGTAGTCTCTGCTTTCTCAGATTTCTATCAAGGCTTCAGTCAATTTTTCTCTTCATCTGACCCCAAAATTAGTGTCTTAGCAGATTTACAGTATTTGTCCAAATAGTTTCCCATATTAGTTCCTCTTTCCAGATATCGTGAGTCACGTACCTACTCGACTCTTTCGTGGTTTGTGCCAATACAGTTGTACTAACACTTTTTCCATGGTGGTACTTGGAAACGTTACCATGGAAGGATTTTAATCTCTTTCCATACTGTTTTTCATACTATTTTCAGTCAGGCACTTGAATGTTCACCATGCGAGCAGCTCTATCGGCTTCCAAACTGGTTTTCAAATTTTCTCCATTCCAACCCAGCACCTTATTAGCTTCCATGTCTCTTTCCAGTCTGGCATTGTGATTTCGTAGATTGGCTTCCATTACTTCTTCTATTGCGGCTTCAATTCTTCTACTTGCCCGATCTTTAAACCTACATCCACGTAGAATCTACTCTTCTGGGTTGTTCTAAAGTAAGAAAATAGTATAGCTAGTATACTCTAACCAGTAGCAATTGGAACACTGAATAAAATATGATTTTTCGGAGGACATTCGAAGAGCCCGTTATCTCTATACAAAACCATGGGACTGATTTCTTTGCTTATTAAGAAACGCACTAGTGAAATCGTACATGTGAATGTATGGTTATCTACAGATAAAGAATTAAAGGGTCCATTGGGTCGCAAAATTTTTTTAAGACCGCGGCGCTTCGTTTGTATCTTCTTCACCTTCTATGGAGCAAGTGTTTCTGTTCTTCGGCACTTATACTCGAGAAAGCAGTGGTGTGTGTATGTGTGTGCCATTTATTTATGCTATTTGAAAGTGAATTCATTGTTACGAGTTATTATCCGTAATGATACGCCCATGGACGACGAGGCAACATGGCATTTCACTACTTAAAAAGCCATTAAGTGTTTTTTTTGCCGTTCCAGTTGGGACTGGACGGAGTATACATGGTTACTTAACTTTCGATACGTTACAGTTTCATGAAATTGAAAGCGAGTAGAATCACAGTCTTCTGCAACAAATTTCTGCAATTTGCTTGTAACTAAACTCTGCAACTGATGGAATTAATGAAATTAGTGTTTGCTCTAAACATTGGTGAAACTTGTAAATTGTAAGATCATATAGATGTGTTAAAGAGAGAAATGGAAAAAATTAACGTGGAATGGAATATGGTAAAGTAGAAATGAAAAAGGAAGAACACACTATACATGTAGATGAAATGTATAAAATAGAAAAAGTAATTAAATTTAAATAATCAGGTTCTTAGTACAGCAATAGAAGGAAATCGTAAATTACATTCAGAATTAGTAGGGAAGGTAAGCAGAGAACCTTTTCAATCAAATGACAAAGCAATGCACCAACAATAATAGAAGTAATTCTATTATTAGGTTGTAGTATAAGTTTACTAACTGCTATATATGAATACGAATCTTGAATATGAACCAACCAATCTGAAAGTAGAAGAAATGACAGATAATTGAAGTTTTCAACTTTTGTATTTTCATTTATACCTTTAATTTTTCCGTTTAGGTACTGAAATATAATATCATGATTGACTTCTCATAATAATTTGAAATTAGCTGGGTACATCTAACGTTTATCTTGAATCTATCACAATTTAAAAAAAAATGCTAAAAAGTTGCCTATTTAAATTAACGTTAAAACCAACAGCATACTCAATTGGTAAAAGAGAAGTTCTTTAATTAATCATTGATTTTGTTATTTAGTATTACTTATTACATTAACACAAGGATCAGATTGAGCAATTTAAATATCAGAATGCGTCGCAGAGGATAACATTTTTATTTGTCAGTTAAATATTAATTAAATCTTAGTAGTTTGTGACAGTTTATTAATCCAAATTAATTATACTCTTTAAACACCGAAATTTTGTTTCTGTATCGTGATTCGGTACGACACTCGATTCTACTAGAACCTTATGCCGAACACACCCGTTAAACTAATAATAGGTGCCAAAGGATTTTGATAGTGAACTAATAAGTACCTACTAACTAATTCACTTATATTACTGAACGTTATGTACAAAAATTCAACACAACAGTGAGAATATGAGAAAATACTTAACAATGATTTGTGTGTACTCTGTTGAGTCACTTGAACAACTACTAATCCTTAACTACGACTTAAAATACCTCATAAAATCATGGGCGTTGCCAAGTAATATGGCCCGTTTTCGTACCGCTCATTGGCTAGTTGCAAGTACTTAACCAATGAGGGTAGTTTTGGCGGACGGCTGATGGGAAATCCCGAATGCACCAGATTTCCTTTCCTTACGGCTCCTAATCTTTCCTTGACGTTTCTGGTCACGTTCTCTTGATTGCTCGGAAATTTAGATATCGCGAGCGTTATTGAGGGCCATAAGAAAAGGTACGTCGTGGGAAAAGAACTTCAAAGGTAGTCTGCCATAAACAAGTAATATTATTGATAATATTTCGTTTGTAAACTTCACCGATTTATGGCAGTATTTTTCTCAAGGGTTTTACCAAGCGAAATTTGACTTAACATCCCGCCAGCCTTGAACAAATGTGTTCAATCGATACTAAATTAATACCTTGATTGTCTTGAACAATTAATTTCAGAAAACATATAAAAGAACAAATTAAGTGGTACATTGCCCCAACAAAAATATAAAATAAAATGTAAAATATATATGTGCAGCAAGGATAAACGTGATGTATCGAAACACACAAAAAAAACTATATGTATACAACTAAACAATAGAAACTATAACTGAAGGTGAAAGTTTTTTAAAAATACCAATAACACTACATAATGGGTACTACATAAATTATAAGAAAAACTGAATCATAATAATATAAGAGAAAAAAAAAAAAAGAAAAATACAACAAACAAAAAAAAATTAAAACACTAAATGCGTATGACACGATGTCAGTCGATAGGTAATGGCGCCACTAATCTTGCACTTCTCACAAACTCACCTAAACTAGTTTTGACTGTCACTGCTCTAACTACCTTGTCCTTGCCTGGAAATACACGTACGATACGTCCTAGGCGCCAATGTAAAGGAGGGAGATTATCCTCCTTCAGGATAACCATAGTGTTGATCTTCAGGTTGTTAGGTCCTTGACCTCGCCACTTGTCACGAATATTTAAACCATTTAAATATTCCGTTGACCATCTCTTCCAGAAGTACTGCTTGATAAATTGAATGTGTTGCCACATTGACAACCGGTTGATTTTCACGTTCGTTACGTCTCTTTCTGGAATCGTCGTCAGTGGTTCTCCTATTAGGAAATGTCCAGGGGATAGTGCTTGGAAATCGTTGGGATCGGATGATAATGGAGTAATTGGACGGGAGTTTAGGATTGATTCTATTTCGGTTGTTAACGTATATAACTCTTCATAAGTAAAAAGTGCCTCACCAATTGTTTTGAGAAAATGTCGTTTAAACGATTTTACTGCGGCCTCCCACAAACCGCCAAAGTGAGGAGACCTTGGAGGTGAAAAATGCCAATTAATGCCCTGTGTGCTGAGAAAATCCTGTGTTTTCTCAACGTGAGCGCTTGATGTTATAAATTCGTACAACAATTTTAATTCACGATTCGCACCTACGAAATTGGTAGCGTTATCAGAGTATAAATTCAAACACTTTCCTCTTCTACCAAAAAATCTCCGCAAACTAGCAATGAAAGCGTCAGTAGTCAAATCAGTGACAAGTTCAATGTGGCATGCCTTTGTGGCGAAACATACAAATATTGTTACGTATACCTTAACCTTCGTTTTATTTCTGAATTTTTTCTCTTTCATGTAAAATGGTCCACAATAATCTACTCCTGTGTTAAGAAAAGGTCGAGATTGAGTTACTCGATCACGCGGCAGATTACCCATAATGTGAGTGTAATTGCTCGGCTTCGATCTGAAACATGTTACACATTTTCTTAGCACCCCCTTTATGGTTGATTTACCCGAAATTGGCCAATAGTTTGTTCGAACATGATAAAGAGTGGCCTGAACCCCGCTGTGTAAGTGTTCTATATGTTCCTTGCGAATAATTAATTGAGTAACGTGATGTCCCTTTGGTAATACAATTGGATGCCTTTCGGAAAATGCTAATTTCGAATTAATTAATCGACCACCTACTCTGATTATCCCTTGATCGTCGACAAATGGATTAAGCATTCGAAGATTGCTTGTGTTTGGCACACCTTTGGAATTTAATAAATTTTTTAACTCAATGTGAAAACATTCCCCCTGTGTTAATTTTATTATTTCTCTCATCGATTGGTCTAATTCTTCAACTGTGAGAAACCCCTTCCGTTTGTCATTGGATTTTCTCAGATTGTTTATGAATCTAAGACAATATGCTAATACTCGTTTTAATTTCGTTATTGATGAAAATTTTATCAAAAGTTTTGTTAATGAATTCTCCGTTTCTATATTGTTTAATGCAATAGTGGATTTTACCTCAAGTAATGGAACATGATTAAATTTAATTTCAGGCCATTCAGATCGATCCATCCTTAGCCATTTAGGACCAACTTTCCAAAGTGAATTTTGTACTAAATCTGAGGGTAGCTGCCCTCTTGATAAACAGTCAGCTGGATTGTCCCTTGAAGGAACATGTCTCCACGACTCGAAGTCTGTATTACTTCGAATTTCAGACACCCTATTTGCCACAAATGTTTTTAATAAATGTGGTTGTGTTTGTATCCATTGAATCGTTATAGTGGAATCTGTCCATAAGCAAATTTCATCTAACCTTTTACACCAGCCCTTTAAAACCGTTTTCATCAATCGTGATAACAATAATGCCGCACACAATTCTAACTTCGGCAATGAAATCGATTTTAATGGCGCTACCCGATTCTTTGAACACAACAAATTTGATTCAATTTCTCCTTGATTGTTTGCCGACCGCACATATATGCTTGCCCCATATGCCTTCTCCGAGGCATCACAGAACCCATGTAACTCAATGCGAGCTGCTTGCTGAATAATAACCTTTCGTTTAAATGTGATTCCGTTCAATAATTCCAATTGATCATTAATGTTAACCCACATCGTATAAATTTCAAATGGAACTGATTCATCCCAATTAACTTTAGATTCCCATAATTTTTGCATTACTATTTTTGCCAGGACAATAACTGGACCAACTAAACCTATTGGGTCGAACAATTGAGCAATGCTTGAAAGGATATTGCGTTTCGTAACTTGTGCGTTGTTCTGTTTTGAAACATGATATTTAACGATATCTTCCTTCGAGTTCCACTGAACTCCTAAAGCCCCTTGACTTTCACCTTTCAAAAATAAATCTAAATTTACGAGATCGTTAGCTAGTGACTCAATTAAACTCGCGTTGTTTGATGACCATTTTCTTAAAGGCAAACAACCAGAATTCGTTATGCTGATTAACTCATCTCGTAACATTTTTGCCTCTTCTAAAGTATCGGCCCCTGTAAGGATATCATCCACATAAAAATCTCTTTTGATGATTTCAGAAGTAGTGGGAAATTCTAATTTTACGTCATCAGCTAATTGTGTAAGAACTCTAATTGCTAAATATGGAGCTGAGGTCGTTCCATACGTTATTGTATTCGCGCGGTATGTTTTTATTTGCTCGGTTTCATTTTCTCTATATAACAATTGCTGATACGGCCTATCTCTCTCATCCACTAAGATCTGTCGATACATTTTTTCGATATCGGCAGCCAAAACAAATTGATGTGTTCTAAAACGTGTAACGATTGAAAATAGATCTTGTTGTATAACTGGACCTGTTTTTAAACATTCATTTAATGAGATTCCCGAGGAAGTTTTTGCGGAAGCGTCAAAAACGACCCTTAATTTTGTTGTTTGGCTGCTTTCTTTCAACACTGCATGATGTGGTATGAAATAACATTGATTAATTGAATTATTGGATACTTCAGACATGTGACCTAATGTAATATATTCCCTCATAAATTGACAGTATTGAGCCTTAATGTCCGGGTTTTGACCTAACCTTTTCTCCAATGCTAAAAAACCGGCGATTTGCCATCTCGTATGACTCTCCCAAACATGTAACCTTTTCATTAAAGGGTAAACGTACCGTATATCTTCCCGAATTTGTATCGCGTTTTGTCGTTTCTTTGAAATAATTTTCAACTTGCTGTTGCTCTTCCGACAAATAAACTTGATCGACTAATTCCTCGATTTCCCAAAACTTAGAAATTGTTTTATGTATTGCATTTAACGATAATAAACAATGATTAGATTTTGACGTGGTCGCTTCGTCATGAATTCTACCTGAAATTATCCACCCTAATTTTGTTTTTGTCAATTTTGCCTTCTGACCTTCTAATTGAATTTGACCTATACATAATAAATTGTAAAATATTTCTATTCCTAATAGTGCGTCTACTTCTCCAGGTTTGTGAAACTCCGGATCTGCTAGATTTATATTTGTTGGCAAGTTTAATGTAGCTTTATTAATGTACTGTGTAGGTAAATTATTACATACATGCGGGATTATGAGAAACTTTACCCTTGCACTATAATTTGAATATTTTGATTTGATACATGTTGTCAATGATTCTGTGATTCTGGTTTCCATTTGATTTAACCCTTCTACTGGCAAATTGATTTTCCTTAATGGTAATTCTAATAATTCCGCGAACCTTTTTGACATAAAATTGGATTGCGATCCATTATCTAACACTACGCGTGCCTGTATGTTCTTACCTGCCCCATTTTTAACGAGAATTAGAGCAGTTGATAGCAAAACTTGTGACGAATTTGTCGTTTTGAAGACCTTAACCGTTGAGCTGTGTGCTCCGTTATCAATTATCCTTGAATTGGAATCTTCTGAATTTGATTGTTCTACCCTTGAATCCTTACTGTCGTAGTGAATTAATGTATTGTGTTTTTTGTTGCATTTTTTACATCCCTGTGATTTACACGCTGTATTGCGATGTCCGCTGTTCAAACAATTGAAACATAATTTGTGTGATTTTAATACATTATATCGCTCTGAAATTGGCATTTTTATGAAACTATCACACGCAAATAATTTGTGTGAGCCCTTGCAATTAACACATGAGTCAGCTGCTCTAGTTGTCGTTAGAACCTGACGTTTTGTCTGATAATTGTTATGATTCGACTTATTTGTGTTTGTTACATTGAAATTTGTCGCTTGCAGAATTTGAACACGTTTTTCTAAAAATTCTAAGAAGGTTTTCATACTAGGCATTGAAGTGTCCGTTACTGATTTCTCCCATTCTTTATGCGTATATCTGTCAACTTTAGCGGTAATTATAAAAATAAGCAATGTATCCCACGAGTCTACACTTTCTCCTAATGTTTTTAGAGCTCGCAAGTGAGTTCGGACACTATCTATCAATTTCCTCAACTCACTTGCTGATTCTCTTGTAATTTTTTCTAACTCCATCAATGTTTTTACGTGTTTTTGAATAATTACCCTTTTGTTATCAAACCGACTCTTTAAAAGCTCCCATGCCACTATATAATTTTCGGAAGATGATTCTAATGAACTTATGATTGACGCTGCTTCATCCTTTAGACATGAACGTAAGTAATGTAATTTCTGAATGTTAGACAGATTTAGAAGGAAGGTTGTCTCAAAAAAGCCCTTTTTATAAAAGATTTATTATGTCGACGTTTCGCCTACAATCTGAGGCATCATCAGGACAACACAGTATGTACGTTGTGATATTATTAAAACGGATAATTACACTAAAATCTTCATCTTTGAGAATGTATCACAGTGATTATTAATTGATCTTTTCACATGCTATCATTCAGCTGTAATCACGTTCAAAAATGAAAAAAAAAAAAAAAAAAAATCAAAAAAAAAAAAAAATTTTTTTTTTTTTTTTTTTTTTTTTTTTTTTTTTTTTTTTTTTTTTCATTTTTGAACGTGATTACAGCTGAATGATAGCATGTGAAAAGATCAATTAATAATCACTGTGATACATTCTCAAAGATGAAGATTTTAGTGTAATTATCCGTTTTAATAATATCACAACGTACATACTGTGTTGTCCTGATGATGCCTCAGATTGTAGGCGAAACGTCGACATAATAAATCTTTTATAAAAAGGGCTTTTTTGAGACAACCTTCCTTCTGTGTTTGAGCTGCCCTGAGAACATCACTTGGTTAGACAGATTTAAATTATCGTCAACCATTGATTTAAAAGAATCGTGGAATTCGAGCCACTTATCGAATGATCCGTTGAAGGTGATTAATTCTATTTTAGGCAATCGAACATTATTTTGTGTGTGATCACAATTTTGATTTGATTCTAGCGATCGTCGCACCCCATTAGCATTTTCAGAGGGTTCAAGTAATTTTTGAACCCGACTAAATTCCCTGAAATATAATGTTTCGAATTCGTCCAGCTCTGTGCTTTCCTCCATCGAAAGATTATCTATTTTGTTCTGAATTGCTTCGAAAGCCTCTAAAACCCCCTCGACTTTGTTTAAACGTAACTTAATTTCGGATTTGTCAGCCTGATGAGTCTTGTCATTGAAATAATTTATAAATCTAGTAAATTTTGATTTGATCGCGGCACGTTCCTTTTTTAAAATGGTAATTTCTGTTGCTACGTCTTCCATTATTTTGAATAAATATGTACGAAAATGATAACAACCAAAATAGATCAATGGGTTACGAACTGATAGGAATGATAGGATAAAGACTCACTGCTTGGTGTAGATTGACGTGATTGATGATCTCGTTGTACGTGGAGTTCGTGTGGTTGTCTCGATGTCGTGTAATAGGACGACTCGGGTCCGACGGCTGCTCCTAGTCCTAGGTGTCCGGCGGCTGCCTCGAAGTCTCTGAATACGTGACTCGGTTCCGACGGCTGCTCCCTGGTGAAGTCCTAGGTGTCCGGCGGCTGCCTCGAAGTCTCTGAATACGTGACTCGGTTCCGACGGCTGCTCCCTGGTGAAGTCCTAGGTGTCCGACGGCTGCCTCGAAGTCTCTGAATAGGTGACTCGGTTCCGACGGCTGCTTCCTGGTGTTGGAGTCCGGCGGCTGCTTCGATGTCACAATTAATTATCTCACTGGGTTGAACCTCTGCTGCCTGATGATGATACTGCTTCCTGATCACGGTAGTTCACTAAACTGTGATTGTTCGGATGGTTGAATCCGGCTCGTCGAAGGACCAAATGTATCGTGATTCGGTACGACACTCGATTCTACTAGAACCTTATGCCGAACACACCCGTTAAACTAATAATAGGTGCCAAAGGATTTTGATAGTGAACTAATAAGTACCTACTAACTAATTCACTTATATTACTGAACGTTATGTACAAAAATTCAACACAACAGTGAGAATATGAGAAAATACTTAACAATGATTTGTGTGTACTCTGTTGAGTCACTTGAACAACTACTAATCCTTAACTACGACTTAAAATACCTCATAAAATCATGGGCGTTGCCAAGTAATATGGCCCGTTTTCGTACCGCTCATTGGCTAGTTGCAAGTACTTAACCAATGAGGGTAGTTTTGGCGGACGGCTGATGGGAAATCCCGAATGCACCAGATTTCCTTTCCTTACGGCTCCTAATCTTTCCTTGACGTTTCTGGTCACGTTCTCTTGATTGCTCGGAAATTTAGATATCGCGAGCGTTATTGAGGGCCATAAGAAAAGGTACGTCGTGGGAAAAGAACTTCAAAGGTAGTCTGCCATAAACAAGTAATATTATTGATAATATTTCGTTTGTAAACTTCACCGATTTATGGCAGTATTTTTCTCAAGGGTTTTACCAAGCGAAATTTGACTTAACAGTTTCTATTCTAAAGAGACACTTGAAGATATGCAACTCACAAATGCGTGAAATGCGCCATTAATTATAAATGTAAAGCGAATGATGTAGTAATTGAAAATGCTTGTGTTTGAAACAAAATTAAAGAAATAATTACCTTCAAATCTTTGAGGTCACCTTAAAGTTAAAGTTAAGTTAATTATGTAACACAACAAAATCGCACGTGTAATCCTAATCAAAAGTAATGTTGCTCGGCATTTCGCCAATACTCTACAATCACGAATGTAGATAAATTAATGTAATTGTTCTCGTCGATCACATTGTTAATATTTCGTCCACCCGTTACGTGATTACTTTTTTGGGCCGAGTCAGGAATTAACCGTCGAACGATCAGCACGTAGAGTATGAGAGGTTGGGTTGATGGTTAAGTTCGGATTCGCAGGATAATCATGGAGAATAATATTAAGGATAAGGAAAGCGGCATCTTCTCAGGGACCACTACACAACTGCTGGCTACCATTTTCGGTAAAATATTTGCTTTTTATTATTAGTTCAATTGTTTTTAATATCTAAACTATTAGAGTATGCTCAATTCTATGCTATGTAGATGGTTATTCACAATTTAAAATATTCATGGCACGTGCAAGTCAGTTAAATTTTAACACCTTACGGCAGCTCTAGCAATTACACCTTTACCTCTCATTACTCCTCATGCAATCAAAAAATACCATTTCTCTTAGTTGTCTTTGAATATTTCTTAATCCTTAAAATTATTAAAACTTAGGCAAATGACATTTTAGCTTCAAAACGCTTTATTTTTAACTTGCAAAAATCTTCTTAAAGTAGTTGCAATTAACAAAACAAATAACTTATTACTGCTGAGTCGGCATTAATTACACCGGATACAGTGTGGCAAGATTGGGAGGAGTAACGATGAGTTTGTATAAAATTCGTCTTGGAGTAATTTTTGCCGTGATAAGCGTTCTTTAGTATAATTTGTAATACCTTTAACTACGACAGCTACATGCATGGATTAATAAAATTCGTTGGCAAGCAATTAAAATAAGTACGTCGCGGATGTTATTTTAGACAAAATTGGTAGTTTCGGGTTATTCGTTCCAAAACGTTTGTTACTTTAAGATTTTGTGGATACTGGCTTACATAAGTAATTACACGATTTCATTATAAATAGAGAGAACAGAGTGTATTATCAAAATTCGGTAATTACATCCATAAACACGTATGTATGCAACTAGAAATTAAAATTGTCTTGGTCGGGATTTAAATGTTTTAATTTCTTTTAATTTATAGGAATCTGTATTATTATAAATAATTTACCAACACATTAGGTAACGTGTTATTTAAATATAGTTGGGTATAAGTAGATGCGTAATTTAAATTTTTGACAAGCAGTTGATTGATTTCAGATTTTTATTAATCCAAATTATTGTAACTTCTCGCCGTTTATTAGTCGTTAACAATGCGAATTCATAATAGATAATAGACGTTCCACAATTAGAAATAATAGACCTTCGGTACCAATTTAAGACAGTAATACACATAAGGGGTTTCTGAGATATTGTATTGAACTTGTACTGTTACAATACTTGTAACATCGCTAGGCTATCCGTTTTTTGATAAGTATTGTGGAATATATAATAAATGTAAAGGGCCTTCCTAAAAAAAGTGGATTAAAACTTCATGAAAAATGTTTAAGTTTTTCATTTCGTTCATTAAATTTTCAAAGGACTTTTGAAGAAAATTACTTTTTTTGAATGAAATTAATACGTGTATGGTGATTGGTGTAGCAAACATTAACTAAACCAAATGTGCAACTATCTGATGATGACCAAGACGATAATTAAATTCCTTCCGAACATTCTGAATAAATTCAGTAAATCGTGGAATTCTTTCATAATGTACAACACTTAACCTGAAACTTTCTTCTGTAGAAACTCGTGTACAATAGAAGTGAAAGAAAGTGGTTTTTCATTAAAGTAAATCGCTACCAATTTGAACTCGTTGAATAAAGGTAACCTAAGCGTTAGTTCAGTCGAAGAAATGAGCAGCGTTAAGACACTTAAGTACTGTATTATTACTTGATTTAGTTGTGTAATAACAAATTTAATGTTTTTCAAAAAATGAAATATTTCGGTTTATAAATAAATTCAAGTGCAGTTAATCTTGCATATATACTCTGATTTAATTGACCACCTGTTATAATTGACTGTTTTTATATTCCTAAATACCTGTTAACGATTCGCAATTTAAAATAAGATTTGAAATAAAAACCCTATATTTAAATAAAAAGTTATATTGCCGCCTGTATGACACGTCAACTCGCTCGCTCGCTCGAACCGAATCTCCCTGCTGAATGTCCATCAATGATTGCCGTCCCACTGCTCCGCGGTCTCTCTCGTCTCGTACCCGTGGTTCCCGGAGAACCTGCATCAGCCCTTTTTCGGTGCAGGCGTGCAGGCCTCTCGTCTCGACGTATACAGGGTGATGGTTGTATACGTCCTGGTGACTGACGATAACATTCGGCCTTTCCTGACATCAAGTGCGCCCTCGCACTTGCCTCTCCTAGGGAACACCAAGACCGGGACTTAAGAAAGTTACAGACTGGCGGTACTATCGGCATTCGGACATTTTGTACCTGAACGAAAAGTTCAAATAATTAGTTATTGATTTAGGGATTATAGAGCTAATAATAGCGGTGGGCTAAAATAAAAACGACAATAGTACTGTCAAAATTAGAGACACGGGGAATACCAGTAATAAAATATATGATGAACTCGATGAGTTCACTCCTCAACATGCCAGGACAACAACTTTCGATAACAAGGTGTAGGATAAGGTAAAAGGTCCCCTTCCGGTAGGACGTCCCCCATAGCACGGTTACCGTCCCCATGGTCCTCCTGACCAGCAGACTAACTCAATGCTAGCGGGCCCGCCGAGAATTCACAGGCAAACCGATCACAAGCTATTGCTACAGAAACGGCGCCACAGATACTTCTCGAAAGGATAGGTAAACTCACGTTTGTATAGGAGAACATACGAAAAATAAAAATGTAACCTTAAATAAATTGCAATAAAAAAATAAAGGGCAGAGATTGTATACGGGGAACATACGAAAAATAAAATAAACATAAATAAATGGCAGTCAAAAAATAAAGGGCAGAGATTGTATATGCGTATACGGGAAATATACGACAAAAAAATATAAAAATATGTAAATATCTGTCTAACGTAATTATGGGCGCAAATATCTGTCAAAAATATTTATGGGTGCAAATATCTGTTAAAAATAGTTATGGGCGCAAATATCTGTCAAAAATAATTATGGGCACTAATATCTTTCAGAATAATTATGGGCGCTAGCACAACCCACGCTAGAGAGCACGGATCTGGAACACAAGGCGTCCCCCATGTTCCCACTGTAACTCTTCTCCTAGCCACACCCCCGGACAACCGGTTGGAGCTCTTCTTCAAAGGTTTCCAGCCCCTCGAGAATCTCATCGGAATCTCAGCTCATCTCATCTCATCTCATCTCATCTCATCTTGCATCTGCACGGTAGACTCGAGGGCTCAACCCAAAGAACCGAGACATCCAACCTTCCATGGCAGTGTTGTACCCCTTATCTTACCTTCCGCAACTGTTCGGACAACCGGTTGGAGCTCTTCTTCAAAGGTTTCCAGCCCCTGCTCGACAACGCATCCCCAGGGTAGACTCGAGGGCTCAACCCAAAGAACCGAGACATCCAACCTTCCAGAACAGTGCACAAATCTACATCTTACCCTTATTAGAACCGTATCCACGGTTTCATGTTCTCAACTCCGGCCACGCCAACATATGGCACCTGAGAACGAGCCATGCCTGGGATGTCCTTTACTTCGTAACGGTCTCCTCCCATCAACTTCACGACCCTGAACGGTCCTCTCCACTTTGGAAGTAGCTTTTGGCTCCTACCAGTGGCTGGCTGGCTGGTTATGCGAAACAGGGCCAAGTCCCCTACGGCATACGGCTGTGCCCTAGTACGTTTCTGGTTAAACCGGCGCTTTTGCTCCGCCTGATACTGACCAACACTCCCCTCAGTACGTTTTCGGATATCTGTAACATTAATAGTCTTAGGTTCACCACCTTCAAGTTGGCCATGCGCAAAAACCCTATAGTAACAAAAGCAGTTAGATGAATCTAATCCGCAGCTACTGGGATTTGATAATATCCCGAAAAGATTAAGGCTGGTAAAATATTTAAAACCAGAAAGACGTTTTAATCGTTCTTCTATTAATGGTAAGGGGTATTGGTCTGGCGCGGTAATTTTGTTTAATGCTCGTGTAAGAATCTGAACCGAAGGGGTATCTCACGGGCCGGGCGACGAGTGACATGGGTCCATCGCTATCCGCTTGGCCGGCTCGGCACATACGCTGACTGTGATTCCCTCACAATTCCGTGTTTTAAAAGATCAGCAGCAATGTCTTGAATCTGTTTACGTTCAGGGTCTGAAAATTGTCTTGGACTAAATGCTATGGGTTTCTTACTTGTAACTGTGATATGCATCTCACAAAATGACGTCATACCTAACTCAGTCATTTCTCTAGCAACACAATTAGGATATTCGTTTAATAAGGTTAAAAGGGAATTCACGGTTGCGGGATCCTCGAGTCCTATATTAATAACAGAAGTATCAATTAAGTTTACATTTACAGTTTCTGAAAATACCAACCTACCACCTGTTTTACTATATTGAATGTCGTCTTGTTCTGTAAAATTCTGCCCTATTAATACGTTCACACTCCACACCCATAATGGGGTATGATAAACAAGTCAATGGCCCTCTTTACACCGTGGACCCTCACGTCTGCGTTATAAAAATATTTGGGTGTCATATTACCAGACAGGGTTTTTAGTATAACGTTATTTTTAATTTTCTGTAATTTGAACTGAAATTGAACCGCCGCTTGCTGTGTTAAGAGAGAACATTCACTACCCAGATCTATAAAACATTTTATTTCGTATTCATTTAATGTAATGGTTTTAAAAATGTTTCATTAGAACGGGAGTATAAGAAGTTGACATTACGTCATTCTATTGCTAAAGGAGGCCGTTTGGACGAATGGGAACAGTTGGAACAGTTTCTTCGCATGTGACCCGTCTTACCACAATTATAAAACATAACACATTTCCAAAGTTGAGAATATTCAACAATTTTATCCAGCCACTCATCGATACTCTGAGTGACAGGGTCAAACTCCTAGATGATGCCAAGGTTTAAAGAGGCAACACTTACCAAGCTATTCCGAGCACCTAAATCTTTAGCCAACTTATCTATACCTTGGATCAGTGCGTTACTCAACCCGATGATATCGCTCGTGACTCCATTCCTACCATAGCGTCGAGAGTCTCCACCTACGCTATGGGGCTGCTCCCCCAATTCCAAACTTGGAGAGCGTCTCCTCGAGCCACGGGAACGTTCTGCTTTCCTGGACTGCCTCGGAACCTTTCGGACACCCTTCGACCTCCGCTCTGAGTGACGTTCCCTCTGCTGGGAACTCCTGGAAGACCCATGTGGCCTGCCCATTTTTTTCACAACTTCACTAAACGCACAATTTGCCAAAAGGTCTTCGCGGATTCTGATCCCACTTCTGATGTTAACGATTCGCAATTTAAAATAAGATTTGAAATAAAAACCCTATATTTAAATAAAAAGTTATATTGCCGCCTGTATGACACGTCAACTCGCTCGCTCGCTCGAACCGAATCTCCCTGCTGAATGTCCATCAATGATTGCCGTCCCACTGCTCCGCGGTCTCTCTCGTCTCGTACCCGTGGTTCCCGGAGAACCTGCATCAGCCCTTTTTCGGTGCAGGCGTGCAGGCCTCTCGTCTCGACGTATACAGGGTGATGGTTGTATACGTCCTGGTGACTGACGATAACATACCCGAATAAATGAATCAATATAACAGTATTCAATTACAATTGACTTTGTTAATTTTGAGTTTCGGGAATAATCGACCACATTTTTTGGAATAAATTTCAAACCAAAACAATTCAAAAATTAGGTGGCAGATGAATGGGATGATTTCTTCTTGCCGATAGCAAAGTAATTTCATGAAAAAGTCGTGCATTTTGCTACATCTGAACTACTGAAATTTCAGTTTTCCGTTTTTTCAGAACCTGAAACTTGACTGCAATACTAAGATGGATCCCCTTGACTTACCGTGTGAGTTTCATTGTGAAATTGGGAAATTTCATGTTGGTATAAAATAATTTGGAATTCTATGTTCAAAATATCGACGAACAGGGTTGCTAACAATGAACAAATTATACGAAAAAGGCGTTCATTTTCAGAAATGTACTGAAATTCAAGTTTTCATTTCTTTCAGAAAATTGGAAATTTGCGAAAATTGTTTGGAGTGACTATAATAAAACTATATCACGAAATTAAAAGAATCTTCTTGAACCATTTTTCGAATGTTGTGACGAAATCAGAAAATTTTATTTTTCATTTTAAAAAGAAAGGTTATCTCTTTAGGTTTTTTCTCAAAAAATGACACGAAATTGGGTAATTTCGCGTTTTTTGAAGATTGGCTAAATGAGAGATTATATGCCTATAAATCTTAGGTTAATATTAAAAAAAATAAATCAAACACATTCAAGCAAAAAAGTGATTTGAAATTCAAACGCTAGGAATTGGCGCCAAAACTAGCTTTCTGAAGGTTATAGCCCTCTGACGTCACATCGCGTGTAAACATTGTTTTAACCTATTTCAGTCCTATTGTAATTTCATTAACCTGGGGTAATCTGTGCTTTTATTTACGTGGCTACAAACAAAAGCTTGCATAAAAGCAGTTTAGGACAGCCTTTTCAAGTTTTTGAAGGACTACAAGGTAAATAAATGGCTATGTACGTACCTCACAACAAGTGCTGTTTTGTACCCTGTTGTACAAGCACATCTGTAAGTACACCAAACAAAATATTTGTTCGTGTACCTCGAGATTATGGGCGTAAGAAACTGTGGTTTTCAGCAGGAAGACGTGATATGCCCAAATCCAAAAGCAAAAGTGTATTTTTCAGTTGTGAAGACCATTTTAAAGTAAGTTAAAAGTAAGGTTATTTATGTTATCTTATACAAAAGTAATAATTTTTTTTATTTAGTTGGAAGAAGACATGGAAAATTATGTACGTTTTAAACTGATGGGTGGAAAAGTAATAATAAAACGGGACGTAGTTCCACATATTTTTGAGTACTAACGAGCTCGGAAAATAACTGCGACTAACGTTCCCCCACGTTCTTCGCCTATGAAGAGAGAACGAAAACATTTAGTAGCAGAAGCTACTATCAATAGCTGTGTTAATTTTTATTGTTAGCAACAATAATTATAATCTTAAACGCCAACCAGCATGATATAGATTTGGCTTTGTTCTGAACTGTTCTTATAATTTATTTATAACAATAGTCACATTGTCGTTTACTGAATGCATATTTTGCACATATATATACTTACATTGCTGCTTGTACATCTCTGATTTCAGCTGAATTAAAACATTCCTCCTTTTTTATGTAATCCATTACCATAAACATATCCACAGATGGTAAATTGTTTGTGGAAGCTTTGGCACATCCTACGGCGGCCATAACTAACTAAATAACTAATCAAAAACACTATTTTACGACGCGAATAATACAAATTACTAGATTTGGTCGCAATTTAACTCCTACAGTCCAGCGGAAACAACAAGAAAATACAAAATACTCGAAAACACAGATTACCTAGGTTAGGTTTCGAAAAATCTACTTGTGCATTGCAGAACGGACCCGTGTTTGACGACCAATGAGCGGCCGTTTCGCTGGTCCTTTAATTTATCGCACATTTACTGCTTTCTATACCCTGAAATACTTGGTACTGGGTCTATTACACGATTTTTTAAGATTATAAAATTTATCTGAGGGTTCGTCCCTATGACATTTCGTTAAACATTTCGTTTAATTTAAAATATATGGCAAATACCCAATAAGATTTTCCAAATATCAGTAGCAAAAGAACGGGGATGATTTTTCTCTCCTAACAGTAAAAAAATATACAAAAAGAATGTTAATTTTCCAAATATAAAATACTCAAATTTAAGCTTTAATTTATGACTTTAATAAGGCCTCGTCTCCAATAATCCATTTTCGTGGACAACAACTTCTTTGTGCAATTTTTATTTATGTCCCACACTTCTAATAATGTGATGGTGTCTACTACTGACTTGTATGTTATTTTCTTGGTTCTTTCCGAAATATAAAATACTATAATTTAAGCTTTAATTTAAGACTTAAATATAACCTTGTCTCCAGTAATCAATTTTCGTGGACAACAACTTCTTTTTGCAATCTTTATTTACGTCCCACACTTCTTCTAATGTGATGGTTTCTGCTATTGACTTGTATGTTATTTTCTTAGTTCTTTCCGAAATATGAAATACTAAAATTCAAGCTTTAATTTAAGACTTTAATAAAACCTTGATCCTGTAATCCATTTTCGTGGACACTAACTTCTTTTTGCTATCTTATTTATGTCCCACACTTCTTATAATGTGATGGTTTCTATTACTGATTTGTATGTTATTTTCTTGGTTCTTTCCGAATGAAATAGTAAAATTCAACCTTTAATTAAAGAGTTTAATAAGATCTCGTCTCCAGTAATCAGTTTTCCTGGATAACAACGTTTTTTACAATCTTTATTTACACCCCACACTTCTTATAATGTGATGGTTTTTACTATTGATTTGTATGTTGTTTTTTTTGGTTCTTTTTGAAATATAATCTACTAAAATTTAGGCTTCAATTTAAGACTTTAATAAGATCTCGCCTGCAATAATCCATTTTCGTGGACAACCACTTCTTTTGCAATCTTTATTTATGCCCCACACTTCTGAACCGTATAATGTGATACTTTCTACTATTGACTTGAATGTTCTTTCCTTGGTTGTCTTCGTGATAGATTTGTCCCATAATATCGAATTTAGTGTTCTTATCATTTGTCGCCCTTGATTTAATCTACATTTGATTTCTTCTCTACTGTCTCCATCCTTATGAAATATGACTCCTAAATATTTATATTTATCAACGCCATTTAACATTCCATTGCCTAATGGCAGACCTCCGATATTCCTATTACCCACGGTCATGTACTCTGATTTTGTGAAATGTATCGCTAAACCTGCTAGCTGATAATATTCGTTCAGATTTCTTGTCGTGTAGCTTAAATCATCAGAGTCTAGAATAATATTACCGTTTCTAAAGAGTCGCAGTATAGGATAAGCACGAGAGCGAAGGAAAGGCCATATATTTCTCGCAAGTTAAACAGAGAACGACCTTTTGCGATGTTGCTAGCTCGCGAAACATTACAGTCATCCGCTCCGCACAATGTACCGCACACATCCGAAAGTGTGAAGCGATACACGCGTTGACTTGGACTGCGTGCTCGGCCGGCAACGTTGCAAAACTTCTTTCTCTGTCATGCTAACGAACTACTGCTGGTTTCTCTTTTGCTCTTGTTGGTTTCCCACCAAGCGTTTCGATAGAAAAGCTCCGTATACAGTTAGATCACTCCTTTGTAGAGTACGAAATGGCTAAATATTAATAATTCCAAACACCTTAGATGGATAAAAAATGAATGATGTTATAAATGTAATTCAGGCAGATAATTTGTATTTTAAAATTTAAGATATATTATATTTTGATATATAATATATTGATAACTCATAACTAAATAGCGGATTTTAAGTAAAATAAAATTGTTCAAAAAGGAAAAATAAAACTTAGAAAAAGGTTGAAGAAAAGGTGAAAACCTTTAAAACAAAAAATTAGTTCTGGAGCTATATTTTACCTCTACACATAAGATGTATAATTTTTTAAAACTTATTGATTTTTCCAAGAACAAATTAAAAAGTTTTCAATATTTTCAGGTACTATTAGATTACTCCCTAGAGTTCCTAACGTTTATATCGACGAACAGCTGCTGCTTTCGAGCACCTTAAATTGAAACTTAAAAGTTTAAGCGGCCCATACACGCTCAATATTATTACGCAATGTGGGTTGCACATTATTTTGATGAAGGGCCATACATGCTTAATATTATTGCGCAATATTTTGATTGCGAAAAAGAGACGTTAACTTAATAAGACAAGACAAGACAAGACAAGACAATATTTTGATTTGTGCAATAAATTGTATCGCATGCAGGCAATATTGATGGTTGTGCAATATACTGTGCAATCGCGAGCACAGACGTACAACCTTCAAGGCAATATATTGTGCAAGCAGTTCCAAGCACAATTTCATGTAGTGAGGTAATGTTGAGCTATAGGGATTTGTGTTGTGTGATTATTGCTGTGGGTACCAATGCGAAAAAGAAGAAGAGCTCTGGTTTATAGCCTTCGGATATTTTTCGCAGTATTTTTCCAACAAGAGTTCATACTGCTCCCCCTTTTTCGCACGATTAGTATAATCTGTACACTTTACATCTCACAGAGCCAGAAGGCCACGATAAATTTTAATGAATTCCAGAATGAATTGCCTATCAGCTTCCATGGCAGCCATGACGACGCGTACTCTACCACGTGTTGATACTGACTGATGGGATATTGCGCAATATTGCCTACAGACGATACAACCTTTTCCCGTTTGCACAATATATTTTCAAAGATTTGAATTTAGCACAGTATATTGCACAACCTTTCAATTTCGACTACACACGATCAACTATATTGCACAAACCTAAATATTGCGCAATAATATTGAGCGTGTATGGGCCGCTTATTTAAAGCGGCTACAAAATGACTTACCTCCCGAATTTTGTCGAAATTATCTACATAAAATGTGCAAACTGCAATCCAAGTGCCCCATCGAGTTAGAACAGGCGCTGGTGGCAACTGTATATTTAGCAATTTATCTTTATAAACTGCTACTTCTCAACGGAGCTTTTAGAAAAATCTGAAATTCGAATGTTACATTACAGTAGCTACCTTCGTTTTTTATAGCCTTGGCATCATAAGGATGCACACGCACGACATCGATGCATGCAATAAACCCTGTCTATTCACCGGGCCGAAGGCCTCGGCCCGGACCATGTAAGCATGTAAACATGTAAGAAGTAGTGTCGCTCAGGAATACAATTATTTTTCATTTTTTGACTCCTCTTTCAAGTATAAACCTAACAAAAAAAAAGACTGTGATAGATGTGACTAGATATGACTATACTGTGATAATATGATTGTATGCGTAAAAGAGAGTGAAAAGCACGTTGTCATCCATCCCTATACCCATTCTGCCGCATTGTTTACTTCATTCATAAAGAAATTCATAAGTATACCTTTTGACCTCTAAAAAAAGAAGTCTGTTAAGCTTGAAAAACTTGAAATAGAATCATTCATCATCACATCATTTTTTTATGTAAACCAAGTTTGGTTGGTATAATTGAAGCATACCTATCTAACACAATTAAAGTATTGAGATACGTTAAACATGATTTCCAAATGCTTCTTCTAGGCACCCTCCTGGCGGTTTCCGATGGCATGAACTATGGCTGGACAGCCCCGATGATCCCCTATTTCGAGTCCGAAACCGCCCACATCAGAGCGACCAGGTACGAGGCGGAATGGCTGGAAACTACACTGATGTTAGGATCACTCCTGAGCCTCCCGGTGACGATCTTCTTCGTGAACAAGATAGGAAGAAAGAAATCGATGATGCTAGCGTCTAGCGTTTCCTTGACGTTCTGGATAGTCCTCGGAGTCGGCAACAGCATATTTTATCTGCACGTCGCGAGGTTTTTCTTCGGGATGGCGGGGAACATGTCGTTCGTCGCTGCGCCGATGTACGTGGCCGAAATAGCCGACCACAAGATCAGAGGTTTTCTATCCAGTATCATTTATCTGATGATGTTAGTCGGGTTTATCATAATCTACTCTGTAGGACCTTATCTACCGTACATCGTCTCGCCTATAATCGGCGGCGTGATAATAATCATAGGACTATCGGTGTCTTTCTTCATGCCCGAATCCCCTTACTACCTCACGTTCCACGGTAGGTTCGAAGAAGCTGAGAGATCGTTGCAGTACTTCAGGCCCGGCAGGGACGTCAAGGGGGAAATGGAAGACATCATGAACGCGGTCCACAGACAAAAATCCGAGAGAGGGAGGATCATGGACATAATCTTAGTCAAAAGTAACCGCAAGGCGATCTTAATTATGACGGTCCTCAACGTCGGTCAACACATCTGCGCCATAAGCGTGATACTGATGAACCTTCATACCATCCTATCTGCCGCCGGGTCCGTCTACATGGACTCTTCCATTGCTGGTATCTTATTCGCCGTTATTATGTTGATCGCGGCGAAAATCGCCTCTTTCGCCGTCGACAAGTCCGGAAGGAAGACGCTGCTCATCGTCTCGACGATCGGTAGCGGGATATGTCTACTAGCATTGGCGATATTCTTCCATCTGAAACTAGACGGTTACGACGTCGCTGGGGCGAGCTGGATCCCTATAGTGTCCGTGATGGTCTACGCGGCCGTCTTCAAGGCGGGCCTCGGCATCGTCCCGATCGTGATCACAGCGGAGATATTCTCCGCTAAGATGAAAGCGCTGGGGATGACGATTTCCTGCGCCATGTACGTACTGAGCGCCATAGTCAGTATCCTGATTTACCAGTGGTTGTCGGAGTCGTACGGTATTCACGTCCCTTTCTACATTTACGCTTGCGGGAGTTTCCTGATCACGTTGTTCACTTTGTTCTACATACCTGAAACTAAGGGGAAGACTCTGGAGGAGATCCAGTTGCTCTTGAAGGGGGAGAAGGATTTGAGAAACTATCAGCAGAATAGTAAATTGTTGACTGAATAGTTGTGATACAGTAATATTGTTGGATATTAGTTAGGTAGCGATGGGGAGCAACACGTGTTAATGTCATTTCTTGTTTCGTAAAGTTCGAAATTTGCTGTATACAATTAGAGGATAGGTGAGTTTGGATGACTTACCGAGTATGGGTATTCAAACTTCTTTCTTTTTCTTCAAGTGCCGTCTTCGTTGCGAAGATTGCCAATCATCAAGGCTATACGTATTTGTGATACAGCAGATCGGAATAGTTGATGTGTGATGCAGTTGAACCAGTTTCGCAAATTTCACAACCAAAAAATGGCGGCTTCTTCCCACACCTCTCCGTCCCTGTATTTTTCCTTGCTTTGTGAGTTGTAGTAAATGGTATTTTCTTCCCTTATTACATGTTGCAAGTATTGCAGTTTCCGTTTTTCTAACTGTAATAATAATAATAATCTCTTTATCCTTTCTTATTCTTCTTATGACTTCCACGTTCGTTACTCTATGAGTCCATTTTATCTTCAGTAATCTGCGGTATATCCATAGCTCGAATGACTCCAGCCTTTTCATTTCGACCTCTTAAGGATCCCTGCCTCTAGTCCATAGAACAGTACATGGCATCTCAGCAATCTGATCTTTAGATATAGGCTGAGATCGCTGCTAAAAAACACCCTTTTCATATTCATAAATGTTGTTCTCGTCTGTTCTAGATTTGATTTCTTCAATGCATTCGTTCTTCTTATTTACAATGGTACCTAGATATTTATACCTCTCAACTTTTTCTATAGCCTGGTTATTTACCCTGATTTGGGCGTTGTTTTGGATAATATCATACGAACTTCTTTACCATCCACTTACTGACCGACTTAAAGAAATTCTGTAATTTCTCCTCCTATGAAATAGAGCGATCGACCCTTAAGAGATTTTAATATAGACCAGATAATAGAGAATTTTCGTATGGGAAAGTTGACCAGCAATCCACTTGCGTCACGTTTCTATAAATATTCTGTAGAGTTTAAAATTAGAATTCCAGCCTGTATATTCGCTTTGGGTAATTTTTTGCAAACAAAAACACCAAAAAAAAAATATTTTTTTGTGTTTTTGATCATATCATGGAAAGCGTTGAATGAATCGTATTGCTGTGAATGGGACATTTCTCGGCAATAAGAAAATCTTTATAATGGTGTTCTGTGTTCCTTGGTCAGACCATTTTTAACTGAGAAAAGTATGAAATATATTTAAAAAATGATAATGTAAAGTTAGTTAAGCAGTTAGTTCTCAATACAAACGAATGAAATTTTGGGAAATGATAGGTAATTACCCATACCTTAGATAGGCGCATCATTTAATTTATCGCAACAATAGTTTTGCATAAATGCAATATAAAGAAATTGAAGCAATATCTTGCAAAATGCATCGTATTTAATCGATTTTCAATTTACGAAACCTATATGGAATTAGAAATCAAAAACTTCCGTTCGTCCATTTTCGATTTTTGAAAAAAAGGAATTTAACATGCTAAAAATGATTCTAAACAGTAGTAGTTTTGGGAGAAAGTAGCAGCGGAGGAACTTTTAGCATGTCGAAACCACTTTCTTCAAAAATCAAAGATGGTCTTTCATTTCCACTTTCAGAATTCATTTTGTAAATTAAAATCAATTAATTGCAGTTAATACGATGCATTTTGTGAAATATTGCTGTAATTTATTGTTATTAAAATTATATAAAATCTGTTTAAGTAGATATAATAAGCTATCATTTCCTAATATATTGTAACGTTTTTACTATCGACTAAAACTAAAACACTACGCGATTATCCTAATTAATTTATTTCTAACACTACACTTATAAATTTAACTTAACAATCACCTAATTCATATTCGTAGACGGAGATGTTTATTTATTTAACGCGCCCGATCTCTCGCTCGAATGTTTACGCACACCGGTTCGACTCTGTTCGCTTCGGGTCCGACATTCCCTTTTTATGGCAGGTAGAAGCTTCTCGTACTTTCGGGATTATTCCACGAATTTCTCCTCGGGTTTTCGGCGAATCGAAGCGACTCGGTCTTACGAGAGTGTTCCCGCTCTTTCTAGAACGGATTCGCGGAACCCGGGCAGTCCCAGACGTGTTTATTTGGTTTCGGCGAGCCGTTCCGTTACACTGCCCCCGCCTTAAAGATGTTTCGTCCCGAAACGTGTCTCTGACAGGCCCATGTAGGAACCTACAGTTGGTCCCCTGTCTGCACCGCGAAGTTTGGTAGAAATAACATGCTACGGTCTTCTTGTGGGGACTCCTCTCAGGATTCCAACAACATTCCAAAATGTCTATCCCGGTGAAGCGAAATAAGACCTCCAGCATATTCCTGACGACCCTCCAGTCCAAGGCGTCCAATCCGCAAGCCAGTTTCGGGATAGCTAACTTAGTTAGATCTTCGCTAAGTAGGGTATCCCTGAGGTCATGTAGTGCGTCCCACAGGTCCAAATAGGTGGGCTTGTGAAAGGACCTCCTCTTGGTAACCAGGTAGAAGAGCGGCCGTTGTGATCCGTCTTCCTTAATCCTCAGTGCTCGCCCGACCGCCGGTCCCTGCTGATGGAGGTCGTCCAGTTTGCCGAACCTCGTCCGAAACTCCGCGGCAATTCCCCGGGACATCCGCAGGTCCTGGGCCACGCAATGAGCCAGCGCATACTCAGCCGGTGTTTCGAAGAGATCCCGTTGTTCTTCCCTGGTCACACCGAATCTGGCCTTCCCGGTCCCACCATACGCAGCCATAAATTCTTCAAAGGAGGGCTCATCCTCTTGGGGCCGCAGTTGGCGCACCTGTTGGTCTTGGTCGTGATCTCCCTCGAAAGGTGCTAATCGATTGTAATGCACGACCCTAGGCTTCCCATTCGGAACTTTGCTAATCCGGTAGATGACGTCATTTATCTTCGTCTTCACAGTATACGGCCCTTCCCAGGCATTCTGAAGCTTCGGTGATAACCCTCGTCTCCTTTGTGGGTTGTACAGCCACACCAGGTCTCCTTCTTCATAAATGCCGCTGTCCGCCCGAACGTCATAGTGATCCTTCATGCGGTCGCTGGCGACTTGGAGATTCGTCCGTACCATCTCGTGAATCTGGTCCATCTTTCGGCGCAGCTCTGTGACGTAGTCTTCCCCAGCCAGATCTTCTCCCGGTTTGCAACCGAAGCTCAGATCGCAGGGAAGCCTCATCTCCCGCCCGAACAGTACCCTTGCTGGTGTTTGGCCGGTGGACTCGTTGATGGCAGAACGGTAGGCCATCAGGAAAAAGGGGAGATGTTGATCCCAGTCTCGTTGGTGTTGAGACACTACCTTCGAGAGGTACTTGCCCATGGTGCGGTTCATCCTCTCCACCATTCCGTCAGACTGAGGGTGCAGCGCCGTCGTTCTAGTTTTGCGAATTCCCAATTTTTCGCAAACTCCCTGGAACAGCTCGCTCTCGAAGTTACGCCCCTGGTCGGAATGCAACTCCAACGGTACTCCGAAGCGGCTCACTAGCTCCTTCACCAGGACATCTGCGACAGTTGTGGCTGCTTGGTTGGGAATCGCGTAGGCCTCTACCCATTTCGTGAAGTAGTCCATCGCCACCAGGATGTACTTGTTGCCGCAATCGGTTTCAGGGAATGGCCCAGTAATGTCTAGGGCGATCCTCTCGAAAGGACTTCCCACATTGTACTGCCTCATCGGGGCTTTCGGCTTGCGGTGCGGTCCATTGCTGGCTGAGCAAACTGTACACTTCCTGCACCATTCGCGAACAGCCTCAGAGCAGCCCACCCAATAGAAACGCTCGCGCACTTTCTGCAGGGTCTTCTTTACTCCCAGGTGGCCTCCTGAGGTTCCGTCATGGAGGTAACGTAGCACCTCCGCCACCTTGATCTTGGGCACGATGAGTTGGAATCGTCTTTCTGCGGCATTATCGGATTCCAGCACCCTCTTGAGCAGTCCATCCTGTATCACCAGGGAGTCCCACTGTGCCCAGTACGATTTCAGGGTCCTAGAGGATGGGGCCACTTCCTGCCATTCTGGCCGACGTCCTTCTTCTTTCCACTTCAGGATCCGTCGAAGTTCAGGGTCGCCTTCCTGCGCTCGCCGCAGCCCGTCTGGTGACCAGTCCTCGTCGGTGACCGTCGTGCGGCAAGTAGAAGCCTCCTTTACCTCTGCACGACTGCAGTGGGAATATCCCTCCGGACACGGTCTTCTTGAAAGAGCGTCAGCATTACGGTGGCTAGTTCCTGCTCTATGTTTGATGTCGACACGTTTGGATTTCTCGACCCTGGGGCGCTTGCGGTTCCTTCGGAAACGGCCAACCTCTCCACACGTACAGCACTTCGCTGGTTCCTTTCTGCATCCTTCCAGCAGTCCCTTGAGGGCGTTGACCACCTGCTCCAGCTTGTCCTCCTTCCGCTCGGCTTCTACGCATGCGTCGTCTCCGACCACCGTCCCGACGCTGCCACAGATCCTCGACGCCTCCGTCGCAGCCTCGTATTCCAGGGCCATCGAGAGGGCTTCCAATGTGCTCTTGGGACGCGACAGCCGTACCGCTCGCTGCATCTCCACATCCCTCAAGCCGTCGATGAAGGTCGAGACTGCGAGACTCTCCGTCATGGACTCCGCCGCTTCCGGGTAGGCGAATCTAACTAGTTTCACGATGTCGGTTTCGAATTCCTGAAGGCTCTCTCCCTGCTTCTGTCGTCGGGTCTTCATTTGGCATTGGTAGACCTGCCTCAGATGTGCGTGTCCGTATCGCGCCTCCAGCCTCTGGACGAGTAGCTCGAAGTTGTCCAGCTCCCCCCGTGGAACAGTTTGCAGCACGTCGAGGGCATTTCCCCGGAGAGCGACCGTCAGAGCCACTGCCTTATCCCTTTGCGTCCAGTTGTTAGCTTTCGCCGCTGCCTCGAACTGCCGGAGGTAGTTTTCCCAGGGGATTTCCCCGTCGAAGGTGGGCGGCTTCACTCGATGGCTCGCAGTAGGGACTGCCTCGATCCTGCTTGCCTCCGAGTCGTTAGTCGGATTACCTGGATTGGACATGTTTTGCCGACTGGGCTGGAAATGTATTGATTGTAAACGTTGCCCCAATTCTCTTAGTTGGTTCTCCAGCTCCAATCGTTGGATTTTCTCGATCTGCAGTGCGATGTTAAGGTTTTCAATTCTGCTATCTAGCTCACCGTAGAGATCTTCTAGTTTGTCGATCAACTCGCCGTGGAGGTTTCCTATTTCGCCGCGGAGTTCTCTTTTTATGTTGTCAAGGAGACGCTCACTTTCTTCCTCGAAGCAGAAAGTTTCAGGGTCCTCTCCATTGTCCTTTAAATATTCCTCCAGGCGTTTCTGTAGCACTGCTTTCGACCCTGACGTTTCAAGTTCTCGTTCTTCCAACTCCCGTTTGAGGTCCGTCACTTTTAAATCGCGTAATTTCTTCATTGTTCCTAATTTATTTCACTAATTAATCCCACTTCTGACACCACTGTAACGTTTTTACTATCGACTAAAACTAAAACACTACGCGATTATCCTAATTAATTTATTTCTAACACTACACTTATAAATTTAACTTAACAATCACCTAATTCATATTCGTAGACGGAGATGTTTATTTATTTAACGCGCCCGATCTCTCGCTCGAATGTTTACGCACACCGGTTCAACTCTGTTCGCTTCGGGTCCGACATTCCCTTTTTATGGCAGGTAGAAGCTTCTCGTACTTTCGGGATTATTCCACGAATTTCTCCTCGGGTTTTCGGCGAATCGAAGCGACTCGGTCTTACGAGAGTGTTCCCGCTCTTTCTAGAACGGATTCGCGGAACCCGGGCAGTCCCAGACGTGTTTATTTGGTTTCGGCGAGCCGTTCCGTTACAATATCTTCCCTTTAAGTTAAGAACTAATAAAGTTATTACTTTTTTAAACAGTTATTTTTCATCGTTTTTGTGGCTTTCTCCCATTATAAATTGTCCAATTAAGATGTACAAAACACCGTTATAAAGCTGATTTAATTCTCTACAAATGTCCTATTAGCATCTATGCTATTCATTCCACATTTTTCATGACATAGCAAAAAACGAAAAACTCACCTTGATGATTATTTTGGTTACAACAAATTATCCACAACGGAATTTTGGCTAAAATTGAAACTTTAAATACCTAAAGGATATTTAAAAAAATGAGGCGCAACTGGATTGTTAATAGTAATAGTTTAATAGTACTTTCATAATCTGTTGACAATAATCATAATTGTATTGACTATTGATACAAGAGTTTTAATTCTACAATGTATCTTTAGTAACTACTAAACAAAGTTTATTGACCTTGTGCACGCCATCTAAAATCAGCAATTAAAATTTTTTTAAATTAAATGTTAGTTTTCTTTCCGATTATTTATCGCGCTTCCTTAAAATCGAGAAGTAAACATTTCAGTCTCTGATACGAAAGTAAAAGATTAACATTACTTACGGCCTTTGCGAACTGGTACTGGTCAGTTGTCGACTAGAAAGCATAAAGTGTACTCTACAATAGTTATTATTTATTGAAATTACATATTACTTTTAAATGGGTGACGGTGGGCGTAGTAGTATGTTCTCCGGGACGAAGACGCAGTTTTTAGCAACAGCAACAGGTATGTAACACCTTGTAAATATTCTGTGTTTACTGGTGTTTTAAGAGAAATTTTATTCCAATCTACACATACTCATTGTTCAACTGTATATTATACCTAATACACATCTACTTTTTGTCTCATGTGATAAATCAGCTCAATTCTAACAAAAAAAAAACTAGGTACTTCAAAACGTGTTGAATCAAACAACTGATAGAATTTTAATTTACAAATTAAAAAATAAATACATTTATTATAGGTTCAAAGAATTACCGTATTTTTATATTGATAATAGTACTAATCTTTAAGATGCGTAACAGAAATATGTAATAAAATTGTCCATGTTGTTATTTCTAATTGTGACCGTCAAAAAACCAAAGGTGATAACAAGGCCATAAAGAAATGTTTCTAAGTGGCTTAAAATTTCTTTTGATTCAAGTAACAACCAAAAGTTGGACAAATTAATCGTTTTGGAAATGCAATTTACATATTAATTTTTTTTATAAATTGACTTCTTATAGACATTATAAGACTTAGCTTATAGCTTAGACTTATAAGAATTAGCTAAATTGTAACAAACGATATAGTAATTCCATTAAACTTTGTGTATCTCCATTAGCCGTTAAATGTGTTGCGGATTACATTGGTAATTATTATACTGTTTATTTATTTTAATTTTTCGTGTAGATAAGTCTATCTTAGTTTGACCCTGCACTCCTTTGAATACATCTAAAATTCAATAATCCTATAACGTTGACACTATCAAATCAGAACGATAAAGAAATACATATACAGGGTGTTCCGCAATATGTGGAATATCTCTAGGAGACATACCGTACACCTAAAAATAACACTATTTGTTGATAAAAAAATAGTTACGTGTTCATCGGATTACCTTGTTTTATTCTATCATAAATATTCGATAGTAGAATAAATATTCAGTCATAAAAATATTATTGTTGTATTATTGAACAATTGTAAAGTGCCCCATAGAGAAGAATTACCCAAAAGTGTTGTTAAACTGCTGAATGCATGTTCAACAACAGAGAAAATATTTAAATTTTGAGAAACATTTTTGGAGCGTATTTTGAGAGAATTTTAAAAACTGAAAAAAGGAAAATGTACAGTACCCTTCAGAAAAAAATTAGACTAAAATGTTATAAACTTTATTACCCTTATTCGATAGTAAAGTACATATTCAAAGCGTAAAAAAGTTTTCGAAGGGGATGGCCAGAAAATTTCAAACAAAAATAACGAGAGTAAACCACCACTTATCCCTCGTGGGATAGTTGAGTGAAAGTCCACCAAATATTCATACTCAACGATAAAATATTAATAATACTGCGATAAACAAGCTGATATGTATATTGATATAGATAGTAATTATTTATAAAGTTAATGAAGATAAAGATTACTTATCTTAAATTTGAATACTCTTTTCTTGATATAAATTGTCATGTATAACATGTCATAACATGTATTGACATTCAAAATGCATTTTTCGTAAAAAAATTAACCCTTTTATACATTGAACATTTTCACTCTTCTACTTAATAGTGCTTTAAATGCACACTTTAAATGTTTAAAATTATTGTAGAATTAATGAATTGTTTTCAAATAATTAACCTTTTACGCTAAAATGGGCAATAGATTTTTGCTTTATTTTATTTAGAAATTAGTACCATTTTTTACCATTTTTGGAGTAATTAGTAATAAGCTTTGGATGAAAACAAATAAAAACTTATAATTTTTAGATCGTAAATTACAATAAGTTGTGAGACTATCTCTTTCACAAAGAAGTCTGATTTTGTTTTATACACTTATATTTAAATTGGGGGATAAAGTGGAAAATTGTCGGTAGAATATCAGTCTCTCATTATAATGTTTGTAGGAAACTTAATGAATTATTTTTAAAAGCAGTGATGTATTTTTGTCGAGTTTTCTTACAAATGGTTAATTTTAACGACATACAACAAGAACACCCATTACAAGACACAAGGAATAAATAACCTTCAATTTCTATTTAATATCTTAAAGGCAATGAATATAAGCGAGAAAATATTCTAAGGCTTAGTTACTACCGGTGTTTCAGATATGTCATTACACCAACAATTATATTGTTCTGGAGACCTCAAATTAATATGAGACTTTTAAAAATGTCTTAAATTTGATTTAAAAATAAGACACTTGTTGGAAATCCACTTGACTTTAGCAGTAAATTTTCAGAAAATTTTATATCTTCAAGAAATTATATTACTTTATTATTATAGTTTAATGTAATTTACACCCACCAAAGTTTGCCCACATATTCTAGAACACTTTGTGTAATACAAAAAAAATAATTTTTGAACTCGAACTTATATTTGATAGTAAATGGTATCTAATGACGTCATTAATACCATCATCAAATATTCATACAGTTGCATAAGTAAAGACAACAAAGAGCGTCGTTTCTTTGTTTGACCGCCTCTGACGCTTAACTAAAATGTAGTTCTTTTCTATAGTAACATCAGTGCTTTGTTTAGTAACTTTTTACAAATCCTTTTAATATCAAATACAATAACCTTCCATAAAGGAAGGTTGTTACACTTTTGCAACTAAATACTAAAACTGCAGAAAGTTTTCTGTATGCCGCGTTACTCTTTTAAGTGTCGATTTATAAAAATCGTTAATCCTAAAGTTGCCATATACTAAATGTAATAAAGTGTAAGATTGCCTTAGAGGAACAAATTTTAAAATGAAAATATGAGCATAAATGGGATAATGAGATAGTGCTGTCCATAATTACAGGTTTCTCACTCTTCTCAGGTGAATGCTTGGATGGTTGCCACTCCCTCAGATACTAATATGTCATAAAATATATTATAAATTACATAATTTTATTATTCGAAGAATTTTGCTGAATTGGGTCAACTGGAAGTATATCCAAAAAGTTAAAAAAGTTACTACATTATATCAAATCAAAATATTGTAAATGTATCAATGAATTATTCCTGAGGGTATTGTAAATATTTATGAAACAACGATTTTTAAATGAAGGTGTTTGTAAGAAGATATTTCCACGCTTTGACTCAAGAAAATGATAATGAATCACCCTGTACATTACTTGTGCTGTTATTTATTTGTATATTACCCTTTGCGTCTGTTACATTTGAGTTCAAGGAGCTGTCTACTTTGTAAAGCAGTAATTAAAATTGTAGTTTTGTAATGTTTTACTTTTTGCTAAAAAAAAATTGAAATAGTTTATTGGTAAAAGACGGTTCGATTTATTACCTTAGTGTACATAATGTTGTATAATACTATCTATCATATTATGATATGCAATACATAAAAATTCACCTAGTACCAGTATCTATCAAATTGAAATCCGAACTTACTTTCCCTTCATAAATGCTCTAAAGGCCGTGTTTATAGTTCTAAACTCAAGTTTGACTTGGATAATAACGTCTCAAGCATAAGCTTTTGCTTATAATTTGTTTTGTTTTATAGTCACTGTCACAAGTGGTATACTCTAACCAGTAGCAATTGAAATACACTACAAAATCTGAATTTACCGAGGACATTCGAAAAGAGCCCGTTATCTCTATACAAAACCATGGGACTTATTTCTTTGCTTATTTATAAACGCACTGGTATATTTTAAAATGCAGGTGTACGTATTTGTGCAGTCGCCCAAGTGAAATCGTATATGTGAATGTATGGTTATCTACAGATAAAGAATTAAAGGGTCCATTGGGTCGTAAATTTGTTTTTACCACAGCGGCACTTCGTTTGTGTCTTCTTCTTTTTCTATGGAGCAGGTGTTCTTCTTCTTCGGCACTTATACTCGAGAAAGCAGTGGTGTGTGTATGTGTGTGCCATTTATTTATACTATTTGAAAGTGAATTCATTGTTAGAGTTATTATCCGTAATGATACGCCCATGGACGACGGGGCGGCACCACCTAAAAAGCCATTAAGTGTTTTTCTTGCCGTTCCAGTTGGGATTGGACAAAGTAGTTTCCATAGTTTACAGCAACCCCTGTAAAATTTTGAAAGATATTCGTCATTGCGCTCATTACGGCTGTTCAGTAACAGAATCATCATAAAAACGGCTAACTATACCGAAACAGAAAAAATATTCTGGATTGGTATATGAGTTCTATCAATTACTCCTGCAGCACAAGGAAACCCCTAAATTTGGTTAAAAACTAACAATTAAATTTCGTTGCCCCTCTTCATTAAAAGGAAATTTGACATAATTGGCCGTATTTTCAGCCAATAACACTGATACCCTTTTTACTATCTGTGATACTGTTGCTTGGCTGACACTTTGTAAATCACCATCAACCGTCTGTAATTAATACAACTATAATTGTACTTTCAAACATAACCGTTACTTATGTAACGGTTAGGTAAACGTCTTCTTTGATTTTGTTCGATATCTTCTTTAACATTTATAAAATGCTCAAAAAAATCTTCCATTACGTTCCAGGACGTCTGGTTTACAAATTAAACGTTGTAAGATTTCTTCTGGATAGAAGTGAAATTTTCATGTCAATGTCATTCACTTATATAAGAAAGACTCAAGTCCGGGTTCGAGGTGACTCAAACTTATCCCAGGCTTGAGTTGAACTTGACACTGAAGTTCGTTTTATAAAATAAAATTTGAGAACTTGAGTCAGACTCAACTTGGGACAAACTCAAGTGGCGACTATAAATACGGCACTAACTGTCTCTAATTTAAATCTTTTAATAATCTTCTTTGTTTCAAACATTCCACGTGTGTTTCAGGATCTCTCTTCGCGATTTCCGATGGAATGACCTACGGTTGGACAGCCCCCATAATCCCCTACCTAATCAGCGAGAAGAGCCACATCAAAACGACGAAAACCGAGGCGGAATTACTGGAAACGGTCCTCATGGTGGGCTCCGTCATCGGATTACCCATAACTATCTATCTGGTGGACAAAATAGGAAGAAAGAAATCGATGCTGCTCGCGGCCATAGTCTCTCTATTCGGTTGGGCAACGATAGCTCTAGCTAACCGGATGATGTATATCTTCATAGCGAGATTCTTCTTCGGAATAACTGCGAACATGTCGTTCGTATCGGCCCCGATGTACGTAGCGGAGATCGCCGATCACAAAATAAGAGGATTCTTGTCCAGCATCGTCTACATCATGATGCTGGTGGGTTTCATTGTAATGTACAGCGTCGGACCTTACCTGCCTTTCATCGTCGCTCCGGCTATTGCCAGCGTTGTCCTGCTGATCGAGCTGTCGACTTTCACGTTCATGCCAGAGTCGCCGTATTATCTCCTCTACGTGAACCGACCTGACGCAGCCAGAATATCCTTGGAGTACCTCAGACCCAAGAGGTTAATTGAAGATGAATTCGATGAGATCAGCTGTGCCGTGGCGCGACAAAAGACCGAAAAGGGTATGTTTCGTGATTTGCTCTTGGTGAGGGGCAATCGCAAAGCCATCACCATCCTCACCGTCCTCAACGTAGGACAACATCTCGGTGCCATAAGCGTTATTTTGATGAACATCCATGTGATTCTAAAAGCGGCCGGGTCGGTCTACATGGACTCCAACTTGGCGGCCATTACCTTTTCGGTCCTGATGTTGTTATCGGCTCAGATCTCGTCGTTGCAAGTGGACAGGTTTGGGAGGAAAGCGTTACTAATTATCTCCTCTCTCTTTACTGGATTGTGCCTGCTAGCTTTGGCGGTCTACTTTGATTTACAATTCCACGGTTACAACGTCAAATCCATCAGCTGGATACCCATAGCGTCGATAATGGTGTACGCGGTCACCTTCAAGTTAGGTCTCGGCATCATCCCCATAGTGCTGACAGCGGAGCTGTTTCCAGCTAAAATGAAAGCACTCGGGATGACCATAGCGGACGCCATGTACGTCATAGGATCGATTATAAGTCTGCAGGTGTACCAGTGGTTGACTCACTTCTTCGGTGTGCACGTGCCGTTGTACATTTTCACCGTTTGTAGCTTTCTGCTTGCTATGTTCACGTATTATTATATACCGGAGACCAAAGGGAAGACCCTCGAAGAAATCCAGTTTATATTGAAGGGCGAGGAGTATCCTGCTTCGAAACGTCTACTGCAGGATGAACCGTTGATTTACAGCAGTCTATCGTCTAAAGATAATTTAAAAAATGTTAGCAGTTAATCGCCGATTAGATACTAAGATAATTGAAACTGTTATGAAGATTTGATCCACGCTTATCCCTAACTTATAGAAAGGACAATTAAGGAAAAGTGAAGTAAACTAAGCGTGTGAGTTGTCACATTTTGAACCAAGTTGTAGATAACTTGAAATAGTCCTCGTTATTTCGTTTTTACCGATACTCCTGGCATTACATACAAAATCTGCAGTAATATTAATTTTCAAGCATGTACGTACATATGTTTTGAACAGGTAAAAAATTTATTCTCTAGTCTATACCGATACTTGCTAATAACAAATTGAATCGTGGGTGTGTCACGGTTTTGCGTTTCATTGCCAGTATAATGTATCCATGTTAACTACCTACCTTGAATTAATTTGTGGTATTAATTTCCATGAAGTGTTTAATACAAATGTAACTTGATCAATCTGAAAACTACGATAATTAGGAAATGCGTACGATACTTACTTATTAAGACGTAAACGAGTGTAACATCATGTGTTGTAATTTTAATTAATGGTGTACGTTTCATATTAATTTCTTGTCATTAATGATAATTACTTGTGGTTATTGTACAGTGTGAAAGAAGAAATTTTTTCACGATTTGTTGTGCCGCTTTACTACTTTTGAACTTGATTAGGTTATGTTAGTACCTGTTGACCAAATGGACATAATTTAGAGTGGATTAAAGATTGAATTGTAGATGCTGGCTTGTTACCTTGCACATGTCGAAAACGTAACCTTGGTAAATTGTAGATGTCTACCACTATATTCATAGAGCGGCACTTCACATTTCTACACGGGCAATTTAAAGCCGTTTTATCATTGTACACAACTTCCGATGGCGTACCATTTGTCATTTATTTTTTTAAATAGGGAAATCATTCTTTTATTTAATGGTTACCTATGTATGTAAGACTGTAATAAAATAAAAAATCAACAAAATACATACTTGTTAATTATTTACACGTTCAGCTGTTAAATTAACATATTCAATTAATCATAAAAATTTGGTGTTCATTCCAAGTGTGAAAAGACTACTGTCCCAAATAATCTAGGAACATTATTATTGGCCATGTCAGGAAAGGTATTTAAAATTAACCAACCATAGCGTTGGTAATTGCTTTCAATACTTTACACATATAAATACACTCATATATATACAATAATATCAAAAATAACGTGGGCATCCATTATTTACAACACAAATTAGAGTCAAACTTCTTTACAACGGTCCTTCAGTTTAGTTCTATGGATTTAAGAATTTTTTATTTACATATAGAAAATTACATTAATTTTTGGATTTTTTTTTAAAAAAATTTAAATCGAGCTGGACATATTCCATAAAATGTTTTAACGAATTATCCTAAAAAATTCAATTTATTCAGAATCGGCATTCATATGTAGAGGTCTGCCATGAAATGGGTGAAATATGACATATATTTCATCTGAAATATGAAATTGTATTTAAAACATTTAAATATTAAATTTAGAAGCGAGAAGTATCTAGGACCAAATTTGGGAAGTTATGAAGAAAAACGGTTATATAATATTTTTGACGTTAATATTTGGCGCGAAAAATATGATTATTATGAACATTTTTGGTACCGAATTTTACCCCTTTTCCCGAAATTTTCTACGCACTCCTAATCATCTTATCCGGCTAAACTTAGCCAGATTTGTTATAATATGCCATCATGTTATACATATTTAGAAAATGAGCCGTCCTAACCTTCCTAAATAAATCTTTCTCTTACACATACACACAATATATCCGCATTTTAATATAAAGTGTGGATATGTTACGTTTCTCGGACACATGACAAAACGCAAAATGTTGTTTTAATTCACAAATTTTAAGAAACTTGAAATTTTTTATGAGTAACTACTATTACAAACACACTACAATTGGATTTCTTGATTTCGTAATAATGTTTTTTGTCGAGACGGTTTTAATTAGTCTTTTTGATAATAAACAGAATGGTAAAATGCACATCACTTCAATTGCCAAAATTTCCGTTATAATATTTGCGTTAATATTATTTAAAATAACTACGTAAAAACTCTGAACAGTGAAGATGCAGCACATTGAGTTAACTTAAAAATTAATTTTAATTTTTCAAAATTAATCCTGGAGTTACCGGAAAAATTGTTAGAAATCAGCTTTGTTTCTAGATATCCCAAATAATGTTTTTGTGAATTGAAATAGTACATGTACGATATTTTCCAAAAATATAACTTTTTTAATGAAACCGTACAAACAAAACTTAGCGAATTCGTTAATTCCAATAAGTAGGTAATCAATCATAATTACATAAAATAATAATATAAATATCCACAACTCCCATACATAAGTATGAAAAATAATAAAATTGTAAATATGTCATGTGTTGTAATACAGATGAAACCATCACATCAATTTTATTTATAGTACATTATGTTCTTAAATAGAAAGTATTTGCTCGATTAGTAAGTCCTAAAATTTCGATGTAATTCTTTTGTTAGGGTACCATGGTAATTTGTTACATGGAACTTCTACTTTAGTTAAATAATAACAGTTTTTTGGTAATATCTCTTACAGTAATATTTTTTGTAAAACTTCAATAGAACCACTTGAAGTAACCTAAAATTTTTAAAATATACTTTTGAAAATTCACTTTCTTCTATTGGCCAGCAAGGCATTTTTCCATATTTTCTGATAAACTCCTATATAACTCCAAGCGAAACTGTTTCAAAATTCATGCATTTATTTAGATTTTGTAAAAACAAAGGTAATTGTTTAAACAATTAACAATCATGTAGAGCACAATTTCACTTTTATAACTTTTTTAACTTACTGCAAAGTGGTATCCAACCGTTTCATATTCATTCATTTGGTCTCTGTTTATCCAGAAACTTTGGTTTTTTCTAAGCTACCATTCCTCTACTAATACTGATTTTCCAGTAATTAAGTACTAAAGTAATGTTAATATTAAATTCAATATTGCAACATGCTCAAATAAGCCACTTAGAACAGGGCACACAAACCCATAATTTTATCCCCAAAAGTGAGGCACCGCTGAATGGCCGTAATCTTTTCACACTTTCGATAAACATTAACAAACTCGTCTTACGACTAACAACAATTAAATATATAACATTACCCCACAGCAACTTCAGTCGTATCGATCTCAAAACGATCGATCTCAAGGAACAAACGCCTCGTTCTTATACGCTTTACTCTCCAGCTCCACCTTGGGCTTATCCTCGTCGGTCTCCTCTTTCTTGGGGGCAGCCTCGACCGGGTTCCCCTTCAGTATCTGCTGGATCTCCTCCAGCGTTTTCCCCTTCGTCTCCGGAATGTACAAGATGGTGAAGACGACGGTGCAGAAGCACGAACACGCGAAGATGTAGAACGGCACTTGTATGCCGTAGGCGTTCTTCAGCGAGTGGTATATCTCGAGGGTGATAACGGCGAAACCGACGTAAGACAAGTCGGAGAGCGTCATGCCGAACGCCTTCACCCTGGCCGGGAACAGTTCGGCGGTGAGCACCACCGGTACGAGCCCGATGCCGAATTTGAAGGAAGCCGCGTACAGCATGACCAGCACTAGTGGGAGCCAGCTGGCTTTCATGACGTCCACTCCGTTGTTTTTCAAGGTGAAGTACACCGCTAGAGTCATGAGGCAGAGTCCGGCCATGACGCCGGAGCAGCACAGCAACACTTTCCTCCCGAAGTTGTCTATGGCGAGGGAGGCCGACATCGCGGCGCAGAACATCGTGGCCGAGAATACGATGGCACCAGTCGACGCGGCGACGTAAAACGACCCTGCCTCTTCAAGGATAGAGTGCAGGTTCATCAGCATGACGCTGATGCTGCTCATGTGCTGCGAACTGTTCAACACGAGCATTATGGTGATGGCCTTCCTGTTGCTCTTGATCAGGAATAGGTCCTGGAAACGCCCCTTCTCCGATTTCTGACGTTCTATCGCGGTCGCGATGTCTTTGAACTCTTCTTCCACATCGTCCGCTTGCCTCAGCCTCTTCAGCGACGTCTTAGCCTCTTCCGGCCTATTCTTGTAGAGGAGGTAATAAGGAGACTCCGGTTGGAACGGGAAGATCGCCAGACTGATGGAATTGATGACTACCCCCATGACGCACGGGGCCCAGATCGGCACGAACGGAGCGACGCAGTACAACAGGAGTATGCCGGTCAGCATCATGACGTAGATGAGGCTGGATAGGAAGCCTCTGATCTTCTGATCGGCTATCTCGGCTATGTACATGGGGGCGGCGACGAACGCCATGTCTCCCGCCATCCCGGCGAAGAACCTCGCGACGAATATCCATTCCACCCTCGGCGTGACTGCCATCACGATCCAGGTGATGAAGGTCGTGGCGGCGGACGTGATCAGCGATCTCTTCCTGCCGATCTTGTCGACGAGGTACATGGTGACGGGAAGGCCGCAACAGGCGCCTATCATTAGGATCGATTCCAGCCATTCCATTTGGTGTGCGGTCACCTCCAAGGGGCTGTTCTCTCCGAGGAGGATCGGAGCGGTGGGGGCCGTCCAACCATACTGCATGCCATCCGACACCGCGGAGAGGGTGCCTAGGATGGAAATTAAATTAATTGAAGCTTCGTAAGGATACTTAGAGAAATGAGTTTTAGTTGTACAAGTACTAAGTTTTGAAAGGATAGGAGAAAATGGTAAGGCTTGGTTCCTCTCAAATATTCTGAGATTTTGAATAATTTGTTCCTAATGTGTAATAAATAGCATGGCATAACGTCCCGCTGATATTCCATGGATACAACTTACTGTTTAGTTAAAGTTACTAATTTACATCTCAAAATTGTGTTAAAATTTACTACCAGAGATTTTACAATTGATTAGCACATTAAACACCATTTGATACAAATGAGCCTGAATTTTAGTTCACTATAGCGTTATAGCTTCTTTTTCTTCTTCTTTAACCCGTATTTATCCACTCCTCAATTTTGGCCTCTTCCATGTCGTTTTTAACTTTACTAGCCTGGCGTACTTCTTTTGATTTAAAACTCATCATGATGGATTTGGAAGGGTTTGGCATTGTAAGGCAACGCTTGCCGAACGTGTTAGCCAAATTGTGGGACAGTAGTGAAGGGAGATTGTTAGGTTTGGACAGAAGATTTGGGATAAGACAACGGTTTCCCCCCTTGTGTATTTGGGAAATAAACCAAGGCTCGCGTGGGCAGGGGCGCATCCCTGAAGTAGATCTGTCAATTATTGGGCTCATAATTGACTATCTACCCGCTACCCGTAGTGTTATAGCAGTATATCGTATTGTAACGCGAAGTGTAAACATCGGCACGACCCAAGCGGAATAGATCAAAGAGGGAAGCCGCTGCGCTAATTGGTTCATGAAAACACTTCCAGAATAATCGCGAATATTCAATTAAAGAGAGAATGATTCATTACCTTCGGGTTGTTTCTAGAACAAACAAATTAGGGAAAAGAAGAATCGAGTACTATCAAGAAGGTTCCGGAATATATAATGGAGGGCTATAAAAGCGAACGCTGCGGACGAAGAAGAGATTAGACGAGAAGCCGCCGTGAGTGAAAACAGTGCGATAACCGAATAGCGAAATTGTATAAATAAATTAGCCGTTAAGTGTGTGATCTAAATTAATTAGTTAAGAACTAGTCTAGATATATTAAGTAGTGTTAAGACGGTGTGTAAATAAATTAGAATAAACGTTACAGTATTATTATATACCATTAATGTAACAATTATTAGATCTTTAATTACAATTAATTATCTTTAGTTACAATTATTATATCTTTAGTTACTTAAGTTTTTAACGAATTATCCTAAACGACAAATTTGATTCTCTAAATTATAGCTATATTCGGCAAATATTTCAATTCTAAAAAAAAATATATGAAGACAGAGACTTCACAAAATTGTCATAAATTTTCGCCTTAATAATATTTTAGAATGTATTAGAGGTATATCTCTTATTAAACTTTTAATTGTTGGAATATTTTTAAAACTGTAACATTACTAAAATTAATTAATCTTATAATTGTTCTAGAATTAATTTTTTAATATATCGTATCGTTAAGTCTGTTAACCTTCTCTCAATTCTGCAATTGGTAGTTCTTTAAGAGGTCCTTAATTAAAATATTTTCCGAATATACTTTACCTGTAATTTGGACAACATGATGTTTTTCGAAAATCTGTTTATTTGGATATTTGTACTTACCTATCTTTTGAATAACTGTTTTCGAATAATTTTGTGTTTCAATAATTGTACCTTTTGAACAAATTGTTTTCGAAGAATTGTTTTCGAGATATACCAGTAAGGAATCATTGTAGTATCACTCTAACCTTAACAACCAATTTTTCTTTGTTGCAATTTCATTTATTGTTTGTGAAAGGGTTTTCAATATCTACATATTGTAACAAAAGGGCTGATTTTTACAATCTTCTCACACCTGCTAGATTTTGAAAAATATACTGATTTTGAGTTGTTAAGAAGACAACAATTTTTGTACGCATTTTATGTCACTTTGTTTATTATAATAAAAACTAACTAAAACCGTCGGGAAAACGAGTAATACAAAGTTGACACGAAATTTTCTACTGCTCTAAGTCTACAGGGGCAATAATAGTCACGCATAAGTGCAATATTATGCAAGACGTTTACACCTGAATACCAATAACTTTAAAAAGTAACGTGCAGAACCCGTTTTTTAATATATTATCATTTTTTCGTAAAAAAGTGGTTTATATGGTATTTTCAAGGTTTCTCACTTTTGTCATGAGATCAGAATTACCAGGCTCCGTTATATGCTAATGCAAAACGATGTAATATTTCATCAATAATGGCGCTTCCGACACGTTTGGTCTTTACCACCCAAATGGCACTCCATAAAGCTTCTTATAATATGATGATGTTAATTGCTATTTAGACGACCACTATGCATACTTCTTAATTTTCTAACATGATATTGGTACTGATTCCAGCACGTTTTAAAAGGATGTAAGCTATGCATTAAGTTTATAAAACTTGTGAAGTTATTTGACTTAGGTTCAGAATTAGATAATTTTCACAACTATTCAATATGATATTGTGTATTAAACAATTTAAATTTATTTAAATTGTTTAAATTTCAATTTAAATATTAAACATTTAAACATAATGTGTATATGTCAGGACATGTTAATATAGAGTGAAAATTTTCAATGCAAGGAAAACATGAAATACTGTCGCAAGTGTATCTTTAATTTCCAGCATAACTTCCAGCAAACTTCTTATATAATTCCAACACATTTTATAGTACAATTTTCTCGAATCACACGTCAAATTTTATAACATGTTAAGCAATCCATGCCAGAAACTGAAGATTTATATTGAACTCCCACACGACCAATTCTGCGGTTCGCTTGAACATTTCTCATTTGTACACCTTTCAAAATGAATCCAAATCAGTCATACCTATCACGTGAATTATCGCACAATACGAGAGAGGGATCCGCTCGGCCCGCCGGTTTCTTAAAATGAATATAGATGGTCTTCACATGAGAATAGTATCGTCCTACTTAAACTAACATAACGATACTATTGAAAGAAAATCAGAATGATGTTTAAATTTAAGCTTATCGTTTTTATATAAATATGTCAGTTCGGTCAAACATTTCTTTGAATATGATAAGTTCGAAAAGTTGTCCAACTTTTCTGAACCTGCTACCATCAAAGCAGAGTACTATTGAAGCCTTGTGTAACGTGAGTAGATTAATTAAAATGTAATTACCATTACCGTTTCTTCAGAAATGACATCATTCTACAGTTCTGTAAATTTTGTGGTCATATATGTTAATTAAGCCCCGATAGCGACTACCGCGATTTTAACTCTCTCTCGGAAATTCCAGAGGTTAATTTCATTTCTACCGAGTAATTTCCAAAGGAAAATAAAACCCAAAAACAGGTTATAATAACGCAACGCCACTTACGGCCATAATGAGCGTTCCTCGTTTTTCTTGCAGGGCAACAGAACAGATTCAAAAGAAGAACTATCGCTAGTAAAGTTCGATGATCTCTCGCGGGAATTCTGGAGTAAAACGGTTACGGAATTACCGGTTAATTTTGCAAATGTAATAATTGCATTTGAATGCGACGCATACGATAACATTGTACTCTTTGGAATAACCTGGCTTTCCAATTCTAATAGGTTTGTGATAAGGATTTCCTAATGGAGGTACGCGTTGCATACATGATTTCCCTTTACGTAATGTTTAATTATGTTAATTACGTTAAAGAAAAATTTATACTAGCCATTTGTTTACTTGATAATTAAGTCTTTTAAGTTATTAATTAAAAAAAATAAGTATATGTATTGAAAATAAAAATGAACCAACGTACCAAAACAAGTTATTCTAATGATATCTACCACTTGTGCGTAACTAATACATACATATGAGAATTAAACGTTTTTAAGGCGACAGACAACCATGCTCAACTCACGTGTATATTTGAAAGTAAAGGAAGTTGAAGCCTTAACAATGACAGTGACAGGTTATTAGAATGTTATATCAAGCAGTAATTGAAAAGGTTACTTCGCCCTACAAAAATATGTAGGCAACTTGTTCAACGAGTGAGTTTATAAACCATTAACCGTGGTAATTAGACACCTAAATTAAGTATTATCTAATTAGTTGATTCTAGTAGTTAGACATTTTTTAAACACTAATTAATTAAAAACGAAAAATTGATATTTTAAAACGGCGATGTGTCCATCGGATTACTTTCTCATATTTTATAATAATTATTTGTTGGTAGAATATACATTTAAGGTACAATAATAATTCTTCAGGTAGATTTCGAGAAAATTTCGAAAAATGACAAGAATAATGTGCCCTCCACAAACGATTTGTCCAAAAATATTATTATTACTTTTGAAAACAACTTCGATAGTAGAATAAATACTCAAACTTCAGATAAAAATGTTTGAGTGGATTTTGAGAAAATTTCCAAAAACCGAAAAATGACAATAGTAAAGTGCTCTTTAGAGAAGGTTTAGCAAAAATTACCTATACACAACAGTGCAATAAGCATTAAAAGTTAAAAAAAATCTTGAAACAGATTTTGAGAAAACCCCCAGAAACCGAAAAATGACAAAAAACTACCCCTTCACTTCGGCCGATTTTAAAGAAAACATTATTGGGAGATTCTTGTAAAGCACAAAGCGTAAATTTAAAGTTGAAACCGTTTGTGGTGTTCACTTTCGAAGAGAAACGTACCACAGACACTTTTCCAAAAACTTACTTTTTGGACACAGCTATCTCAAAAAGTCTGGAAATGTTAATAACTCACTTTTGAAAAATTTAAGAAAATTCCTATATATGAGTGCCTAATATGAGAAAGTAAACAAATAAAGCGGAAACGTGGTACTATACATCTGACCTCCAAAAGTTACTCATTTAAGATAACGATTCAGGTGCTAGCCTAAAAGTAGTTTTGGTTTAACCTTTTTACCCTTTTAAATTTTTTGGTTCTTAAACGTCAACCATACGCTGTTTACTTGCAAGCGCAGTAATTGTCGGAGGCCACATTCGCAATTCACGACTTAATATTCAGAGCGGAAAGATAAAAATTTTCAAGGATTCTCTTTGGAAAATCTGAAACGTGAGTAACCAACGGAGTCATTTTACTTACACATATAAAAATCTATGGAATGTTAGGTAGTAAAGGAAGGGTGCTACAAGTACGAATGTTGTTTGCAATGGGATGAGAATGATTTATAAACTTCCGAACAGCATTCTGGATCTGTCTGAATAACTCAAAATAAATAACTATTAAATAAATTTGCAGGAAAAAAGGCAATAGTGATTGGATGCTATAGATCCAAAAAATATCCCGTATACCATTAGTAAATTTTCACAAAGCAACAATTCTAGGAAAATATCCACAGCGACACCACGACGAGCCTTCAACAAATCCCTCCAATCTACACGGAAACTGTAACCGGAAAATCGCGAAAACTTCACTGAAACCGCCGAACACCCCATTTTCCTCCCTTACCCACCTGTTACTGCGGCCAACACTTGAGGGAAGGTTCCCTTAAACTTGTCGGTCACGCTGGCGGGCAGCAGCATGGCGCAGGATTGACTGAAACGCTCCGTTTCTTTTGCAAAACTTCTGGAGGTATTGTCTGAGGCGACCTTGGTTGCCCTGAAAAAAACCTGTTGGCACGTTTAGACCAGTCGCGAGAGGAGGGAAAACGGAAGACAAGAGAAGAGGGACCGAGAGCTGTGAGAGAGGAGGAGGAGGAGGAGACGCACGCAGCCAGGTAAGAGAGTAATAATGGGCAAGTGAAAAACGATTTAGAAGAGGAGAATATGTGGGGAGGTGTACCCTCAAAAAGTGATGAAATAATATTGAAATGGAAGTTATAGTAATTATTGATAATAGTAACTGTCAATTTTGGAAACAGGAACAAAGTTTTAAGGTGCTAAAAGTGCATTCTGTTTTCTTATTGTAATTATTTTAAGTACGAAGTACATTTTAAATGTTATATCCCTTTTTTGCTTGAATAACTGAACCTGCAAATACTTTGCCTATTTTAGACAATATTGCAAGTATATTAAGGATCCGTACAGAATCTCCAAAAATGAATATTTGATTTCAAAATAATACTTCAACTACCAACCACTACTAAACATCTACTTCGACAGTTATGCAACCTCATCTTTAGCTCTTATTGCTACATTTCAAAAAATGTCTTCGTTGCAATATATTCAATCAGTGATTTCGTGATTTCAATTATCGTCTTAAATAAAAAGCTCCCAGTAAATTCGGAAAACATTGTTATTCCTAATGACAATAAAACACTTAGTGCAGACTAATACCATCCCCAAACATGGACAAATTTCACTTTTTTCCTGTTAATTAATTAATGAAATTATTTTTTTCAATTAATAACATGCAAAATTAATACTCGTCTGAAGTTGGCGCCCGAATTTTTGAAAAAAAATTCCAATTTATAGAGCTCTGAGGCGGGAGGAATAGTTCTGGAGTTCTTTCATGAAAATTTCAATAGTTCTGCAAAATTTTCCAAAAAAGTGCAACAAAAACATATTTTAAATCGAAAATATGATTTTCGCGAATAACTTTTTTGTTTAGAGTCTGATCGAAAAATAAAACAGGAAAAAGTTGTAGAACTCTTTGGGCGTTACCTAGAACTCTAATCAGAACTCCTCTAGCATTTTTTTCAAAAGTATTTTCCCAAAAATCGAAAATATGATTTTCGAAAATAACTTTTTCGTTTCGAGTCCGATAGAAAAATGAAACAGGAAAAAGTTGTAGAACTCTTTGGGCGCTACCTAGAACTCTAATCAGAACTCCTCTAGCATTTTTTTCAAAAATATTTTCTCAAAAATCGAAAATATGATTTTCGAAAGTAACTTTTTCGTTTCGAGTCTGATCGAAAAATGAAAGAGGAAAAAGTTGTATAACTCTTTGGGCGCTACCTAGAACTCTAATTAGAACTCCTCTAGCATTTTTTTCAAAAGTATTTTCTCAAAAATCGAAAATATGATTTTCGAAAATAACTTTTTCGTTTCGAGTCCGATAGAAAAATGAAACAGGAAAAAGTTGTAGAACTCTTTGGGCGCTACCTAGAACTCTAATCAGAACTCCTCTAGCATTTTTTTCAAAAATATTTTCTCAAAAATCGAAAATATGATTTTCGAAAATAACTTTTTCGTTTCGAGTCTGATCGAAAAATAAAACAGGAAAAAGTTGTAGAACTCTTTGGGCGCTACCTAGAACTCTAATCAGAACTCCTCTAGCATTTTTTTTAAAAATATTTTCTCAAATATCGAAAATATGATTTTCGCGAATAACTTTTTTGTTTAGAGTCTGATCGAAAAATGAAAAAGGAAAAAGTTGTAGAACTCTTTGGGTGCTACCTAGAACTGTAATCAGAACTCCTCTAGCATTTTTTTCAAAAATATTTTCTCAAAAATCGAAAATATGATTTTCGCGAATAACTTTTTCGTTTCGAGTTTGACCGAAAAATGAAAGAGGAAAAAGTTGTAGAACTCTCTGGGCGCTACCTAGAACTCGGGCCAGATTTTTTTGTGATTTCCAAAATTTTCATTTTTTAGATATTTTGCAATTTTTTTTGAAAACCAGAAAGAACTTCAGAACTCTTATTTATGAGCCGGAATCAACGACCAGAACTCCTCTAAGTGCAAATCACGGCGCTAGCCTTAAAATATGTTTGTTGCGTTTTTTTGGGAAATGCAGAACTATTGAAATTTTCATGAAAGAACTCCAGAACTATTCCTTCTCGCCTCAGAACTCTAAAGATTGGATTATTTTTTTCAAAAATTCAGGCGCCAACTTCACACGAGTAAAATTAATTTGCATTAAATATTAGAACCTACCGAAATATTTACAAATAAATTCGCCTTTTTTAAATATGAAGAATATCGCAATAACATTGGCTCAAGACACTAATTAAACTTTGTTTTGTTTACTGTTTGTTGTATGAATATTGGCTTCAAAAAATATAAATCAAAACCAGTTTTCGTACATTACCAAAAATACGTACCTATTAAATGGTTGTCTATTATTAAACAGCATTTTAAACCAAATAAAATCACATTTGTTACTGGCGATGAGAATAAGTTAACTATCTAATTTATTAAAATTTTATTATTACTACTCGTATGAAATGTAAAGGATAAAAATGCGAACTGCAGTTGTAATGTTCCTTAATTAGCTATGATATTTTCTAATTAAATTTATTGGGTAATAATTTTTCGTAGAGTAATTATTCTTCAGAAATTCAATAACATAGCATTAGACAAAGTTGCCATGTTTCTAGTTAAAAAGAGTTATTTTTTATTTAAATTTTTAATATTTTTATTTTATAAATATTATTTTTATTATTTATTTATTTGTATATTATTTATATTTTATTTTTATGAAACACAATTACAAAAAAATTAATTTATTTACATAACTTCATATTAAATGAATGGCGATATGAATCTTATAATTCCAATATTTATCATTTTCAACTTGAAAATTTCAAACTGAATATTTTTTGAAAAAAGAAAATACCAAATTGAAATATTATTGATATAAGAAAGAATCCCCATTGGATTTTGGAATTTCAAATGTACAAATCGAAGGTTGCAATAGTCGTATTACAATATAACAAAATGCGGATTACTTGGCTAATAAATTTTCAAATTGAAAGATTTACCAAAGTAAGAAATAATTTTACATTTTCGATTTTGAATTGTCACTTTTTAATACCGCGAAAGGTCGTAGTATGTCACGAAACGCACTGTGGAAAATTCCATAAGACAATCACTAAAATTTAGAAACTAAAATTCAAATTTAAAAATTTGAAAATTTGTTTAATAAGTAGTTCTATAACAACTATTATTATTAACAACTTTCTATTATGAAATTTCAATTCTTCATATTTTAAAGAGTTAAGGATTAGAATATTCTTTGGAAAATGAGAATCGCTTTATCGATTAGGAAATTTCAATTGATTTTATCTCAGCAAGTAATGGGAGCATCAATAATGATGCTCCCATAATAATCATTCATTACATAATAATTCAAAAGAATGTTTTCATAATTCCCAATGATTCCAAAGGCCTTTGAAGAAACTTGAACAATTGATGTGGGTTAAATAAATGTAGCCTTGAGCACATTCTGAAAACACTGTCAAAGTTTCCTTATGGGACTTGTTTTAAATTGAATGCTCGTATATTTGTAGCAAAAGGATATTTTTGATAATCTAGTTGGTTTATTTCTTGATTGTTTAACAGTAGGTACATCATTTGTCCTGTGCTTCATAATTTCTTTTAATATTCTCACATATTAAACATCCTATGAATTGCTCAAACCATTATTTGTGGTTAAATTTAATTCGTTAGTTATTTCTGTTTCAAGTTTATTATTTTGTTACATTCGAACCTTAAATTTTTATACCTCCTACCTACCTCAATGTTTATTAAAATAATTTCAAAATACATATTTCTGCAAAATATGAACTTAATCTTTCATTCAAATGTAAATAAATTACATGCATGTGAATCGTTAAAAAGTCATGAAGTGGTCTTGATATGAAATACTTACAAGGCATACTCTAATACTTTCAATACAAACAAAAATATCTAAGTTACCTAACAATCTGCAAAACCGTACATTGTGCTGAAGTTCTCACGCTTCTGAATGTTTCATGACGTTTTGCCTGAACTATTATTAACTCCATATCCACCGCATGGAGTTTTGTGCGCATGAAAGAATTCTTGATTAATTTATTCCATCGATCTTGAATATAATTAATTATAAAACAAGTGTTCAACGTATTTCTAACTATCTACGTATTAACAACATTGTTCAGATTTGCATTCATATAATCTGGACAATACCTACAAGAATATGTGCTCACCAATTTGTTATTGATATCAAACCACTGAGCACACACGTCACTTGTTTTTACACTTTCTGCACAAAATTATGTTGTGAGTATGATATGCTACTAATCGGATTAACAAAAGACCTACTTATTCGATAGTTGAAAGGATGGATTTTAACGCTTCCTTAGTTCAACCGTGTAAGGCATGGAAGTACCTATCCTTAAAAAATAATATTCTTTATTGGCCAAAGGGAAATTTTTCATATTTTTCGGTTCAAACTATTAATAAGTATTATTGTTATTATGTTTATGTTAAATGAAAAGTGAAAAATTTAAGTTTAGTAACCGCAGTAGGATGTTATTGATATCATTTTAAACAATTTTCTAAATATTTTATTTCACTTATTTTTTCCTATTATAATTTGCGTAAATACGCTTAGAATTTATGTTCTCGCTAATGTAAACTATTGCGTTTAATTTACCAAACAACGTAAAACTTCTTTAAATGACATCAGTTTACAATAAACATTTTGTTTCTTTTTTTTTGGCCAGACTGTGTTCCTGACCTTGTGCCTTGAGAACGTGTAGGTGATGATCATGGCATTGAAATCAAAGGAACGCTTTATAATGAAAGCAGCAGCACAGCAGCAGCAAGAAATTTAGTCATTCTACGATTAGTGAAAGGATTGTTTCTTATGATTCAATTTAAATGCGTTTGAGGAGCCGCATTAATTTTCATGGCATTTGAATTTCTAATCGAATTTTTGTTTTGTATTCGATGCATTATCACGTAACAATTCAGTGTCTATAATATATTTTTAAACGTGATAAATTTTTATAGTAATTTTATCTTGATATGTGTATTTTAAGAAAACTGTCGTTGATGTGTGTCGTCACGAAAGACAAATACAAATGTAGCTTAATTGAAACAATAGTTAAATCTGTTTCATTAAATATCTAGTCTCAACGTAAATTTATGAGAAATATTTTGGTAAAAGATATGGTTATGTCCGAAAGGCGTATGAAGGAATTTCATATTTTCTTATAAAATTCGTTTTATAGCGCAATAATGCACAACTTAGATAATAATTAAAATACATATTTCATAAAATTTTTAAGACTGGATCCCTTATTTTCAAGTGCCAATCAAATAAAAAATATTGCATTTTGAACACGTGATAGGATTAGTTCGTTTATATTTAGGAAGTGAATAAATAAAATATTCATGTCTCACTTGCCAAATTCTGACATGACCTATCACAATTTCGGTAACTATCTGCCAAGGGAGGTGCTAGTAGGTTATGTTTAATAATAGTTTCAAGACTGGTAGATTTTTTTAAATCACACTAAGGTACGTATTGTAACCGAAATGATACTTGTGGTTGATTTCTATTGAACTAAAATACTTAAAGATGTGCAACTGTAATTGTCAGTCACTGAAAAGAATTTTTGAAAATGACTTCATTCAAAAAGATAAAGTGGGCATCTTTTTCGGAATTTTCGCATCTCGTAAACTCTTAGATGTCTTAATATTCCACAAAATTAATATAACACCTGTGACTTTTCACAAATTAACTCATAGTAATGAATCCCCGATCGGTGAACCGTAGCTCGTTTACGTATAATATCAAATTGTTATCAAAAAAAATTGTATAATGAGCTATTGTCTGTACGTAAACAAGTTATTACAATTCATCACTCACAAGTACATAACTAACTGTCGCTAGTTAAGTTAACGTAATCGTTTCACACGTCTGCCACACACACCGTAAGAAATAGATTTATATTTATTTTATTTTATTTATTAAGTAAATTAATTAAAAAATTAAATTAAACTTAATGCAAAAATTAGGTTATTCAAATTTTATTTATTTAATTAATATTTTAAAATATTAACCATATATTTGCACAATGGTTTAAAATGAAACCAACTGAATCAATTATCTTTAGTGGTTTGTAAAGAATTTCAAGTACTTACGACTTACAAGTTACGTTATATTGTAATGTTTTTGAATATTATCATCAAAAATTCGATATGGAATATTGGAAAATTTGGAATTTTAGATTTTAGCGTATATCGATAACGAATAAAGCAAATTAAGGCTCCTTTTTATAACGTTATGACAGGTAGTCAACGAGATATGAGCAGAAATTTTGAGCAATTTTTAAACGAAATTTGGTGGTTTTAGTAAAAATTTCAAATTTAGAGTCTCAGATTTTAGGAAGGCTCTAACCGTTTCAAATTTTTTGTAACGTTACCACACTTCATCTACGAGATATAAGTAAAATTTAGACTAAAATAATAATAGTTTTCATAATTGATGGATTGAGGGCGAAATGATATTTTATTTAAAATTATTGAAATATTACATTATTAATACAATATAAAACTTAAAACATGCAAAAATTTCAAAATGTACTATTTGTTAAATACTTCCATAAAACTATTAATTAAAATAGCTACTCAATATTTCATCAAGAAAAGTCTGTAAATATTGCAATGCCATATTAAAACATTTCTGAATCATCGTTTTTACTACATTTGGAATTTTTATTGATATTTCTTCAAGAGAAAGGTATAACATTGCGGTTTATATACTGTTTTTTTTAATAAATTCTGAAACTATTCTGAAATGATTCTACCCAATCACACCTGACAATTTCTCCACACCAAATAATAAAAAATAAAAATAATAAATAAAAACCTTATAGAAATATTGCGAGATTTTTCAAAATCTTTTATAATTACAGATATCAAAAAAATGTCTTCAAATATTTTTAACTGTGACATTAGAACCTTTTGATAATATTCATGAAATATTTTAGCTGTTTTTTGAACATATCTTCTTCATATTAATTTGTTATAAGGGTTTCACCTTTCATTTTATTACTATGCTGACCGTTTAAAAATATAATAATAAATATTAGACATATTCGCTCAACAATAATTATAGGTACTATAATGAATTAATTTGTGATATTATCGCCATCTATATATCGTCATCAATTTTAATGAACTTGATTGGTTTTACTGGAATGGGACTAAATTGTGTAATGTTAAATAGCATTTTTTTTAAAATTACATGTTCAAAAAACATTGAATCTTAAATTGTACATTCTTCATGCGAACCAAAAATAAACAATGACATTTTTTATAAAAACACGAGGGAATAGTTAAAGATACAATTAATAAAATAACTGATGATAGAGTAACCTAAAACAGCTTCACAACTAAACACCAAACTTACTAGACAATGTAAATATTATATCACCCAATTTTCACATAAACCAAACTACTAACTTATCTACTGTTTTCCATTGACATTTGGTGGTGACTCCGTCAATTCCCTACCGTCGAATTTCTCCCCTTTGAGAATAAACTGAATCTCGTCCAAAGTTCTGCCTTTAGTTTCGGGAATGAAGAAGTAAGTGAACGTCGCCGCGACGAAACACGAACACGAGAAAACGTAGAACGGGTACTCCCAGCCGAACTTATGCCTCAGCAGCTGGTAAACCTGCAGCGAAAGCAGCGACGAGACGACGTACATCGTATCAGAAAACGTGACGCCCAAAGCCTTTATCCTGGCAGGGAATAGTTCTGCAGTCAGCACGATGGGCACCATGCCCAGGCCTAGCTTGAAGAAGCAAGCGTACATCATCACCGACATGACCGGCATCCAACTGATGGAGGCGACGTCGTACCCGGAATGCTGAAAAGTGAAGAACAGGGCGAGGATCAGCAGGGCCAACCCGGACAGTATACTCGACGAAATCAGGAGGAATTTCCTGCCGAACTTGTCCATGAGCGACGACGCGATCACCGCAGATATTACCATGATGATGGAGAAGAGTATCCCGCTCACGGATTTGCCTATGTAGACCGAACCGGCTGCTTCTAGGATGAGGTGGAGATTCATCAGCATAACGCTGATGCTGCTGAAATGCTGGGACCAGTTGAGGAGACCCATTATCGAAATCGCCTTCCTGTTGCTGGGTACGAGGAAAAGGTCCAAGGGTCTGCCTGGAAAACGACATATTGTTAACGTAATGTCTGCTGAAGACCACCTTTGGCGATGGGTCAAAAGGTTAATTAGATTCAGGTGAAAGAAGCAAGGTGCAACTTTTGCCTCATGACTGCAATGTGTTTCCAAAGCAAACAACAAACAATCCACATCCACAATTTACTCTTGAAATTAAAGACTCTACAAACCACGAGTTTGCCTGAAATCTTACTAGTACTATCCAAGCCTAATGAAAGACAATTACCAGCAAGTCTGATGTCACTTTTTCCAAAGATAACACGATAATTGTTAAATTTAGAGGAAAAATCGAATGGGCGACAAGTTGTGATACTACATTTTACATACAATATCATCAGTTGTATTTAAAAAATATATTGTTATTGGTGCAAAAATTGTATTAAATGATAAAGAAATGGAGAATTGGATTTTTTTCAAGTATTATACCTATACATTTGATAAAAACAATTGCGTATTCGAATTTACCTTAAGTTGATTTAATTGAATTACATCAGTGTATAAAATATGTCCATCTAACTACAATTCCTGATACTGATGTCGGCAAGAAGTATAAGTTAGGATACCGTTCCTAATTTTCACCATGAAGTAAATTTTTAGTCATAATCGATATATTTCTGTGAGTCGTAAAGTGGAAAGGTGAGTATTTAAGAAATATGACATAATTAGGACGCACTTTCAACGTCACAGTTTACCCATAGACTTAATATAAGATTGACCAGCCCTAGATTAGCGTTGTTGAAGCTGAGGGAGCTACAGAGAGAGAGAGAGAAGTGTAAATAGAGATAGCATACTTGCAACGCAATGAGAAAATACGTTGTGATTTCAATCATGCACACATCCCAATTCCAGGTGCATGTATGCTATCTCTCTCTCACCTCTGTTTATGTATTATGTCTATTTCACTCTTGCTCCTATGGTTTCACACTGAATGTGTAGTGAAAGCGAATGAGGGCGCGTCCATGTTAATGTCTATGACTTTACCTAATAGGTCGTCGACGACTAATACCTTATGATAGAAATACACCAAATATACTAACTCTTTACGTAAATTTGAAGTGAAAAACTGCACTACTTTGATCCACTACCGCTAAAAATTAGTAATTTTCTACCAAATACAATAGAAGAAACAATCTATGCGACCTAAATTTCTAAGTAACATTTGTTAGCTGTGAACATGGTGCATACTTCCTGTAGTTAGACATATCATTTTATATTAATACTAATTACCTTTCTCTGTCTTTTGCCTTTCCACGGCTATGGATATCTCCCCGAGCTCCTTATCGATATCGGCCCCTTTGGGCCTGAGGCGCACCAGCGATCGTCTCGCCTCCTCCGGCTGATCTTTGTAGAGGAGGTAATAAGGCGACTCCGGCATGAAAGGGAAAATAATTAGCTCAAGCAGTACCAATCCGCCGCCGACGACGCAGTGCACGTAGTAGGGCGTGTAAGGTACTATGGTGTAGACGAGGAACACCCCCACGAGCATCATCAAGTAGATCAGACTGGAGAGGAAACCTCTGATCTTCTGATCGGCGATCTCGGCTATGTACACCGGGGCTGCGACGAACGCCATGTTACCTGCGGCCCCGGCGAAGGCCCTCACCACGTAAACGTACTCCACCCTGTCGGCCGTCGCCGTCACTATCCATACGATCAAAGTGACGAACGAGGACAGCAAGATGGACCGTTTCCTGCCTATCTTGTCCACCAGGTAGACGGTCTGGGGCAGGCCGAAGAACGAACCGATCATGAGGAGGTTCTCCAGCCACTCGCCTTGGCTCTCGGTTATCTTCAGGGGAGAGTCCTCGCCGAGAAGTACCGGCAGGACTGGGGCCGTCCAGCCGTACTGCATGCCATCGCTGATAGCTGCCAAAGTACCTGCAACACCGTCAGTTATTACTTTCATAAATGTCGCATCCGAAGGCATTGGAATACTAGAGGACTACCCAAGTTGGTGGGCAACAGAAATTGAACAACTAATACGAGAAAAGAAGGAATACTATGACAAATTGCTAACAACAAATATCTACAAAATCGAAACAGGCATGGAAAGTCATAAAAAGTCTTCGCATAGGAAAGAAAATGGTAAAATAGAAGCAATTGAAATGGACGAATGAGAGAGACACTACGCTGACCTCTTGACAGAGTCACAAGACTTTATGACGTATGTAACTACAAAAACCAACGAAGATGACGATTATAAAGACAAGCACGTGGAATACCTAATTACGGTAAAGGAACTCAAAACTGTGATAAAACAACTAAAGAGTGGAAAGGCTGCTTGATCAGGTGGAGCCCCAAACGAACTGATAAAGCACGCACCTGATGTCCTTTTCGAGATACTAACACACAACTCTCAACCTATTTCTAAGGGGAGAGGAACTCCCACCCGAATGGACAAAATCAACAACTAAATACATTGGTAATGTATCTAAAGAAGGTAATTGAAAAAGGTCTGTAAAGTCCAGAGGACTCAGTGTGGCAATTCTCTCTCAAGAATACACCGGACAATTATAAAGAGGAGAATTGAACAGGAAATGTGCGAAGTGTGTGAAGTGTGTGTGAAGTGGAAGAACAATTTTTCGGGTTGGGAGATCATGTGTTGACAGTAATACATGTAATAGATAGAAGACTAAATAACAACCTCTCTACACAAGTCATCTTTGCACCTAACCAATGCCTATGCCAGCGTGCCTCTGAACAAACTGCAGCAGGCAATGGAGCATCAGAAAATCAGTAAAATATACATAAATGCCGTTACAGAAACTGTATATAAACATGCCAGCCCATGTAAAAAGTAGGCGAAAATTATCAAAGAAAATACAAATTAGCAAGCGCCTGAAACAAGGATGCTTCATAGCCCCCACATTGTTCATGATTTATGTAAATAAGGCATTAGGAATGTAACGCGCGGAAAATGCACTAATATGGGTTAAACCAGTTACAATAGAGTTCGCCGATGGTCAAGCAATAATAGCAGAAGACGGATGACGACATGGATATATGATACTGTAACGCGAAATGTAAACAGCAGCGCGAAACGTGTTTACCCTTATCGGACGGCGGCTTATCTCAAAAGAACGCCGCTACGCTAATTGAGCAATAAAACTGTCTCGAGCCTGCCGCCAACATCTTATTAAAGAAGGACTGATGTATTACCTTCCCGACCTCTCTAGAACAAACATTATTAGAAAGGAATGACCTGGAACTATCGCGAATACAATTGAGGTATATATAAGCGGGCTTGCGGTCGGAGAGGCGATTAGACGTGAAGCCGCGAGTGAATAAACAAGGTGGAAAACGGACCAGTGAAATAAATGAACATTAAGAGTGATATAAATTAATTAGTTAGGAAACAGTTAAGATAAATTAAGTAGTGTGTAGTATAGTAATTAGGACAGTGTAAATAAATTTGAAATAAACGTTACAATACATTCTAGAAGTTGTATGAAGAATACAGTTTGTGGGGCCTAACAATCAACAATAGTAAGTGAAGATGCTCATGATCTTCATATAGGCAACAAAAAAATAAAAGTTAGAAGAACTTTCACATACCTAGGTATAAAACCACCTAACTAATTAAACAATTTGCTATGAAACCCTAAAAACACAAAGCAGAACAAAATAATAATGCATAAGACCATCATGGAAAGTACAGCTACATATGGGACAGAGGGACAGAGACGTTGCTGCAGATTGACCCGAATGGACAGAGTAAGAAATGGACAAATCAGAGATCAAATGGGAGAAAACATTGCGATTAAAGTCACAATTAAATGTAAACGATGGAAATGGTACTGAAATGTAACAGGATGAGTGACACAAGATGGCCCAAAAGAGTATGGAAATAGATACCATATGCAAAGAGGAAAAGAGAAAGGCGACGACGATCTTGGACTACAGATATAGATGAAGCCATGGAAAAAAGAGGACTGATGGAAATTGACTGCCAGGACAGAGAAAAATTTGGATCGGACAGACGGCTTCAATTGTATTAAAACTCGCCAAAAATAAAAACCTTTTTCAGGGTTAGCCGTCTAAAGGTGATCTTAAGGCTTGCTTAAGACAATATTCCAAGAGATCCTCTTATAAAATGATTGGTTTCTTCTAATAAATTGCACACTTGAATGACACTAAAACCAAAGTCACACTGAACACACAAAAATCTAACTCATAACACCAGCGCTGTTATTAACAATTCTGATGATTATATCTTAACCGAAAACGACCTTAAATAATAGAGTGTTATAAATTTTGCAATACCATTTTAAATCAATACTATGTTTCCTGCAAGACTCTAGTATAATTGGTATACCTGCCTGCTTCGAATCCTAAATTTATCCGCACCCCACGTGTATGGGGATACACGTGTAAATTGCCTTTTAAGTATTCTTGAAGACAAGGTTTCAAGAATTGTTTTTAAAATTTTCGGTATGCATATATATTAGTTGCACTTTAATGTGACTAAATATTTAGATGCCAATTATTTTGTGAAAACTCGTAAACAAAGCATCAAAAAAATAGTTCGTCATTAATTAAAGCATTGAAACATTTTAATTGCGCCGCAAGAATTTTTCAAAATTACTGGCTGTTCATTTATTATTATACAAGGGCGAGCAAAAAATTTCAATGTGCACATATCCGCCAATTATTATTATTCCGAAAATCTTATCAGTGCATTATTAAATATATTTGGAAAAAAACCAAAGAGACTCCTTATAGATAGGTACTAAGGGTTGGTAATAATTAATGTCATATGTAATTTAATTTGATGATTAACAAATTATTATTACTGTAATTAAAACAATACAGTTTTGACGATTTATTCTTCCCTGATGTATTAAATTTGTCATATAAAGTAAACACATATGATAAAACAATTTCTAAGTTTATATTACCTATGAGTTCAATACTCTTACTATATGTAATATTTATCATTCATAATATTTTTTCTTAGAAACAAGAAAGACGTGACTTTTTCTTATGAATCGGAATACTTTAGTTAAATAATATAGAATGCATGATGAGTTAACAAAACAACAGATGGCTCTTCCAAATGTAGTAAACTTAGTCTTGGGTAGTTTATAGACAAAAATTAATTCAACACTTATAAAATACACCCTTTCAACTTTTGTAAGGCTCACCGAATGCATTGCATTGAATATTCAACTACCAATAAGTTCAATACAGAATATTTGTTGGTTAAAAAACAAATCTGTCAAATGTGATATGATATTACACATAATTCATACAAATTACGTTTCCAGTTGCGACCAGCTTGTTTAATACAAAAATCAATACTAGCCATTTCATTCTAATTAAGCAGAGAATACGTAATGAATTGCAATAATTACACACGAGTTATATTTCATCAAGACAGATGTTGGTTTTTATGGTTCGGAAAACTAACAACGTTTATGACTCAAAATTAGTTTCGATAGAATTAGCCAATTAGACTTTTTTAAATTTTAAACTTCATTGAGCTATTGAAATTAGTTGAAAGATCATTATAGCAAATATTTAAAAGGTTTCCATAAGAATACCTTTAATTTGTTGCGTTTTTGCAAGAAGATGTAGCTGGTAAAGGCACGTTTCCGATTTTTTTTTTAATTGACACGGCACTATATTATATAAAAGGTTCTAATAACAATCAAATCGAAAAATATGTTAACGATTCGCGGTTTAAAATAAGATTTGAAATAAAAACCCCATATTTAAATAAAAAGTTATATTGCCGCCTGTGTGACACGTCAACTCGCTCGCTCGCAATGTTATCGTCAGTCACCATGACGTATACAACCATCACCCTGTATACGTCGAGACGAAAGGCCTGCACCGAAAAAAGGGCTGATGTCAGCTTCTTCGGGAACCAAGAGCGAGAGAGACCGCGGAGCGGAGCAGTGGGACGTGGGACGGCATTCTGGCATTCATATTTCATTCCACATTCAGGATCAGGAATCAGGATTCATACACATTCAGCAGAGAGATTCGGTTCGAGTATTGCGAGCGAGTTGACGTGTCACACAAGCGGCAATATAACTTTTTATTTAAATATGGGGTTTTTATTTAAAATCTTATTTTAAACCGCGAATCGTTAACAAATATTTTTAATGTTTTAGAAAACTTAAAACCCTTCTAGTTTTTGAAATCGTAACGTTTTGAAACTACTTCCAATTTATTGTAACAAATTTTCACTCGGAAACTGTTCGATCATTACCTTTAAAAATAGAAAATGTCCCTCACCTGCCAAAACAGCCGTTAGTTGCGGCAGCGTACCGGCGAAAATGCTGACTTTGCCGTCCACCGTCATGATCTTTAAAAAAAAAACTTTAGGCCGTCTCTCAAGTAAGGACTACCTAATTGACGGCTAATCAGCGACTGAGCGATCCACCACGCGTACTTGCTATTAATATTTATTGGCGTGGCATACAACTATACTACAACGAAAATAAATGAAAGCTTCTTAATCCATCACAAAACAGCTTGATCTTAAACTGGCATTGTGGATAACTACATATATGTAATACAGTCTTTACAACTCTAGTAACTCTCCTAAAACAATAAAAAAGTAATAATTAGACGTTATACATTTGGATTAAATCGACAATCTACCGTCTAGGTTCCATAAACGTTTAAATAACATAAGAAATAAATTTTATTATTAGTAATTTTCCAAGACAAACAAACTAAAAATAATAAAGTTTGTTCAAATGTTGAAAAGACCTTTGAAAATTGTTCCAGAGGGTATTACTATTAGGAAATTAAATTTACTTCATTGGGAGTGACAGCGCTCAAAATGTCACTTTATAAATGCAATAATTGAGATAATTAAATTAGTTTGTAAGAAATCGTGATGTGTCCATCAGAGTACTTTCTCATATATAGGGCGTTTCAATAGGCATTTGCCAGATCCAAACCGGAAATAGATACGGTTAATTTAAGCAACAAACCGAAAAACGACAAGTACCTATAAAGTACTCCTCACAGTAAATTTAGCCAAAAACGTTTCCAATCTTTTTTATATATTATATCTAATGTAGAATAGGTACTCAAAATTTTATAAAAATTCTTGGAGCAAATTTCGGGAAAAATTCAAATATTGAAGAATTACACAAAGAGCCTTTCACAGAAGATTTATCAAAAAACGATAGAAAAGTTTATTTTATACTAATTCAATGGTAAATATATATTCTAAATTTAAAATAAATTCTTGTAGCAAATTTTGAGAAAAATTCAAAAACCGAAAAAACACACAAGTATAAAATGGCTCTTCACAGAAGATTTACCCAAAATCGTTAGAAAACTTTTTTTTATACCTATTTAATCGTGCAATAAATATTCAAAGTTTCAAAAAAATTCATGTAGCGAATTTCGAGAAAAATTCAAAAAACTGAAAAATGACAAGAGTCAACTACCCTTTTATCCTGGCTGATTTTAATGAAAAGCTGATTTTAATGAAAAGCTTATTTTCACGTTTTGGTATGGTTCAAAATCTAAATACAAAGTTTTGGCCGTTTGTGGTTTTTGGTTTTTGAGAAAATCCTACCACATACATATACACACACTTATACATACAGACGGTTTTCCAAAAACTTGTTTTTTGGACTCAGGGGACCTCAAAACGTTCAAAAATGGTAATAACTCAATTTCGAAAAATCGACCCGATTATTACAATACTCTCTCATATACGAGTACCTCATATTATTATGAGAATGTAAAAAATGTTTTGATTCGCTTCTGACAAAATTCTAAATTCTACGCTATGTCTATCATATATAAGTTAAATCTATGACAACAAAAAATGTATATTCACGTCTAAAAGCTGATTGATTCCTCCCCGACAAAATTCCAAAATTGTCTATCGTGTGTTAAATTACAATATACTGTGTGTCCGTAAATGATTGTACCCATTCAAGGTCATCGATAGTGATTTTAACTTTCAACAGATTAATTAATTACTGCCAACATAATTTCAAAGAAATTCATTGGCCTGAAAATCAAATTCGGGCTGAGCTGTCAATCAAAAAGAGACATGGAGCGTTTGTTGCCAACTAAAGTTTAGTTTCACCCACGCGTGCCAACATAATTCGGGTACAGACATTTACGGACACACGATATAAATTAATATTGTATAAATGATCAAATAAAATCCAGGATCAGATAAGTTTACCCGATCACGTGCACACACTATTATCACGTGCTACAAAAAATGATGAAATTCTGCTGTTGTGCATTGTTTTAAGACGCAATCACTTAGGGATCCTTATTCAAATATTTCAAGGAGTAGCAGAAAAGATAACACCAAATCACCACAAGTGAATACCAGTAGGCATTAAACTCAAATGAAAACGCACGTGGTATTCAGTACATTCCACATGTAAACCACGAATTCGTTAAATGACTTTTAATAATGGTGCACCACTTAATTCGAAGCATATGTCGCAGAATCTATTTATATCTATTTTAATTGAAATTGTAAAATTATCAATTAAGTCGACTCTATTTATCGCTAAAGCGTTCTAATGATTGAGTAGATTTCTATTGACGCTAATTTAATAAAGTCGATTTAAACTTTCGCATCTATCGAAACGCATTTCTTGATATTTTATAATGAAGCGCCCACTCTGAATTATTATATTTTGTTAATTCGTATTTAATTCAGGATTAATTAATTAATTAATTGAGTTCAGGGATAATTGAAAAATACCCTTTTGGTGATTTTAAACACTTTATTACAACAACTCAAACCCCGGTATGATATCGTATCCATTCCCTGAAACTTGCCACCCTTGTTAGGACACCTGCCGAGGTAGCGCAAGGTTTATTTGACCAGGAAACGATGCCATATTGGACGCTGTCGATGGTTAAGGGCCCTCCTGAATCACCCTAGAATTTTAGTTATATCAAATACTATTTCCAATTAATTTTGAAGAAAAAATGTATTTAACAACTTCATAATAAGTAGTTGTAGTAATGCCTGTTTAATAGAAGTACGAGTAGGAAGATATGGCCGATAAAATAATGTGATAAATTTTAGGAGACTTTTAGGAGTCTTTAGAATATCCAGTTGTGTGACAACCTAATAAAACAAATTTAAGTAATTAAGTCTGCCTTCAACTTGTATTCTACTGAACTAAAACCTCAATTAAAAAAACTTAATACATTACATAAATTTTTTGTTATTTCAGAGTATGTACTCATGTTTTTTACCGAGCATTGTCCTTTTCCGTAACCTCCAGCGCAAATGTGGGAGACCTCAGAAAAATTCACGTTGAAGTAATATTCGCAATAGGAATCTGAATGTACCGGTATGATAACTTTCTGTAGATATTCAGGGACGGTACCGTTATCGTACTCATAACCCCAACCTGCCAGTAGAGCGTCAGAGACCGCAGGAGTTTCTTGATGCGATTCTGGTAAAGCAATCGGACTTACTATACGGCTGAATTCAAAAGGTTCTTCCACCTGAAATAAACTCAAACATTTTGAAAATTCATTTCTGAGGAGGTAATCGGATATTAATCCATGTTCATTATTAGAAACACAAACCTCTACTAAAGCAATGTCATTAAAATACCCTCCATAGTCTTCGTACCACTCATGTTGGAACGCCCTCTTGACTCTGGTGGTAAATAAAGGAGCTTCTTCGCAATTGTGTGATTGGCTTGTACCGTAAAGTACCGACGAAATGTTAATTGCTCTGGAAATCACAATATTGGATTAACAATATCAAATCTCAAAATCTGACTAACTGTTGATAAATGCAGTGGGCTGCAGTTAACACCCAGTATTCTGATATTATCGAGCCGCCACATTCGTGACAGTTGTTGTATCTTAATGATATCTGAAAATTTAACGTTACTACTTGTTACAGAAATATTTAAAAGTAACTCTTACGGCATATGGCACTTCTCCTAGTTCAGCTGATTCACCATTTACGATTCTTGGATTTAGCGGTATTCCTAAAAGGTAGGTATAGAGCAACTGACAATTTTAATACATCAGGCAAGGTTAAAATCTAGAAACACTTGAAAAAAATTGTAGTAATTTCAACATTCCATCGAAATCAATCGATTGATAGTCCACAATCTTACCGATAACTTTGGAAAATAAACAGAAAGCACCAAGAACGACCAAAGATAGCCTCATCTTTGGAGGTTAATCTAAAACTGATAAAATAGATTGTTAATCTAGGTATTTAAAAGTAGTAGGATGTGTTCGCCGATAAATCAATAACACCTGAAAGGATTAAAATATAAAAATGCTTAGAGATAAGTCTAGGCGATAAACGTACTTAACAGCGGTATAAATGCACTGATTTTTATTGCTACTATGGGCATATGTATGTACTCAGTACAGGGGGGTATATATTGGGAGATTGGACCGATGAATTAGGTAAGGGCGTATGGAGTGTTGATTGGGTATCAACAGGGCCAAAGAGTTATTGTTATAAAATTTTACTAATACCAGTAAAGTTAGGATTTACATTAAACTATGAAACGTCCAAAAAGATTAATTCCGATAGTATAAATAATATTTTAGAAAAGTGCAGCAGAGATGGTTCAGAGTCAAAGACGAAAAAAGACAGAAAAATCATTACACAATATTAATAATATAATCGAATTAACAGAGATACCAAAACTAGAGAACTTTTAAATAAAATAGAAACAAAAGAATTTGGTTTTGTTTATGACAAGAGAGTTCTTCCAGAAAACTTTGATATAATACCGTTTGGATATTAAATAGATAAAAAAAACTGACTTCGACTTTGTCTTTGGACTAAATTCATCAGGCTTCATATCAGCTGTATCGGTTGCGTTATATTTTGCGCCTTCATATCACTTTATGTGATTATTCGATGTTAAATATTATATGTTTACAATAAAAACATAAAAGGAATTGATAATTATCATAAATATTTAAACAATATTGTTTAATGATGACAAAGAAATAGTTTAACATGTAAATGGTTTTTGAATTTACCGCCATGACTAAGTTGGTACTAGTTATGTTGTCAGTCAGTTTTCCCCTAGTTTTATTAATGACACTCTTTTCTTGATTTATGATTTATGATCTTGACAAAATTGTTCTGTGTTTGAGTTTGACAACAACAACAATTGATAGAGGTTAGATTGTTAGATTTAGTGATTTAGTAGTTACACGGATCCAAAAGCAAAAATCTCACACTCGGAATCGGAATCTCCGTTGTAAGTGAGTTTAATTGTATACAATTTCAAGGTACATACTACTTTTACCTAATTTCAGAGCCTGAAATATGCCCCCTAACGCTTTACACACGCAATATCGCATAAAATGCCCAAAAAGCGTCGATCCCACTCTAATAAATCCTGAGGGTTTCCAAGATTTTATTCCCCCCAGGGTCCACGTAGCAGAGGTAAGGGGTTTAACCCTAAATCAACAAAACCAACCCTGTGTATGGGAAATCACCACCACACTTGAAGGAGGTTAGGTCTTCAACATAGAATAGAGATCCTAACTTTCCATGTGTTTGTAGGAAAAGAAGTTTATGATGATAATGTAAAAAGGTATGATCTTCGATCAGACCTTGATAACTACAAACCAAGGAATACAAACTTGTTAAAAGAGAAACAGGGCATTCGTAATGGAGAAATGTACTGGATTTTTGAATATGAAGTCGCTTGCAAGTGCGGGTTATCGCCGGTTTTTAGACCCGTTGACGTGAGTCAGATTGATATTGATTGAGCTGATTTATTGAAGGTTTAAAATTCTTAGTTAGAATTGATCAGGGTTCCCATTTGATTCACATTGACAAACATCAAGTTATCGCAATCAAATGTTTAATCAAATTTTCTGTAAACTGGCCCCATGTCTAATTTCTTAATTACAATTCCATTAAAATGTTTGCTTTGTAGAATTAGTTACCCTTGAATGTATTTTAATTCAATTACATTGAGTTAGGGTCTATTTCACCAACATAAGTTAACTTTAACATATACTTAAAAATATTCCTTACTATAATCTATGATCGTAATAATTGTTGCTGTGGTCTTATTCGATAGTTAACTTTAACTATTGTTAGTGAAATCGGCCCTCAATATGCTATTTAATTTATAGCTGTATTTAAATATTGTATTTTTGATTTTTTAATTAAAACTTCATTCCATTTATTCAAACCGTATTCATTTGTGTGCTGAAGTGGCCCAATAGGAAAAACTGAGCAAAAAGACGAATTTTAACTCTTAACAAAGATACTTTGAAAAATGGGGTAGATCTGATAAAAAAATGGAGTGTGCTGAAGGGGCCTTCTTAGTAGTAAAAAATAAACCGATTATCCTATTGAACAATGCCGGTTTCGCATATAATATACATATTTATGAATTAAATTGATTTTCGGTTTTGTTTCAGTTCTCCATAATTTAATTTCTTTGGTTCAATAATTTCAAAAAATTAAATACCCTCTGTATCAAAATATGAAATCTTTAAGGACTCCATTATTCAACTTTAAATATACTCAACTTTACCGCACCTGCACAGATATTTCAAGTAAATCAGTGAATGTAATGAAGAATGAGTATATTTATTTATACTGAGATTTTTCGAGACCAAACTCTTAACGACTTTTTGAGGTAATTGATCCCTATCTTATTTTGAATACTTTTTATTTCAGAGCATCAGTTATCATGTTCATTATTGGTAAATCATAAGTCAAAAACACCTGACAAAATTGATCTCTTGCCTTGCATGACGTTTTAGGGGATTTACGTTTCAATTGAAAGTTTATCTTAGTCGCGATAGTCATCGCAATATTATGAAAACGTCCCATCTATTAATACAAAGGATAAGATAATTAAATTTAAATGATCAAACCATGATTGGTTACCGTCTTTCAGATATTTTTTTTCGGTATTCTGTGGCTTGCCTGTGTTTCGCGATCGACGCGAAGTTGACAACTGACAGTTCACTATGTGGTTAAAATGGCGTTTGTCAGGAATTCGTCGCAAATTATGTCAACAATAATTTGATAATCCCGATTAAAATGTCTAGTGCACCGTCGAATCGGCGAAATGGTGCCCAGAAGATCCGTCTAACGAGTAAGTACAAGTTGTTCGACGCTCTTCTGTCGTTAGAGTCCCGTTCAACCGAACGTGTATTGAACTGTCAAACAATATGGCTTCGTCCTGAATTGGACCTCCCAGATATAATTCGTCCGGTATAATATAATTTTGTTTTCGTATTGCAGTCCTGTGCGCTAGGAATTTGGTCAGGAAGGATTTGTTCAGTAAGTACCCGTCGAGTTATTTTGATAAATTTGTAGCAGTGTTGCAATTTACTTAACTCTTAATTACATCCTTGCATGTTACTTAGGCAGACTTGTTCAATTTTAAAGGCTATTATTTACGTAACTTTGTGTCTTATGTACCGTAATATACTTACAAAAAGAAATACTCTACCTAAGTAACTCCTATGTTCTAAGAAGAAAGTCTAATCTCTTATTGCCAACAAACAGTTGATGAACCTAATTAAACAATCATACTTCACAAAATAAGCTTCCTTAATCCTAACTCGGGCTAATCTGATAATTTCTATTATCTGAACAGACAGGTCACCAAAATTATAACACTCACTCACATTAAAACCAAAGTGCTATCATTTAAAATAGACTTGATATCCTTAATTTTATTGTTCTTTAACATAACATGGTATAAATTTTAATAGATTTCACACTTTTCTTCCAGGACTGCCGGATCCTTTCGCAAAGATATCCGTAGACGGTAGCGGTCAGTGTCATTCCACGGAAACGGTGAAAAACACACTCGATCCCAAATGGAACTCTTACTACGATTTGTACATCAGCAAGACTGATACTATAACGATATCGGTCTGGAATCATCGTAAGGTACATAAGAAACAGGGCAGCGGGTTCTTGGGTTGTGTCCGGATAGTCAACTCGCTAATCCAAAGGTTGAAGGACACCGGATGTAAGTATATAAAATATCATAGGTAGATTGGTGATTTGACTTTAGTTACTGGAAGTTGATTGGGTTTGGTGATCTGAATTTTGTTAATAGTACTTAACCTTTTAATTCATGCTTGAATTAAAGCTATTATGCAAGTAATTTGATCTTAATATTCATATTGTCATAAACAGGTGTTTGTTGTGTAAAGAGATTATTTAATGAACTTCTTTATTAAAATTTGATGGCCTGCGTTTTTGTTGAAGTTGTGTTCAGTAGTATCATACAAGTTTTGAAATGTATGTCCAAAGCTCACTTTAACAAACTCATTGTAATTGTCTTATAAATATGTTTTGACATTTTATAGTTATATAGCTCTAAGGTGTTTATCAGTACAAGTTTTATCTATAGTTGATTACACTGAGTCACGATGTAACGATGTAACTTAACTTAATACGAAGTGATTTAAGCATTTGGAATTTCACCACCTCTTACATCAACTGTTCTTAAAACCAATACCTTTCCTAGTCATCTACTTAGACATTACATAATTTATGTCTTATACATATATAACAGTCTGCTTCTCTCCCCAGTCCAATGCCTGGACCTCGGCAAGGCCTCCCAGGACGACACGGAGCCCGTCAAAGGCCAAATAATCATATCGTTGCTGTCGAGAGAAGGACCCTGCGGTGGTACGCCCTTGGCGATAGTCGGCCCCCTCGGCGACCTGAGGGGACCGTCCGATCGTGACATTGACGGCACGAATTCGGACGATCTACCGCCCGGATGGGAGGAGAGGAGGACGCAGAACGGTCGGTTGTATTATGTCAACCATATCACGAGGTCCACGCAGTGGGTGAGGCCACAGATCACTAACAAAAATAGACCGATCAGGCCCCGATTGAACAACAATGTCAATACAACAGATAATAATATAATTAATGATAACAGGTAAAAGTATTGTTTTAAGTTTCGTAATGAATTGACAAAAAGTAGGATATGTTAGGAGGTCGATTTTATCTGTGTACTAAATTTGGAAGTTTTCTATTTATTGGAAAATATTCAATTACAAATCCATAAGTTTTTTTAAGCTTTAAGTCAAACCTAACAACTATCTTGCTTTCAATTGATTCTTGTTTCAGTTGGGTAATATATGTTAATTTCAAAATTGAGATCATTGTTTAAATAGAATTAATTTACACAAATTCTATTAACTATCACTCTATACATGTGGTTGATGTCAAACACGTTGAGTTCAAATTTGTGATATATTGGAAATGCACCAAACAAAACAATTATTACAGAAATTAATTGACTGTATTAACATTTAATATCCTAAATATGTTATGTTTCAAGCGTTTCATTCCTTTAGGGACGATGAGTTGACGTCGAATAACAACAATGACACCGAACAAGTACAATCACCTTTAACGCCTTGCAGTAGCAGCACCTCACCTACTTCACCGTTAATCAGCCCTTTAAAGGAACAGATTACTCCGCTGAGATCTAATCAACAACCTGAACAACAACACAGCTTTCCTGTTGTCTCACCTACTACAACGGCTGTTATTCCAGCTCCAAATAATGTCAGCTGTAATGTACCAAATACCGGGACCAGTACAACTGGCATAAGTAAGGAGTTGTCTTTAATAACTTAAGTTGAAGTTACATTAAGCAAAATCTCCTATTTTCTCTTTCAATTACATTACCTGCTATATTGTTAATTTTTCTTTCAACTATTCGAAATAGTCGAATCTACCATTTTTTCAGCTACTTCTCCACCAAACACCCCGGCCACTCCCCAAAACGCCCAAAAGTCCCAAAGGACTGCAACTAGGGAAAGGAGGCAGAGAACAAATAATGATGAAAGAAGAGATAGTAGTAATAGAAGAAGAACGCCAAAAAATAGAAATGCCCCCAATGGTCCCCAAGCTGCTACTTCTCAGCAACTTGTTACCACTAATGGGATCGGTGGTGGGATTAAGATTGATTTGCCACCAGGTTATGGTAAGAAAACTAATTATGAAAGTTGATTGCAGTTTGGTCCAAATTTAAATTTAGGTTTATGTACCTATAACTTAACAACTGTCGTCTCACATGAGTGATTACTTATTTTGACCAATGAGAGTCTTGTATTCCATCCCTATTTTCTTAGAATACATTCGTCATAATTGGTAATATTACCTAGTATCAAACATATTATTGTCTTTAAAAAAATTCATAACGCTTTGACTACCGGTCTATTACTGCATTATCGATCCTTACCATAACTGTTCATTTCCTATACTGTGTATCAATATTAGTTTGTGGTGGAAATCACCCAGAAATAAATTATAAACTTAATTGTTCTGTGTACTGCAACCTTATAAATAAGTCGCTTATTATTAACATTATTTAATGGTGATATTAAAAAGTTTCATTTAGAACTCACCTGTAAAATGTGTTTATTTAGAATTACGAACGACGCAGCAGGGCCAAGTATACTTCTACCACATACCAACGGGCGTTTCCACTTGGCACGATCCTAGAATTCCCAAAGATCTTGCCCCACTTAGCCTCGGTTTGGATCACCTCGGGCCTCTGCCGCCCGGTTGGGAGATGAGGCAGACGAGTTCTGGAAGAGTAAGTTGAAGATTAAAACAAGCTACCAAATTTTATAAGGAAAAGTCAAAATTAATTAGAAATTTATCTCAACAAACACCCAAGACCGCCCATAAGAATTCATTACACTTTGTTTAATACTGATTTAACATTTGCAAATCATCTCATTTCCCCTCAGATCTACTTCGTGGATCACAACAACCGTACGACCCAGTTCACAGACCCCAGGCTGAACTCTCAAGTACTGAACAGTCTGCTCCAACGGGCCAACAACCATCAACCGACTGCCACGGTTGCACCGCCTCCGGTCGTAGAGACAAACGTAACGACTACTGCTGTCGATCAACCGACCCCACCTCAAAATGTCGCAGCTGCCGCTGCTCCGGTGTCGCCTCCGAGAGTGAGGCCCGTGGCCGACGACTTGCCGCAGAGTTTATTAAACGAATCGGAGCATTTGCCAAAGTACAGACGAGATCTGGTAGCGAAGTTGAAAGCGTTGAGGGCGGAGTTGACTGCTTTGCAACCTCAGAGCGGACATTGTCGGCTGGAGGTGTCCAGAAATGAAGTGTTTGAAGAGAGTTACAGGTATACTGTTCCTATTCAAAAATCTCAACAGAGATAGAAAATTTGACTTAACGCAATTTTAAATTTTGGTATTTCTTAGATTGATGAAATTAAAGGAAGCGCTAGAGGAAACTTTAAAATGTAATAATTGTCAAAGGAGTTATGTATATTTTCGTTTAACTGATTGAAATTATTTCTGTTTCCAGACTTATAATGAAAATGCGACCCAAAGACATGCGTAAACGTCTCATGGTCAAGTTCCGAGGCGAAGAAGGTCTCGATTATGGAGGCGTGGCGAGGGAATGGTTGCATTTGCTGTCCAGAGAAATGTTGAATCCTCAATATGGATTATTTCAGTACAGCCGTGACGATCATTACACATTGCAGATCAATCCCGATTCGTCTGTTAATCCTGAGCATCTTTCCTATTTCCATTTCGTCGGTAGGATCCTTGGTATAGCCGTGTTCCATAACCATCAGCTGGAAGGCGGATTTACTCTACCATTTTATAAGCAGTTGTTGAACAAGCCAATAACGTTGCAGGATATTGAAGGGGTGGATCCAGAGTTGCATAGAAGTCTCACTTGGATGTTGTAAGTATTATAATAATAAGAGAAATATTTAGTTTTAAAGTTAATGAGGATTGAATAACCATATGGTTTTATGCCCAAACAAATACCTTTAGATGGATGAAACATTTCATTCATAAAGTATTGTGAAGCGCGTTCCAACATTACCTAGGGATAAGGGGCGTGAAGTGTTGTCTGGGGAATGGGAGTGTGGATGTGCTAAGCTAATAGTGATGCCCTTGTTGAGCCTAATCGCAACAAAGTACATTAGCAGAATGTGAATGTACAAAGTAAATCAAAGTAATTTAAGCAAAAAGATTAATTAACCCATTAACAAGTACATATAAACAATTATTATCATTATGTTATGTTTCAATTGCCAGTCACCAAGTTTTTGTACATTTGTGTAGGTGCATGGTATTTGTGAATTACAAAATAGCATTTTGCAAACCAACCATTCTTTGATTGGTTTGAATAAAAAAAATTAAAAATTATTATTAGTCAAGTACCCCTTTACACTTCAAAATCTCCTTACATTGATAACTTCCTTAAAAATCAATAAAATTGAAGGTGGTATAAAAATCATAATTAGGTTAAATTCAAAATTCAATTAAAAAAATTGTTTCAATTTGAGGAAATAGAGCTCGATCATATATGTATACAAATGTCATATGAAATATATGTAATTTTAAATGCGGCACAAGGCACGTCTATGATGCTCAATTCTAACCTCATTTTAAGATACCTATAAAAAGATACTCTAGGATGCAGAAAATCCGTTTTCTGGCACATTATGCACTTTCTGCCCATTTAAACCAACAGTTCACAACAAAACCAGTTAACAAGAACGGATTTAAAGATTCAATCAACACAACACAAGAACCCAAATGACGAATTACCTAAACAATCCGAAAACAGAATGAAATCGGAAGAGGAGTTGGATATACTAGATATACATACTATATACTGTACTATACTACTGGTATTTGCTATACTACCTGACAACAACATGCACTTCCGATGTTTTCAATGTTTGCAATGTCAATTATTTAAATAAATTAAATCTGACAAAATAAACCTAAACGACATTTATTGCATATCATTTATTGTGTGCAATGTGTAAAGAATACAATTTAGTGTTTAAAATATCAGGAATGGTACATGTGCAGAATTTCAGTCTAATATGACAACTTTGTGAACCTGTCACCGTTTAACGCGCTCTTCTCTTATAATGTGGCGAGTTGTTGACACGCAAATATTCTTAAATAGTTTCGTCCAGCTACTGTTGTTTGTCTGAAGTTTTATGATTTTTTTTATGAAACTCTAAGTATTCACAGTTTGAAAATCACTGGTATAGACAGTAGGGTAGTGTCGGAATCAGTTTTCTTGAATATAATTCCTTAAACTAAAAATATATATAAATCCTTAAAATTCCGCTAAAGGATGCTCTTGTAACCCCTGTTTTTAAATCAGGAAATATAAACTTGGTTGAAAATTACAGGCCAATTAGTGTACTTAGCTCACTTGCAAAAAATTTTGCAAATATTTCCTCTATGACTTTATATTGAATAGCTTCCTGAATAAATTTGCTGAGCAACAGCATGGTTTCTTGCCTGATGTGTCAACTGTTACTAACCTGTACACTCTGACACCTAAGAAAAAGTTTATAAAATATGAATACTCTATCAAGAATACTGTCTTAAGAAAAATGAGTGTACGGATCTTGAAGTACATCTGCAAACAAATCTAAAATTTGTGCAGCACTATGAGAAGATTGTTAATAAGGCATATAAGCTTCTTGGCTTTGTAATTAGAAATACCAAGTATTTTAGAAACATTAGGACAATTATGTCCTGTATGAATGCAATGTGATATAGATTTACTACATACCAGTGCTAAAAGTTTAAAAAGTGTTGTACTAAGCGCAAATTTGGATGTATGGGCAGCATCTGTATGTTAAACTTAGGCTTTGTATGCTGATCTTATCTTGTCTTGTCTATAGTATCATACTCCCTTTGTTCTCTGTAGTTTTAAGTTAGTATTAGCTTAAATTGCTACTCTTGCATGTAATTACTCTCTTCAGTGTGTTTGTAAGAGTATAAATGAAGAAAAAAAAATAAACAAGTTAAAATTGTTTGCAGGGAAAACAACATCGACGGTGTGCTAGACACGACGTTCTCCGTAGAAAACAACAGCTTCGGTGTGGTAAAAGTCCACGAGCTGAAGCCAGGCGGCGCGTCGATCGCCGTGACGGAAGACAACAAACGCGAATACGTTAAGCTGTACGTCAATTACAGATTCATGCGGGGCATCGAGCAGCAATTCCTCGCCCTGCAGAAGGGCTTCACGGAGCTGATCCCGATGACGGCGCTGCGACCGTTCGACGAGCGCGAGCTCGAGCTCGTCATCAGCGGCATCGGCTCGATCGACATCGCCGACTGGCGTTCGCACACGCGACTCAAGCACTGCACGCCCGACACGCCGATCGTGCAATGGTTCTGGAGGGCGGTCGAGTCCTATCCGGAGGAGATGCGCGCGAGGCTGCTGCAGTTCGTGACGGGCAGCTCGCGGGTACCGTTGCAGGGCTTCAAGGCGCTCCAGGGGAGCACGGGTGCGGCGGGACCCAGGCTCTTCACGATACATTGTATAGACGCGCCGCCGCAGAACTTGCCGAAGGCGCACACATGCTTCAATAGGATCGACGTGCCGCCGTACGAGTCGTACCAGGTGCTGCTCGATAAGCTTACGCAGGCGGTCGAGGAGACTTGCGGGTTCGCCGTCGAGTGAGCCGGGGATAAGGTGAGTCCCAACCGGTTTGTCCTTTCATACATCTTTTTATCTAGCATTAGACATGGTATCTGTCTTGGGTTCTCTTTTTTCGGTAGCGATCTATCAGTCTATATTATTACATTCCATTTACTCATCTGTCTCGATTTTTCATCAGTCATCTTTCAGCACCCCTCGCCAGTTATTTCTTGAAGCTCCCAGTAAGGGTGCGTTCAAAAAACATGTTATGGTAAGGAAACACTTTACCCAGCAAACATCAATGGTGACATCTTTACCATCTTCTCCTTTAGTTGCTTTATCAGTTCCGGACATTGGCGACCATCATGGTTATATGGACTTCATTTACAGTGTTTCAAAATAGTTGAAAGGTAGTAACCCCATACCATTTTCCCAGGTTGGCCAGCCAAGGTATTCTTCCTGGTCATCTTTTTCCATCAACCTTCCCCTGGATAATATTTTATAATAGACAATATTTAATAGGATTTCTCGTGATGTGGCCTAGATGTTCTAGCTTCTTGCTTTTTATTGTCGGCAAAAGTTCGGGCGCATATTGGTTACGTGGTCTCTCCAAGAAATTCGTCCGTTCCATTGCCTCACTCAGGCTTTCCACTCCATACAAAAGTGTGGAAAATAATAGCAGTTTATTAATCTCATTTCAATGTTCTGGCTAAGATCTCTGCTACACAAAAGGCCAAAAGGGGTTTCATTTCAAAGAAAACGTTCATTGTGGTCCCAAGAATCGTTTAATGTACTGTGTGTCCGTAAATGATTGTACCCATTCAAGGTCATCGATAGTGATTTTAACTTTCAACAGATTAATTAATTACTGCCAGCATAATTTGAAAGAAATTCACTGGCCTGAAATTCAAATTCAGGCTGAGCTGTCAATCAAAAAGAGACATGGAGCGTTTGTTGCCAACTAAAGTTTAGTTTCACCTACGCATGCCAACATAATTCGGGTACAGACATTTACGGACACACGATATATGCCAAGTAAGTAAGTTTTTGAGCTCTTTCAATGTTCTGTCCATTTGCTTGTAGGATACCTGGTGCCGCTTGAGGAGGTGATTTACCAATCTGCATGTACTTGGTCATTTTTGAATCAAGTTCAGAGCCAAATTCACTGACCAGGTTTAAAAATTGTAGACCTTTCAAGTTATCCGCTATAAGTACAGTGTCGTAGGCGTAGCATATGTTCTTGATAAGTTCATCATTCACCCTAATACTGTGTTGTATTTCGTCAAGTGCTTTCCTAAATATATGTTCAGGGTACAGATTGTACAGAAAAGGTGATGGCACGTATCCTTGTCTTACACCACGAGAAATCTTGATCTGATACTTGGTTGTCTACCCTTACTACGGATTTTTGATCCCAGTGTAGGTTACTAATTATCCTTATGTCCTTTGTGTCAACTCCAGCTTTCTTCAGAGTATCATTTTCCTATGTTGACATCTGTCAATTGCCTTCATGTAGTCTAGAAAATAAGGCTATACGTCGCAGTTAACATCCCTGCAACACTGGAATAACACTCGGATGGCAAAAAGGGCTTCACTGGTTCCCAAGCCACTACATCATTACTGCACAAAGTATCGGGTGTTTTTTTTTTTAAATTTCACCTCATAGTAGGCTGTGAATAGTGTTTGTGAATGCGCCTTACTAAAAAATGTCAAAATTGACATAACCTCACTTTTTTAATAAAAATTGAAACTGCTCCAATCAGTTAATAGTGTCTTGAAAAAGACAGCTTGGCTCTATTAATTAGGCGTAGATGAGTGAGCTGTCTTCTTCAAGACACTATTAACCGATTGGAGCAGTTTCAATTTTTATTAAAAAAGTGAGGTTATGTCAATTTTGACATTTTTTAGTAAGGGGCATTCACAAACACTATCCACAGCCTACTATGAGGTGAAATTTAAAAAAACACCCGATACAATGTTTTCTTAAAGTTGAAAGTTAATATTTGATAGTTTACAAATCACTTGATACATTTTAAACAATCATGATATAAACAATCATATATTATTCACGGTAGAAGTGGAATACGTTTATGTAATATTAGGAACTGAAAATCTGTTCAATGTGTTCAACAATGACTAGTCGGGATTGATAGGTCAGGATCAGAAACAAAAAGCACCACACACAGTAAGAGTGCATATAACAGAGAACACAGAGAACTGCATAGCACAATATAAAGGATGTGAAATACAAACACAAGCAACTGCAAACTCCAGTGCAATCTGCACATGCGCGGGAATATCTACCATAGTCCATAGACTATGGTAAGCAGAGTATTAAGTTGACATATACGATGCACTTCTTGTGGGATTGCTGAACGCAGTACAGTAACTTCACCGTAGTTACACTTCACATTTTCCGAACGCCAAAAGCACACTAAGTGTACTTTGTAATCGTTTTTGAACGCACCCTAATTCTCCATACTTGCCATTATGTTTATGGTATTTGCCCATATCCTACCGACAGTTTTGTTCTTACATTGATTGCTACAGATTTGTTCCAACAAGTACCTGAATTAGTTCTGAAGCAGTTTTGGTGTTTTAACAAACGAACTAATCCCAGTTACTTCCCAACCTCTGAAGTATGAAAAAGCTCACGCCTTTAGGGCTTGATCCATTTCCAAAAAGAACTTTATTTAGTTAATCTTGTTCGATATGTGTTAATATCTAAGTTTTATTTATTTTAACTGTGTATGTCAACATATTTGTTTTGTATGTGTGACGCCGCACACTTCGAACAACAGGAGCCCTAAAACAAAACAACTTGTTTGCGAGCCTGAAGATGGCTTCTATGAAGCCGAAACCGGTCGCTCATCTTCAATAAAGCAGTTGGTTAAGACTTGGTGTTTTCCTTTGGTTAAATTACCATTTAACTTTGAGAAGCTGGACAACCTTCGGTCGTTGAACTAATCCGAGGACCGATTACCATTGTGTTCCAACATCGGATCAACTAATTCGGCACAGTGAAATCAGTTCTTGAGCAAGCACAAGAAAACAATTGGTAACTTGTTGGAACAAACCTTTGCGATCATTTGTTTTTCTGGATCATCTGATGAACTGATTGTCTCCAAAATCCATTTTGGTGATCAGACGTGGCCTTTCATTGGTGTCTTTCAATTGCCAGATAAGTAATTATGCTTTTGGTAATAGTGTTATGAATTCATATTGTATTTTTCTTGGATATGTTTGGGTCCCATAGAACTGAATTTAGTAGAGGAGCCTTCTGCCTTACTAGTTTCTTTTATGTAATTTAGTAGTTCATCTTTTATTTAGATTAATTTTATTTATTGTACAATTTCATTAAATCATTTATTATTTGAACGATTATAATGTTTACAATTTTGCTGTCTAATTTTTTAAATATCTCATAACTAACTTTGTGATAATTCTCATTTGGTGTAATGGCAAATATTTGTTTTAACATGTACTTTTATTTCATTTTCAGTAGTAAACCAGAGTCAACCAACCACGTTTTCTTCTCTCATATCAACTTTGCACAGCTATTCTGAGATTTATTCGGACAAGACTGTCAAAAGTGCCTTTCATCTGCTCTTAATTATTATTATTTTTTTGTCATTTGTTATTATTTCCCAAGTGCCTCTATGCTAGTCAATATCTAATTGCGCACGTTTCTTCTCACCTAGTCTAATGGTTAGTTCCCTCGGACTAAACTTGCTTTGCTTGAAACAAAAATGGAGCAAATTATGATGATTGTTGAGAGTTTTTGGGATGTCGGGTCGGTTTAATACGGGAGTTAAGCATGAGAAAGTAATGTTAAGTGTTAAAGTTTAGCAGCAATTTTAGATAGTTCAAATGGTTTAATTAAATTAAGCTCAAAATGGAATGAACTGTGGTCTGAGAAACATTTTTCTTGTATTGAAATTTTTTAATTGTCTTGGCGGCGCCCAGGTTATTCAATTTATTCATATCAAAAGTTACGGGGATGGGAAAATGCCCTCTTCCCTATCCTGAAATACAACAAGCATATTGTGATTCCTTTAGTTATGTGTTGATATACTGTTGATATTTATCTTGAATGCTATCTACCTTTCAAATAAAAGATATAGGTATATAAGGTGGTAATATATTTCTTGAATTCTATATATTTTTATGCTGTTTATATATTCACTTGCTGTATGTGTACAGATATATAAATTAAATACAAGAAGAGCAATATTTTTAAAATGAGGTAAGGAACATAAGCAGTTACAGAACCTATCGGTAACTATGATTGTTAAGTAATATTACGATTAGTTAATAGCACAACATCACTTTTAACTGTATTATATAGGTTCGCAAAGCAATAAGTCGACAAAATGACCATGGTGGTTAGTTATGATTGTACATATAGAATATAAAATTTTAACTGACAAACAAGCACGAAGTTGTGGAGAGTTAAAACGACAATATCACTTGAGTTTTAAAAGTTTTACATTACTAGTCTCAACTGTAACAGATTTGAAACAACTGTTACAAAATTCATCACAGGTTAGTTTTGACTGCAACCTCTTGTTTGACAAATATCTATAAAAGAGCTTGAAATCAAATGCAACAGAGAGTCGTTTCAAAACTAATTTCCCAAGTACATATGTATATTTTCACAGCAAATTAAAAACAACACTCGAGTGCTGCACTAACTGAAAAATATTATTATCAAGCTGGGATTGATAATGTTCTACAACAATTTTTCCTGTAAGGTTTTTAAGTACTTGCAGTTTTGTATTGGTCACGGCAGGTTAGATCATTTGCTAAATTTGAAATCAGGAAAGTAATATTTGATTTAACTGTTGATTGAAGTCAACACAATGTGTTTTAAAAGTTATTCTGTAAAAGTTGTTGGCCGAGGGTTTTGTTGTCATTTCTTACTTTCCTTGATTAGTAGTTTCAAATGGTTGTAACCTTGAGATAAGCTGATTGTTAAATACACACAATTTTGAATTCCAGAAAGGGTTGTTAAAAAGTGCCTATCGCAAAAAAAAATTTATTTGTAATTACTCATCGTCGAAAGAGTTTTAAATAACTTAAAATGCAATCATTGGATTGGCTAGAAGACTGTTATTAGTTTAATTTTTTTGAAATTTGTACTTTTGTTATTAAAGTTGAACGAAATCATATTCTATATAGTGTGTAATCAACTTTTAATGTTACTTTGTTCTAAAGTGTTTTATTGTAGTACATTGTGTGATAATTTTTGCGCAAAAGACTAAAAAATAGCCCGAAATTGTTGCTATCATTCCAGTAAATGTTATCATAGCTCGACCGGTGATTGCACATTTCACGTTTTACTATTAGTTCTTGCAATTTTTGTGATTGCTAGTGTAGTTTGTAAATTTCCCACGCAAATTATTATGCATTTATTATAATATCGCAACTTATAGTTACTTTATAATTAAATTTGTTTTATAGTTGGAATATTTTTAATTATTTCGTATTAGACCAGAAACCAATAGGTTCCGATTTCCTTTTTAAATCACTTTTGCTGGGTTCGATTTACATACAAAAAAAAAGTAGAATGAAATACTCTTTTGTTTTAAATTGTAAATATGTGATTTCTGTTTAGTTATTTAAAACTGTTATGTATGATTAGGTGGTACGATTTAAATTTATGCTACAACAGTAAGGTTCATTTGTATATTATTGTAATTTTGAAATGAAATATATTTTAAAATATTGTCTAGTTGTTCATTGACTCCGGAATTCGTTTAGATATCGAGATTTGAGACGCTGAGGTTTAAAATTCTCAAATGGGTAAAGGAATAGTTTATGAGCGTAATAGAAATAGGTACCTACCTGCAGATTGAAGACTCATGGACACTTCCCATCCAAATGAAACAAGTGAGTGTCTATGAGTCTTCAATCTTTGAGTATGGACAAACAGGTAATGTTACAAAAGGAGAAATGGAATGGAAATTGACTGTAATTCTAGTTGGAAGTAGATATTGCGAATGACGACGTAGTAGGTATACTTATTTAAAATTTCCCTTATCTGTTTTAAAACCGCATTTCGATCACATCGGAAGGAACGTCCCAATGGAAGCAATACCTAGTGGGAAGCTTTTCAGGTGTGTTTACGTCCGCGCGCGTGTCTTAAAAACTTTTCCAATAACATTGATATGAAATTGTGTGCCCAGATTAAATTGTCAGTCGTACTTCGGGCCAATAAAAGCTCGCGCGCTTTTTGTCCTACGTAAACGAGTTTTCTTTTTTAATCTATTTTCCGCGGAACGTCTGGGAAATGGAGTTCGGAGCTTTCCCAATACCGAACCAGGACATGTGTTTCCGCGGTTTTGTAATAACTATTTCTGAATTAAGTCGGTGTAATTGCCCTCCTGATGAATCATTATTTATTAAATAGGGGCTGTTTTCGTAGAATTTGGTACCTACGTATTTCGTAATTTTGAATTAATTTTATTAGAATCTTTCATCTAATTAAAAATTAATATTCAACATTGTTGTATTAAAATATCAACTCGTTTTCATCACGAATGAAAAATTGACCCGGTTCTTTCCCACTTTCAATTAATTCAAGTGCGTTCATTGTTGCTAAATGGGTGTTCTCACGTTGGCTGCGTGCTGAGTTTTAATGAATAAAGGAAAATGGCTCATTAAAAACATCAACTTAATAGCGAAAGTAGGTACCATTACGTGTTATACGAGGTACTTGTATGAGACCGACGAAAGATGAAAATTTGATCAAGACCGAGATAAGTGACATTTGCAACGAAAGTAATTACTTTGTCTTATTTCGGGTTTTATGAGCGTTTATCGAGATGTGAGGATACACGTAACATGAACTTTAGTCTTGCAGCGTCATTTGATGCTATTTGTTGATAATTTTTATACGTAAACAACTGGGTTATACCCAATAGGACTGACGATATATATTCAAAAAACTAAAGTAATGGTAATTAGCAAAACGGATGCAAACTGTCACATTTACCTAAATAACACCCAACTAGAACGAGTCCACAAGTTCAGTTCAGATACTTAGGAGTAATACTAAATGATAAGTGGGATCCAGATGTAGCAACAAAAACACGAAAAGAACAGGCCAGGAACATGTACAACAAGTGGAAGCAAATTATCTGTAATCGTAAACTAAGCTTAGATATTCAGATCAGAGTTATTAAATGCTACGTTTGGTCTGTCCTATATGGAGTTGAAGCTTGGACACTAAAATTAAATACCATGAGACGCCTAGAAGCCTTTGAAATGTGGCTCTATCGCAGAATGCTCTGAATATCATGGACACAACACATAACGAATCAAACAGTATTGAACAGCATAAACAGAGAACTAGAACTAATAACAACGATTAAGAAAAGAAAGACCTCGTACCTAGGCCACATAATGAGAAATGACAAATACAACTTGCTAAGAATAATAATTGAAGGAAATGTAGAAGACCGGAGCCGGAGAGGAGTAGGCCGAAGAATAACGTTATGGATCCGTAACATCAGAGCTTGGACAGGCATGAACGTTCAACAATTACTAAGAACGGCACAGAGTAGAGAAGATTTTGATGTAGGGATCGCAAACCTCCAGAAATGGAATGCACCAGAAGGAGAATATACCCAGTTACCAAATTAGGTGAGATATTATCAGAAATTTACGTCACATAGGTTATTTCAGCAATTATATTTGCTAATTGTATTTCAGACATTAAATTTATATTGTTTGGAAATATATATTCGCCATATTGTTTTTAAGATATCTAATTTCCAAATTAAGTAAATTGAAAGCACCTATCGGAATGAATAACCTATAAGTATTATAACTGAGTAATTTTTACCACTTGGTCACAATGTAACGTGCCATATTACTCCAATTGGAACAAGAAAATTAATTTTTTGTGTACATTGACCGCTTATTTAGTAGATCAGGAATGTTGGACTTACGTCACCTATTAGGTGGTGTTCGTGACACCTACTTAACTAATAAATTAACTTAATACGTGATATAGCGAAAATCAGTGTTGTTAAGTATTTAAATACATGTATTTAGAAATGTATTTTAAATACAGTCAACCTCGGATATAATTGAACCCACGGGCCCATTCAAAATAGTCAATTATAGCGGAGGTCAATTATATGAGGGGTGTTAAAGAATAACCTGATAGTATAGATAGATGACAATCTAGTCAATTATAGCCAGTGGTCTATTATATCCGGGTCAATTAAAAGCGGGGTTGACTGTACTTTATATGTATTTAAATACATAGGCTTAATTTGTATTTCCTGTGTATTTAAAGTACATTTCTTCTGACATTTTAAACACAGTAGTTCAAATACATTTTTGGGCAATGTTAAGATCTATTATTTGCTAAATTATTCCTTAAATGCTCTTATATTTATTTTAATTTGTTACAGTAACTACAAATGCGCATTTTTATACATTTTTTGAGCATATTTCCGGCTGTTCAAACATTTTGGTTTAAGTTCTTACATGCGTATTTTGAAGCTAATTCTTACAACTATAATGATCCTACGACACTTTTAAAGGAGTTGCGATTATCTTAACGAAGGTGTACAATTCATAAAGTTTTTAAAAAAGTTGTGACATTGTAAAACAATTTTTAAGGTACTAAGTAGCTTGTCGAAATTTTTAAAGAAGTCGCAGTTATCTTAAACTTAAGCTGTTGTTTCAAAAGAAGTTAAGAAGCGTCTAAAGAACTTATGACAACTCTAATGCAACACAAATAACTTGAACTGCCATATATGAAGTTGGAAAAGTAACTAATAAAGTTTTTTAATTAGCTACTTCGTTAGATCAAGTTAAAAAGTAAAGTGTCTAACGTGTCGACATCTTCGCCTTGGGATTATTTTTTAGAAGTTTGAAACTTACATTAGCCTGTTGTGTTTTGAAGTATCACTTCAATTTTTAAACACTTGTTTACAAAGTAGTTGGTAAATTTCGGAAAATTGCAAAAATTTTACGATTTCATGAAGCAAAGAAAATAATTCCTAACACTTTTTGAGATTGTTTTAAGTGTTAAAACCATAAACTTAGGTTTAGTGTATAAAAGTCAGCCTATGTATTGAGGCTTTTCGATACAAATAACTTAGATATTTTGAAAATAATTGAAAACTTCACAACTTCGGGTAATAAAACAAAGATTTTAGAACTTCATTAGAAAGTTTCCATTAGAAATTAGATTCCATTTTCTTAAACTGATTTAGAAAATTCAAAAATTGAATAATGTCAACAATTTCACGAAGAAAATAATAGCAATTCTAAGCTTCCTGGGGTTATGCTTAACATTGCTGCAATTAAGGATAATTTACAACTTTAAATACTGTTTAAATACAAAAACGAAATACTTGTTATTTGTATTTAAATACATTGTCCAGAGAAGTATTTAAAATACAACTAAATAACATTTTGTAAAAAGTATTTGCGTTTGTATTTAAATACATTTTTAAAAGTATTTTTAACCACACTGGCGAAAATGTGACCTAATAGGTAAAACATGGCGCCGTACATATTTCACCAGTTCGATATGCCAGCAAGTACATTATAACATATTAGGTGATATAAATTACCTACTGTTCCACTTGTTTGGTAATATATACGTTCATGTGCGACCTGTTAGGTCGACTGATACTACTTGGCATACATAATATTAGGTACTTATTAGAAATCTTTTTTCACCAAATCTTCATGTCACTTATTTGGTTACATTGAACAACCTCACCTAATTCACTGAAATATAACTCATATTCTACATAAATACTAAATAGACAAAATTAACTTTGGTGAACAAAATCTAAATTGTTTGATGGGAACATGTATTTACGAAATACATTTATTTCCAGTTTAGCCGTTAGTCTAAAAATAGGTTACAACTTATTTTCAATATTTTCTGAACTTCCATTGTTTAATTTTTTCCAAACATAAACAAATGTTTCACTTAGGACGCCCCTTGTTACCCGAATTCCCCCTCTAGTTACGAATTTTAAACTTTCCAAGTAAATTTCCCTTCGAACTCCAAACTCGTTGTCATTTTCCCCTTTATTTCCCGCCGCCGCTCGTATCCCGGTAAGGTCCCGCCATTAGCCCGCTCAGTATCTCCCCTAATCGATAGCACTTTTCCGGTTATAAGAAAAATCCGGCACGTTCACGCGACAGTCAATTAATTAAGCGTAACTAATTGTCGATGAACATGTTAAAAGCAACAAGGCTGTGCAGTATATATATCCAGGACCGCAGGAGATATTATCGCGCACCGATCGACGTTAAATGCAAGAAAACACGCGAGAAACATCAAAAGAGGAAAGATATCATCCTCACCAGACCGAGAATGGTAATTGTACAAAGAGAGCATCTGACGCCACAAAGGGTGGCCTTTTCTGTTTCACGCGGTTTAATGCACGTCAGGACGTGTTAGCAGACCTCGCAAGGGGGTTACTAACCCTTTCGTGATATGGAAACAAAATCACAGTGGAACAACAAAGAGGTTAGCATTTAAAATACATGCACTCCGAATTAAGTTATCCTTACTAACTCCAGAATGAAAATTTTAAATTCAATAACCGAACGTGTTGGAATGTTAATATGGGAATTAATCTACTGGACTGCTATTAGCAAACTATTGCATCTTAAAACTTCAACGTTATTAACGAACTGTGAAGTTATATCTCAACAGTAGTTTAACATATCATTGATTACAAATTATGTTCAGTTTACTGCCTGACTCTTAAACTATGCAAGGAAATCCTAATTCGATTAATTACAATTTAAAGGAATTATAGTTTAATTAATAGTTATTCATAGTACTAGTGTGTTATGTTGAAAATAAGTCACGCGAGAAGATTTCCAGTTTTATCTGAAGCCAAAATAGAAAATATGAACATCTTTGATGTTCAGTTATGATTTTTGAACTAACCAATCACAAATCAGGAAATGTGTCCGCTTTTGGCATGTGGAAATATTGGGTAGGTATAACATAATGACTTCTTCTTCTTAGTCCGCCGTCTCTCTACGGAGGTTGGTGATCCAACTGGCTATAATGGTGCGTGAAACCGCACCCCTGAATATTTCTATGGTGGTCCGTCCGAATCATCGACGCAGATCTTTAAGCCAAGAGTTCTGCCTTCTTCCCACAGATCTTTGCCCTCGATTTTTCCTTCAGTGACAAGTCGGGGGATGAAGTAACGCTCTCCTCTCATGACGTGGCCTATGTACTTGAGCTTTCTTTCTTTGATAACTGCCATTAGCTCTTTATTTTTGCCAATTCGTCTGAGTACCTCTTCATTGGTTATTCTGTCTACCCAGGATATACGTAAGATACGACGGTAGGTACACGTACATCTCAAATGCATTGATGCGGCTTTCCATTGTGCTGTTGAAGGTCCAGCTCTCGCAGCCATAGAGAAGGACTGGAAAGATTTAACACCGCAGTAGGCGTATGCGAAGCTGCAGATTCAGGTCTCGACTGGTAAAAAGATTCTTCATAGAAGTAAATGCTCGCCTGACCTGATCGATTCTTGACAGGATTTCTTTCTTGGGGTCGCTGGCCTCGTTGACAATGGCGCCGAGATATTTCACAGATGTCACTTGTTCCACCCTCTCGTTATTAATTCGAAGTATTGCTTGAATTGGTGTCTTGGAGAACACGACCACTTTTGTCTTAGTAATGTTCATGTGAAGACCGTACTGTTTGCTATACTCGACTATGAGGTCCATCATGTGCTGTAGGTTTGGGAGACTGTCGGCGAGGACGACTGTGTCGTCGGCGAAGCGTATGTTGCTAATAAGGGTACCGTTGATCTTAATGCCCTCATTCACCTCCTCGAATGCCTCTAGGAACACCGCTTCGGAGTAGATATTAAAGAGGAGGGGGGACAGGACACATCCCTGTCTGACGCCTCTCCGAATTTCTATTTCGTCAGATGTTGACCCCTCTACTCTCACTTCTGCCGTTTGGTTCCAATAGTGATGATGCGCCAATCTCCCGCATCTACACCGGTGGTCTTGAGGATGTCGGCAAGCTTCTGGTGTGAGACACAGTCGAAGGCTTTACGGTAATCAATGAAGCAGGCATAGACGTCAACATTCATGTACCAACTCCGTTCTTAAATCCGAACTGCGTATCACCAAGCTGCCTCTCACATTTGGAGTATATTCGGGTGTGAATAATGCGAAGTAACACTTTGAGAACATGTGACATTAGGCTGATCATGCGGTAGTCGTCACATTTGGAGGCTTTTGCTCTTTTGGGTAGAGTAATAAAAGTCGACTTCAACCAATCTACTGGTACTTTCCCAGCTTTATATATGGAGTTAAAAAGAGCTGTGAGTAACTTCAGGCCCTTATTATTATCTGCGTTGACGATCAGTTTCAAAGTTTCCGCATGTATCTGGCCCGGTCCTACGGCTTTATTGTTTTTCTGAAGCTTGATGGCATGTTTCACTTCTTCTTCCGTGATGTCAGGGCTTGATTCATTGAAATCGTCGCATCGGGATGGTTGGTCAGGCCGTGCATCGTTGAAAAGGACCTCAACATACTCCCTTCATTGCTTCAACTTTTCCTCGACGCCCACCAGAATTCTATTATCGTCGGTCTTGAGAATACCCCGGCAAGGCTTACGTTGTGTGTTTGTAAATTCTTTAATCTTCTTATGGGGATTAAACAGATCATGCTTATTTTATAGCTCTTCTATTTTTGCTCTTCAGCACTCTCTTCTCACAGTCCTATCCAACTCCTTATACCGTCTATTGTCTCGAGCCTTCTGTTCTCTTCTTTCATCCATGAGGTTAAGGATTTCATCAGTCATCCACTTCCGTTTCTTGTGTGCGTATACATACCCTATGTCAACCTCTTGAGTGTCTGTGAGAGCCTTGACTTAATTAATGACTTAATAAATTTAATTTTTTATTTACCCAATTCGGATTGAATAAATGGTAGGTAGGTACTTTGGTTAGTTTTATCTGAAGGATAAAACACGAAAAACCTGGAAAATGCATTAAGAAATCTTTCAAGTGAAGCAAAATTTTCAAAATTTGCTAAAAATGTTTTTCAAAATAACGGTTAATATAAGAAGTTAACAAGCCGCTTTAAAAATTTGGGAGCACTGTTGGTTCTAATTAGTTTCATCGGAAGGCATACCATACGAAAAACCTGGAAAATGCATTAAGAAATCTTTAAAACAAAGCAAAATTTTCAAAATTTGCTAAAATGTTTTTTATAAGAATGGTTAATATGAGAAGTTAACATGCAAGCCGCTTTAAATATTTAAAAATGGCAATTTGTCCAGGGGACACTCTCATATTTTAATATAAACATTCGATAGTGGAAGAACGATTTAATGTTTAAAAACAAATCTTCAGGTGGATTTCGAGAAAATTTTGAAAAACCGAAAAGCGATAAGAATAAAATGCCATTTAGAAACTGTGCAAAAATGTTACACACCATTATTACACCTTTTAGAAGTTAAAAAAAATGCAAAATTTAACTCAAACTATTAAACATTGAATAGTAGAATAAATACTCAATGTTTCGAGCAAATTTAGAGAATATTTCATAAAACCGAAAAATAACAAGTGTAAGTTACTTTTTTATCCCGCCGATTTTAATGAAAATCTTGTTGGGAATTGCTGGTGTAGCACAAAATCTAAATCCAAATTTGGAACGGTTTGTACCTTAAAACTCTAGAAATGCTAATAAATTAAATTCGAAAAATCGATCTGATTTCGATGAAGTAAGCAATCCAACGAGCCAAATGTACATCAAAATCGGTAAAGTCGTTAGGAAGTTATAGTGGAAGAAACATGCATAGGTATATACGTATGGTTGAGCAGACATTTTAGTCAAAACATAAGAGCTCGTTGTATGCCTGGTAGCCAACAAACTCAAAAAAGCCATAATCAATGAGAAATAAACTTTATTACAAGAGGAAATAGATTTTATATTCACACTTTTATTTTCCGTCTCGCTATTAAAATTTCTTTTTGCTCAGATGTCTAATTTTTATTAATCCGTAATTTTATTATTACAGGAGAGAATTTCGGGTTTGTTCGTTTAAATAAACACTTTATTTAAACGCTCTGTTTAAACTCGGTTCAAATTGCCGCCAGTAACGACTCTCATTACCTGAACGTACGGTCGGTATGTTTAAACAATTTATCGCATTTAACCGTAGGATCTGAAGAGGGTGTTTAAAGTGGTTCGTTAAATATTTGATCTTTTTAAGAGCTTAGCGGCTTAAGAGGGCTTAAAATGTTTTAAATCTAAATTAGAATCATTTTCAATTTGTCAAGTATTACGTTTTAGCTCGAAGAACTATGAATTCGAATTTTTTGATGCACAGTAAAAATTTAAGCTCTATATAACATAAGTACAAATTTTATGATACTGTATTTATATGACACGTATCGTTTTTTTAAGTTTGGCCGTAGATTAACTTAGATTGCTACAGGTTTTAAACATCATGTTAACTATTTTTCTGCGACATTCTGTAGGTTTTATTGGTGACATACCTATACATTTTAATAAAAATATAAGTAGGTAGTCCAGGTCGCGTAGTCAGTAGTAGTATTCTTATGTATTTTTCGCCGCTGAATCCGAATCCGAAAGTCAGAAAAGAGCCTACACCGCTGGAGTTGGCCCCAGAGGCCGAAAATGGCCGCTATAAGGTGCGAAACGTGGGTTCCGGGATGACGGATGCTTAGGCGAGGTCGAGATTGCATTCCCAAGCCAAAGCCGAATTCGTGGTCAAAAAAGTTTAGAGCCGACTGGGATTCACCCTCTGAGGTCGGAAAATGGGCACCCGGGGGCCGGAAAATCGAGATTCGCAAGTTGGGATCGTAGCACTCGAATTTTCATGTACTTTCAAACTCTAGCAACGCAGACGACGGTGAAACAATTCAAGGCCCTATTGGAATTCACGCCCTGGGTTCAGAAAATGGGCCCTCGGGGGTAGGAAAATCTAGATTCGCCTTCTGGACCGCAACACTCGGATTTTCATGTCGGTATATTTAAACCAAAGGAAAACACCAAATCTTAACCAACTGCTTTATTTAGAGATGAGCGACCGGTTTCGGCTTCATGGAAGCCATCTTCAGGCTCTCAAACAAGTTGTTTTTAGGGCTCCTGTTGCTCAAAACGTGCGGCGTCACACATACAACATAATTACGTCGACACTCACAGTTAAAAAATAAATAAAAATTAACACACATCGAACAAGAATGTTAACTACATAAAATACTTTCAGGACACGGATACAGCCCTAAATGAGTGAGCTTCCTCATTCTAGAGAGGTTGGAGAGTAACTACAGGTTGGAGTGTAGTTACTCTCTAATTGTATGTACATATTTGACACGGGCTAAGTAAAAGTCATAAACCTTTTTTAAACACGCTAGTTAAGAATGTATTAGTCTTTTCTTTCAGTCCTCAGCTTGGAAAAAGTGTGAAGGGAAAAGGTGGAAAATAGCAAGAAATATTTTAATAATTTTAAATAATAATACTCATAACATTGTATATCTTCCACTATTCTTTACAAATGTCCAAAATTTGACAACGGGAAGGAATTCAACCCCAATGTTAATGACTCTGGAAAGAACTGGTACATTTACCTGACCACGGGAAGGAATTCAACCGCATGGACTCGAAGCACCACAAAAGTCACAGATAAATACAACGATTATCAAAAATATATCGCATTTTATACATGTTGACACCCTTGATTTAATTAACCGAAAATACCCCCTTTATACCCCCTTTACATGCAGCTCACTTCCGTGGCAGTGAGCAGGGAATTGGGCAGGGAAGTGGGCAGCTCGAGTATGTAAACGTGTCGCTCGCGCTGCCTTTGCTCATGCCACTGCCGCTGCCGCATGCTCCCTTCAGTGGCGGTATTTTGCACGGAAGTCAAAAATACCCCCTTTACATGCAGCCATTGCCGCTGCTACTCGCGCTGTCCGTTGTCCTGCCCTGAATAATTCCAGGGCAACTTTTGAAGCATGCAACTATTTACATGCAGCCATTGCGGCTGCTACGCCCGCTGCTCGCTGTCCTGCTCGCAGTATTCTCCCTGATTCTCCTGATGGTAGTCAACTGAAAGGACAGGACAGCCGGCAGCATGTAAACAGACGTTACCACTCGTGCTGCCGCTCGTGCTGCCAATCCTTTGACTTCCGTGCGAAATACCGCCACTGAAGGGAGCATCCGGCAGCGGCAGTGGCATGAGCAAAGGCAGCGCGAGCGACGCGTTTACATACTCCACTTCTCTGCCGAATTCCCTGCTCACTGCCAGGGAAGTGAGCTGCATGTAATACCCCCTTTACATGCAGCCATTGCCGCTGCTACTCGCGCTGCCCGCTGTCCTGCCCTGAATAATTCCAGGGCAACTTTTGAAGCATGCAACTATTTACATGCAGCTACTGCGGCTGCCACGCCCGCTGCTCGCTTTCCTGCTCGCAGTATTTTCCCTTGGTAGTCAACTGAATGGACAGGGCAGCTGGCAGCATGTAAACAGTCGTTACCGCTCGTGCTGCCAATCCTTTGACTTCCGTGCGAAATACCGCCATTGAAGGTAGCATGCGGCAGCGGCAGCGGCAGTGGCATGAGCAAAGGCAGCGCGAGCGACGCGTTTACATACTCGAGCTGCCTATGCTCATGTCACTGCCGCTGCCGCATGCTCCCTTCAGTGGCAGCACGAGCGGCAGCACGAGCGGTAAAGACTGTTTACATGCTGCCGGCTGTCCTGTCCTTTCAGTTGACTACCATCAGGAAAATCAGGGAGAATACTGCGAGCAGGACAGCGAGCAGCGGGCGTAGCAGCCGCAGTGGCCGCATGTAAATAGTTGCATGCTTCAAAAGTTGCCCTGGAATTATTCAGGGCAGGACAACGGACAGCGCGAGTAGCAGCGGCAATGGCTGCATGTAAAAGGGGGTATTACATGCAGCTCACTTCCGTGGCAGTGAGCAGGGAATTGGGCAGGGAAGTGAGCAGCTCGAGTATGTAAACGCGTCGCTCGCGCTGCCTTTGCTCATGCCACTGCCGCTGCCGCATGCTCCCTTCAGTGGCGGTATTTCGCACGGAAGTCAAAGGATTGGCAGCACGAGCGGTAACGTCTGTTTACATGCTGCCGGCTGTTCTGTCTTTTCAGTTGACTACCATCAGGAGAATCAGGGAGAATACTGCGAGCAGGACAGCGAGCAGCGGGCGTAGCAGCCGCAGTGGCTGCATGTAAATAGTTGCATGCTTCAAAAGTTGCCCTGGAATTATTCAGGACAGGACAACGGACAGCGCGAGTAGCAGCGGCAATGGCTGCATGTAATACCCCCTTTACATGCAGCTCACTTCCGTGGCAGTGAGCAGGGAATTGGGCAGGGAAGTGAGCAGCTCGAGTATGTAAACGCGTCGCTCGCGCTGCCTTTGCTCATGCCACTGCCGCTGCCGCATGCTCCCTTCAGTGGCTGTATTTCGCACGGAAGTCAAAGGATTGGCAGCACGAGCAGCAGCACGAGAGGTAACGTCTGTTTACATGCTGCCGGCTGTCCTGTCCGTTCAGTTGACTACCATCAGGAAAATCAGGGAGAATACTGCGAGCAGGACAGCGAGCAGCGGTCGTAGCAGCCGCAGTGGCCGCATGTAAATAGTTGCATGCTTCAAAAGTTGCCCTGGAATTATTCAGGGCAGGACAACGGACAGCGCGAGTAGCAGCGGCAATGGCTGCATGTAAAGGGGGTAGAAGGGTCCGCTACCTGCGGCTGGTCCGGAGCGAATTCGAGCCTTACCTCCACCCACCATACCTGGACGGGAGCGAATTCAAACGCACCGCTAAACAGAGTCCTTTTTTTTCTTATTTCCCTGGTCTACATATCCAGAGAATAGAAACCGGCTAGGAAATGATATTGTACAAGGAGCAAACCCTGAAGTAGACGGTGACTGTCCACTTCCCAATCCCGAAATCGAAAAATCCCAAATTCGATCTCGTCCGGTCCGGCGGCGGTCGCGGGGGTGGGCGCGTCGCGACGCCTTATCAGCGCCGATGGCGACGCCGCCGCCGCCCCGCGGGACGCGTCGCCGGCGTTTTTCGCGTGCCTCTCTCGCTCAGCTCAGTGTTTCGCTCGCCGGTCGCGTTGCGGGACGTATTCGCGTCTATTGCGGACGGTAAGCACGTGCGTGCGTGTGCGGGGACCTCTTTCGCAGTCCGATCAGGTGTGCGCGCGTGTGTTTCGTCCCTTCGGCTTCCGTTTTTCCCGTCGATTCCGCACGCTCGATTCCCTTTTTTTGAGGTCTCCTTGCCCTCCCTTTTATTTCTATTTTTTTTCGGTGGTGGCATTCGGCTGATTATGTTTTGAGGAGGGATCGTTGGATTTGGACCGGTAACATGATATAAGGTGGGTGGCAACTATTTTTGGCAAGTACCGACGTCGGAATGGGAACGTTTCAAAAATTTATCGCTCGTAAATTCGATTTTCGAACACGTACCAGCTCTTTACTTAATTTCAACTACTTATTTAATGCATTAATTTACGACGATCCAATACGTAATATGGGCAGCTGTAACCGCTCGCACCAAAGTACTAAATACTGATCGGATTTGCGGTTGTTTATCAAATCATTAATTTTTAAACACTCCGAGTAAAAGGAACTTCCTCCTAACTCTACAAATTGTCATTAGGTTTTGTTTATTTTCCACTTTCTGACAAAAAATTATTAATGACTTATTAAACATTTTCACCATTTTCCTAACCCCAATACCTATTTAGGCATTTTATCTTATCGAACAACTTGTTTTTCTAAACTTTTGAAAATGTCTCTCCAAACGTTTTTTAGCGAAATTTGTAGGTCCCGTCACGGTCAAAATTGAAGGTAATCCCTCACATGAACTCCCGTAAGGATTTTCAGGTAGTTCTAAAATCGCACATGAACTCCCGTAAAGAGTGGGTGGTGGGTGATGTAAATTCAAGTGTAGGAAAACGGTTACAAAATTTATTTGGTTTAACTTCTCTCACATCTAAAGAAGTAGAGGACAGTTTTGTTTTCGACTTCATGGAAGATTGTCCTATTGACCCCAAAGTTATAAAATTCATTTCAAATTTATAACTGATAAAATTTTTCAATATAAGAAAGGAAATATTACAAGGTATAACTTTGTAAAATGTGGAGCGAATAAATTTAATGATATTTAATGATGTGTAAGGTGTAACATTTTATTATAACAAACGCAGGTATAAATTTGTCCGATATGAACCCTTACGGGAGCTCGTGTCGGGAATTATAACAAATTCAGGTAGAATTGCGTTCCGTATGATCCCTTACGGGAGATCGTGTGCGTCGAATTTTATAACCCTTCGAAACTAATCTCTTTAACAGTTTCTGTTCAATAAACTAAATGCAGTTTCTACCAACTACCAAGCGTTTAACTCATATCCAACAGACAGCATGACCGCAAACCAATAATTATTACATTACATAAGCAGGTCAAATGTTTCTTTAAAACGCCATCCTTTCCCATAACAATTTATTGTACTCATGACGTTATTGGTTATTCACATCAAACGATGTAGTTCATGCGTTTTGTCGGAAGTAAAACCGAGAAAAAGAAGTGTTTTCTGAAGGTTTTTTAGTCGCTGAACATGAATATTGCGAAAATTGGTGCAAGCAACAATTATAAACAATTTGATTGTGTAAATCGCTATAACTCATAAAATATCAAGGAGACCGGTAAAAGACGTTGATAGGTTCCTTGCCAAATGAAAATGTACTAAAAAGAAGTCCCATAAAGTTTTGCTCTATCCCCAATACTTATGGAGATAATTACCTCCAATTGGTAATAGTAATGGTCCAAGGAGAGAGTATCATCGTATCAAAACGAAATAGGGTTCAATGAAGAGATGAAGGATTATTCTGTATCGGTATAGTACCAGAATTTTGAGTTTTCTCTGATTTTGGTATAATTTTAATTTAAAAATAGTAAAAAGTAAAATAGGGTAATTTTTGGAAACTTTTTAAATATATCAAAATTCTGTTACTATACTGATGTACAACTATCTTCTATCTTTTTATTGAACCCTATTTCGTTTTGATATGATAATACAACGTGTTTCAAAATGATTGTCATCTAGTTGACGTTGGAATTTCTGTGCATGTAATTTTTGATGTGCCGCGCTCTATTGATTTGAACCTATCTAATTCTGAGAGGTGACACTTCGAACATTTATTATGAAACTGGCAATCAGTACTGCTGATAATTAACGGCCCTTTTCAGGGCCAAAACAAATACTACAAATAGACAAATACTCAGAATTCGTTTTCTTTTGACAGAGAAAAACCAGAAGTTAAAAGAGGCTAAGTAGGTTATGTGTAGCTAGTAGAAACTCCTATTTTCGCAAAGCGGTTTTTTTAAATTTTACATGGGAATTCCACAGCCGACTAGATGACAATCATTTTGAAACACGTTGTACATTACCCTATAATCATGTTCCTCCTAAACCCTTTTAGCGATTGTACAGGGTTCAATGAAGAGACAAGAAATCATACTATATTGGTATAATAACAGAATTTTAATATTTTTTTAAAATTTTTTTAGTTGCCTAAAATTGACCTATTTTGATATGTAATGAGCCTTTATTTTTTTATTGAACCCTATTTTTGATATGATAATACCTCATAATAACCAAAATAAACCTAACCTTAAATAAAAACCTTATAATCATGTTCCTCTTAACGCTTTTAGCAATTGTACAGTGTCCAATGAAGAGACAAGAAATCATACTATGTATATTGATATAAGAACAGAATTTTAGTATTTTTTTTATTTTTTAAAAGGTTGTCGAAAACATCCCTATTTTGCCATATAATCAGCCTTTATTTCTTCATTGAATCCTAATTTGTTTTTGATTCTATAGTACATTGTCCTAAGATCATGTAGGATCATGTCATAGGATAACTAGAAAAGTAAAAGCAAGATATAAAACGTGTACAAAAGTTTAACCACCAATTTGTTATAAACAATGTTTGAAAATTCGATTTTTTTTAATAAAACAAATTTTTACCATCTCTAAAACAGTAACAAGTTTTGACAGTTCTATTTAGAGAGTTGTAACAAGTGAATTTTAATTTCTCAAAATTGAGCGGGAACATTCATAATTCATAAAGGAAGAAAGGATTACTTATTACAAAAAAAATTATAAATTACTTTTACTTATTATAAAAGTTTAACCCACAAATTGTTATAAATTATGTCTCAAAAATTCCAATAATTTTTTTTATTCAATTTTGCCATATAAACTGACGTTTATTGACGTCAAATCGAACCTATAAAGTCATTGTTTATTTTGTTTATTTAGTTTGCGGATTGAAATGTTTTAATACGCTGCCTATTCAATTTTGCCGTATAAAGTGACGTTTTATATGTTTAAAATTGTTTTCGTCGTTTTCAAGGTTGCGGTACTGAAGTTGTCATCTGTCAAATTTTCTTTTCAAAATTGGACTTACTCCGCTAAACGCCAGTTCATATATGGCAAAATCGAATAAAACGTTGTAATACACTCGCGGATACAATGAACGTTTAACTCGCGATATTAATGCGCTTGCGGCTGCGCCACGCGCGCGTTTAAACATATCGCTCGTTAAACGTTCATTTTATCCGCTTGTATAATAAATAACTATTAATATTTTTAAATAAAACAAATTTTTAACATCTCGAAAACAGTTAAAAGTTTTAACAGTTCTAAATAAAAAGTTGTAACAACTGAATCTTAATTTCTAAAAATCGATCTGGAATTTTCATAGTTCATAAAGGAATAAAGGATTACTTATTACAAAAATATCTTCCAATTTGGAATTTTGAATTTAAGTTCCTAAATTGTGGACCTGGTTCATTATTCCACATTATGTTTCGTGACAATACTACCATTATCATGAAAAAATAAGATTATTTCAAAGCATTAAAAAATTAAATTTTGAAATCGAAAATCCGACAAATTTTTTTATTTCATGAAATCTACAAATTTGGAATTTAGAAATGATTTAGCCTAGGTATGCCTGTCATTAATCCACATTTTATTTTATTGCAATACGACAATTACTACTACCTTAGATAAGTAAAGTTGAAATCCAAAATCCAATCAGATAGTCTCACTTATTTCACATAATATTACAATTCGTCGACTTAAGTTTTTCAATAATTGGTTGCGAGCGAGCACATCACTGACTGTTCCACAATTTGTTCGGTTGTAATATTTCTTTAACTTTCTGAAATATGAAGAATTGAAATTTCGAAAATTGTTTTTTCAAAAAATGTTTCAATTTGGAATGTTGATTTATAACGTCGTTAATGGGCATGCCGTTGATTAGTCCACACTACAGTTCTACTGTTCCTCACAAACAAAAATATTTTTTCCCGGTAGTTTCAGTTACTTTTTATAAGAGTAAAAACAAGACAAAATGCGTACAAAATTTTATCCACTAAGTTGTTATAAACAATGTTTGAAGATTGCATAGTTTTTTAAATGTTTGTAAATGAAACAAATACATTTTTAACATCTCGAAAATAACAAAATTTCTGACAGTTCTAAGTAAACAGTAGTAACGAATGAATTTTAATTTTTTTTTAAATTGATCAAGAAGTTTCCAAAAAATATATAAATTCAGTTTTTTTTGCAAAAAGAAATATTTTTAAATTTTTTTCGCAATAATTAAATAACAATAATATTATTAATGACAATATCTCGTCAAAAAACAAAAACCTTTAAATTTTTAATGAAAAATGGGTCAGGATACTAAATCACCAATTAATTGTGATGTTAATTCAAAAATACCAATAAAAATTTCTATGAGGAAAAAACCCTTTTTGTTAAAAAATAATGTTATATTTGAACTCAAATGATGATATTTTCCTAGTTCAAACTACGTTTTTGATTTAAATATATCAGCACTTTTCCATTTTTAAACATTGTAACAATTTGCCAAATGAAGTTTTATAAGAATTTTGTCATTTTCTTTATTATCGCAGAAACTAACTAGAATCATCCAGTAAACCTTAATGAGATATCACGAAAATCCCAAAGAGTATTTTATGTATTTATCGCTCTGCTGTTAAAAGAAAAGTGATCTTCAATAGCCTTTTTTGTAATGTAGACTTTTTCTGACTTCATTGTCCATTACTTAATACTAAGAAAATTGAAATTGTAAATTAAACTTAGAGCTTCAAATTAACTTAATAATTATGGTTAGGTTTGTCATTAAACTATCTACTTCTATGTTCGCTTTAAACGTCGTTGTAACAAATGCACCAAATTTAATTATCTTCATTTAAAACTATTCCTAACTCCCAACATCAAAAGTTTTGAACTGTTTTATCGAATTTGTTATGTGAGGTACTGTGGTGTATTAACATTACCCTGTAACTCGCATTAAGCACAATCACAAACCAAAAACATGTCATTATAATATTTTTTACGCTTTTTAAGCTTCCTAGGTAGGTAATCAAATTATAGATTGTAATGGCTGAGTGATTAAATGACCTGGTATGACGTAATTGTGGATTTTGTTCCAAACTTTATAATTACATTGTATTGTACACTACGTGTACTTACACAATAGAGTAAGATCTTAAAGAGAAATGTGTAAGGAAATTCGGCAACTACGTAGTTACATTTCCATTAATATATCATACTAATCAGTTGTTGAGAGCTCAGATAATTAATAAAAATTATATATGAAACAATGAAACTTATCCAAGAAAAACTGATAAGCGAACTTTACTAGTACGGCCACTTCTATAAATACATACTTTTCATCTGATTTTCTTGTCTCGACATTTCCTGCATTTCCTTATCGCTTACACCACAGCTTTTTCCTCAAGCCGTTCTTCTGCTTTAGAGAATATTTGTTCTTTCGTATTATTTGTTTCTTCGTTCGTGACTTTTCTCCCGTGCCGGGGGAAGTTTCGTTAATCTCTGGCCGGCAATATAATCGCATTTCGCCGAATTGTGGGGGTTGGAAATTGTTTACGAAAAACCCAAAAAATTCGAAAACGTAAATTTCTCCACGAGAACATAGCTTCGAATTTAATACAAATTGAGGAGGATATTATAATGTATTTTAGAAGTTTATACAAAGTGATTTAGTAGGTTTAGAAATTGTAACGTTTATTTCCAATTTATTTACACTGTTCTTAATTATACACTACACACTACTTAATTTATTTACACTATTACTAAACTAATTAATGTTTATAACACACTTAACTTTTTAATTTATTTGTACCATTCTCTTGTCTTTTCGCACTGTTTACTCTGTCGCGGCTTCACGTCTAATCTAATCTCTCCGACCGCAAGCCCGCTTATATACATATCTCAATTGTATTCGCGATGATTCCTGAAATAACTCGATCCTTATTTTCCGAAATAATGTTTATCTAGAAACGCCCGGAAGGTAATAAATCATTCTTTCTTTAATAAGATGTTGCCGGAACGTTGGGGCGATTTTTATTGCTCAATTAAGCGTAGCGGCGTTCCTTTGAGGTAAGCCGCCGTCCGATAAGCGTAAACACGTCTCGTGCTGCTGTTTACATTTCGCGTTACATAGTATTAGCAAAGTTATTAACCAGCAAAAGGACACTAATGCTGAACAGTAAGCATTTATTATGTAGTTTTAAATGTGGAATTAAGATATATGAATCTTCTGAATAAAGGCCATACTTAGAGATTCCAAATATAAAACATGTAAAATTTATTACAAACGTTCACAATTTGAACATATACAGGGTGTCCCAGAACTCTCCGGCCAAACGAAAAATCTGGATATTGCAATCAATTTTAAGTTGATTTAACGTAACCTACCTTCATCCGAAAATGCTTCATAAAGGCTCGTTGTAATCACAAAGGGCTGAAATGGGGGAAACAGACTGATTTTCAAATTTTTAACATTTCTGTTATGTTACGTTTGTAAATTGTACGGCATCTTCTTAAAATAACGTACACTTATTTGAAATCGCTTTTTTAATAAACTCATTAAAAATAATTTATTTCAACACTACATAACTTTTCACCACATCGACTCAGGTATCGACTTAAAGAGGAAAAAATGCGATTCTGGTGTAGTTACATGATTTACTTGAAGGTAAATACCTTATAGATTGTGTTATTAATGGAAATGTTATTTAAAAATTATTATATCTTAACTTAATTTTTGAAAACTAATGTATTTTTTGTATTTAATTTAATAAACAACAATAATTATTTCTAACTAAACTGAACATATTTCAATTTTCATAATCATTTTCTTACTTGTCAATTAATAATAAAAAATTATCTTTTGCAAAAAAATTTTGTTTAAACAATTGCTTAATTAATTTACATGTTTAACAAAAGCAAATAGCGTATTCGTAATTTGCACAAACAGCTAGTTGAAACGAGATAAAACAAAAACATCGATTTACGTTAATTAATTTCCGAGATATAACAAACATCATGAATTTGAAGGTACAATTTCGCTGTTTGTGAGCTTTAAAATCAAAGTTCCCTCACAGCGCTTCCAGCCTACTTAAAAACTTTTCGTGATTGAAATTTGCCAAGGACTCATTTGTAAAGAAAATTCTTTGAAATTTTTTTACATTCAAACTAACTGCTGAACTTCAAAATTAGATTTTTTTTGTTTCTTAATTTTTATAACCAAAACATGGTGGATTTTGGAAAAGCTAACTTCATTCCAAAGGTGCCAAAGGGCAGTTATTTTTCTCTTGATATTCGTGTAAAAATACTAGCTGCTTGAATAACAAAAAAGTATAACTCGATATACGTCAATACAACAAAGTTATTTAATTCATTTATAAGCTAAAAAGTACTACACTACTGCAATAAACATTTACGACTGTTTAAATAATATTTTAGCTCATTTAGCAATTTATATTAATATAACAACTCTCTAATTTGGACCGTTTATTATTATTTTGATTTTGCTACTACGTGACTTATGTTATTGAAGTATTAAGGGGCCTACTGGCGTCGATAATTTTTTTTTTCTGGGAGGGGTAATACATTCCCATCATGTAAAAATTTTTCAAAAAAGTGATAATAAGTAATAATAATAATAAATATGTAAAGTAATAAAAAGTAACTTAAGTTTTTCTTTGGGGGGGGGGGGGGGGTTAGTTACCACCATTATCCCCTCTTATCGACGCCCTTGCGAGGGTAAACAAATTCAATTTTGCAAAAAGTACTACATAAATTGCTTTGAAGTTTTTATCACATATCGTGCACCATATGAGCTTACCTTTTTGCGAAAAATCAACTACGTAAAGTTATTTCTGTAGAAGTTACTAGTAATTAATTAAAACTCATTTAAGGTTTCATTTAGCAAACATGCACTAAATAACTTATACTCATATTTCAAGTATTTTATATACTTATATTTTATACGCTCATTTTTAAAGCTTTACAAGGTAATCGTTTCAGTTTTTTTTGATAGTGTATAACAATTTTACTTATAGACAAAAATGCGCTAAAATGATACATTTTGACCTTTGATTGTCATTGAATAAAAAATAATTCAAAAAATGGCTTCTATTCCTCTATAACTAAAAAACTAAAAAAAAGTCAGACCACTGCTACAGCCACAGTAAAAAAAAAGATTTAAAAAAAATAAGCGCACAATTTTATGTATTCTAAGATTTTTTAAAAAACAAAACGCAATTGTCTAATATTCAAAATAGGGGGAGGGTAAGTACACAATAATCCCCCTCCCATATTTTCATATTTAACCAAGTGATTTCGAAGTTATCTTTTTGAAAACAACAGTTTGTTTTTGAATATTTCACACCACTTATAAAATAAGCAATTTTTAGATTTTAGTAGGGAAGAAAAATTAAATTCATTTATCTGAATTGCTATCGTCTATTAAATTTTAATCTCCGTTTTGTCACAATATTTGGTGCCCGCTTGGGAACGTTAAATTCCTCCAAACCTTTACCATATTCTATGAAAGTGTGAATGAGTATCTAATTAAGACCAAAAAAAAATCATTTAATATCAAATACCCAAGGTGCTAAGTGTTCCATGACGACCTTGTACGGATTGTTATGATACTCTTCATAATTCAAAGATTTTAATGAACACTAATTGAAGAAAACCCAAATAGGTAGGTATGTCTATTACAATACAAACTCCAAAAAATTCCTAATTTTAGTCGACAATTTAAATAAACAAAACTGGTCAGTACAAACATAACGAGCAGTAGCTAATCATATTATTACCACCCCGTAATGTAATAACAGATATTAATATCACCCGCCAGTTAGGCTCAGTGACAACGTGTATTTCCTTGCCTCCTCGCGAGCATAGATATAGGCAATAAGGGATGGGCTAGAAATCCCGATGCCCGGAGATCCCGATCCTCGACGGCAGTTGAACCGAGGGATTATCACCCGTAATAACAGAAGATAAACTCAGTGCATACTTAAAGTGATTATAACTGCTACCTTTGCTGGTTATTGTTTGATTGTTGTGGAGTTTTAATTTTAAGTAGTGAAATCTACATCACTAGATCACCCAGTCTGGTTAAATTTAACTCGTTCCACTCATGGGATCTGATCTGAATCTTCACCTAAACAAACCTCTCAACTCTGGCAGTATAATTGCCATTATTACGTCAAAACAGTAAAACGCTAACGAAATTTTTGCGCAACACACACAAACACATTACGCTTACGTCTAAAACTATTGTTAGAGCAGAAACCTTTTGTGTACGTCCACATGATAATGTCTGCATCCGTTACATCGGCCCATTAGGATGATCACCATCTACGATTTGAATGGTTCCCCTGTAAAACATCGCGTACAATTTGTATTATCGCGTGTAATTGCGGAGGGCAAGGTTTCCTCTTTGGTAAACAATTGTGTCATAATGGCATTCGGGTTATGTTCTGTTTTTTTTTTGTTCCCACCGAAAACAAGTTAATTTGAATTCGCGTGAGCGGATCGTTACACGATCTGATAATAATTGGTTTATTATCTGTGGCAACTATGGAAAAATTAGGCGGCAATTCGGTACTTTGATTAAAATCGAAAATTGGCTATTACACCCTTCGGTTCGCTAAGCAAAAAGAAAACCGAGGGAATTTTTGATATTCGGAATGTTCGTGAAGCGCAACTGGCGCGCTTAATTAAGCGCTACTTGTGAGTAAAGTGGTTTTCTCACCACTTGCAGACTTTGCTACGATAAACTTTACAACGACAAAATAAAGTTTGGCTGATAATATCAATCTACATTGCAAAAACGAATCATATGAAAAGTACAGATTTGAGGTTGCAGCAAAAAGGAGACGTTAACTACTCTCACACACACAGGTTTGAAGGTTATGTATCAAACAACCACAGAACAAATAATATCAATCAATCTTGCACGGAACATTTCTTGTTCGTATAGTACTGGCTGATCAAGAATGACTGTTTGAGTTGGCAATCCTACCAGGAGGATTTTTTTGCCTGAGGGTTTGCAACGCTACAACAGGATATGTTTATTTGACAAAAATTTGACATAACAATCAGCAATACGATTGTAGGTTATGTGAATAAAAATTAACGCATAAAAAATGAAACTCGAAATACAGAACAATAATTTAATTAAACAGCTAAAGGTAATGCTCAAAATGCCCCCCATTTTGGCCCAGACATAAATTAACTCTCCTTTTTAGGCTTTCGAAGATATTCACCAGCATATTGGGGGTAATGTTTGCCACTTCTTGAACGATTGCCTCTTGCAGCTCTTCTTCAGTATGCAATATGTTCCTAAAGACATTGTCCTTCAAGAGCCCAAATAACGAAAAATCTAATGGAGGAGATCTTGACCTGCTTTGCCACATGCCATGACTAATTACTCTGTCGCCAAAATTCTCTCTTAAATATCCCATAGTAGCACGAGCCGTATGTGCCCTTGCAGAGTCTTGTTGGAAATATCCAATTTGACGCTCTTCGTCTGTTTATTGGTTTATAAAAGGCCTCAAAAGGTGTTGGATATATCTGTCCGAATTGACGGTGAAATTAAAAAATATTGGCCCATACACCAGCGTCCTTGAGACTGCCAACCAAACACCAACTTTAACCGGGTGCAAATGTGTCTTTCTGATAACATAAGGATTTTCATCTGACCAAATTCTGTAATTTTGTTTATTCACATAGCCGTTGAGATGAAACCAGGCTTCGTCGGAAAAGAAGGTATTGTCAAGCATATCATTATTATTTAATATGTCATTGAACCAAGTGCAAAATAAAACTCTCTGCGGGTGATCAGGAGGAGCTAATGACTGGACGATGGAAATTTTGTAAGGGTGGTACTTTAATTTCTTTTTAAGCACAGTGGAGCAACTTCCATATGATAAACCTGTAAAACCGTGAATTAGAACAACATGGAAAAGTGGAAGTCTTATGGGTAAGAATGAAAATTGGTTGAATAGGAGGCATAAGGACCAAACCTGTTTGAAGGGAGAGCTTTCTTAAGGATTTGCGAGGACTTCTTTGCATTCGAGTTCTGAAATCCTCGGCAACTTCCTCGTTTAGAGTAGAAGGTGTACCAGTTGATTTTTATTTGCTTACGTTCCCTGTGTTTAAATAACGTTCAACTACTCGCATGCAATGTTGCTGAAAGACAGCAAAAAGTGACCAAAGTCTCCGGAAACATTTCCTGAAATTGCTGGTATGTCGCTTCGAGAGAGTACTGCCAACAAGTAATTAGGTTATAAATCCCGCTTCGAAAGTACGCCATTCCAATGAAAATATCGTGTTATAACGTGAAAACCGTTTTAAATAAATACATTTGAAAAGAATACCAGAAATTTGAATTTGAAATAGCAAATCGCATCTGGCAATGACGCTGTCAGTGTCACCAACCGGATGTTTTTCTAGTTGTACCATTTAAAAATAAAATTCAGTATTGCCAACTCAAACAGTCAGTTTTGATCACGTTGTATATTAAAAAAAAACAAATGTTGTGACATTTTTCTTGCTTTTAAGGATATGTTGGCAACATTGCCTCAATGTCTTACAGTTTGACTTAAGTTTCCGTCCTTCCCAAAATTTGGAAACGGATTCTAGCGGGAGTGCATTTGAAAGGTATAGCAAAATAAACGTTTTCCAGATTGGATATTTCTTATATGTTACGTTAACCGGGTTATAACGCCTTAAACGTCACGTGTGACCTTACCCCCTCCCTATCTCTTAAACCGCCTACCAAAATTTTTAAAAAAATACCCCAAACTATCTTATTACTTGATCTAACAACACTTTCTTCAGATTTTGAAAATTTTGCTTTCGTTGAAAGTTATGTTTTTTAATGTCTGTACGTTTACGGGGTTATTGCTTAAATCAAGCAATAACAGTATCTGTGTATCCAATTTTAAGTATTGTCTCAATTTCGCTGTTAGGAATTCTGCAATTTCCGAAATTATACCCGAGAACAATAAGAAACAAAATTCCATCGTTAACATGTCCCGTATAAAAAATTTCTCTTATTAAGAAAACAATCTTACACGATCGCACGTACTTATTTTTGTTCAATCTACTTCTTACCTAATTAATTACACTAATTAATTACACATGTTTTCGTAGGCAATTAACGAGTTTACGACATCCTCAGTATGTATAGTGAAATGTCGCACTTAATTCGGCTGAAGAACATCAATCAACGATTTTGAAATCTCTCCAGGAAAAAATAACTTCGTAATTGCGTATGTACGAAGAGGAATTAAGTAAAATTTAATTCAGATATTTTAATACATACGTGTTAATCGTTTTATAATTCAGTTCATATGTAATAGCACTGATAAGCTTTAATATGTCTTGATACAACGATTTTATATCCTTAAACAATTAACTAAGGAATTCAGGGAATATGGAAACGGTAAATGGTATAAATTTCATTAACGCTGTGCACACCGAGAAGCATAGCGACGGACACCTCTGCAATAAATCTAATAGGTAAGATTGTCAATGTTTATTGCTAAACAATGAATCAAATGAAACATTACAGCACGATGATAACAATAGGTACTTACTTAAGTGTTAATTGCCGTCAAGTTCATTGAAAATTTGTAGAAGAACGTCATTAATTGTTGTCTCCAATAATATTATTTTGAATTTTGCTTTAACTGAGTGTGTTTAAATTGGCGATAAATATGCACATGGCGACATTCCTTGCTTTTATTTACTATTTTATTTTTATTTGTTATATATATAATATGTATTTTATTCAAATATTTGTTATTTTTTAATAGTTAATTTTACGTACAAATATTAGTACTAAAATGTCGCACCAGAGGTGCTCATAGAACACAATTTCAGTTTTTGAATAAGGGTCAATATTCAATTTCCTTTGATGAAAGGTAGCTTCAATTTGGAATAAACATTATTGCTAAGATTATGTGCTTAAAATTACTTTTAACATCTCTTCTTCGACATATGCCTGTAATTTAACCTTTGAGAATTACACGTGGCAACATGGGTATTTACGTTTTCTATAAATTTAGTAGAGTCAATGCAATTGTCTATTGTCGTCATCGAAACATTCCCAAACTGTCAGCGGCGTAACTAAGAAAGTGGTGGTTAAGTGGGTCACCCCACTCGCTTATTCTAATTTTAAGATCGTAAGGCTTAATTAAATTCAGATTTAAGGCGCCTTGTTAGAAAAGCACAAAGTGCTAATAAATTAAGGGGTGTGTTTTTAAGTTTAGGGATGATCGGGATCAATTTTACTTTTCTCGGTGTATCTCAAAAGCTAGGCGGAATTGGATAAAACCGCAAGGGTACTTTTTTGCAGAAAATTGAATTTCGTGTCTATATGGCTGATTTTGCATAATTTTTCTTCATCAATAGTAAGCCAAAAAATTTAAAAATAGCAAATTTTTGCTTGTAATTTTTTTTCTGAATTAAAGGATTAGAAGTTTCTCTACACAATAGGAAGTAGAAGTAACAATGATGAAACTGCATTTTTATTAAAGTTCTATGATTAAAATTGTCTGAGATGCCGCGGTTAAAAATTAGCTATATAGTCATTGGATAACAGTAAACATCTATTTTAGACAAGTTAACTGATCGACTGTTTTAATAGATACATATAAAAAAGATGTGGCACTGAATTTTAAGCTATGTTCTCTACTACAAAAATACAATTGCTAATGTCAATGTCTTTATCCATATCCTCATCAATGTTTTTTTTGAGATATTTGTCCTGTTCTGAGACAGGATAAGATTAATTTGAACAGCGATATCTGAGTCAATTTTGATTATGGGAATTTAGTCAAAAACGTATTTTAATCTTTATTTATATCTTATTTTATACCTATGTTTGCCCAGAAAAAAGTTACAAGTAAACATTTAAACAGAAAAATTCGTCATTTTCCCTACTTTTTAGAACAATTTTTGGCTTATATTGTATTTTTATTTGTATTCATAAAAACGATTCTGTTCGCCCTTGTATTAAAAAGGCATCCCTTAATTTAATGCTTTTAAATCATCTCTAGGGGCCCAAAAACGTTTCAACCACAAAAATCGCATTAACGCAATTATACCTTTTTACTTCTTCATGTTGTAACGTTTATTTTTAATTTATTTACACAGATTTAATTAACACTACACACTACTTAATTTATTTAGACTATTACTGAACTAATAATTAATTAATATAACACACTTAAGTTTTAATTTATTTGTACAATTCGCTTGTCCGTTTTTCGCACTGTTTACTCACTCGCTGCTTCACGTCTATTCTAATCTCTCCGACCGCAAGCCCGTTTATATACATATCTCAATTGTATTCGAGAGGATTCCAGTTCATTCTTTTCCCTAATTATGTTTTTCTAGAAAGGCCCAGAAGGTAATAATCATTCTTTCTTTAATAACAATATTCGGGAGTATCCTCCATTCTCCTTTTATGGCCCAATTAACGGAGCGCTTTGAAGTGGCCGCCGAGGTCCGATGAGAGTAAACACGTTTCGCGCTGCTGTTTACATTTCGTGTTACAATATGAGGCACTCATATCTCATATATGAGAAGTATTGCGGTCGATTTTTCGAATTTGAGTTATTAGCATTTCTAGACGTTTTAGGGTTCAATGAGTCCAAAAAACAAGTTTTTGAAAAAATTACTGCGGATGTGTGCCTGTGGTATATTTGTCGCTGAAAGTAAAAACAACAAACGGTTCCAACATTAACTTCAATTTAATTATAATAAATTCAGATTTTGTACTATACCAGGACCTCCCAATAAGCTTTTCATTAAATCTGCAGGGGCGAAGGGGTACTTTATTCTTGTCACTTTCGGTTTTGGAAATTTATTCCAATAGTTCTTTAATATTTTTTTCTCTGTGGAATGCATATAATAAAGTTTAATAACACTTTTGGCTAAATCTTTTCTAGACACTTGTCACTTTTAACATTTTGGTAATTTTCTCAAAATCCACTCCAACTTCGTTTTTTGTACTTTGAGCATTTATTCTACTTTCGAATGTGTATAATAAAGTTTAATAACATTTTCGGCTAAGTCGTTTCGGAGGGGCACAATATACTAAATGTCATTGAATATAATGAAATTCACCTGAAGAATTGTCATTTTAAACATTAAATATATATTCTACTATCGAAGGTTTATAATAAAATATGAGAAAGTAGTTCGATGGACACGACATCATTTTTGGTTCACTAACTGATTTAAACAGTTTTCGAACAGTTTTAAACAGGTCTTGAACAGCTCTTCTGTGGGTCTGTTGATGGCAAACTTTATATGTACATGTTTATAGCTTGTATAAAATAAAAAGAATAAATTTATTTATAAATATCGTTATTTGTGTTTAGTAACGGTTTTCATAAATTTAATAAGTTATGTCATGGTTTGTTTAAAGTTTCAGTAGCTTCTTCAGTTTTTGGTTTATTTCTAAGAGATTATACAAGCCACAAATTTTCGTTCAACGTATTATTGATATTTTATTTTGAATACTATTGCCTAGTGGAAAATTGATTTAGAGGAAACTAGAAGATGAATTTATTTATTACTATTGTAACGAAACGGCTTGCCGCGAGATAAACACGCCGGGAGCTACCCAAGTTCGCCGTATTCGGATCCCGAGAATTTTGGACGGTTCCAACAGACGAGAGTCTTCTCGACGCTTCGATGCGATAACGGGTTCCTCGAAAATCGGGAATATTCCAGCAATTATCGTGAAAGTTCGAGAAGGATCATACCAGCCGTATAAAAAGAATGCCGGGCCCAATGCGAGTTAGTTGAAGAATCGGAGTGTAAATATTCGGGCGAGAGCCCGCGCGTTAAATAGATAAACATCTGTGTGAGAAATAAATAAATTAGGACAATTCGCGTAGTGTTCAGTTTTAGTAGAAAGTAAGAACGTTACACTATAGTTACCTGCGTTTCACATGTCCTTGATGAATTTAATAATTGATGCATCATCAATGACGGATAAAATTTTGTTCAAATTTAAACAACTTTTCCCGTTTTTGGTTAATATTTAGAAATTTTTGAAAACGATACTAACACACTATTTCCCAGGATTACAACGTGATTATTTTGCCTAAAACTTCATTATCGGACACTAAAGTTGACTGATTGATGATATGACCGTTCAACCGTTTGTTTCGTCATTTTGAGTTCGGAAATAAACAAATCATTTAACCATGATTGACATTGTATATCCGTCGGACATAAACATACGGGAAACGAAATACGTAATTATTTATAACGAGCATATAGGATTTATGTCTCGCCCGAGCTATTTTTACGACGGATCGAAACGTATTTCTATTTTCAAGCGACGAATTTACAACTTTTATCCAAACAAAATTAAAATTAGTCGTATTGTCGGCGGCGAAATTTCGATAAGACCCGCCATTGCAAAATGCAAATATCGACGGGTGAAAGTGAGGAGTTCATATCGATTATTGTCGCAATCGAACAGTCGAGAATGCCCTTAATTGGATGCGAATATTTGAAATTCTGATTAGTGTGTAGCGAACAATGCAGAGTCGTTTACGTTAATACGACGTTGCATTAATAGTTTTTTAAGTCACAAGGAATGTAATGTTGTGAATATTAACTAAACAAACTCCAAAGTACAATTCTTGTTATAAATATTGGCAAAAACTACGAAGTACAATTATTCCAATCTCGCTCTTCACGTCAAAATTGGCAACCCCCCTCCTCTCTTGTTTCTCTCCAAACAAACGGTCGGTTCCCAAGGACGACAGGATACAGGGATGGCACGTCATCGCCTAGACCACAATCGGTTACAACATTCGGCCTTTCCTGACATCCTTTGAGTGTCCTCACTCATGTTGCGTTTGTGCTGAAACTCGAAACAAACATTTGATTCTTGCCACATCCCTAATCATGGGTCATATAAGCATGTCTATGTTCACGAGGAGAGAAGTAAATTGTTAATTAATCATTGTCTTATCGTACTAAATGGGGGGGGGGATTGACATGGCCATGTCAAGAACAAGGAAATGTTATTTGGTATAATCTATCTAATCAAAACTTAAATCTAACTTATCCATGGTACCACAATATGATCACCGAGTACAGGCCTATACTCATGCCAGTGATCGCTCAGGTATTCCAGTACTGTTACCGTTACCTTAACCTAACCTTACCTAACGATCTGAAATAAAACAGGTTGAATTGGCCACTCATTATCTATACAGATCCACAAATGGCCAAACAACTCTATTACAACGGTAACCAGTACATCCTGACAACACTTACAACGTGAACATTACCGTTCACCGAACTAATACAGTTCTCCTGACCCCACCAGGTCAGCTTTCTGAGGCTCATCAATGTGTATCCATGGCCGCATGTTTTCAATGCCGGCCACATTTTCGTATTTCACCTGGGATCGAACCGCACCCGGGATGTCGGCTACTCGGTAACGGTCCTTTCCCAGGTCCTCCACCACACGGAAGGGTCCCCGCCATTTCGGTGTCAACTTCTGACTGGTACCCTGCGCCGGTAGACTGGTGACCTTAATCAGCACAAGATCTCCTACGTTATATGGGTGTGTTCTCGATCGCCTCATATCGAATCGCCGTTTTTGGTCAGCCTGGTATTGAACTGTATGAGACTCCATACGTTCCCGTACCTGCGTGACATCAATTCCGTCACATCCTTCTGGTGCCAATTTACCCTGAGAATAAACACGATATCCCATTAGTGCTTGACTAGGTGTAACCCCGATACTCCTATTGACAGTACCGTTTAGCCCCAGTTGGATATTCAAGATATTTTCGTCCCAACGATTGTCATCGGTGTGTGCCCCCATTGTAGAAAGTGAGTCTAATATAGTGCGGTTGTAACGTTCTACCTGTCCATTTCCACGAAGAAGTGCAACCGCGTTTAAGTGATGGCGAGTGCCAATTTCAAGACAGAACTCTTGAAATTGTTTACCCGTGAACGCCGTTCCGCGATCACTTATTATTCTATTGGGTACCCCAAACACTTTTATCACATCTCTCAAACATTTTATGGCAGTTCGGGTTTTAGTATCCCTTACTGGGTAGATTAAAATAAATTTTGTAAATGCATCAATCACTACAAAGAGTTGGGTATTTCCAGTTTTTGTCTTTATAAAGGGACCTAAATGGTCGATATGTATCGTATGGAATGGTTTTGCTATTTTTATTATTGGATGCAAGTATCCAGGAGGTTGTTCAGCTCGGTTTTTATAATAAATACAATCAAGACAATTGTTAATATATTTCTTTATGAACCGTCGCATATGTTCAAACCAGTATTGACTTGATACGAGCTCCAAGGTTTTGGCTAGGCCGAAATGACCTATGTTATCATGAGACATGCGCATCAACTGAAATCTAGCGAACTTTGGCACGATCAGTCTGAGACCAAAATGGGTGATTCTATAAATTCTTCCTCCCTTTAGAACATACTTCTTAAAAATTTGTTTATTATTGTCTGAATCACCAGACTCCAGTATTTTTTTAACATCTTGTAGATGTTTGTTCCGCTGTTGTAACGCCAATAGCCAGTCGTATTCTTGAAGTACCGTTACACAAACAGACACACTCTGTTCCGGCGGGTTACGACTAAGAGCGTCAACATGTTGCGTCTGTTGACTACTCCTATGCTTTAATTCGAATTGGTATTCGCTCAAAGCTAATACCCATCTACCTATACGAGCATTTACCTTACTTTTAGCAAACCTGCTTTTAACGGCCGAACAATCAGTGATCAATGTAAACGGTCTACCTAACAAGTATTGGCGAAACCTTTTAAGGGCCCCTACCATCGCTAACGCTTCTAACTCGAAAGAGTGGAACTTCTGTTCATCTACTGTACTTTGACGACTAAACTACGCTACTACCTTTTCACCCGTTTCATGAACTTGTACCAAAATTCCCGCTAGACCCCACTTACCAGCGTCGGTATATAAAATGATTTTTAAATTGTGGTCGAATAAAGCGAGTACTGGCTTTGAAATTAAATTTTGTTGCAGTTGCGTAAACACTTCCTCCTGAATTTTACCCCAAGTCCACTGGACATTTTTAGACAAAAGGGTAGCCAGTGGTTTGGATATACTAGTGTAATTTTTGATGAATTTACGGAAATATCCCGTCAAACCCAAATATTGCCGCACTTGGTGTACATTTGTAGGTCTAGGAAAGCTTTGTACGGCCATAATCTTATTACAACTTGGTTGAATATTTAAACCGTCGATTCTGTACCCGAGATATTCGATATCTGATTGCAAAAGAGAAACATTTATTTAGGTTTAACGAGAATCCATATTGCGAAAACATTCCAGAACTTTTTTTTAAGCTTTGTTAATCATCACTCACTGATTTGAGTTTTCACCTAAAAAGTTTACATGCGAATTTTGAATAGCTAATTGCTTGCTTACCTGGGGGCAATCTCTACGCATATGTCCAATTTGCTTACACCGATAACACCGCTGGGACAAATTTATTGGCGTTTCGTTCCTACCTTTATACGTATTATGGCTAGTGCTTTCCTTAAGTATTACTTTCTGATTACTATTTTGGTCGAGTACCTTAAAATGTGCCGCTAAAATATGTGGTTCAGTTATATTTGCGGTCTCAACCGAAATTTTAATGTGTTGATCTAGAATACCTCCCATTATCAAATTTACTTTGTCTTCATTACTTATAACTAATTTCAGTTGATTGATCAAAGCAAGCTTATTGAAACAATATTCATATAGACTTTGATTTGGTTTACAAATGTGTTGAACCAGCTCTTCCAGTAATTTATGTAAATTTCTTTTTGGAATGAAATTTTGAACAAGCATTTGTTTCCACTCATTCCAAACAAACATCCTCGTTGGTAAACTGCGATACCATACCTCAGCAGGTCCCCGGAGTTTACTTAACGCTAAATAAGTAGTAGTTTTATCATCCCATCCATACATGAGAGAAAATTCGTCCACCGCATCCAACCATTCAGTGACGTTCTGATTAAGAGGATTAAATTCCTCAATGACATTGTTATTAACGAGGAAGTTACTTACCGCTGGCCTTCCCTCGCTCACCTGACTCCTCGCCTGAACTAGTTTCTCCATACCTTCCAACAATGCCTCTCCTAATTGAGAAATCGACTCAGACCTTCTACCTTTTCTGAGACGTGAGCTGCCCGACCTGCTCCGGCTCTGGCTTCGTCGCCCGCGTTCATTTTCCTCCGACCTACGACGATCCCGCTGCCTGAATCGGCGACTTTCGCCCCTTTCGGAGTCCTCGCTCTCGGTGCTCCGGTCTCCTGGACTTCTTGCCCTCGAACGCTTCATCGATTTTGACCCTTCAGCCCGATCGGCCCGATGGCGCCGTTCTCGATGAAACCGCTTCTTCTTCGGCATATTGCGCAACTTTTACTTAACACGTCCTTTACGCTTACACCTCGCACCCGTTCTTTATCCCACTTCTGATGTTGTGAATATTAACTAAACAAACTCCAAAGTACAATTCTTGTTATAAATATTGGCAAAAACTACGAAGTACAATTATTCCAATCTCGCTCTTCACGTCAAAATTGGCAACCCCCCTCCTCTCTTGTTTCTCTCCAAACAAACGGTCGGTTCCCAAGGACGACAGGATACAGGGATGGCACGTCATCGCCTAGACCACAATCGGTTACAACAGTAAAGACATTTTACCATTCGAGGCAAGTGTGTACGAGCCGAGGCGAAGCCGAGGCTGGTCACTTGCCGAGGATGTTAACAGTCGATATATTCCGTGTGGCTTATTAGATTTTTCACGCTGCCGTTGAAAATTTCCTCAAAATTCCACAAAAAATGAAATGTTTGATTTAGTTTGGACGTACGTCACTCTGGCATAAGTTGACTGGCATACGTCAGACTTACATATGTCAGTTCGTAACTAGGGATAAATCAACTTGATTTACTCTTTTGATATTCCTAGGAATGTAAATGACAGTATTTACTTTCCGTCGTCAAGGAAAAATAATACACGGATGTTATTTGCCATTTTCATGCTACGTATCTATGCATATAAGAGCGATTTACGGTAGCGGCACCGTGAAACAGTTTTTTCTTCTTTTACCACTCCGACAACAGCATCGTATTATATATCTTCCAGAAGAAAAAAACTAATTAAAAATCTCTCCCAAGCTACGGCGATCACAGTGGCAAGTATGGCTATATAAAAGTTGCACCACTTTTTCGATTAATTATTCAAAACATAATTTCAGACTTCACGTAACGTACGGAATAAGCCAAAACTATTCATTCAGACTTTAATTGACACTTGAGACCCAACAGAAAAGACTATTTAACATCATTAATTGCACTCATTATTATTCATTCAAATTATGCACGCCAATAAATAGAAATTTTGAATGTAATGAAACAATATCCTGATTTAGGTATTCCTGAATCATAAGTATTATGCGATACTATAGTACTATTTTGCTCTATTTTTCCAAGACGGTAATTAAAAGCAAACGCAATTAATTTCCGATGCAGTAAATCCTTGTTATATTTCGATTTCCCGCGCTGAGAATATTAAATATTTTCCGCAACAATACGAGTAATTCATTTCCGTATCTATGTTGCCGGGGTACACAAAGGGAATATTTATCGACTGAAAACAATCGACGTTCGTTATAATATTGCAATTAGAGTGTCTAAAACAATAAACCGATGTAGTTACACAATAATACCGGCGATATTAATAGTTGTAGTAAAATCAACATTAATTTGGTTCGTTAAGCGAGCGGACAGTTTTATGCCGCTATTCGACCACTCTGTACAAACAAATTTTCGACGTTTTGTCTTTGATTTTAACGTAATAGACAGATAAATGTGTAAAGTGGATATGCGTTAGATGCCTATAGTCTTTACGAGGCCAGTGTAACAACGGGCTGCCGACGAGAAAGAAGAACATAAACGAGCCGCCTCCATAGGCGCGCGGAATATTTTTTACTCACTTAGTCAGTAAAATTTCATAGAAAAATTTTACATGAATTATTGTAAAATAATTGAGTTTAAACATTAAATAATTAATCGTAATCTTCAGAAGAAGATTCGGAGCCGGGACGAATGACAATGGGGTTAATAGGTGGTAAAACGTGATATTCTTCCTCTTTTTTAATTACATGCGAAACGCAATTTTGCCAAATTTGTTTGTAAGAATCATCCCTAAAGACGGTTTCAATGTTCTCAAAAACAATGTTAGTGAAAGTAGGACTGTGGTTTGTTTTCCGCAAGCGATCCTTGACGTTAGCCCAAATTAATTCTATGGGATTAAAAATACAGTAGTAGCGAGGTAATCGAAGAACACAATGACCTTTATCCTCAGCAAGCTCATCAACAGCATACTCCTTTTTGAAAGTACCCGATTTAACAATTTCAAGAAGCTGTTTTTTTGTACGGATGTTTGAAGCTATATTTATACTATCAAAACGTTATTACCAGATCCGAAAACCAGGTGAAGGCAGCGTGGACCGTAATTAGGGACATAACTAACACACACAGAATTTACTACAATACTGTTTTAGAGACATCGGGAAATACTCTGTCAGATCCAGAAGAAGTTGCAAATCACTTCGCAAATTTCTTCAAAGAAGCCCCGCAACAGATAGTAAATAACATTATTCCTGATGAATCATATAAATACATAAAATCTTCTCACTTACACTCCCTATTTCTTACGCCCTTTGCGGAACTGGATATATCTACTATTATAAAAAACAAATTAAAAAACAAATACTCAGCAGGGCCTGATGATGTATCACCTTACATTCTAAAACAAGTTTCAAACACAATAACTAAACCTTTGTCATTCCTGATTAACCTATCATTCGAACAAGGAAAGTTTCCATCAGCTCTCAAACTCAGTAGTGTCTCACCAATATACAAAAAAAAACAACAAGAAAGATGCTGAAAACTATCGACCCATTGCATTGACGTCTAGTTTCAGTAAAATTTTTGAATATTGTTTTCTGGAAAGGCTACAACCATTTTTAGATAAAAATAACATACTAGCCAGCTGTCAACACGGTTTCCAGACCAATAAATCAACACAAACCGCGCTTCTGGCATTTCATGAGAAAGTGGTCAGCAACCTGGAAAACGGGAACAGTCTAGCGGGAATATTCTGCGACCTTAGCAGAGCGTTCGATTGTGTTATTCATAAGCGCCTGTTATACAAATTGGATAAATATGGTATACGCGGCATTCCTAATCAGTGGGTAGAAAGTTTCCTTGACGACAGAAACTTTTTTGTCAAAATCCGACACACCGACGAGAACTTTAACACTAGGGAGTTTTACTACATACCTGTCCCATCAAATATAGGAGTTCCGCAAGGCTTCGTACTAGGACCAATTCTTTTCCTAATCTATATTAATGACTTACACGAGAGCCTGCCTGATAATGTCTCTGCCATTATATATGCAGACGACACATCTTTGGTTATATCAGACAGCAGCAAAATACTACTTGAAAAAAAAATGTAACCTGACATTAACAGAATTAAACAAATGGTTCTGCAGCAACTCTCTTTTCCTAAATAGCTCAAAGACGAACTATACCAGATACCATACCTCACAGAACCGTAATAATCTAGAACTTTATTTAAAAATTGGCCAAGATATTATATCGAGAACTGACACCTTCAAAATTCTAGGAATCAAGATGGACCATACCTTAAGTTGGAAAACACACTGCATAGAGCTAAAGAATAAACTATCTTCCTTCTGCTATTTAATCAGAAATCTTAGAGATGCACTAACTATGGAACTCTTACTATCCTTTTATCATGCACAGGTTCATTCCAGACTCGCATATGGAATAGTTCTTTGGAAAATGTCGACCTATTCCAGAGAGGTTTTCATCAGCCAAAAAAGGATCGTCAGATATCTCACGGGAGTCTCCCAGATGACCTCCTGTAGAGGAATATTTAAACAACTGAACATATGGACTTTGCCAAGTATCTTCATACATGAGGTGTGCGCTTCTGTCTTCGCCAACAAACATGAATTGGTGACTGAATGCGGCGGAACGAAGTATAGATTCAGAGTGCTCAATGCTAGGTTACGTATAACATCAAACTCCCCGTTCGTGGTAGGCATGGAGATCTATAATAGGCTCCCTGCTGAGATCATACAGCACAAGTCCATGGATCGATTCAAAAAACACCTCAAACCGTTTCTGATTGAGGGATGTTTCTACAACTTAGAGGAATTCTATAGCTACGTCGCACGATAATAATCCTCTCTTTTGGGTGAAGATATGTAAATTTTTCTCTTATTTATGATTGTTTTATTGACTCATGTTTTGCTTTATGTTTCGTTATGTTCGTCTAATGTAATTTGGTAATTACGGCTATTGCCTAATTTATCAAATTTTTATATATACTTTTTGTGCAGCAAACCCTTCATGGATTTTTGTTTTCGACGGATCCTATATATTTGCAAATATCGATGGGAATAAATATATACTCTTACTTACTTACTTTACTTACTTACTTACTTACTTACTTACTTACTTACTTACTTACTTACTTACTTACTTACTTACTTACTTACTTACTTACTTACTTACTTACTTACTTACTTACTATAGGAATATTTTTGCTGTGAAGAAATTCGATGATAAGTGATTTCCTGGAACTACTATTAGGAATTTTATTAATTTGACGAGAATGACATCAAGCGTTATCAAGAACTATAACTGTATTATTAGGAATATTGGGCAGTAGCCGATCTTTAAACCACTTTTCAAACAATTCGCCTTCCATATCCTGATGATAATCGGCGAAACTCTTAACGATATTCTTGGCGGAAAGAAGCAAAGCATTAGGCACAAAACCGTTTTCGTTTCCTGCATGTAAAATTACCACCCGATTTCCCCTAGAACTGGGTGTATTTAATTTACAGTTGTTGCTGTCATCAACCCAACCCAACCACGTTGAATTACTTCATGGGTGTCAAACCATGTTTCGTCTAAATATACAATGTTGCTCCCTGATTCCCGAAATGACCTAATTTGTCTCAAATAATCCTGACGCAAAGCAACAATACGAGGTGACTCCATGATGACCATTCGAGAATCTAATTTTTTGTGTTTAAATCCGCAACTTAACAGAATTGACCTTAAAGTGTCTAAAGATTTATATTTATATTTCTCAAAAGACTGTAATTTTTGAAAAATTTATAGTGAAGTGGGCACCTCGTTTCTAGCATAAAAATCGTAAACGGTTCTGCGTATAACGACTTTAGCAGCGTCATCTAATGCTTTGAACTTCTTTTGTTTACCTAATCTATTTTGATGATGATCTACAATTCCTCGCTGAATTATTTTATAAATTGAAGAATATAGAATTAATGTCAAGTCTGAAATTTCTGAAATTAACCAGCGAACCGATTATTGTTCGGGGTGTCTTTGTTGGAGGCGCTTACACATACTATTTAAAATTACTGTTTGTAATTGAGGATGTAGATCTTTATTTGCAAACTCTCAAGAAGGAGACAAGGAAGAGCAAGAGGGTTGAGTAGTCACGTTTTCCACATCAACTCGCACTGTTTCTGTCGCCCATGGTCTCCAAAACGCAATTCCGATTACAATTAATTATTATTACAAATATAAAAACGAACGGCAAATTATATGATTATGAAATTAACTTAAAAACAAACAAAATACCTCTATAACCTGTCTCGGTGATGTAAACCGTGCCAACACTGGTAAAAGACTGAAGACACGTGTTCGAGACGTTCTAGGAAGGATCCAGTCGTCCAAAAAGTTTATGAATCCACTACAGCACAAGCGAGAAAAGTAAACTATTGACAATATTTAGGCGTGTGACTTGCTTGGCGTGGGACTGGAATGGGAGGATTCTACAGGACGAGTTCGCTAAATAACGTATCATGTATCGAGCATGCCGTATATGTTGTTATTGATCGATACCCGTATAAGCTTGGTTGTTACACTGGCTTCGTAAAGACTTATACCTGAGTAACCAAGACGAGGATTGTTCATATGTTACATTGCCTGTTTTATTAAATGGTTGTTTAAAAAAGTTTATCCAACACATGACAGTTATGATATTAGTCATTATTAATGTCATTTTAGACAAGTAAACTATCAAATAACACACTAGTGTGCTATAATCCATAACTCACTAGTGAGGTATGGATTATAACTCACGTTCATATTTAAAGTAGCATTCTATTTATTTATTTATTTGTTGTCCGTGGCAACCAAACAAACAACCTACTTTAACCAAAATGGAAAAAAGTCGTCATTCTGACATTTATAGGGTACTGAGACGCAAGTAGCTTTGATTTGATCACAAAGCTTATTAATTATCGTCTCATAAAAACGATTTCTTCCACTTGTTGGATAAAACATTGTATGCCACTCGCGTGTTATGTTTCCTAAGTCACTTGAAAATTTATACCACTCGGCCTCACGGTCTCGTGGTATAAATCTTCTCGCGTGACTTATTTTCAACATAACACACTAGTACCATAAATAACAATTAGTATTCCACAACATCAACAAAATAAATTCATAATAAACTCGGTTTAATTAATTCAAGACATCAAAACATTTCCCCATTACGCCTTCGGTTCCATTGTATGAAACTTTTTTCTCTAAAAGTTTTTGTATATTCCACTCTCGGTGTTTTGTACACCGCCGAAATGCCTTCCCAACATACATTTTAATTTAAAGAGCGGCGCGTCGGGAAAATGCAACACTCTTGTAAACCCTTAGTGACCGTAAACGAGCTTGATATTTAGTTTCCCCTTTTTTACACTGGATTCCATGTCGTAATAAATTTCCTGGACAGCTTCCGGGAGTGTATGATTGATTCCTTCGAGTCGGAGAGCATTAAAGCGGCCCTTTTTCAATTTTTCTTATGGGAAATCCTGTCAGGACTAAATCCGAAACACAAAATTGATAGGCGGATAGTTGGGGATTTCTTGTTCGCTGACTACTTCCTAATCGTGTTGTTGCATTATTGTCGAACCTTTGAATTTCGAAAAATATCAGTTTTGACAATTAGGAAAGATGGATGACTAAGTGTAATTACATGACTCTATGACAGTACTACCAAGTATTTATTTGGAAAGCTGCAGGAGTTTGGTTATGTTAGGTTAGTTTAATCGTTAAAGTAAAAATTGATAATAAGTCTGAAATGTTGTATCAATTATGTCCTGTTTTATCACTCACTTAACAATTGTTTTACTATTGATGCAATACATTAATAACAATTAAAAGCAATATTTTTTAATTATTTTTGATCATTCGTTTTTCCAATAAAACACCTTGTTATTATACCTTAAGATATCGCTACCAAATTCTGTTAATCACACTGTCATGAGCTCTAATTGGAAGTAATTACAAACAGTATTAACCAATTACTAGTATATAATAAATATAAATTTGTTTTAGTAGTGTAACGCGAAATATAAACATGGTCGCCTCCTATCTCACGAAAGCGGCGCAGTTTAAAGAGAGAAGGCCGCTCCGTTTAATTGGGCCATAAAACCTTCCAGAACGTCCCAGAAACGTCTCATTAAAGGACGAATGATCTACTCCTTTCGAGAACAAACATTATTAGGAAAAAAAGAATATACCAGAAGGTTCCCGAATTCATTATTGAAGACATATAAACTCGGGCTTGCGGTCGGAGAGATTAGATTAGATGAGAAGCCACGAGTGAAAACAGTGCGATAAACGGACAAGTGAAAAAGTACTATAAATAAATTGGCAGAAAAGTGTGTGATATAAATTAGTTAGTTAGAAAATAGTCTAGATAAATTAGGTAGTGTTAAGACAGTGTGTAAATAAATTAGAATAAACGTTACAGTAGGTATTTTTTAGAATGGAAATTTACAATAGATTTTTCTTATATGCCAGTAGAGTTAAACAATATGTTAAAAAAATGTTAAGTAGGTATTTATAATCACATAATTAAACAAATCTCTGATAAGTAATCAAGATTACATTTAGATTGGATATCTGATAAGTAATCAAGTTGTTATTATAACAACGTGCATAATTATATTTCAGTTCTATTTTATAAATATACATACACATGTTTTGTTTGGACACGAAATAACTAGATTACCTATATTTTGCAATCTTTTCCATAACGCCCTTTATACAACATATTGCTGTCCCTACATATCGCAGAAAACTAGGTTGATTTTGTTATGGTGGTAATGTGGTTATTTGTTGGTAACAAAATGTTACAAAAAAATATTTTTTCTAAAATAACATATAAGCCCAATAAATGTTTGTATACTAATAATTAAAGAGCGGATAGTAAGGCATTTACCTCGTGCCTGCCTATTTGCTTAATTTACCTATTTTTTTGAGGTTTTTGCCTAATTGATGACATTTTAGTTTATTTTGCTTTTTTAGGTGTTTTCAAATTATTTCAAGAATTTTGAAATAAGTTGAATGGCAAAATACACAAATATTTCTAAAAATCGCTTTAAAAGTAGGCATGATCTGTTTTCAACATAATTTTATTTTAACACAAGAATGAGTTTTATACTTTTCCCCGTATTTATGGTATTCAGGTGTTCATGTAGTTAGGGATTATCCAAATGAAGAAAATGAAAAAAAAAGAGAAGGTCCTAGTTTTCGTAAGTGACGCAGCTCCCTACATATTAAAGGCGGTAAAACATTTAAAACCGTTTTACCGAAATGTATTGCACGCTACCTGTTTTGCACATGCCACACATAGAGTTTGTGTTTGTGAGATGGTTAGAGAAGAATTTCCAGAAGTGAATGAACTGATTTCATCTGTAAAAAAGGTAAGAAACTGGATTAAGCAAGCTTAATTGATTTTTAAATTATTGCCAAATATTTCAGGTGTTCCTAAAAGCTCCTCTTCGAGTGGCACATTACCGGAACACGCTCCCAGATGTTCCTTTGCCTCCAGAGCCAGTACTAACGAGATGGGGAACTTGGATAGAAGCAAGTCTTTTCTATAGTAAACATTTTGAGCAATAAAAGAAGTAAGTTGTTTTATAAGAAAAAATGCATGTAGTTTAAAAATATTTTTTAGATAATTAATTCATTTTCACCAGATGAAGCTGCATCTATTAAAAGAGCTCAAGAAGCAGTAAACTCCAAGCATATAAAATGTAATTTGGCATATATTTCTGGTAATTTCGAAAAAATTCCCCAAAATATAATTTGTTTGGAAAAGAGGCAATCTTTAGTGGAGAGTCTTCAAGTATTTTCTCAAATTGAAAATAGTTTTAAAAATGCTGGTGCTTCTGGCGGGAAAATATTAAAAATTAAAATGGAACAAGTAGTGGGGAAGAATCCCGCTTTATCAACCTTAAAAAACGTGTGTAGAATCCATGAATGTTTTGAAGAGGAGGTGGATTTGAGCATACAAAAAATAACATCACTGAAGTATGCCCGTGTGACATCCTGCGATGTAGAGAGACTTTCTCAAAGCTCAAACTACTTTTATCGGACAGAAGACAAAACTTGTTAATAACCACAATAGAAAAAATGTTAGTTTGTTCTTTTACGAGTGAATAATATTTTGTAAAAAAATAAGTTTATTCACATGTATATTGTTCTTTATAAGTCGTTTTATTTAATTAAAATATATGATATTCCAAAATTTTTTGCCGTTTGTTTTTGCCTAATATGTTATTATAATTGCCTAACTTAGGCATTTTTTCTTGCCTATTTGCCTTTTTATTTTGCCTATTTAACGATTTTATCGTGCCTTACTATCCGCTCTTTACTAATAATATAATTGAAAATAATAGAAAGGTTGAAATCTGTAGATCAATTAATTTTTCTAAAATAACTCATTAACATGGGTTATTGAGTTATTTCACCTACATTTTTATGCAATTATTTTTAATTAATTTTGCATGTTTAATATTTCTAATTAAATTTGCATTTAAAAATAAACGATAGTTTATTGGGAGTGAGGAGAGATAAAACGAAAAGTAAGTTGGTTGTGTTATGTTGAATTTGTTAAATTCACCTTGATGCTTAAAATTATAAAAAATTAATGGTAATCGTCAAGCATGACCAAAAAGTGTAAAAACAACTATCATATATTTCTTTTTATCATAAGGGCTCTTGTAGTTTTTAAGTTTCCATCGCTTCACTACCACATGTTTTTGATATTTTTCCTTTCTGCGCATCCTGTCCTTATGAATGACATGTTACCAATCTCGAACTTACCATTCGTCTTGAATGTGGATAATGGCAGATTCTACATTTTTTGAGTTTTTAGGGGATGCAGTTAACTGCTATTTGAAAATAGCACAAAAAAGTAATTGTGTAGTTAAAATGTGCCACAACACAAAATATATCAAAATCCTAATAAAGCAAAATTTAAAAAAAAAATAGTTTAGCCAAAGTTTTGAATTTGATGTGCTGATACCATTTTTGGACAAAGTGAGACTAATTTTGTTAAATACAAATTTATAATAGTGTCATTGCGATGCAATCATGTTTATTAAATGAAAAACAAATTATACTTTATAATCGAAATCAAGGGTTATGAAGGGTAAATATACATGGAAATATACCAAAACTATGCGCATATTTACGCATGAAATTTAAATATATGCAATAGTAGCAGAGCTTTCATTATATTTTCATTAAAAAAAAAAGACCGAATTATTTTACTATATAAAACATGTACATATAATAGGTATAAAATTAGATTTCCTTTATTTAGTTAATAATTTTATATTATTTATAAAAAATATTTTGAAACTAAGTAAAAGATTTAAAAAAAAAGATAATCCACTTATATATATATATATATATATATATATATATATATATATATAACAAAAGGGTGAAATCACGACTGATCAAGTATAAGGAACACTGTTTTATATATATATATATATATATATATATATATATATATATATATATATCAATCTTCGAAACTTAAAAAACAAGATCTGTTCGTGGGGATGCGGTCAAAAAACAACGCCAGTTATGCTATGTTGGACTCTTTTATATTTGTCGAGCTTTCGGAAATAACATTTCCATCCTCAGGACAACCTACAATACTTAGATATAGAAATGTAAGATTCAGTCGTGTTAACTTACTACTGCGAGTATTTTAGATAAAGCTATTATCACTAGGAAAACACATAGGTACACGATATAATAATAAACAAATTCCGCCGTATTGGATTATAACGTGGTTTTTATACACTTTAAAAGGAGACAAAAGAGACAAAAGAGGGTTATGTTTGACAAACAAGTAAATATTGACATGGATCGATGGATCAAGAGATCGATAACAATTATGTTTCATGTAAATACATAATATTTAGTTATATAGATATTTTAGAATATATCTTCTGTTGTTTTATTAATAGATTATGCCACTTTCGATAAAAAACAAGGAAAACACAGAAAAACACAGAAGGAACGGAATAATCTCACTGGCTGGTTGTTTTATTAGCATTAGGAAATTTAATTTTATCTTCAAGATGTAATAAATAGTTGTAGATTGTACTCAAATTTGAGATGTCCGATCTTTTGTTCATGACATTCAATTCTTTTTTAATGTGGATCATTTCCAAAACAGTACGTTTGTGTGAATACCTTTCCATCTGTAAGATCTCAGACTCATCAAAATTAATTGAGTGTTTAGCATCTAAGGCATGTTCGGTCAAAGCACAAGTTTTTCGTTTACAATTGATGTCACTTTTGTGAGCCGAAATACGACCCTTCAAGTTTCTAGATGTTTGGCCAATATAATTCAGATTACAGTCTATACATGGGATCTTGTATATTAGTTTACGTCTATCAAGTGACTTAATAGGAGTTTTTGTTTTTGTAAATAGCGATGCGACTGTTTTAATATGTCTTCTGGCAATTCTAAAAGGTTGTTGGCCGAACGTGTTAATCAGTCTTGCAGTGAGTTCTCTGATGAAAGGTAAAGATCTATATCTGATCGTTTGAGTTTCTTCTTCGATGATCTGGTCATCAAAAGTCCAAAATACATAAGCCCACCTTATCTATGGGCCCTATTATTTCATCCATCGATGCTCCTAATTGCATGTTAGCTAGTTTTTTGGCTGAAATTCTGAATATATCCTACGACACGAACAACGAATATTATGTAAAAGATTCATTTACATTCAGCGATTTAATAAATGATTTTAAGATTCCAAAAGATTATGTGCTTGTCAGTTTTGATGTGGTTTCTCTTTTTACCAATCAACCTCTGGATGTAGTATTGGAGAGTGTTGAAAAAGGCTGGCAAACTATATCTTTACGCACCAGTTTGTCAATGGTGTCATTTAAAAATTTGATTAAACTGGTGTTTGAAACCAACTATGTCTTGTATTAGGACCAATTTTTCTTACAAATTTTTGGCACACCGATGGGCTCATCCCTTTCACCTTCATTGGTCAATTTGGCCCCGGATGAATTATTAAGAGTTGCTGTGGAAAAAACACCTCATAGAATTCCTTTCATCAAAAGATATGTTGACGACCTTATACTGGCGGTACCACAGAACGGAATTGATGAAACATTAGCGATATTTAATGGTATCAATAAACATATCCAATTCACTGTCGAAAAAGAGACCAACAACATTATTCCCTTTCTTGATATGTTAGTGCTTAGAGATGCTGAAGGCACTCTACGTACACGTTGGTACAGAAAACCTATGTCTAGCAATAGATTCATCATTTACTTCTCGTACCACCCGTTTAAGATAAAACTAAAACTAATATCAGCCCTAAAGCACAGGGTCTCGAAAATATCACATCGCAATTTTCTACAAGAGGACTTACGCAAGCTTAAAACTATCTTACTAGAAAATTCTTTTCCCAATAATATCATCAACAAGATATTGTTTAATACATCGTTTGCATCTCTGGATCTTAATGAAAGTGTCACTCACTACTCAGAAATGTTCTCCAATGACACGTTCACTGAGCCAGATTTTCAACAAACTTTTGATGACCAGGTCATCAAGAAGAAACTCAAACGATCAGATATAGATCTTTACCTTTCATCAGAGAACTCACTGCAAGACTGATTAGCACATTCGGCCAGCAACCTTTTAGAATTGCCAGAAGACATATTAAAACAGTCGCATCGCTATTTAGAAAAACAAAAACTCCTATTAAGTCACTTGATAGACGTAAACTAATATACAAGACCCCATGTATAGACTGTAAGAGTCTGAGATCTTACAGATGGAAAGGAATTCACACAAACGTACTTTTTTGGAAATGATCCACATTAAAAAAGAATTGAATGTCATGAACAAAAGATCGGATATCTCAAATTTAAGTACAATCTACAACTATTTATTACATCTTGAAGATAAAATTAAATTTCCTAATGCTAATAAAACAATCAGCCAGTGAGATTATTCCGTTCCTTTTGTGTTTTTCCTGTGTTTTTCTTGTTTTTTATCGAAAGTGGCATAATCTATTAATAAAACAACAGAAAATATATTCTGAAATATCGATATAACTAAATATTATGTATTTACATGAAACATCATTGTTATCGATTTCTTGATCCATCGATCCATGTCAATATTTACTTGTTTGTCAAACATAACCCTCTTTTGTCTCGTTTGTCTCCTTTTAACCTGTATGAAAACTACGTTATAATGCAATACGATGGAATTTGTTCATTATTATATCGTGTACCTATGTGTTTTCCTAGTGATAATAGCTTTATCTAAAGTACTCGCAGTAGTGAGTTAACACGACTGAATCTTACATTTATATAGCTAAGTATTGTAGATTGTACTGAGGATGGAAATGATATTTCCGAAAGCTCGACATATATAAAAGAGTCCAACATAGCATAACTGGCTTTGTTTTTTGACCGCATCCCCACGAACAGATCTTGTTTTTAAGTTTCGAAGATTGATATCATCAACCGGTCACTACATACTTTTGGATTATATATATACCGAAATATACCATTAAAAAATATTTATATCATATCTATCATTAGTCTAGTCAAGATGTGTGTTTGCTGCGAAAAATAGTTAGAAGTCTCGGAAAAATATGAGCGATAGCTCATTCGACGCGGAATGCAAATCTGAGAAATGGGTTTTGAGGATTTTTTCTGCTAAGAAAAATTGCAATTGTTATTAACAAAAAACGAAAAATAAAAACGCTCTTTCGATTTTTTGATGACAACTCAAAAACCATAACAGAAAGAGGAATTCGCAAAAAAGATCCTTAAAGAGAAGGAAATTTCCGATAAAAAAGTCCCGACTCCCGGATTTCCATCTCTAATATTTATATTTTTAATTTGTTGCTGAAAGTAAGGCTCCACGCGACCGATACGGCGTGCGCTCGCCGCCTCTGAAGCGACTACGTCATAGAAAATAATCTTTTTAAGGTACTAAGTATTAGTTTAAAATTTAAAACAAACTTTATTGTATTCTACACACTTAAAAGAACAATGTCCCGCCGGAAAAAAAATTTTAAATGCATTTTTCAAAAAGCTAACCTATTGTTAATAAACTAATTATTTTCGTACTTCCGTCTTCATTGAAAGTAGGCTAAATGATTAAATAAATTCACCATAAATATTTTGCTTCTCCGAGTCCTTTCTGTTAGTGTCCTCAATAAGATGACGTTATAAAATTATTTAAAATTATCTTATTTAGTTTACAACGAATTTTTAAAATCAACAAAAAACGCAAAACCCCGAAATTGTTGCTAAAAATTTGTTTTCTCTTATATATTATGGCATGGCTGTTTTTATATTCAAAGTAGGGATTAAATCATCGTGGAAAAATTTTTTTACGGCTATTTGTTTAAGAATTGTTTATAAACAAACGGCTTAGTTTAATATTTTTGGAAATTCTTTTTTTACCATTCTATTGTTTAGGATTAATTATGATTTTTAAAACAAAAAAAATGTCCTTAAAAAATTTGTTATAGTTTATAACCGTTTTTTAATGTTTTTATTATTTAAATAATTACTTAAGGAATAATTTTGTGTTCAAAAATCATTATAAAAATCTCTTAATAGAATAGGAAAAAGAATTTTTTTTTTCACTTATAATTTCATTATTTATTAAGTTAACAATTTGTTATAAAAAGTTTTTGGGTGTCACAATTTTTTTTTCTATTATTACTAAAATTTACAAAAACAACAATATGCAACAAAAGTGACGTAACAACAATTTTTGTATAAATTTTTTTTTGTTTTAAATTTTTTTTTTCTCACTTTGTTGCATATCGTTGTTTTTGTAATTTTTAGTAGTAATATAAAAAAATATTGTGACACCCAAAAACTTTTTATAACAAATTGTTAACTTAATAAATAATGAAATTATAAGTGAAAAAAAAATTCTTTTTCCTATTCTATTAATAGATTTTTATAATGATTTTTGAACACAAAATTATTCCTTAACTAATTATTTAAATAATAAAAACATTAAAAAAACGGTTATAAACTATAACAAATTTTTTTAGGACATTTTTTTTGTTTTAAAAATCATAATTAATCCTAAACAATAGAATGGTAAAAAAAGAATTTCCAAAAATATTAAACTAAGCCGTTTGTTTATAAACAATTCTTAAACAAATAGCCGTAAAAAAATTTTTCCACAATGATTTAATCCTTAGTTTGAATATAAAAACAGCCATGCAATAATATATAAGAGAAAACAAATTTTTAGCAACAATTTCGGGGTTTTGCGTTTTTTGTTGATTTTAAAAATTCGTTGTAAACTAAATAAGATAATTTTAAATAATTTTATAACGTCATCTTATTGAGGACACTAATATCAAGGACTCCGAGAAGCAAAATATTTATGGTGAATTTATTTAATCATTTAGCCTGCTTTCAATGAAGACGGAAGTACGAAAATAATTAGTTTATTAACAATAGGTTAGCTTTTTGAAAAATGCATTTAAATTTTTTTTTCCGACGGGACATTGTTCTTTTAAGTGTGTAGAATACAATAAAGTTTGTTTTAAATTTTAAACTAATACTTAGTACCTTAAAAAGATTATTTTCTATGACGTAGTCGCTTCAGAGGCGGCGAGCGCACGCCGTATCGGTCGCGTGGAGCCTTACTTTCAGCAACAAATTAAAAATATAAATCTTAGAGATAGAAATCCGGGAGTAGGGACTTTTTTATCGGAAATTTCCTCCTCTTTAAGGATCTTTTTTGTGAATTCCTCTATCTCTTCTGGTTTTTGAGTTGTCATCAAAAAATCAAAAGAGCGTTTTTATTTTTCGTTTTTTGTTAATAACAATTGCAATTTTTCTTAGCAGAAAAAATCCTCAAAACCCATTTCTCAGATTTGCATTCCGCGTCGAATGAGCTATCGCTCATATTTTTCCGAGCCTTCTAACTATTTTTCGCAGCAAACACACATCTTGACTAGACTACATATATTTAATAGAAATTGCAGTGCAAACGAAGTAGTAGCATTGTTGTTATTAAATTATGGCAACTTAAGAGCATATTAAAACTAATTTCAAAGTAATAATCACTCTTTTCCAAATTTACTGTTCATTTCATTGTTTTCTATTTAAATAGGTACATGTATTTTATATTTACTTCATCTTGAAAAAAATATTTTTTTTTTAAAAAAAAGTATTCAAATCGTATTATAAACTGGGTAAAATTTAAGGACCTCTTATTGAAATCGATGAAATCTCCAATTAAAATCTTCCTTTTCTTCACATTCACATTAGACACAAACCTACATCCGCAATTTATTTTTAAAAGATTTTTGAAAATTTTAAAGAATATTTGAAATAGCGTTTTTTTTTTCAAAAAAACAGTATTAAATGTTCTAAACTTTTCTTCCCCAGTTTTATCATCAGCACTTTTAAAAGCTGATCCGCATCCAATTCTTACTTTTATGCTGCGTGAAAGTGAATTGCGAATAATTCGATAGTTGTATTTATAGACTTAACTGCTCTTAAGAAAATTGTTTTCCAGTATTTCCTTAGCTTGCAAAACAGATTACGAGCGAATCAAATGCCAAAACAAACATTGTTTTTATCCGAGAGTTATTAATGTATTTTGGACACTCATGAAACCGACGTTTTCCATGCATCGCACTGGAAAATCGGAAAGTACATTTTGTCGGAAAATGTGAAAATTTAATTGTAGTCATTTTTTGAGCAATCTTGGAAAAGCCAGATGGGAGTGTCGATACATTTTCTCGAGTCGTTATTAAATTTTTATCAGACATATTTGTCATGCGTTTCATCAGACTACAATCTGTAAAAATAAAAAATAAAATATTATAAAATAAAAATAAATTAATAAAATAAATAAAATTAAATTAAAAAAATAAAAGTTTTTCATACAACGCCATAGGTACAATACAAGAAATTACAAGAGGTTATGGTTAAATTGCAAGTATTTCAGGTTGTTATGTTTTCACTTATCATACATTTACGTTTTGCTAAATCAGCACTGGCGTGTCTAATGTCTAATGCATCCAGCAATTCTTACTCTTATTCAAGTTATTTAAAACAATGTAACGTATAACGTCTCACTGAATTATTTTCTGTAATTTAAATAGCTGTGGGATGCAAAGTCGAATGTATCCTGTGTCTGAAATTTGCAATGTAGAATCCGCGTTCCCAGAACAACAGGAACGGAAAAACGAAGAGATATTAAAATCTGCATTCATAAAGGTACACGAATCCATTTCAGAACTATTCCGTTATTAAAACGGAGTTAGGGTTTGGGCTCTATCCGTGCCTTCCTTTTTCGTTCTTATACGTAAAAGTGCACAACTAAAAGCTTCTAAGGCGGAATATGCAATGCGAAATTGCTTTCGCGTAAATAGTCGAAGAACAAAAGTAGTTTCTTTTTCAATTGTGCCGCTCGCCATCGTTATGAGATGGAAACGCTGGGAATATCCGGTATATAATAGGTTTCAAGTTTTACGAAATATTTTTATATGCTAATATTCTTCGGGAGGTTCTTCTTGCAGTAATGTACCGACCGAATCGAGTTGCGAAATTTATTCATAACTTGGATCAAATGAATTATGTAACATACAAATCACCTTCAAATATTTTCATTTTTAGAAGAAAGAAGGAAAGGTTCCTTCGCGAATACTTCATGAATGAATAACGGTTCGTACTTTCGCCCTTATAAGATTTTATTCATAAAAAAGGGACTTACTTTATGTACACATACGTTATTTCTGCTTCATATACAGCTTTACTACCACCACTACCACCCAGAAATAAATTACGCTCCCGCTGAAACGCCTAAAAATTTGTGAAATTGATGGAAAGGACAGCAGATACAAATTGGAATTTTAGGCGCTTTTTACGCATAACTTCAACAAAAGCACAGTTTTACTCAGTTTGAATACGGAATGCTTATGTCGATGGGCTCCACCTTTCGTAGAGAAATATTCCTCATATTCGAGTAAACTTAGCAAACTTGAATATAACGATTTAAGGGATTAATTAAGGGAAACAACTATTTTGAGGGCCAACCAACATCGAACTATAAATTGAAAATATAAGTACTTAATTTATGGTCTTAATTCATAAGTTTAATTAAAAATATAAAAACTATACTCTTTTCAAAACGAATCCCGATGCACGTCATTTTGATGACGTCTGAATACTACCAACTTAATATAGTTTCAGCACATCGAAATTTATGTGTTTCGTGTATATTTTATGTTGACAATATACATAACCATATATATTGCCAACCTAACATATACACGGAACACATAAATTGCGACGTGCTGGAACTATATTAAGTTGGTAGTGTAATGTTTATTTCTAATTTATTTACACTATCCTAATTATTCACTACACACTACTTAATTTATCTTAGACTATTACTGAACTAATTTATATAACACACTTAACTATTTCCTAACTAATTAATTTATATCACACTTAAATGTGAATTTATTTTTACTGGTCCGTTTTTCGCTTGTTTACTATGTCGCGCTTCACGTCTAATAATAATTCTCTCCGACCGCAAGCCTCCTTATATACATTTCTCACTTGTATTCTCGATAATTCCACAAAGAACCCGATCCATCTCGATAACAATGTTTACCTAGGAAACGTCCAGAACGTAATAAATCATTCCTTCCTCAAATAATGATCCGGGAGTATTCATGGAACTGTCTTTTTTTATAGGATTTAATTAAGCGTAGCGGCATTCTTTTGAGGTAAGCCGCCGAGGTCCGATAAGAGTAAACACGTCTCGCGCTGCTGTTTACATTTCGCGTTACAGTAGTATTGGATGATTCTGACGTCATCAAAATGACGTGCATCGGGATTTGTTTTGAAAAGAGAATAGTTTATAGCATTTAGATATATAATTAAAACAGAACACGTTTAATAGAAAACTAATAGGAACATATTGCTCTCATTTATTTTGTTTGGAATGAATTGCAATTTGATGCAAAAATATATTTAATTAGGGTTCAACTACCTATCTTCTTTATTAAAAAGCATAGCCACGAATAAAGCTCATCAACAGAAACTCTCATTTAAAATACTATTAACAAGATTGTTGTTACGCTATCAAAATAATATATTGGTGGACAATTAGAATGCAATAAAATTAATCTTTTTATGTATAATTCAAAATTACAGCCAAAGAAAGGTGAAATTAAGGTTATCAACTGTTAGAAATAAACGATATGAAAACTAATACCTCATTCATTTTTACACATTATAACATGTCGTTTCTCTTCTTATCGAACACGCAAGATCATTTTTATCACGAAATAAATCAAAAATGTATTCGTTGCCTCCGTAGTCGGAAGTCCAACGTACGCAATGAAAGTAATCAAGATAGATAATCATTCCATTAAATCGAACGAGACGTTCTCGTATCAGGATATTTAACATAACATAAACAATAAACTCATGTCATCATTTTATCTTATGTTTACTCGTATAATACTGTGTATAATTAATTAAGTCGCTGTATGTATGTATGTTTGTATAATTGTGATCGCATCGGAGTGTACTTAGTACTTTGTTTCGAAATCGTACACAGGCATTGTATTGATTCAAACATCGTATATTCCATTCCCTTAAAATTATATATGTAGATATATATACTAAAATACATCATACAATAATCCCATTCTCTCTTTGATATCACACAGAATTTGTTCGACGAATATTTGAACAATATTCTGATGTGTAGATGTCTCCGGGATAAACAATCAAACAGATGGGAGAAAATGAAAAAAATTAAATACACACATACATGCTATTGTTTTAAATAATGTCCAATACTGTTGGTTACATGACATCTCTTATCAGTGAAGCGTCAAATTGGAATCGAGCATTCCGAAGGAGAAAGATGTTTATTTTTGAAATTACACTCAAATTGGTTTTAAATAAAAAATATGGGGTGGTTCATTTAGGGAATCTGTTTGATCCCATGTCAAGCCTCAGTTCATTTGAGGTTTCAATTTTAATGGAAATTGAATGTCTGAAATAAGGCGAAGGCGTTATGTAGTATTTCAATGACGAACACGTCAAGTTCAGCGATATTGATTATTTCGGATTTTTTTGGAAGAAATGGCATATTAAAGAAGCTTTGACGATTTCATGGAATTGTGTACACAAATTCAAAGTTTGTTGATGGAAGAAAACTAACAAAACCTTAGATCAAAATGAGCGATGTGAAGCTACAAAGTTTGGAGCGGATTTCAGGAAAATTTCAAAAACCGAAAAACCAGAAGTGTAAAGTGCCCTTCAGAGATTTATCCAAAAATACTTTATTATACACATTTGGTAGTGGAATAGATATATAAAGTTTTAAAAACAATTCTTGAAATTCCGAAAAACGTCGAGTGTAAAGTGCCCTTAAGAGAAGATTTAATAAAAAATATTATTTAATTTTATTAGACGTTTTCGATAATAGACGAAATATCCAAAATTAACAAAAAAAATCGTGATGTGTTCATCAGAGTACTTTCTCATAGATAGGTTAATTTAAGCAACAAACCGAAAAACGACAAGTACCTATAAAGTACTCCTCACAGTAGATTTAGCCAAAAACGTTACAAAACTTTTTTATATATTGTATCTAATGTAGAATAGGTACTCAAAATTTTATAAAAATTCTTGGAGCAAATTTCGGGAAAAATTAAAAAAATTGAAGAATGATACAAAGTGCCTTTCACAGAAGATTTTGCAAAAAATAATAGAAAAGTATATTTTATACTAATTCAATGGTAAAATATATATTCTAAATTTAAAATAAATTCTTGTAGCAAATTTTGAGAAAAATTCAAAAACAAAAAAACCACAAGTATAAAGTGCTCTTTACAGAAGATTTATCCGAAAACGTTACAAACCTTTTTATACATATTTAATTGCAAAATAAATTTTCAAAATTTAAAAAGAATTCTTGGAACGAATTCCGAAAATATTACAAAAAAATAAAAAATCGACAAGTATAAAGTATCATTCACAGAAGATTTAGCCAAAAACGTTAGAAAACTATTTTATACATATTCAATAGTAGAATAAATATTCAAAGTTTAAAAAAAAATCGTGAAGTGGATTTCGAAAAAAAATTGAAAAAACCGAAAATTGACAAGTATAAAGTGCCCTTCACAGAAGATTTAACCAAAATCGTTAGAAAACTTTTTTATACCTATTTAATCGTACAATAAATATTCAGAGTTTAAAAAAAAATTCTTTGAGCGAATTTCGAGAAAAATTAAAAAAACCGAAAAATGACAAGAGTAAACTACCCTTTTATAATGGCCGATTTTAATGAAAAGCTTGCGTTCACGTCCTGGTATGGTACGAAGTCTAAATACAAAGTTTTGACCGTTTCTGGTTTTTGGTTTTTGAGAAAATCCTACCACAGACATACATACACACATACATACAAGACGCTTTTCCAAAAACATGTTTTTTGGACTCAGGGGACCTCAAAACGTTCAGAAATGCTAATAACTCAATTTCGAAAAATCGACCCGATTACAATACTCTCTCATATGAGAAAGTAATATGTTGGAGTGGATTTCGAAAAAAAATTAACAAACTCGATAGTAGAATTATCATCTAAATTTAAAAAATACGCTTGAAGCTGATTTTGAGAAAATTAAAACAAATAACCAAAAACGACCTGTATAAACTATCCCCATATTCCAACCAGTTTTAATAAAAAAACTTACTGGAAGGTTCTGTGTAAATAAATATTTCGAATAGTTTTTGGTTTTTAATTCCCGAGAATTTTTTTCAACATTTAGACCAGGGGTGTTAAAACATCCAGAAATGCTAATACTTATAACTCAAATTCGAAAAATCGAAAAATACAATTGTTCTCATACGTAAGTGCCCCGTATAAGAAAGTAGAAAAAGTTTATAATGCGTTGCAAAAATCTAACCGAAAATGTGAAATACATTTTATCTTAGTTATCACTTTATCTTTACAGAAGGTAAGGTTTGATTAATACTCATAGAAGCGTTGATGATAGTAAATTCTTTACAATAACAAACATAATTATGCAACAAGCATAACAAGTCTGCTCTTGTAAGCTCTGTCTGGCCTGGTTTGTACTGGTCTGATATGCTCTGGTCTAGTCTGCTCTAGCCTGGTCTGGTCTGCTCCGGCCAAGTCTGTTCTTGTCTGGTATGCTCTGGTTTGGTCTGTCTAGTCTGCTCTGGTCTGGTATGATCTAGCCTAGTCTGATATGGCTTGGTCTGGCATACTTTTGCCTGGTCTGGTCTGGTGTGGCATGCTCTGGGCTGGTCTGGTATGCTCTGGTCTGATCTAGTCTGCTCTGGTCTGATCTAGTCTGCTCTTTTCTGATCTAGTCTGCTCTGGTTTGCTCTGGTCTGCTATTTTCTGCTCTGGTCTGCACTGGCCTCTTCTGGTCTGGTCTGTTATGCTCTGACGTGGTCTTTTCTGGTTTGGTCTGGTCTGGTTTTTCTGGTTGTTTCCTCCTGATGGTGGTTGTTTGGTCGTTATCCTCCTTGGCGAGTCCAATAAACCAAAAAACAATCGCCTGATCCTCTTCCACCCAAACGCATAACCACTTTTTTTAACTTTTTAAAACGAATTAGGTTCTACTAACTAATTAAATCCCAATAACAGTCTTGAACTGATTCTGACTCCATTTTGGCCGATGGTTCGTCTTGTGACATGTATCGGAATGTTTTGGATGGTTCTATTGTAACAAATTATTGCAGGAATTATTTGGATGGTTCTAACAAATTATTGCAGCGACTGCGGAAATACACTGAAGAAAATCTGAACTCTAACAGCAGCATTCAGAGTAAACAAAACTTTATCAGTTTTGTTTTAACTGAAAATAAGTTAATGCTATTTGAAAGGATACGTAGGAGTTTGTTTAAATTTGATTTTAGGTAGATATTAAAGTGCTCTTAAGGGCATAATGATACGTTAAATTATACCTGATTTTATTTCAACCAAAATATCATGGAAGTATGTAGGTGTTATAGTAAATAGGGGACAATTTAGCTTTCTATCTTCAAAACTACCACATGAGAGTTGTATTCCCAAAGAAACAAAGTAAAATTAATCATATTTGATTTGTACTTTAAATATTTGTCGAGACTATCACAAGTCAATTGTGATACTTTTCTTAATAATAATTTGTTATATGCGAACACTATTTTTATAGCATCAACGTTTGCCATTGTTAAAGTATTTTACCAAATAAACTCCTGGACAAAATTAACGCACCACACAATTAAACTTGTATAATTACAATACCGAATATATATTGCAATAACATTTTTATAAAAGCTTATAGTTAGGTACTGTCTAGTAGCTAGTAAATGAAATTAGCAAATCAGGGCGTTATCTCCAACAATTTTCTATTAAAGAAATTTTTTTCTTGGAAACAATGCAAACTTGCAAACAGAAAACAAACGAAAACAATAGAAATTTCAGACTTAGAGCTGTTCTAATATCGTGTATGTCCTCCTGTACTCCTAATTACTGCTTCCATGCGTCTTGGCATACTGGAGATCAAATTTTGAATGACTTCTTGAGGAATATTTTCCCATTCCTGCATCTACCAGTTGATTGCGGTTGGCAGGTGGAGGTGCACGACGTCCAATCATTTTTTTAATATCGTCCCATAGATGCTCTATTGGGTTCATGTCGGGACTCTTCGCTGGCCATTCCATGAACGGAATAGCTATAGCATTTAAGTAGCGAATAATCTGCCCAGCCACATGAGGACGAGCATTGTCCTACATAAACAAGAAATTCGGTCCTACAATAGGAGCAAATGGCATTACATGGTCAACAACAATATGTTCCAGATAATAATTCGTATTTATTGACCTACCAGGTATGGGGGCCAATTCTGTGGGGCCATCGAAACAGATGCCTCCCCAAAACATTACAGAGCCACCACCAAACGGAACTCTTGGAGAGATATTGCAATTTGCAAATCTCTCTCCTGGCCTTCTCCAGACACGCTCACGTCCATCAGAAGATTTAAGGCTGATTCTCGTTTCATCTGAGAATAAAACCCTCTTCCAATCATTACGAGTCCAATCTTGATGTTGTCTCGCAAAACGCAACCTTTGAATTTTGAGCTCTCTGGTGAGCAGGAGTTTCTTGGCCGGTTTTTTTGCTGTCTAATCCAGCTTCATTTAAGCGCCTTCTAATCGTTCGGGAAGATACAAGAAGATTGCGAGCAGCTACGAGTTCATTTTGTAGGATAGTACTAGTTGTTGTCCTGTTTCTTAGAGCGGATTGTCGAAGAAAATGTTCATCTATTGGATTAGTACACAGTTTTCGCCCTTGTCCCTGCCTTCGTAAATGAGAACCTGTCTCGTTAAATCGTCTAACCATGCGACTTATGCTGGAATGGTTTCTTCCTATCACATTAGCAACATGACGCATCGAATATCCCTCATTCAGCAAAGTTGATGCTCTTATTGCTTCTTCCACTGACAAATTTGTTCTGCGGTTCATTATTAAACTGGAGAACACTCGCACTTACACTATCAATAACAAAAAACCTTGGTGGCTCATAACAATTGGTCTTAATAAGCAACAATTTCTGATCAGATTTTAAATCAATTTTTATCGAAAATGCTTTTCTTTGCTATTACACTTTTAAATCAAAACCCATGTTGACAACATTTACTTGAACTGTCGAAGTATATCCAGAGCCTACTTGTAAGATTGCTAAACAACTGAAAATTATCATTATTTTGGAATAACACAAAATATATGTGGTGGTGCGTTAATTTTGTCCAGGAGTTTATTTGTATTGAGCTTTGACGAAGGAAATGGAATATTTCAGTATTTGAGCCTGAAATAAAATTCAGCGCGATTTCAAGAACACTCTGTATACGGCTATTTCGAGAAAAATCAACTGAAAACTACATTCCCATTTTTCGAAAAATGAAAACACTTTAACGAAGAATTTTTCCTCGTTTTTGGTGGTGGGTGTAGATCATAATTTTTCATTTCTCGTCCTCTAATTTAGATCGCTCGGTGCCTATAGATTCGTATTATGTAAAGCGCAAGAAAACGCCCCATTTAGATAAACAACAAAAGAGTCTTCATCCGAGGGAAACGTCGTCGATTAACTTTTATCAAAAAACAAAAAGGATGTCCCGAATCCTTCCACATCCTCTCCCTCGCCTCCTTATCGCGCTTTCAGCGTCCATTGTCCGACTTTTTGCTTCGAAATCAGATGTATAAGAAACGAGGGGACACTTCATTAGTCTCCCAACTCGACTCTATAGGGACGAAATTATTATCGTCCCTCTCCCTATTCCCTCTCTTACTCCGCCATATCTACGATGACCACTAAACATAATATAAGTCAGATCGATCGCCATTAATATTACGTCGGACGGGGAAAACGGAGAATATTAAAGTGAAATTAAGGGGTTTTTCGGTCTGATGGAGGAAATCTAAATAAATGAGGGCTCAAAGGTCGAATAGGACGAAAAAGTGTTTTCTGAAGATTAAATCTTAAATTCTTCTTAAAATCTTAAAATCTTCTTAAATTGTAAAGAGTTTAAGATCAACCGAAAAAATCAAATATGATCATATAAATGATCAAATAAAATCAACTATATCAAATATGATTTATGTCCTGAAATGTGAATGACTATAGAAACCAGTAAATTGATTATCGCGTTAAATTAATAATTAAACCTTAACGTGTAACAACCAAACTGCATTGAAATGTTCGTGTTAAAGTTCTCACTGCTGAGTTTGTGCCGTTGAAATAATTTTAAGCAGACAAATGCATAGAATTTACCAAAAATGAGACATTTAGCCAAGCCATTTTTGAAATAATTTTAGTTGCGCTTCATTTCACGCTGGCAGTATATTGTACCTTTAAAACAATAAATTGTAGCAACAGTTGTAGAGATATTCGAGATATTTACTTGGCCAAGGAATTTTCGTATTTCGAAATAATTTTGGTGATGTTACAGTGAGCCTATTTTATGCTAACTTGTGCCTTTAAAATAATTTGAATATATTATAGTATATTAAAGTATGAGTGGATATTGAGCTCTTTCAAACACGAGCGAGTTTTCGAGCACGACGGCGTAGCCGGAGTGCTCGAAATAGAGCAAGTGCTTGAAAGAGCAGTTATCCACGAATACTTTACGCGATTTTTTTTATTGGTACCATTTTTTGTACCAAAACCAAATGCATACCCAATATGATTAATTTGAATGACACTCGGGACGCTTCGTGACGGCCCGTCGCACGTCGTGCCACCAATCGGCTTGTCCGGCTACGGCCCAAAACGCTCTGTTATTGGTTGATATGGCCGTTGTTGATACGTTTCCATGGCGACTTTAAAACACGCGCGTGCGAAAAAGCCCGATTTACGCACGCCAAAGCATGCTTTAAATAGGCAAAATAACGTACCAATAAAAAAAATATTTAATCTTATGTTAAGAACATTTTTCACATTAACGTTCCGAAAAAACTACCTTTGCATTGTTCACATTACTCTTTAAGTTATCTACATATTCACTTATGCACCACTTGGGATATACGTACATATGTACATAAATTTTGCACAAGAAGCATAATGTTTAAAAATTGCTTTATTGTGTATCGTAATTTAAGCAGCGATGTACCTAATATTTATGGTACATCCTGTGTCAATCAATCAAGCAGTTGCTAAGACATTAAGTGTAGCATGAAAAATGTGACTTCAGGTCATATGATTAGAATTGTAGCATTAGTTAAGGACGTAAGATATCAGATATACTGATATCTCTCTTGGTTCATACCTTTCTGAACCAAATAAAATGTTCTACATGCCACACTATTAAAAACTGTATCATAATGTAAATAGTATGAGTTCCATCATTTTCAAAATACTTGCAACCCAAATTAAGAAAAGCCCCGTCAAGTTCATAGATAGACAAAATAATCTATTCTCTTTCGCGTTAGCTACCCGTTCTATCAAAATGTTGGGACTGTTGTCAAAAATTTAGCAGTTATTAAACGAGTTTGAGTGTTTGGCACGGTGCTAAAACAAACATTACCGGTTGACGTCCATGATGTAATTTTACACACTTACACTTGGAAACTTTGCACAAAATTGAAAATAATGCATGTCGCAGTAGAACGGTATTTTTCATATTATACACGAATTTTAATAATAGAAGGTGAATCGAGAGGGAGTTTGATAAAACGGAACAGGTGTAAATGTTAAGGCAATCGCAAGGAAGGTGGACGAGATGACAAGTTAATAACCGAAATAATAGTTAGTGGTTTAAATACGAAATTATAAATTTAGTAATTGATGTAAAAATTCCTAAAACAAAGCAGAGCTAATATGTAATATATAATAGTATAAATATATCATATAATTACAATAATATTTGTACTATTTTGTTTTCGAGAATAAATTATTATTATTAATATTAATTGTTATGAATACGTTTTCAAACATTTTATAAAAAACTCGGTACTCTCTTTTGTACTTATTTGTATTTATACTCATACTTTATTATTATTTATATTATATTCTATGATTATAATTATATTATACTATTTATATTATTATTTATTATTACATACATTATTCTTTACTTGTATATATATATAGATCCCATTAAAATTTTCTCTTGTTTAATCATGTACCACAATAATTAAGGTGATTACGATATGAATTAAGTCTTCATGCTTTTCCAAAACTACATTTAAATTTGAGCAACATTTGGTTTTTAACGTTTCTAAAATGCAACCAAAATTGCTCTTAATGTGTTATTTTGTTTATTTAAAAATTGCATTTTTATAAAAATCTCTACGCATTATTTAGTTGAACAATTTAGAAAGCCAAATTTAAATAAAATTTGGTAATTTGCTCAGCTAGAAAATTAAGAGAAAATTACAAAGAATTTACTTAATCTTGTAAAAGTTGGTTCAGGTGGGAAAGACATTCTTAGCAACTCTTCATTTTTTGGTTAAAATTTGTTCATGTTACACATCGAAAGCTAAGTAAAAGTAATCAAAACTTTATAAAGTACATGTGTTTCTCTATTTTTCAAATGCTTCAAATCACTTTCATAACCAAATTAGGTGTGTTATCTTCTACTTTGGGAAAATCCATAATATTTATAAGTTGCTTATATTTGTACAATATACAAAATGCATATTTACTAATAAGTATGGACGCCCATTGGCGTATTACTGTATTTTAAATCCGATCGAATTATTATGGTGACAACCAACATTATCTGTCGTAATTAGTTTAATAAAAAATACATTTCACATCACCTCAGATAACGAGAAAGATTGCATTAATCATGTTAAAAGAATTAAATACTTAAATGCTAAAATTAATTTAATCTGTTTTTTTTTTAATTATTTGTATAAATGTTGGTCACTAGAAATTAACATTTTTGACCCTTTGAGACTAGGCAATCCTACGCTATACAAATCTTATTACACAACCGCATATACTCGTATGTACCCTACACATGTAAGGGCCTATAAAATTTAACAGAAAACAAATAATTCAGTAAAATTAACAGTGAAACAAGTCTGTAAACATGAATTTATAGCATTCACTTATTGTGTCCATTTTACTTTCTCGTGCCATTCCAACGCCGTATAAATAGAAGTGTCACCTTAATATTTAACTTCTGCTTTTGCATTAAATAATTAAGCACGTCCGTCTAATTCGATCACTTTAATTATTGCCAAGACGTTAACAGTCGACAAGGTCTTTCTCTGCCATTTACCGTTCGCAGTTAATTTAATCTTGTTTACATGTGTACAGGACAATACAAAAAATTCGTTCGTTGGGACCGTTCTTTTCACCTTTGAATTATTTATAACAAATAAGGAACAAAGACGCTATGGCTTACATCGAAAAAGTTAGTGATTATTTAAAAACTAATGATGTGGATGGATACGTCACATTCACTATTTATTTCACTAAATATATAATATATAAAACCTGGTTTATAAGTAACCAATTTGGATGTCACTTTAGGTAATTCTTAAATACTTTTAATGATCTGTTTACTAAATTGCGTGTGGTTTAGCAAACAGTTAGTTCCATGAAAATTAGCTAGAAGTTAGCTAAAATAAAATTAATCACGGCTTGTTAAATACTATACAGATTGAAATATTATACAAAAATAAACAAAATCTAACGGTTTGATTGATCTCTCATAACTTCTTTGCTTTCTTCGATAAGCGATATTTAACAAATTATTTTCATTAGTGATGAGTGATGAATTATGATCAACGCTTCACCGTTGTATTACAAATATAGATGACAAATGAAGAATTAATTTAAACAGTGATATATTCAAAAGTGGCATTAATTAATAGAACTATCGCTTTATATCTAATTATACTAAACTTGCTTTTTCAAAATAAAATCAGAAGGCACTAATTGGGCCCTTATTAGAAACCCGAAGAACCTACCTTTGGGATCATAATTATTAGATAGGGTATTTGTCTTTTCTTCAGTCCTTAAGTTTCCTTGACAGCGACAAAAGAAATTTCATGTTTAAGCTTCTATTCAGCATCGCAAGATTTGAAGTACTCATACCATTAATGGGTTTTATGAGCCATTCAAAATGAAGCCATTTTTCGAAAATACGTGGAAGGTTATGTATTAGTCACATTAGGCTATTGACTATGTCAAATATAACGGGGGTAAAAGGAACTAACGCATGAAAGGTATTTTATTTTTTCATATGGTCAATTGACCTTTAAAGAACTAAAATCCAAAAGTGATACTTAATTTAGCCATGCGTTTTTGAGAACGGGGTAAGTTTGTCCACTTTTCGATTTTTCGGCTATAGCGCAAACTATGCATTTTTCGAAGGTATGTACCGTAAGATTTCTTATAGAGAATTGAATTTCCTATGAAAATGATATTTTTTTTAAGTGGAAAATATTTTTTTTTTAATGAAATCAGAATTTAAATGAAAAAACAAAGTTAAAAAATGGAAAAATTAAAGAAAAATATATATTTTTTTAAATTTTTGGCTATAACTTTTTCCTGAGTGAATTTAGGTATAGGCATTGCTTCATAAAAAGAAAGCTTATGAAATTCTCTTTAAAACGGTGTCTTATAAGACTTTATATGTTTAATATTGACTGAGATATAAAAGTTTGAATTCAGCCATTTTTTCTCTATTTTTTACTTTTTTTGTAAAAAAGCGTATTCTTTCATATTTTTACCTAAAAAATGATTTTTATTCAATAAATCACTTATGTACGAATAATTTAATAAAAATAATCTTATTTATTTATATTTAAGGTCAGTTTACGTACACGTAGAAATAAATACTTAATTCACCTTTAAAGTAATAATTTCAAACCTAGTTTTATATGCAATGCCGTTTAAATTTGTTTTAAATGCACCGAGTTTATTTATGTTTGCAGGAAATCCATCAGTTCGCAGAATCTACCTCGTTAGGAAGTTTCCAGAAGCGACATATTTCGACCTTTGTTTATCTTTATGGCAGGCTGTTTCGTTACAATATATTTCTCCTTCACATTTCGGAGGTTGGGTCACTATACTTCTAGAAATGGCGTAGCACAATTGAGTTTTAGAGTAAATTCGAAAATGGAAAAGTGATTTTTTGATTGTAACAATGATTTGAAAAGTGATACGAGAACTTTAGTAAAAAAGAGTATCGAAAGTGTAATTATTGCTAGTATTGAAATAGACGATGGAAACCATGAATTATTGTGTGATGTTGCAAGTAATTCATAAAATTATTGTTTCAAGTAAAAATATGAAATAATACGCCTTTTAAAAAATAAGTAAAAAATAGAGAAAAATGGCTGAATTCAAACGTTTATACCCCAGTCAATATTAAACATGTGATGTCTTATAAACCACCGTTTTAAAGAGAATTTCATAAGCTTTCTTTTTAATAAAGCCAATGCCTATACCTAAATTCACTCCGAAAAAAGTTATAGCGAAAAATTAAAAAAAAAATATTTTTTTAAATTTTTCCATTTTTTTAACTTTGTTTTTTGAATTTATTTCATTATCAAAAAAATTTTTTAACTTAAAAAAATATCACTTTCATAGGAAATTTAATTCTCTACAAGAAATCTTACGGCATATATCTTCGAAAAATGCATAGTTTTTGCGCTATAGCCGAAAAATCTAAAAGTGGACAAACTTATCCCGTTCTCAAAAACGCATGACTAAATTTAGTAGCACTTTTGGATTTTATTTCTTTAGAGGTCAATTGTCCGTATGAAAAAATAAAATACCCTTCACGCGTTAGTTCCTTATTGAATGCCATAGTCAATTGCCTATTAGCTAGTTTTATTTTCTTCCATTAATTGCTTCGCACTGAAAACTTGTCATGCCATTACATGCCGGATTATCGGATTATAACAAAAACAGTTAAACTTTGGGAAATTATGCTGCTGATGAATGGAAACATTATTATTAAATAGGTCCGTTAATGCTATCAAACGACCATCACTTTCAAAATCTCATTCCTATAATAAACACTTTTAAGATTCCACGAAAACGAAGTAATTACCGTTATATGCGCAGAGCTGCAAATTTTACCATTTCCCTTTTTTCCTGGTTTATTGGTCTTATGATTGAACTTGTCGAGGATCGCTGTTATTATCCTCTTGACTACACTTTCCTGATTCATGGCTCTGCGGGTTTAGTGGACAGGAGAACGCAGATATGTATTTTCGAGATTTCGAGACTTTTCGAGACGAGACCAAAATTAGAACTCGACTTGTATCGAAGTTCTAACAGTTAATCTCGCCTGGTCTTGTGTCCACCAATAAAATTCAGCGACCAACGTCACTTACGTGTGTTAAATAAAGCAAAATTAGAAATTCGTGTAATTAAATGTTATCCAATATGCTATGTTCGTTATTAAGCTAGGATTTAATTTCTAAAAATTATTGAAAAATTAATAGAAGAAACGTGTCCTCTAAATTGTAAGCTATTAACATATTTGTGTGTTCTCCTGAAACATATTTAAGATGTTTTGGATGATATGCTGCAAACTGGTGGCCAGAAAATTTGATCTGTTTGTTTACGAACATTTCATACTGTAAACAATAGCGCGAGACGTGTTTACTCGTATTAAAGAAGAAACCTCCCGGATTATCATTTAAGGAAATGTGATTTATGGCCTTCTGAACATTTCTACATAAAAAAAGGTATTTCGAGTAATTTCAAGAATACGCCAGAAGGTTCCGGATTACAGTTGAGATGTGTATATAAGCGGGTTTGCGGTCGGAGATTATTATTATTATTAGACGGAAGCCGCGAGAGTAAACAAGCGAAATAGCGAAAGCGAGAGCGATTGAAGAGAAATAAATTAACGATTAAGAGTGTGATATAAATTAATTAGTTAAGGGCCGGTACTTTGGGTCCTGATTAAACATCGGATTAAGTTAATTCCCGATTAAAACAGCCAACCAACTAAAGTACGACTACTTTCGTCTGTTATTTACACCTATTTATAACTGCCATTCAGTTGACTGGCTGTTTTAATCGGTGATTAACTTAATCCGATGTTTAATCAGGACCCAAAGTACCGGCCCTTAGTGTGTTATATAAATTAGTTTAGTAATAGTGTAAATAAATTAAGTAGTGTCTAGTGTACAATTAGTATTAGTGTAAATAAATTAGAAAATAAACGTTACATAATACATTACTAAGTCGCATAGTACCTTTATGTTCTACAAATTAGATTCTGTGAGAAAAGTGGAAACAAATACGTAGTTGGGAAACTGTCTAAGGTAAAGTAAGTCGCACTGTGCACCAAAAAGCCTATAATTAGCTTTTCTTAGGAATTTTGAAAAGAGGCAAAAATTCTCAAAAATATGCATTTACACAACCTAGACACTTATACCACAAATAGGTCTTTTTAAGCAAAATCGACAAATGCATATATGTAAATCCGGCCTTTAGTAATTAGTAGAGCGCGCATTTTTTAAATGCAGTTTTAAGACTAACCAATTTTAATGCCTCGTTGAACGCATTAACGACATTAGGATTTCACCGTGAAGACTGACACTAAAACGAAAATTTACTTTCCTGCTAAGGTGGAAAGTGAAAGTGGGAGAAATACGTTGTAAAAAAGGAACCGAGTTTAACTTTAAGAGTCCCTCAATGCCATCCACATTTGCTGAGAAAATTTAAAAAAACCCAATCAATTAATCATTTAACTGCACAATAGAACCTTATCATTAAAAATGTACTCAACCCATTCGGAAAATTTAAAGGAACTCAGTTTTAATGGTTTATTGTCAGCAGTAATTTAAACGTTATTGAAATTCGTTTTTGTTTAAAAATATTAATCAGCTCCCGACTAGCATTAGGCGTGGTATTCGACTGAATTAATTATTTCGTCTTAAATAATCAATTAGACGTAATCACTTCACACGCCCATTAGACCGATTAATTTAGTTTAATCCATTTTGTGCTGTTTATGCTGTCCTACATGTAGGATACCGTGAAATATCTTTTAGGCGCGTGTGGATAGATTTAGAGGCATTAAATGGACGATGAGTTGCTCACCACTAATTATTTAAAACGAGGTAATTTGTTACTACGTTAAGTCGTTACACTTTACAAAAATTAATTACAAGTTTCCTGCGATCAACCGAATACACGACTCCTCATTCGGTTCCGATCAGCCAAATCGATCTATTTTTTCCCCCCAGAAACATTGGCGCCCGCGGATTAAATTTAATCGCGACCCCTAAGTAGCGTTACGTAAAGGGGTCGTGTGAAAAGTTCGTGCACAAGAGAGCAAAGCAAATGCGTGTTAGTCACCCCTCGACGCCACCACTTGTTGACATACACGGCGAGCGATGTAAATCGAATATAAACCCCCTAACAAATTGCGCTACGCGATAAAATGGAGATGAATTGCCCCGCGGGGAATATGAGAATATTTCAAACACATTTCCTAATGATTTCGACTTTATCCAATATTTATGATGTTGTAGATACCTGTTACTGGGGGATGTAAGGTAGATCGATCGTTCACGGGCCTCGTGTGTTGAGATGGATGAAAAAATAAACCCAATCGCCTGTACTATTCGTGCTAATGAAAAATTTAAGTTCGTTTTTTACTACAGTACTTAAACTATTTCATTGTTGTTTGCAATGCCTTTACAACTATCCTACAACTAGGAAACTTTTTAGTTTTCAAGTTAAACTCGATATATACACAAACTATCTTTTTTAGTGTACCAGGATCTCATTTTCCATTGATGAAAAGTCTTAAATTTCTTGATTGATGACCCATCGTGAGGAAATCAACCCAGTTTAGTTAACGAATCCCTTTTTGTAAAATATACTAATTTTGATTTCGAAGTAGCATGCATGCTTTGGGGATACCCTAAAGAAATCGCGATGTCTGATAGTTTTAATTCTGATTATTTTTTTTAATTATTATAATTCTCCTATAATATCTATAATTATTATTATTTTATTTATTATATAATATATATTATAATTATTATAATCAAAATAATAATAATAAAGAATTCAATAAAAAAAATTGATATGGGCGCAAATGTAATTCAAAATACTACTTTTTCAAATTGCATTATATTTCTTATTGAAAAATTTGTCAATGGTAGTTTGTTTACCAGAAACCACGGAATCAACATAAGACTACCTCTTTATCTTGAAATATATCTATAATTCCTGAATAGGATGATTGCAGATTTAAACACATATTTAAGAGACTTAAGGGATTTATGGATGCAATTATGAAAGGTGTCCGTTATTTAAACTGCTTTAGTAAAGCGGATTCCAGGAGATGATGATTAAAATTTGATTTCCTATTTAAGAGCTATATTTATTACACATCTGATTTCAAAAGTTATTGTCCGTTGTTAAGAGGTAATTTTATTAACAGCTATATAGGAAATTGTAGTATTTAACTTCCGAGTCCGTTATTTGGAGGGTCCTGTATTGGGAGGTGCTAATATGTATAGATCCCTATTATGAAATTCGGGAAATATAAAACTGTCCGTTATGTAGAGGAGTCCGCTATTGGGACTTGTCCGTTATTAGAGGTTTTACTGTATATAATATACAATAAATATTATTAAAAATATATTTATAATATTATATATTATATTATATTTATATATTTATTATTATTATTATATAATATATTAATATCTAATTATTTTAATAACTGTACTTTAGTATAGTTCTTTAATAGTTTTAAAGTCCTTATGAACTACCATAGCAGGTAAATAATTAAAATAAACTAAATAGGTAACGTAAGTAAGAAAAGGTACTGAATTCTTAACGCATAAAGTTGAGAGTAATTTCAAGAAGGCGAGGAAAAGGCAAATGGTTCCACTGCCAACTTTGATATTGAAAATTCCGTGCTTAATAAAATAAACCACTTCTTAAGTGGTTTATTTCTATTTTTAAGTTCCGCACGTAGACCATTAACTAGTCAATTGAGAATGCTAAAATGTCAAACTGTACATATTAAATATAAATCGACTTTAATGCCATTTCGACAAGTCATGCACTGTTACCCTATTTTATAACAGGATTTTCAAGGTGATTAGGAACTAAATTATGGCGTAAATTGCAATCTGCCCAATCAGTGCTGAAGCTCCACACACGAAATTTTAATTATAGAACGTTTCAATACAAAATAGCACATAGATATTTAAAAATGAGAGAAAGAATGACAACTGCCACAATAGCACTAGAATTAATAAATAAAATGTATTTTTTATATAATTTCTCCTATTTCGAATTGACCAAAGGACGCTTTATATTAAGTAACATTTATTGAAAGGCTTACACCACAATTTGGTTAGAATTTAATTAACCAATTACTGACAATTACGGTGAACTTTAAAAGCGTGAAAAGTCATAACTTTTAAATGAAGTAAAATTATCAAAACTAGTTAAAAATGTTTTTAATTAATTTATCAGAGTACTTTGTTTCTTAGTAAAACTTTACTTTGTAGCAGGTTAGTAAGTAGTAAGTACTTTAGTCACTGTTTGCTATGTAGAAAATTCCGTTTTAGGAATGATTCCTTCTTAAGTGGTTTATTCCTATCTTTAAGTTCCGCACGGAGACCATTAACTAGACAATCGAGAATGCTAAAATGACGAACTGTACATATTAAATATAAATCGACTTTAATGCTATTTAGAAAAGTGATGCACTGTTACCTTATTTTAAAACAGGATTTTCACGGTGTTTAGGAACTAAATTAGGGCGTAAATTGCAATCTAACCAATCAGTGCTGAAGCTCCACACACGAAATTTTAATTATAGAACGTTTCAATACAAAATAGCACATAGATATTTAAAAATGAGAGAAAGAATGACAACTGCCACAATAGCACTAGAATTAATAAATAAAATGTATTTTTTATATAATTTCTCCTATTTCGAATTGACCAAAGGACGCTTTATATTAAGTAACATTTATTGAAAGGCTTACACCACAATTTGGTTAGAATTTAATTAACCAATTACTGACAATTACGGTGAACTTTAAAAGCGTGAAAAGTCATAACTTTTAAATGAAGTAAAATTATCAAAACTAGTTAAAAATGTTTTTAATTAATTTATCAGAGTACTTTGTTTCTTAGTAAAACTTTACTTTGTAGCAGGTTAGTAAGTAGTAAGTACTTTAGTCACTGTTTGCTATGTAGAAAATTCCGTTTTAGGAATGATTCCTTCTTAAGTGGTTTATTCCTATCTTTAAGTTCCGCACGGAGACCATTAACTAGACAATCGAGAATGCTAAAATGACGATGTAGCAAAGTTGAGTAGAAGACGGCCACAAAACTTGCAAATGATCAAGAAGTATATTGACAACTGTATTGACAATATATCTCTAGAATTAAAATTATTTAAAACAGGTGACAGTCGATACATAACCATAACGATATCGATACATGATATATCTAATACTTCCCCTCGATGAGTTATCTTAGGGAATTAAACTGCCACCTTCTGCAGGCCCAAAAGAGAGACACAATGTTCATGGTTCAATCTTGTGAGCGCCTTGGTGAGGACATCGGCCGGCATTTCTTTGGACGCTACGTGTCCCAGCTTAACTGCTCCGCAACCGACGACCTCTCGAATAAAGTGATGGCGAACAGCGATATGCTTGGTTCGCGCGTGGAAGACTGGATTTGAGGCGAGTTTCTCGGCTCCGACGTTATCGTTCCACAGCTTCACAGAACCCACGAAGACGCCGAGTTCACGTAGTAGACGTCGAATGTACAAGGCTTCCTTTGTAGCCTCACCGAGGGCCATGTACTCGGCCTCAGTGGATGATAGGGCTACGGTCCTTTGCTTTCTTGAGTCCCACGAGATGCACCCGCTGCCCATCTTGAAAGCGTACCCAGTAAAAGATCTTCGATCGTCAATGGATCCAGCCCAATCTGCATCCACAAATCCTTCGAGATCTCCCTCCTTGCTCTTGAAAGTGATTCCCACATCTGCGGTGCCCTTCAAGTAGCGTAGAACCCTTTTCGCTGCACTCCAATGAACCTTACCGAAACAGTCGTTGAATTGCCCCAATACGCTGGCAGCGTGAGCCACATCGGGACGAGTAGCTACAGCCAGATAGAGTAGACAACCTACCAGCTCGCGGTACGGTGGTTTTGGTCCATCTTTCGAGTTCCAAGGTTCGATCTTCATCAGTTTTGTCCCAACGTCGAGGGGGGTTGAGACAGTTCTGCAATCTTTCATATTGAAACGATCCAGCAGCTCATTCACGTACGTACGTTGGCAAATCTTGATACCGTCGTCGCTGACTTTGAAGTCCATCCCGAGGCATCTCTTCAATTCACCGATATTCTTGACGTCAAAATGTTTTGTCAGTTGCGTTCCAAAAGAAATTGCTTTGTTTGGATTACGTGACATGACGAGGATGTCATCCACGTAAACGATGATCATAGTAAAGTTTGCGTCACTTCCCATGATGTATAAGCACGGATCACCTTTTGTAGGACGAGCACCCATGACGCGAAGGGTCTTATCCAGTCGAGTGTGCCATGCGCGACCAGCTTGCTTGAGGCCATACAGTGCCTTCTTCATCCTGCACACCTTGTCACCGGTTTCTATCTGCTGCAGCATAGCTTTGGCATCTGCTTCTACGGCTGGGCCGTACTTTGTTGGCACTCCTTCCTGAATGACATAGCGAAGAACCTTTTTAAATAAGTCCGGAGTTTCCATATACACCTCCTCCTCGAGCTGTCCGTTCAGGTAGGCAGTCGTGATGTCGTATTGTTTAATGGACATCCTGTACTTGGCAGCTACAGCCAGCGCCAGTCGAACGGTGCTCAGCCTTGCCACAGGAGCAAAAGTTTCGTGGAAATCTACGCCTGGCCTCTGAGAGAATCCTCTAGCGACGATCCTTGCCTTCCGTTTTTCCAGAACTCCATCAGTACCGTATTTGTTCCGAAGGACAAAACGGCTCCCGACGGTGCTTCTATCTTGAGGACGATCTACCAGGTCCCATGTTTCATTCTTGAGAATTGAACAAACTTCGTCGGCCATAGCTTTCATCCATTCGGAAGATTCGTCACTAGATATGGCTTCATCCAAATTCACCTCGGTCAGGTAAGCGAGGCCAGTCATGTCTTCTCGAGTCACCATGTGATGTTGCTTACGAGGTCTACCTGGTCGTCCAGTACGCAGAATTTTTGGTCTCCCTGCACCACGCTTCGTGATCGGTCCGGGTCGATCCTCGATACCACCTTCAGCTGGCTCGAGAACTGCAGCGTCCACCTCGGGTAGTAGTTCAGCGAGGTTTTCCAAGTCAACAGCATCCAGGAAATCTTCCTCGTCGGAGATCATCTCCTCTTCTTGATTCATCTGGATGGTCGGAATGTTCTCAGCTGTCTGTTCAATCTCTCGTTCTCGAATTACCTCTCGAACCAACGGTACTTCGACGACTTGTTTATCTCTTGACTCGTCCTTGCCCGTCGATTCCGATTCTTCTACCCAAAATTGACCTTGGTCACCGCTTGCTTTGCTTGCCATGTTGTTTAGGAACTTCACATCTCTTGATATGCAGACCTTCCCCTCACTTGGAATCCAAATTCTGAAACCTTTCGACTCTTCACTGTACCCTACGAAAACTCCCGTCTTCGAGCGTTGGTCCAGTTTACTCTTCTTTGGGTCGAGGTTTAAAACGCGAACTTCACAGCCGAAGGGTTGGAAGTAGCTAACATCCGGTTTTTGTCCATGCCAGACTTCGAACGGGGTCCTTCCATTCAGCTTACTGGTTGGACATCGGTTTCGGATGTAGTTCGCTGTGTTTACAGCCTCTGCCCAGAAAGATATCGGTAGACCAGACTGAATTAGCAAACATCTTGCAGATTCCATCAGTGTACGATTTCGACGTTCTGCCGTTCCATTTTGTTGAGGCGTGTACGGCACGGTTAAACGCCGCTTGATACCGTGCTTGCTCAGGAAATCGTCAAACTCCTGATTCACGTATTCTGTGCCGTTGTCGGATTGAAGGAACTTCACCTTCCTTCCGTGCTGAGTCTCTAGTAAACTCCTTATCTTCTGGAATTCTTTGAAGACCTCGTTCTTGTGCGCCAGGAACCTGACTTCGCACCAACCGGAACAGTCATCAATGAAGGTTACGAAGTACTTGCTCCTACCGTTCTTCGAAGTTACCCGCATCTTGCCGCAGACGTCTGAATGGATGATATCTCCAGGGCTGGTTTCTCTGGTTGGCGTCGATGGAAATGGCTTTCGAGTCATCTTCCCCTCAAGACATACACTACAGTTGAGTTTGGATTGTGGATTCTTGATCTTGACACCGTTGATAGCACCCGACTTCGCAACGTCGCGTAGATACTGCTCGTTCAGATGCCCCAGACGAATGTGCCAGTATTCCAACGAGTTCTCTTCAGGTGGTTTCTTGGGAGATTCGACCATGTCGACGATCTTGCACTCATCGACGTTAGCGCACTTCAAGTAGTAGAGTCCATTGGCACCACGCTCAGCCGCCATCACCACGTTTCCATCTGCGTCAACAGCCTCAGCTTTCTCTTTACTGAAGACAACGGTGTAACCTTTATCCGTGATCCTTCCAACAGAAATAATATTCGAGCGAAGATCTGGAACGTACAAGGTGTTCGTGAAATGTATAAAAGTCTCACGTCCTTTGATATCGCATTTTACTGTAGCGACACCACGACCCTGTACACTTGTGCGTGCACCACTGCTAGCCAGGTTCAAACCTCCTCGCTGAGTAGCGTCCACTTCGGTGAATGCTTCTTTCTCGCACGACATGTGTGACGTACATCCACTGTCCACGCACCACGAATTCGAACCGCTGTATTCACCAACACGATAAGCGTCGTTTCCAATGATCTTCGCCTCAGCATATAGACTCACGTCGTTTACGAAGTGCGATGATTGTTTCTTGACCTTCTTTGGTGTTGGGCACTGCTTGGAGTAATGACCATAACCTTGGCACGTGAAGCACTTCATCTTCGCTTCATGTCCATCATGGTTATTCTTCTCAACAGAATTCTCGCTTGTTTTCTTTATTCTCTGTTTCTTAAAAGGCTTCTTCTGAACTATCATTGCGCTCTGACTTTCCTGCTTCTTGCCGTCTTTGCGTGCTTCAAACTCCTCCTGAATCTTCACTCGTAGCACCTCAGGTTTAGGAAGATCATCTCGGGACGCGATTGCACATCGAAAATTTTCGTAGCTGTCAGGAAGAGCACGTAGCATGACAACTGTCAACAAATCGTCGTTAACCTCGATATCCAACTCACCGAGTCTATCGACGATGTCCAAAAATTTTTGAGTGCTGTCTCGAGCATCATCATCCTCCTTTATTTTGTGCGAGATCAGTTGATTCAGGAGCGCGACTTTTCGAATCGGACCCTTAGACTGATAAATACCTTCCAGCTTCGTCCATATCTCACGCGCTGTTCCGCATCCTCTGACCTGCTTAATTACGGAAGAGCTGATCGCCAGAATTATGTCGGACTGGGCCTTCAGATCTCCGTCGGTCCAATTCTTCAAATTTTGGGTCGCTAGTGCAACTTCCGCTGCATCGGCGCCGGCCGTCGCTGGTTCAGGTCGAATGCATGATCCGTCAGCATACCCCCAAGCATCGTTCTTGATCAATACCGCTCTCATGTGGATTTTCCAGGTCTCATAGTTGTCCTTCGTCAACTGCTCGAAACGTCCAGTGACCGAATTCATCTTGAATTAACGCGTCCAACTGATACACACTTTTTCGACTCGAATTTTCACCGCAAGCCGCTATATCTATATCTTTTCTGGCGCTGGGCCCATAACCTGTAGCAAAGTTGAGTAGAAGACGGCCACAAAACTTGCAAATGATCAAGAAGTATATTGACAACTGTATTGACAATATATCTCTAGAATTAAAATTATTTAAAACAGGTGACAGTCGATACATAACCATAACGATATCGATACATGATATATCTAATAGACGAACTGTACATATTAAATATAAATCGACTTTAATGCTATTTCGACAAGTCATGCACTGTTACCCCATTTTAAAACAGGATTTTCAAGGTGGTTAGGAACTAAATTAGGGCGTAAATTGCAATCTAACCAATCAGGGCCGAAGCTCCACATATGAAATCTTAATTATAGAACGTTTCAATACAAAATAACACATAGATATTTAAAAATGAGAGAAAGAATGACAACTGCCACAATAGCACTAAAATTAATAAATAAAATGTAATTTTTTATATAATTTCTCCTATTTCGACGTGACCAAAGGACGCATTATTTTAAGTAACATTTATTGAAAGCCTTACACCACAATTTGGTTAGAATGTATTTAACCAATTACTGACAATTACGGTGAACTTTATAAGCGTGAAAAAGTCATAACTTTTAAATAAAGGAAAATTTTCAAAATTCGGTAAAATTGTATTTAATTAAATTATCAGAGTAAGTACTTAGTGCTTTGGTAAAACTTTACTTAGTAGTGGGTTAGTAAGTAGTAAGTACTTTAGTAACTGTTTGCTATTTAGAAAATTACTTAAGTTTTAGGACATACATGATGGGTAATGAATTTATTTTTGAAATCAAAGATATAATTGATGTGTCAGTAAGGTTTTAGAAACATTTTATTGTTTATGGAAGTTTGTATTTTATTTAATAACTCCCCAAACTGCTTACCAGAGTAATTCACAAATTTGTTATTAAATTTTTGATGAAATACTTTCATATAAAATTTTTCACCTAAAATATATAAAATATTAAAGTATGCTATTAAAGAGTATATCTGATAGAAATGTTATATTTCTGATAATTTCTCAATTCAAATGATTAAGTCATACCGACTTAACTCAAATTGTGAAATGTGTATGAAAGCTCCGAGTGAGTATACTTTTGGGGAGTATTACAAAATCTATTATTATACAAGCCCCTTCCACTATTTTCGGTTAGACGGGATGAAAATTTAAGAGCTTTCAATTTCTTTAAACCTGCAAGTTTTGTAGGTATTTTCTAAAAAACTAAGGAAATTGGACCGCAATTTTGAGAACTTTGGAACATTCAAAGCAACTTGTGGTAGTTACATTGAATTTGTAAGGCTTCTAGGTAATCGTGGATCATCTGAGCAATCGGAAAATTTTTGCTTTAAATCTAAGCTCAACCTTATGTGATACAGTTGGGTCCTAATGTCCAATTTCATCAGACAGAAGGGAAGTTGGAGGATTCAATTTCCACTACACGTTAAAAATTTGTAGATAGCTTTTGGCAGTTTTAGGAATGTGTCAAAGTTGGAGAAGCTAAAATAACATCTAAAAACAAAACTGGTGGTTGGTGCAGACTAGAAGTTACTGCAATACAAGATAAATAAATAAAAACTACAAGTTTTAAAGGGTTTTACTGAATCCATTTTTTGAACTTGATGCAACAGTCCTTGACTTAATTATGTATTACTAAGCTTTTCCACTAGAATACATTTTAATTAGACTGGATGAAAATCAGGACTTTAGGTTTTTCTTAAACATGCACGGTTTGTAGGTTTTGTAGAAACAGAAAAATATTTAATTAAACGGAATATTAAAAGTGGTCACAAATATATCCTCAAATAAAATAACTCGATAACTGTTTACTGACAAATGCTTTATTGAAATGAAACTTCCTAAGCATCGTTTTTGCAAGAGAACAACAAGCGTTAGTTATCAAGAGATTTTCTGTACATATCTTCCGACTGTATAGATTTATATCTATATGATAGGATGGGAAAATCCATTTATATTTCTGGTTCTACACAATTTTGAAAACCGTATTTTTAATATTATTCTACAACTTATTGTGCAACAAATATCAAACCGATTTCGTTGAATTTGAGCATGTCGATATATTACATCAAAAAGCTCTTTGAGGAAAATTGTGAAGTTCGCGTAAGTAACCTGAAATACCGTATTCCAAAACCTGAAACCTATAACCTGAAGATACCTTATTCTTTAATTTACATACATAAACATATTGTGCGTAAAATTTGATAATAAACTTTTTATCTTTCTTCGTATTTTCTGTAAAATAAATACTTATGGAGTTATCTAAAGGAGCAGGAGACGTAAATTGGATATTTTCAAATCTAACATGATGAAATTGACACAAAAATTATATAATCATTTCATTAATCAACCAAAACATTTAGCGCTTAGAATATAATGTTTGGGAACTTGTTTCACAATTTTTTTATGAATGTTATAAAAATTTTAAGTTCTTTTCCGTTACACAAACATTTTTCTAAATAGCAAGGTTTTCCGAGTAAACAAAATGCTTCCTTCTGTTGCATACATATTGTCCAACTTGCGTTATTAACAATCAGTTCGATTGTTGCTAACGTACCAAGTGAGGTAATAAAATATGCACTTTGGACATTCTTGTATCGCATAACTTCTCAACACGTATTCACCTACGCAACCTGGAATTGTATTAAATTCATTATTTAGCTGACGGCGATTATATCTTTCGCCTTTGTTTTAGAAATACGTAGTAATTAGAATATTTTTGCTAACATGACGAACGCAGATGGACTGCATACAACGTATTGTTTCATTTTAAATAGAAGTTCTCAACGTTGTGATGTAATTAATATTGTAGCGCATCAACATTTCTTATATAATTTCCATCTTTATGGTGGATTTAATGTCGAAGGTATATTTTAAATCCAATTAATTTTTAATTATGTATCATGTCACAAATGGGGTTATTGATTTTATTTTATTCGCGGATTTCAAATTTAGTTCGCGTAAGGCACCTTCATTCTAGTTATTGAAAAGTATAATCTATGACTTACGGCCATAAAGCATGTAATTTACCTGAAACATATCAACTAGATTAAACGTCGAATTAACTCCGACTTCCTTTCAGTTATCAGCAGGAGATAGTGATGCCCACGATATTCTCGTCTCGTCTCGTTTTCGAGACGAGACTCAAGACGATATTTTAAATTTTCCTTGCGAGGCAAGACGAGATTTTCGAAAAGTCTCGTCTCAAATCTCGCACGAGAGTCTCGCAAAAGTCTCAAAGTATCGCAGATAAAAATGGCGAATATTAATTATTATTTTAATTATCGCGAATGTAATTGAAAGATATTTTTCAAAGCCGCATGATAGCGAGCAGCCTGTGTTTACAATAACTGTTACGCAATATTTACCTTCTCGAGCTTTCCGAGATATTCTCACGTTAGAATTATTGCCTCGGACAAAAGAAAGAAATTTTTTTGAATAATTTTAGAAAACAAAATAGTTTTTTTCTGTAATGGGAAATTTTTTTGACATTTTATCACTGTTGACGGAATTTTTTGTTAAGCTTTACGATTATTAGTTTTTAATATCTCTATGACAATTTATTTTATATTCAACGACCTTTGTAGATCACCTACCTATTACTCACCCGGCTTCTCATGTTATAGTCGATCTATAATTTTATTTCAGTTCTTGTCGAAAAAGCAAATTTAATAAGCATTTCGGTATAATTGAGAAGCAAGGAGGAGCCACATGTAATAAAACGGCAAAATGCAAGATATGCACGACATCGCGAGATCTTGCGAGAAATATGCGAGACTTGCGAGACTCTCGCGCGAGACATGAGACTTTTATTGCGAGACGAGACTCGAGACGAGACTTTCCGCTTTTTTTGCGAGACAAGACGATATTTTTCAAAGTCTCGTCTCGTCTCGTCTCGTAGGCAACACTAGCAGGAGATGGTTTTCGTTTTTCAAGTTAGTCTAGCAGCTCCCTGCACATACTAAGCTCTCCACAGCGCTTGTATGATTGGTTACGTTTAGATTCACCTTTGACGTTTTGACGATGATAACCAATAACAGACGCTCCTGTTGTCGTGTGTGAAAAATGTCTTTGTAACATGGCTAAGTCCTATGTCGTCTGTAACAAATCACGAAATGCCATCGGAGACCACGGTTTAAATTGGAATCGTTGGAAACATCGTCGTCATAAATAAGTTTCGATACGTACTTTTTATTTCAGGGAAATAATGGTCGTTCAATTTCATTCGCTATCATGCAGTCAGTTATTTTCTCTTTGGCCAATGGATTGGAAACACAATCGAATAAACAGAACTCATTGACAGAGGCAACGACCATTATCCGCATTCGTCGCTTATTTACAAACCTTTTTCGCAAAATTTATGAAGCATGAGCAAATATTGGAGAGGATCCGGGAGAGGATATGACTCGTAGGGCGCCGTACTACGTATATGTATGTATGTATGTATATACATAAACGTATATATGGCGGGCATTGATTTATGTCGCCGGGATAACCCCTCTAATGTCATGTTCATTTAACAGATAAATATACATGTTCTCGTAGCCTCCGGAATTTATGTAAACCGTACGTCTAACGTTACGTTATGCGAAGGAAAACTCTAATTTATTCACTTTGCTGAATGTTTTATGTCTGCGGTCGGAATAAATGCTTCGCCCCCAAACCTACATTTCATTTTCTGATTTTGTACACACACCCACCACCTTCAGCTGACGGTCTTTTCACTTTTTTTTATCGTAAATATTTTTTTCCCCGAGACCGGCCCGAATAAATAATGGCGTCATCAGATTTCCTTCGGATCGAATCACATGTCGGGCCGTCCCCAGCCTCATGAGACTGTCTGCGCTCCTTTTTAATTAAAAAATCAGCCAGGACAAATCCTATGTACGTCAAAAGAGAAAAGACAAAATTTCTGTTATCAGTGCCTATAGGGGAGAAGTCTTCCAAATACTATTATAGTGTGAAGTTACCAATTTAGGTGCTTTTCGCCAAAGAGACGAATGGAGACTGGACTTTTACTGGAGACGACAGTGCAACACAATGGCGATCTCTATGGGCGAAAATAAGTCGATTATCCTTCACTTCTGCAAAATATGCAAAATATTTAACAATATCTATGACACCGGCAACATCCCGAAAGAATGGCTCATTTCTGAATTTATATTGCTGCCCAAGAAACAAGTGGCAAAGAAGTGCGGCGAATACAGAACCATAAGCTAAATGAGCCATTTACTAAAGCTTTTCCTTCGCAGAATATACAAGATGTGTGAAGAGAGAGTAGCAGACACACAATTTGGCTTCATAAAAGGAGTGGGAACAAGGGAAGCACTGTTCAGTATACAAGTATTATTCCAACGGTGTAGGGACATGAATTGCGACATTTATACCTGCTTTGTAGACTACCAAAAGGCGTTTGACAAAGTCCAACACCAGAAGATGATACAAGTGCTGAAAGGCACCGGAAGGGATGATAAAGACCTTAGAATTATACAAAACCTGTACTGGAACCAGACAGCCACCATAAAAATCAACGCTGGAGATGAAACAACAGAGGCAGTTAACATTCTGCGGGGCGTACGACAAGGGTGTATTATCTCCCCTCTGATATTCAATCTGTATTCAGAAGAGATATTCAAAGAAACTGTGGAAAACGATGATAATGGAATTCTTGTAAACGGAGAACGACTGAATAATATCCGATATGCAGATGATACCGTCATATTTGCAGATAGTATAGAAGGTCTACAACAGCTAATGAACAAACTGAATGAAGTAAGTGAACGATATGGGCTAGAAATGAACATTAACAAAACAAAATTTATGATCATAAGTAAAAAGAAGAGAGAAAACTGCCAACTATATATTCAAAATATACCGATAGAACGGATATCCAAACTTGTCTACCTGGGAACCTTAATAAACGAACAATGGGACCACTCACAAGAAATAAGATGTAGAATAGAAAAAGCAAGAGATGCCTACATCAAAATGTCTAAGATCTCAAAAGCCATAACCTCAAATTAGATATCAAAGTAAAACTCCTGCGATGCTATGTGTTCTCCATATTGTACTATGGCATGGAATCCTAGACATTGACCGAAGCAACACAAAAGAAGCTCGAAGCCTTCGAGATGTGGCTATACAGAAGGATCCTTAGAATATCATGGGTAGATAGAGTGACCAACGAAAAAATACTGGAAAGAATGGGAAAGGAAAAAGAAGTGATGAATACGATTAAGAGAAGGAAACTGGAATATCTCGGACATATAATGAGAAATGACAACAAATACAAACTCTTAAAATCCATCCTCCAAGGAAAAGTGTTTGGAAAGAGAGGGCCCGGAAGAAGAAGGATATCATGGCTCAAGAACCTAAGGACATGGTATTCAAAAACAACCACAGAACTGTTTAAAGCAGCAGTCAACAAGGTCATCATAGCCAGGATGGTCGCCAATAGTCGAAATGAATAGGCACTAGAAGAAGAAGAATCCTTCACTTCGCCGATGACGAAGTCGTAATAGCTGAAGACGAAGATGGCATAAGCCATATGCTGAAGAAACTGGAGCATGAATATCATGAATATCACCATCAACATCCACAAAACTGAGTATTTAGACATTGGCGAAAATACAACAGATCTTCCCCTTAATCATGGAATCGTGAAAGGTGTAAACTAGTACAACTATCTGGGAGTAACCTTTGGCAAAGATGGATCTAGTCAAACGGAAATAAGAAAGAGAATTTGTCAAGGAAGATAAATAACTAGACAGTTGCATTCCGCTCTGTGGAGTACAAGCCTACGAAAAGAAACGAAGATAAGAACTTATAAAACTTAGTGGAAAGCATAACTACCTACGAATCTGAGGTCTGGGAAACCACAGCATCGCAGACCACTCAAAGCTATGGTGATGATATTTTGGAGACGCAGTTACGGTTTGACATTGACGGATCATGTACGAGAAACAATTAGAAAAAGAATGGGCGTTGAGACCACTATTGTAGGCACTATTGAAGCCAAGCTTCTGAGATGGTCCGGGCATGTACAGCGGATGGGGGACTCACCATGGCCCAAGAGAATGTTAGAATAGGTTTCGACACAACATAAGAAAAGAAGGAGACTTAAAACTAGTTGGAACGACAACATACAATAAAATATGAGAAAAAGAAATTTACATAACCAAGATTGGTATGTAACCGTCACCGTTGGAAGTTGGGTTGGAAACTCGCAATTATTATTATTATCATCACCAAAGTCAACGTTAATCTTACCTATTTATGTAGAAATTGATTTCTATTTCTTACGTGGTCACTTTTGGTATGGCCAGTTTTCCCCTTAATTATGGAAACATCTTCTAAGATACGGGCCTCAGTTGAAGCAGCTCCAACTCCCTCAACTATGGTAGTGGCTGAGTAAGGAAAAGAGCAGAGGGTGCTAAGAATCCCCGGAGAGGACCAGGTTACCTTAATAGAGGAAATCTGCATTTTGTCACTTATAATTTTTAAACTCTGTCAAGGGATGAGACATTATAAGAACTGGAGGAAGAATAAATTACAACATACAAAATGGGATATTGAAGGTCAGAGTGAGGTGAGAAGAAAGGCTGAAAAGCATATAGAATTGAAATCTGGGAACCTATTTTATCATCAGGGAGATAACGGATATGCGCCAGGCGGTATAGGCTTTCTGATAACCAAGAGACATATCAAGAATAATGTGGACATCGGAAGCATCTAAGCTCATCATCATCTTGTTCAAAAGTGGTGAAATACGTGTCTTGAAAATTTGGTGAAAAAATATTTCTACTAAGTGGCAATGTAATGTTAAGTAGTAATAAACCATCTAACAGATCGCACCAGAACATAATTACCAAATAGGTTAAACACGGCCCATGGTACTGCATAACTTATATCACCTAAAACAGGTTTTAACAGGTTTGATTGCTAGTAACAAATCGGTGAAATATGATCGACACATTGTTTCACATATTAGGTCGCATTTTCGTTATATTACTTATTATGTTCATTTAGTAGGTGTCATGATCGACCTAATAGGTGATATAAGTCATAGATTCTTGTTTTACTAAGTGGACAATCTCTACCTAAAATCGTGTTTTTTTTAGCTAAATGGTGGAATATGACACGTTACGTTGTCAAAATTACCTACAAGCTATTCATCCTAATATGTGCTTTCAATTTATTCTGATTATTCTGAATATTTCTACTGATTAATTTTAATTAACTAAAAAATGTGAAACTAATCGAATTAAATTAGAAATATTTTTACAATTAACAATTACTCCAAGCACTAAAGTACTATAACTATATATATTACACTTGATAAAATATTTAAACAATTTATTTTGAGGTGCGTTGCTATTTTTTGTAGTACAAGTATGACATGGTTAGGGCATAATTTCAACCTGAGACTTCACCTAAGTCGTCGGTAACTTAATATCTTATGATAAAAATTCACTAAATTTATTAATTCTTTACGTAAATTTCACGTAAAAAATGGCACCTCTTTAGTTAAATTGCCACTAAAAATAAGTCATCTAGTACTAGCTAAATAAAGTTAATAATTTTCTGCCAAATACAATTGGCGAAAAAGTTTCGGCTGAATTTCTAGTAATATCTCACCTAATTTGTTAGCTGGCATGGTGTAATACTACAGTAAATCCCTAAAATAATTTCATAGGAAATGTAGGCGAAGCTATTTCATTTCTGTAATCGATAGTGGGGTATAGCTTAAAACCAAAAAGTCGACACTCACTCCCTTGGGCAATTTTGGGAGCCTCAAAAAGATTTTGGATTTGATTGTCCGCGAAAAAATAGGGTCTAGATGAAAATTGTTTATAAAGAAATTGCAAAAAACTATATTATACACAACTATCTCATTAAGTCGCTGCACTTCTACCAAAATCGCAAATAGTAGAGGGCGCCAAAGTTTCCATGAATGACAGAGAGAATTCCACTTTTTGACGAGAAAATTTTTGCTTCATAGTGCAAATATAAAAGTGGCAGAACTTGAATAAAGCTGTAAAACAGCTCTTTTCTAACATTTACTGTTTTTGGAGTATGTACCGAATAACTACAAAAAGTAAATATGGGGAAAATTATGAAATTGAATAATGTTCTTAAAGAAGATATTACTTGAGTTCTAAAAGCTCAAAAAATCTTTACAAATGTGTTTGAAAGAAATAGTGTGCAGAAATAGCAGTGGGTTTCCCACTTTTCCAAAGCAACAAAACAAAATAATACAAAATTGAAAAAACATACTTCATTTGTCTCATCCGCCTCATCTCATGTAGAGGCGGTAATTTAAGAAGAAATAAATTAAAAGTTAGTTAGAAATTACTCCATACTGCAAAGATCCAATATTGCCCAATGTCTCAAGGATTAATTTACAGCAAATTCCATTTTCGATGTTTTTCAGATTTAAAGACAGGGGTGGTGTTCGTTGGAAATTATTACATTTTCATTATTTTATCCAACACATGACAGTTATGACTGTCATTATTATCATTTTATACAAGTAAACTATCAAATAACACACTAGTGTGTTATAATTCATAAATCACCAGGGAGTTGTGGATTATAACTCACGTTCATATTTAAAGTATCGGGTGTTTTTTTAAATTTCACCTCATAGTAGGCTGTGGATAGTGTTTGTGAATGCGCCTTACTAAAAAAATGTCAAAATTGACATAACCTCACTTTTTTAATAAAAATTGAAACTGCTCCAATCAGTTACTAGTGTCTTGAAAAAGACAGCTTGGCTCTATTAATTAGGCGTAGATGAGTGAGCTGTCTTTTTCAAGGCACTATTAACCGATTGGAGCAGTTTCAATTTTTATTAAAAAAGTGAGGTTATGTCAATTTTGACATTTTTTAGTAAGGCGCATTCACAAACACTATCCACAGCCTACTATGAGGTGAAATTTAAAAAAACACCCGATATTTATATTTAAAGGTTGCCCGTGGCAACCAAACAAACAACCTACTTTAATCAAAATGTAAAGAAGTCACTGTCAAGTCATTCTGACATTTATAGAGTACTGAGACACAAGTAGCTTTGATTCGATCAAAAAGCTTATTAATAATTATCTCATAAAAAACGGTTTCTTCCACTGGTTGGATAAAACATTGTATGCCACTCGCGTGTTATGTTTCCTAAGTCAGTTAAGAATTTATATAAATCTCGCATGACTTATTTTTAACGTAACACACTAGTACCATCAACAACTATTATCTATGTAACGTCGAATAAAAATCAATTCGCGCTCAATATAGCACTCGCTAACAAATTGTGTTTTGTATATTTGTTCGACTGCAATACAATACCTCTGATTCGTTATTGTTATATTTGATATCACTAAATCAATTGTGGAAATTTTTAGTAATTGATTATTTTTAATAACGGCGACATTTCATTTTAATTTGTCATACATGGCTAATACTGCAACCGATGACTTATCTCTGTAGCAGGAAAACGCGCAACTCACGACGGTAAGCCGTATCGAGAAATTTCGAAAAACTCATCAAACACGTCGTTAACAAACTTTTAATAAGTCTGAAATTACACCGGGATATAATGAAGAACTTTTTTAATCTGGAAACTTTCACAATCTAGGAAGGATTTAGAAATATGACAGCACTGTTTTCTGGTTTCTGGATAGATTGCGATGAACAATCAGGGGTGTTTGTAATGTTATGTACGATATTAGAATCAAGTGGGATTTTCTAATGCGAGGGAAATTAAGTTGGAAATGGTGTATAGATTCTGCCATATAATTATAATGGTATTAAGGCGATTAAGTGAAGGTAACTACTCAACAACGTTAGGTGGTTTAATAAGAATTATTAAGAACAAAATAATTAATAAAAATCGCGTTGTGTACGTGTTACGTGTTAATTGACAAAACTTAATTCTTAGGACTAATTAAAGAGAAAACCATCAATTTCAATAACTCTTTGTTGCAATTATCACTCAATTGTACCGTGAACATTAAACATTCCCAGTCCATCATTGTTTCATTCATTACTTGCCGATTTCCTTAACAACCGCTTCAGGCGAATCAATTGTGGCGTGAAATAGGAGAAATTTGAAATTATTTTTTTCTCTCTTTCTATCCTCTCTAGCCTATAATTTTCGATTATTATTGGTATGGTGTTATACTTTAACCAGTAGCAATTGAAACACACTACAAAATCTGAATTTACCGAGGACATTCGAAAAGAGCCCGTTATCTCTATACAAAACCATGGGACTTATTTCTTTGCTTATTCAGAAACGCACTGGTATATTTTAAAATGCAGGTGTACGTATTTGTACAGTCGCCCAAGTGAAATCGTAAGTGTGAATGTATGGATATCTACAGACAAAGAATTAAAGGGTCCATTGGGTCGTAAAATTTTTTTTACCACAGCGGTATTTCGTTTGTGGTCTTCTTCGTCTTCTATGGAGCAGGTGTTCTTCTTCTTCGGAATTTATACTCGAGAAGCAGTGGTGTGTGTATGTGTGTGCCATTTATTTATACTATTTGAAAGTGAATTCATTGTTAGAGTTATTATCCGTAATGTTACGCCCATGGACGACCAGGAGGCACCACTTAAAAAGCCATTAAGTGTTTTTGTTACCGTTCCAGTTCGGATTGGACAAAGTATACCAGTCTTCACGGGAAATTAACTTCGTCATAAATTGATAATTTTTAGATCTCTATACGATTTCTATAAATTAAAAAAAACATCTCATGCAATTGTTTATATGTATGTTAGAGAAAGAATATGCTTTTCCAAATAATTGGTGTTTGAATTTCTTTATAGATTAGTAATTAATTATAAACTCGTACATTTGCACGACTTATCATATGTTGTATTTCTGTTTTCCTGGTTAACGTTATTCTTGTTTGTTTGTTTAATTCTATCGCATCACTTAGCATGAATTTGAAGTTGTGCGCCGTACTGTATTGTTTACATGGGTAATCAATCAATCAATCAAATCAATCAAATTACTTAAAAAAACATCATCACCTCGTAGCAGTTTTAATACAAATTAATTTTATATGCGTAGATTTCGTTCCATGCGAAAAGGCAAACAGCCAACAAGATAATGCAATCAAATCAATTTGCAGTTTTACACATTATGTTGCCAATTGCTTGAACAAATTTTGGCTGTTGTTGAAAGTTGTAATTATTACTGGTATTTAAACATTGGCGGGTATTTACTAGCTGATTTCAATTTGTGTAAATATACGCCAGTTTAGAAGCAACAGAGACGGAAAAAGTAGACAATGTAAACCTCAGTGACGTCACTGGATTTCAAATAATGACGTCATCGTGTTTTTTTTAATGGAAACTTCCACATTTTCCTATCGATAACTATCGATAATTACATATCTTTTACTGTCGAATGCTATTAATAGTATTCGACACTATAATAATTTAATTAATATATGTTTATATATATATATATATATATATATATATATATATATGTCATGTACAGAAACGAATAGTACCTAGCGCGGCGCTATCGTGCTGCGCTTGTAATCGTCACTACTGAAGCAGGCAACCAACAATACAAACAATTGTAACACGAGTTGCCACCAAACAGATAGCGCGGCGTGACGATCAGCCGTCCGGATCGTTTGGTTTTTCGATGTTAACACGTCTCGCCGATCCAGCGCTTCGAGCGAAGCCCACGACCCAAAACACCTAAATTGTTAGCTGGATTGCAGTTTATCGCTCAAGTCCAATATACACCGGTAAGCAATCAAAAATTTCTTAGAGAAGTTATTCTTCTCAGATAGATGGTTGTGTTATGAAGGTCATTTTTCTGGATTTAAGAAAAACGGTACACTTAGGAAGGGGATCGACTTAAATTTGCACTAACACATAAACTCTTGTTTTCTGTGGTTGCATGCGATCTACATTTCTCTCATTAAAACCCCCCTTTCTCTCATTTTCTAATTATCTGTTGCGGCTCATTTCCTCCCTGCAATTAGCCCCAGATATGAGGTATGCGGTACAGCACGGCTGGATTACGTCGGACGTTCCCCAATGATAACTATTAATTTTCTTTTCAATAAGCAATAAAATCTCCTCACACCGATAGAGGGAGGGGGTTGGATGGGTGGTAACGACGTTATAATCTCGACATTGTATCCTTATGTGTGTACGTGATAAAATTTCTGTATTTACTCGCACACCGGCAAAATTCGATTTTATTTCCACTGACGTCTTCACTCCGCCTCCGAGGCATAGAGGAGGATTTACTTCTATAGAAGGTTGTCTTATTCGATTTATGGGCACTTCGAGAAAGGGAAGTTCTATGGACTGTTTTGAGACGTTTTAGGCTTAATTTTGTCGAATGGGGTTTCAAGTTTTTTTCTGCCCCCGTAGAAGGACCGGCTTTTTTAAAAATTTCATAAATCAACATCTATTCGAGTTAAGCGAGAGAAGGGGTCCCGAGAAATATGATAAAGAAAACTTTAAGGGATGTTTTATCTTATTGATGAAATAATGTCCGTTTTGACCATAGCGATGTTACGGTGTAATCTACTTGGATGTCGCATTTGTCGTTATTGCTTTTCCAACGAGTGGGCTTTGCTTGTAAACACTGTATTGCCGTTTTATTGACATCTCAATAACATCGTAGTAATCTCGATGAAATCGAGTTGTGTACTGCCCGATCCCTACTGTTGCATTTGCTACGTATCAGCCATAACAAGCACAACAATTTGCTCACAGAATAGATCAGAGTGGGTATTTGGTACTGGACATTAATACTGTAACGTTTATTCTAATTTATTTTACACACTGTCTTTACACAACTTAATTTATCTAGACTATTATTTAACTAATTAATTTATATAACACACTTAACGTTTAATTTATTTCTACAATTCTCACTTGTCGTTTTTCGCACTGTTTACTCACGCGGCTTCTCGTCAAATCTAATCTCTCCGACCGCAAGCCCGTGTTTATATGTCTTCAATAATGTATTCGGGAACCTTCTGGTATATTTTTTCCCTAATAATGTTTGTTCTCGAAAGGAGTAGATCATTCTTCCTTTAATAAGACCACAGACAATTCATTGACAATGATTGTCTGTGATAAGACTTTGGCGGAACGTTCGGGAAGGTTTTTATGGCCCAATTACGCGGAGCGGTCTTCTCTCTTTGAAATGCGCCGCTTTGGTCAGATAAGAGGCGCCCTGCGTGCCGATGTTTATATTTCGCGTTACAATACATAATATCGAAAATTAATAAGGGTACCTAAGGCAGATTATTCAGTATAATTTGATACAGCTGTTAATTTTTCCACTTAATCCCGAATTACAAGCCCAAACGAACCGAAAGGATCAAATGGTGGAAACGGGCTAGCCACTATTTTTCCAAACACAAAGCAAAATTGTACCTTTCCCGTTTAGCGTCCCTTTGGCAAAGCATAATATCAATTTAAACCGTAGAACCAATCTCTGGATTTATTAAACCGCCTTCTTTCCCCGGCTAAATTAATTTTGCAGTTTTTTCCCCGTCTTTCAAGTTGTGTAATTGTAATACAAGAGAGACGGTCTGGTTCTCATGAACGAACAGAAAACAAAACGAGAGAGGACGTCGTTCGGTATACACGTATATATATTGTATACAGGAAGTACCAAAACTGATGCTACCGACCGCAATTAATGAACAACACCACAGGCGTACACGATGGATCTATCTGCGTTTACGGTACATTGATTTTTTTCATTTTTGAACAAATAGTTTTGTTTGTGAAAAGAAACGAATCGAATCGGCAATTATGAAACGAGAGAAGTCGTCGACAGTCTGAAGAAGTCGTTCCCATCACTTTTGTTTCCTGTGTTAATGGATTCTTCCTCATAGAACAAATTGTGAATTTCAGTTCAAAGAACTGTGAAGACATTTTACAGAACTGCAATAGTATACCCTTGCACAAATAGTAATAAAAATAATATTTTTTTTTGTTATTTGTTAAATTGCTTACTAATTAAGTTAGATAAATTAATTTTTGGTCCAAAAGCGTTTTGACGTTAATGTGCTAATGACAATCCTATTAAATTATTGCCTATTTCTGTCTCTTCTCTTTTAACTACCTCACATATAAGAAATACAGTAGTGAAGATACTAATTTTACTTTTCGGTTTTTTTGAAAACTTCTTGAAATCCGCCCCATACAATATTTTTTAAACGTTCAACATTTATTGCAGTATCAAATATGTACAATAAAAAAAAACCTTTTGTGGCTAAATATTCTGTGAAGGGCATAGTTCTTATTTTTCGATTTTTTTAAAGTTTCTAGAAATCCGCTCAAAAAATATATGTAGGTAAACCTTTGAATATTTATTGTACAACGTGTTTCAAAATGATTGTCATCTAGTTGGCGTTAGAAGTTCTGTGCATGTAATTTTTGATGTGCCGAGCTCTATTTATTTGAACCTATCTAATTCTGACAACAAATGTCACTTCGAACATTTATTGTGAATCTGGCAATAAGTACTGCTTTTCAGGGCCAAAACAAATACTACAAATAGACAAATACTCAGAATTCGTTTTCTTTCGACAGAGAAAAACCAGAAGTTAAAAGAGGTTAAGTAGGTAATTTGGAGGTTATGTGTAGCTAGTAGAAACTCCTATTTTCGCAAGGCGGGTTTTTTATTTTACATGGGAATTCCACAGCCGACTAGATGACAATCATTTTGAAACACGTATTATCGAATATGTACAGGGTGTTAGGGGTTTGACTGTCTTTATTTTAACTGACGACAGTATTCACCAAAATAAACAAAAAAACCTTATATAACAGGGGTCCTAAAAGTAACCGTTTTCGAGAAAAAAATTAGCAAACTTCTAATTCTAAGGTGTAAAAATTCAGTTTTATTAAAGAATCTCACATAATTTGTACATGAAATGACCATAAGATGTATTCTTTTAATGTATTTATGTTTAATTTTTTGCAAAACAGCTTTTTCTTTAAAGAATAAAAAAAAATTCTAATCAATACAACTCGACAAAATTGCTATGACGTGGTGTGGCAACACCGCGAATTTATCGCACGCGTTGCGCAACATTGACCCCGTACAGTTGTTTACATGTATACGGATCATTTTTTGTCGGTGTTGCCAAGTTGTGGTGAAATGCCTTAATAATATAACTCGACTTTTCTCGAAAACGGTTGGTTTTAGGACCCCCGTTATATAAGGTTTATTTGTTTGTTTTGATGAATACTATCACCTATTAAAATAAAGGCAGTCAAACCCCTAACACCCTGTATAATAAGTTGAAAAATTTTTGGTTAAATCTTATGTAAAGGGCACTTTACACTTGTCACTTTTTGAAAATCTTCTCAAAATCCACTCCAATATGTTTTGGACATTTAGTGTACATTACGGGATGTGTATGATAGAGTTTAATAACACCTTTAGCCAAATCTTTTCTGAGGGGGGGCTTGTCGTGTTTCTTACTTTCGAAATTTTCTCAAAATCTTTAAAAAATATCTTCTACCGAATATATATATATATATATATATATATATATATATATATATATATATAAAACAAGGTTAGGAACATTTATTGCTAAATCTTTCCTGAAGGGCACTTTACATTTGTCGAGGGGATCTTGAAGGGCACTTTTGAAAATTTTTTAAAATCCTTTCCAAGAACTTTAGTTCACCTGTAGCAACTTCATCACACAGCATAATTTAAGGAAAATAAATATTCATCTCACATTAGCATAGGGACGAATTTAGGATTTGTTTAGGAGTAGTGGCGGTCGTATTAGAAGTAGAGAAGTATATATTTTATTTCACTGATTATTTTTAATAACGTTCCGTTTTTAACTACTCAAAAATAATAAATAATATTCATTAGGTGATTCAATCAACCACCCTCTGATTTGTCCTTCAACAAATTTAAATTAAGTTAACGTCAACAAAATAAGGACGATAACAAAAACAAAACAATAAGAACAACGCAATAAACAATTATCTACTGTGTACTAAATTACATACTATAGTCTGCCTTTCTTATAATAAACAGTTAAATTATTTTTACCTATATCTACGTTTGTCTTATGACAGATATGTATTAAAGCGATCTCCTTAAGGGCTCTCGCCCTTAAATAACATTTTATAATCCTAAGGGTGGAGAAATTTCTTTCTGTTATAGCCACAGTAACTGTCAAAGTACACATTATTTTTAACGAATTCGTATCGTAATTTCTATCACAGTTTCAAAAAGCTTCAAGCTCGTATAATTAAGCGTCGCCCTTGAATCGAATTACTGAAGGGCTTCCTAATAGTCCGCCAAAGTTCCGTAATACGATTCGTAAATTGCTTATCAACGATTCATTGTCGAAAATTTGTTTAAGGGTATTAGGAATTAATGTGCTTAAGCTAAAAATAGAATTGTCGCTCTAATTATAACGGCATGCCAAAATCAGAGAAATAATCATAATCATCAGTAGAAAAGGTGTCCTCTTTTGTTAGTCTTTAACAGAATCGAGGATATTTAAAATCTACCTTAAGGTTATGCAGATTTTTCTTAAATTTTTCTTTAATGAATTACTTAAACTTGACTTAACTTTAACTCTTTAACTTGAATTCCTATTTTGTTTTATACTGAATTTAATTCTGTATTGCAACTTTGAAGATCTTCGCTAAGCTAAAATGTCCAATAAACAAAAATTAGTAGGTGAACTTGTAATAGCTCTAGAAGACAAAAGGTTATGGCAGTGGTAATGTTTATGTAAACGTTGCTACAGTAAGTGATAAATCAGTATTAAATTGCACATTTTAAATTTTCCATTATCCATAAGACTTAAACGTAATGAACTTTAAGAAATGAAAATGGATATATGGAATTTCGTAGTGATTAAACTTGAATAAATAACTATCGAATAGAATGTAAATAAAATAAATAATAATAAAAGTAGTAATAATAATACTAATAATAAAAAATAATAATAATCAAAATAGGGGGATATCCGACTTCGGCCACCATTCCCCACAGAGAAGAAAATCACAGCCGACTTCGGCCACGCGATTTTATCAGTAGGATTAGTAAGTATTATGGCTCGTTGGGCCAGGTAGGTGCAATAAAATAAGATTGGGTCGATTTCGGTCATTAATTTCTTTCAGTTTAGTGTTAAGTTAGTAAGAGTAAAATTGAAAAATAGAGAAATTATTAAATAGCGGCGGCGAGTTCCTTTCGTGGTCAGTTCGAAAGTAGGTAAACCTCTTAGAGGACCGACGAGTTCCCCCCCGACGACCATAATTATTATATGAATTCGCTATCGCTTGTTAAAGGGCAAGGATAAACAATTGAGGTTCAGTAAAACGAAGAGGACCTATCACATGATGGAAACTGACCAAAAACAAAACAATCAATTGATTGGATTGAAACAAAGGCAAGCATATTGATATTTAAGGAATCTTCTCTAGCCATCTCTTTAATCCCTGCTATATATATAGTTTGTATATTGTTATATTTATAGGTATAGGTCTACAAACTTATTATCGATAGCCTTAATTTTTCTTGAATGTACATTGCAAATGTAGATATTGAAAAAAGAAACATTTGCTCTCTACACAAAGCCAAGATATTAATTAGCAGATAATTGGTTAATACTAAAATTTTCTAATGAACCATTTTTCTCAAAATAATTGCAATTTCATTGGTTTATTGATTCGCTTACAATTTGATAGCAGGGCGCATTTCGGTTCCACCGACCCATTGAAACCCTAGGCTAAGCCCTAAGCAATGCAGGTAGAACGGTGGCCGAAGTCGGCGTACCTAATCAACGTACCATAATCCTCCGCTTACGCTGAAAAAGGTTCGTGGCCGAAATCGGCTGCTCCGAAAAATAGTAATAATAATAATAATAGAAATAATAATAATAATTAAAATAATAATAAGAAAAAGAAATATGAATATTCTATAGCTTCAGTAAAGCTCTAGCGGAGCTGTCCCTCTTTAAATCCGCCACTGCTCTGATTCCTGATATTAAAATTTATATTTGAAGTGGGCACAGAAGTTGTTATATGCTTCTATTGATAGCATTAAACTTGCAAGTTAAATTCAATAACGTTCGATTACATTTTCCCGCACGGTAATTAAATGTACGTCAGTTCTTACAATAAGGTGCATGGACCACATTGCCAATTTTCCGACTTTACGGTACAATGGTTACATGTGATTTATTATTCGCCACATTTGGTTCAATATTTAACTTTTTAATCAACTGTGACGGCTGTTGTTAATTTCGGACTTTATGAAAAAAAAAACAAATGAATTGATTAATTAAGATAAATAATTTAGAGTGTTGTGAAAAACCTAATGTCAATGTCTTTTCGCTAAAGTCTCCATCGAATCCCCGTACACGTCGCCTAGTTAAACTTCTTATTATCCAATTGGATATTATTAATTCAAGGTCACGTGAACAAGTGTAACAAGCTGTTTTTATTGTTAACTCAGATCGAGTATGCATTACTTTCATTTCTCTCTCTCTCTCTCTCTTTCTCTCTTTCGCTCCCTCGCTCTCCGTATGCAAAACGGATTCACATTCATTAACCTTTCAGGAAATGGTTTCTTCGGCCATATTTATGGGGTACGTACGCACCGTTTTGAATATGGAACTAAGTATGTGGGGCGAGAACCGTAACAACTTTATTTCAAAAGGGATATGTTTGCGTTCCGGATCTCGGAATTTGATAAGGACTGTTTAAAGGCTTTAAATCGTATTAATACCGGCGGGGTAAATCATGAGATGTCGGATATGTGTCCGGATTAAATTGTGCGGGACGCGTTTTGATAAATCTCGTTTCGGGAAGTCCGCCGGAACGACCGGAATAAAAGAAATATTGATTGGAGACGTACTTGCATGTTGCCAATAAAAAAAAAATGAATGAATTTTGGTAGTGTGGCACAACTCGTTCCTACTTATCTCTCCGATTAACATTGACGACAATGGGAAAATCATAATTAAAGAAACTATCAGCTAATTGTGAGTCTAAATAAAGTTAAAAATTAGAAACTACCTTATAGTTGGTGCAAGAATAAATTATTCGATTTACTCAAATAAACGAGACTTTCAAAATGTGCTTCATTATTCTGTATACCACTACCTACTTCACTACCTATTTAATAGGTTTAAATTTATGAAAATAATATTATTTATTATTTAGTTATTTTTATTATTTTTGTACTATTTTAATCATATTTTTTGTTATTAATTTTTTTACGTGTTATTTATAATACTATACCTTTTTTATACCTACCTTATTATACTACCTTATAATAGGTAGTATATACTACATACTCCCTTATTTTTAATAAGCTGTATAACTTAAACCGTTTAAGTTACGGCAAAATGTCAAGAATTGTCAGATCTGGAAACATAGTCTAACATAGATAAGCCTAACTAATCGTTGCTTTGATTTTATAACGACTATTAGAATGGACCTACATTACATACTAGTAGCAGGTGCGATGAAACAATACAACATGTCAGCGACCTTTGTGGCCATGGTCTGTCGAGACACACGTGGGAATTAATTGTAATTATTGTTTAATACGATTCAATAGAATGTTCATTCACAACAAAGCATGAATATATATTGAATTGCAGCACAAAATCTAAATTGATTAACTATATGGTCGCACTTTTCTTTACTGAGCTGCTGATGAGTATACATCTTGTAGATTTTTTCAAAAATTCAATGTGTTAGGTTTGACAGTTTTTGAGGTGTTTTAGACATTCGTAACAAAGTGGCAAAGTAAACTACTTTAATTTGTGTGGCTTTATGAACAATCCTCACTTTTTTAAAGCACCAATTTGAAGTCCTCATGTTCCATTGATTTAAACTTTATTTTATTACTCTGCTAAGGGTTTCTATAACCCTATGAGGGTTTCTAAGGGTCACTATAAAAGGAAAATATGCATTTAAATACAATTTTTATATACTTACAATAATAGTCGCTTGATATAGATAAAGAATGTTGTTATTTCTAAAATTATTATTTTATATACGCGCTATTCAAAAAAAGCTTTTATAATTGCCTTTTACTTACTATATAGTTTCTTTCCGAAATTTTTACAACAAACTATTTATGTCATTATCTTTTTTATTTTTAATTTATTTTTTGAATTTTGGTCTTGTTCCAATTTTTTTTTAGCTAATGTATCAAGTGATTTCAACTTTTTGAACTGTTGAATTGACTGTTTAAAATACATTCTCAAAAATAAATTTCTTGTTTTTAGTCATAAGATAACTAGTAGAGGTTTCATAATTTCTACTTATCAGGAATTTTGCAACTAGGTATCAGTTTTTAATCCTACATCATCATTTTCCTCTTATCATAGATACATACGTTGATGGTGGGTACTAGTGGCATGAAACATGTCTGTTTATATTTAGTAAAGGCCATTTAAGAATACAATATGTAACGTTAGTTATTTTATTACTTTAATTAAGCTCGTAGTGCCGGCCCGCACATGACTATCTCTGGGTCGGGTCGAAAAAATAAATCAATACTTTAATTGTAGCGGTTTAATTAAGTAAGTCCAATGAGTAGAAGAGCACAAAAATATCGATCGGATACAAATACCAAAGTTAATCTAACAAATGACTACGTAGATCGTACTAGATTCTAGATACCTAGATCGTACGTAACTCGAGTGTAGTGTAGTATCCAAGCGCACACACAATTCGTTCTAACGTAATTGACGAACACGACACACAAATTCACCACTCAGATTTATAGACAATTTTTACAAATGGGCCCCTCAAATTTTGGGGTTCTCCAGCCAAAACTATGTCAAAATTATGATCTGAACGCTTTCAAAGTCGCGGACCGATTCTTAACTGACTTGAATTCTTAAACTAATACCAAAACTTCATAAATGGGCCAAGATGTCGACCGTTTGCAATTCCTCGTGTGTTTTTCATGAAATTATTCTCCAATTAACCAAAATCCATTAAATCGTACTTTATAATCAATTAACGTAAATAGGGACCCTCTTCCCTTCTGCCAGTTTCAATCGGATTTATTTGGTGAATTATTACTTGTAACAAATAACGTAATAGAGATTATAACATTGCAGTCGCTCAACTCGTTGCTCATATGACGAGCATCAGAAATGTAAATTAATGCGATAAAGTTATTATACACTTATAAGTCTTATAATTGTTGGGTTGGTATCCTTGCGAAATATGCCACTCAAATTATTGTACAATAACCTTCATTCGTTATGTTGCAATTTCTCAAATTTTCATACCAGTTAAGTGAGAACGATTAAAGTCAATTAATGACTGTTGATGAGTTTGCAATATATAAGGTAATATCAAACAAAATTATTCTTTTTGCGTTCTTAAATTGTTTTATCCCAATGTTAATTAATTAATATGAACAGCTCCTGCATAGTAACTGTTATTAAATTCTGAGGAACAAAAATGAAAAATAATTATATTAAAAAATATTGCACTAGTTGTACCTAATTAAATACTAAATATGCGTTCCTTGCGTTGTAGATAATGTGCAGACGTATCGATTTACCGTTTGTATAACTGTTTTTACGTAAAGTTATCTTAAGACTTCCTCATATTTATCTTCTAATACTTCTCTATCTTCCGTAATATTGTTATAAATTATTAGAGGACATGTACAAAACCTTATTGACCACTTATCACTACTAGACCAGGGTCGATAATTTTTAAGACAAAAAAAAATTATAGTAGAATGAAACCCATTGGAAAAGGTAGAGAATATAACAAAAATGAAAGGAAAAATAAATTACGGGCGATCTGAGGTCGGGAAGGGGGCGGGGGTGAGTATTTAAGGGTAAAAAACGGTTTAGCTCGATTTCCGGCAAAACTGCAAGCCCTATGAAAAAAAGTTAAATGGCAGAGTTGTAGGTAATAGAAAGGTCTACAACTTTTGTATCAACACTTTTTTCACATAACCTCGAAATTGTTGTGAAAAATTCAAATAACCAAGTTTTTGGTTTCTTATTTTTAGCATTTGCAATTTTTTTTATTTTTTCACGAAATTTGGTGAAAACTTCCCTTTTTATGTCCCAAATATACAGTAATTTTTTTGATTTTAAATATTCAGTATTTCACCTTATTTTGACTTTATATCGAAAAAGCACTCTAATTTTCAATCAAAAATTCTCACGTCAAAATATCTGCTTTTTTAAAAAAGTCTGGGTGTTTTTTGTTCGTTGAAATCTCTACTTTCTGATGGTAAAAAAAATTATACATTACTATGGAAAATGTTCTCAGAAAATGCAAATAATGAAAAAACTCTAATCCAAAATTTTTTTTTAATCATTATGTATAACTTTGAGCTATTTATTAAAATTTACACTTTAATTACTCGAAAAACGTGAGATGTCATGTTACATTGATAAACAAAAAAATTGCTAATCGAAATATACTACTATAATTAACAACCAATTAACATTAACCAATTAACCATCTACAATATTTTGAGAAAGTTTTAGAATCTTCTTTAAATTATATGCGTATATACCTATTAATTGCTATTTTAAGATTACTTATATACCTGAGTGACCGGAAAATTTTAGCCCTTCAAATGGTAGCTGCAGCCGAGGTGCGTCCCGCGGTCAAAACAGCCGGGCATACGACAACTGAGCCCCGCGGTCAGAAAATTCCATATATGGAAAATTCCAACGGTAACGCTAATCCCACCCTACGATTGAGCCCCGGTATACCCCAAGGCCAAATGACAACTGAGCCCAGGATTAAAATTCCGAGTCCAGGATAAAAATAGTTAGGTAAGGGAGTAAGAAAATTACGGGAAATCCCATTTTTTTCACGATAACATTAAGGGCAAGAGGGCAAGGAAAATCAGTCAAGGAACAAATATTATGCCTTCCTATTTTTGAACCGCCGGAAATGTGGCTGCCGAAAACATGGTTTAAAATGCACAAATTTATGCTAAAATTGTCATGGTTCTGAAACATGCTCCAATGTGGAAGAAGAAACCTACGAGGAAGTTGATGACTCAGATGAAATTGTGGATGAAGAACCAATGCAGACCGGAAATAATCTTGAAGACGAAGACGGTGATGGTCTTAAAGATTTTGAAGATCCACTAGAATCGGGAAGGTTTGTCGAATCTAACAATGAAGTAATGCCAAAGAGACAAAAAGTAATGACGAAGTGATTAGAATGCAATATAAGGTATTTATAAATAACTAGAGTATTGTATTTAAAAATATAATGAATAACGTAATCAGTATAAAGTATTTAAATTTAATAGTACGATTTACATGTATATTTATATATTATGAGATTTTCTATGACATAAATGTAATGACAATTTAACAAATCAACTTTATTACTGAAAAAAATTGCAGCAGTGACATTTTTTAGATGAAATCCCCTTTAAATCCTATTTTTAATATTTAGAACAACTATTTTCGCATGTTTTTTGCAATCTTGATGTTTCATGGATTTGTAATTTTTTTGTTTATCAATGTAACATGACATCTCACGTTTTTCGAGTAATTAAAGTGTAAATTTTAATAAATAGCTCAAAGTTATATGTTATGTATACGCGAAAACTGTCTTGCGAACTGTTTTGTTCGACGTCTCGCGTATCTCACACCTTAACTTAATAAGATGTGACGATTGTTTTTTATGTAGTTTAACTAGCTTAATTGAATGAAAACCGATGTTGGAATATAACTATATTTAAATTAAACTGCTAAACTAAAATTACAATGCCGATAACCGAGTCAATGAGTGTATATAAAAAATGTGAAAGTACAACTGTTAGGTTTGGTGGTCAATTTGTAAGTCTTTGAATTTTCTTTCGTGCGTTAAAACGGCCCTTAGGTGGCGGGGGAATGTTTCACCGATACTCGAATGTGATTGGCTCTTTTATTACAGTTAGGAAATACTGAGTACAACCAACGGACTTTCCCACGCCTGCCTTGACAATTTACTAATCCCTTTAAAAACGTAAATATCACGTGTAAAGAATCTAATGTTGTTAAGCAGTAAACGCCAATAAACTGAAAAATAACCGAAAATAGAAAAGGGACGTTCGTTTGGCGAGTAGGCCTGTAATAAAAGATACGCCGACGCATTTATGGCCTAAAGGACGGCAACAGATGAATCAATATTTTGTAATTAAGTTAGTATTTGGAAATAATGTGAATATTAAAATAAAATACATATTGCGTCGCAACATTATACATAATGATTAAAAAAATTTTTTGAATTCGAGTTTTTTTCATTATTTGCATTTTCTGAGAACATTTTCCATAGTAATGTATAACTTTTTTTTTACCATCAGAAAGTAGAGATTTCAACGAACAAAAAACACACAGACTTTTTTAAAAAAGCAGATATTTTGACGTGAGAATTTTCGATTGAAAATTAGAGTGCTTTTTCGATATAAAGTCAAAATAAGGTGAAATACTGAATATTTAAAATCAAAAAAATTACTGTATATTTGGGACATAAAAAGGGAAGTTTTCACCAAATTTCGTGAAAAAATAAAAAAAAATTGCAAAAGCTAAAAATAAAACACCAAAAACTTGGTTATTTGAATTTTTCACAACAATTTCGAGGTTATGTGAAAAAAGTGTTGATACAAACGTTGTAGACCTTTCTATTACCTACAACTCTGCCATTTAACTTTTTTTCATAGGGCTTGCAGTTTTGCCGGAAATCGAGCTAAACCGTTTTTTACCATTAAATACTCACCCCGGCCCCCTTCCCGACCTCAGATCGCCCGTAATTTATTTTTCCTTTCATTGTTGTTGTATTCGCTACCTTTTCCGATGGGTTTCATCCTACTATAATTTTTTTTCACTTTTTACCGTTTTCAAAATTATCGACCCTGGTCTATACAGTATTATTAGCTGGTGTACTTATTTATTATTCAAGAAAATTAAATAGGGCATTTAAATCATTCGTATAAAGTTGTTAGATACTGTAACTTAGAAATGCAAAAATCTCTACTGACCAGCAATGGCTATTCGTCTGATCACCATAACTATCACTTATCAATGTGTAACTCGTATGAACTGAACAGCCCCGTTAAATGATTTCAGTAAGCGTAGATTAAATTTAACCGACGCATCGCCATTCTAAAAGAAGTTGGTTTTATGTTAAGTACGTTTTTACGGTCAAATCAAACAGAGTTAAAATTACATTTAATAGTGTACCATCGGACGGAAGTGTTTGGAAACCATCACGATAACGTATTTCCTGTCATGTCCTTGTGATTGTTATTATTTCCTAAACTGCATCTAATAATTACGACTTAGTACGGTATACGGGAATATTGCGCTACTGGGAAAATTGGGAACATGTACGGTTTTTAATTTTAAATATATATAGACACTTTTCAAAATCTATATACTGCTATTGTATACTTATGTCTATAAAGTTTAAAAATTCTAAATGAGGTTTTGGCAAAGAACCTTTACGACGTTGCTAGCTCGCGAAACATCACAGTCATCGCCCACTCTACCGGCCGGCAATTATGATATGTATGAGAAACACACGTACGAACTGGACTTGGACTGCGGCCGGCAACGTTGCAAAACTTCCTTTTTTGTCATACTAACGAACTACTATTATAATTCCATTCGGAAAATCGAGAGAGTAATAAAATGTCATTATAAATGCAAATCCTCAAAAACTGTAGTACTGGCGAGATATGTATAAACATTGCATTTAGTTATACGTCTCTGTACTGTTCCTAGGAACTATTACATTGAAAAGCACCCGGATCAAATTTCTACCTGCGTTCGGGTCAAGGGATATAATCCGTCTTTATCTTTCTTATGAAGAATTGAATGCTCTTTCTCTATTACTCCAATTCGGTTATTTCGCACTGTTTTCGTTTACTTGAAATCGTCACATCAGAGTCACGCCATGGGGTTTTTTATTTAAAGAAAAAAAGTAATCATAAGCAATATTTGTTTATTTAGAATTTATGGAACCTATATATAAATAATAAATTTATACCGTGAGGTCGAAATGAAACTATAATTAATTCACTTTTACTCAAAGAACTGAACTTTTCCTAATATTATACCTAACACTGGCATATGCCATAAGGGATAGAAATATACATCAATCCAAATTAATTACTTACTAAATTAATATATCAAAAGCACAAAGTATACATAACATCACTTTTGTCCAAGCTTATAAGAAACAAAAAAATTTTAAAACGAGGAACGTGGCACAATTTCACAAATTATACAAAAGAAGTAACTAAATAGCTTAAAATAATAATATATTTATTGGAAATAAACGTTTTTTTACAAGAATAACAAATCTTGTTTAAACAGTTCAAAACGGTTTAAATCTTAAGTTAATAATAATATAGGTAACTATAAGTATACCTAAATCGATTTTCAGAAATCTCATTTTCTCGTACAAGAATCCGTTCAGGTATACAAAAGGTACACGTTCAAAAGAAAAAGGAGTAATCGTGAGGTTTTGGAAAGACGCAATGTTCAGGAATGTTTTCAAGTTGAAATTAATTAATATTCAGAATCATCTGAAGAACTCTCTTCATTGATATCCTGTGCAGTAATGATTAAGGGTTCCACGGCGTTATCAATCATAAAATCTAACTCCCAAAATTTTTCTTCTTCTTTTATAACATGATTTATGACTTTTTGCCAATTTTCAGAGGTGGTTCTGCGAATGGATTCTTCCAGAAGAATTTTAACATCTTTTAATTTAAATGTTTTATTTTCCCGAGCAACATAGCCTTTTACCTGAGCCCATATTAATTCTATGGGATTGAGTTCGCAGTGATAGGGCGGAAGACGAAGCACAGTTATTTGGCGATTTTGTGCCATTTCATCAACTGCATACCTTTTACGAAAGTTGCAGGTCTTTACAATTGATATCAATTCCGATTTGACCATGTCCTCCTTATACGGAATATTTTTTCTTATCAGCCAATTTAAAATTTCAGCCTTCCGCCAAGAAATTACCGGGGATTTATCGACCTGTCTGGAATGATAGCTCGCATTATCCATGACAATTACGGAACCAGGTGGGATGAGATCGAGCATTTGAACGAAGTACTCCTCGAAAACGTCCGCGTTCATGTCTTCATGATAATCTCCCGTCTTCTTCGATTCAAAAAGAAGTAAGCCGCCATCCACAAAGCCACTAGTACTGCCGATGTGGGTAACAATAAGTCGTTTACCTTTTCCAGCCGGTGCTTTTAGTCCTGTTGATAAACCTTCTAAAAAGGCTTGTCGCGGATTCACCACACTTTTGTCCTGCCACACTTTTCCCACGGTATATCCTTGGTTTACCCAGGTTTCATCCAGATAAAAAAATAGCCCTTCCTTCTTGTCGAAATTTTTTAATATCTCTGAGGTAGCTTCTTCGCCAGCAAATAATTTCATCGGATTCCCGAAGAGGAGAAGTTTTAATTCGCTTATCCCAACAAATACCTAGTTCCTTCAGAATCGTCCACAACTTGGTCCTTTTCAATGTCATACAGTCTTCTGGCAGTTCATGTAACATTTTATCCAATGTTGGGATTTCACGTTTGAAAAAAAAAAGGAATGAAGCGTTCGACGAATGAGTCTCTTGCTATCCTCATCAACAAGCATTTGAGGTCTTCCTGGTGCAGATTTTGGAGCCTTCACCTCTCCACTCCTCTCTTCCCTTTTGACGCGATATATCGTTGATTTTCCATATCCCGTCATTTTGTGACACATTTCAACTAGGTCATCTACGCTGGATTTAGGATGTAGATGTTTCAATCCGTTAAATACATTTAAAACAACCACTTTTTCACGACACGATAACGCCTGCTTATTCGGTAACTTACACGGGGTAAAGTTCATAAGACTTGACATATTTAATTCTTGATAGTAAGACTATTAGAATAAGAATAACCGAAATTCAGGTATTTTCCTTTTATACCTCCTTCAACGGAGGGAGAACTTTCGACCCCATTTCCAGGTAATTCTTAATCCTACAGGTAAATCTCTGGTAACAGTTAACTAAGTAGTTTAGTGGAAGAGTAAAGGTGCCTGAACAAATTATTAAGTGTCCACATTAAAAAAGACCCTTTCCAAAATGGTCTCCGAGTTGACGAATTGTCTAAAAGTATTCAATATTTACAAGTAATATCATTCATTGATATATTTCGTTAACGGCACCGATTAAATTGGTAATTATATGAATTCATTCCTTTTAGGTTCAATCCTTAATCACTATATGTACGATACAACTTCAAGAAATTTTAAAATGGAAACAGTTCGATGGGTGAATTTAATTTATATTTAAAAAATCAGGGAAATAAGGATGGTACGCCCTTTGTTACAACCCGAACCTCCGATTTTGAGTTATTTATTACTCTCTCCCTATTTCGAATCGAGTATAATTTTCGAGACCAAGACGAGACCGATAGTCTCGTCTAGACGAGATAGTCTCGTCGACTCTCGTTATCTCGTTAGAATCTACTATTTTTCACGTATTGAGAAAATTCATCTAAAATAGTTTAAACATCCCAAGCAATTTATATAACAGACAAATGATATAAGAGTTATATATTTAATAACATAGTTGATATCAAAAAATAAAAGAAATTTTCACAACACCCTTTATTTAGAAACAATTATTATTTCTGTGAAATCAATTCATAATAGTGATACACTATTAATAAAAGTAGGTTAAGACTATTAATAATGGATAGTTTCTGTTTTATTAAAGAGTACCGATTACGAGGCTGGTTATGTGTCTGTTGCTCACTCGTTATTAAATCTTTACTTAAATACTTGTTTGTTACTCTTATTAATTAAATTGCTTGTATAGGAATAACTATGTCTGAATTGAGGGACGTCACATCAGATAATAATTGAAGCAAATAATAATAATCGTTAATTACGATCTTTACTTATTACTTGTTTGTCAGTGTTGTTTTGTACTTTATCATTTTTTATTTTTCGAATTAGTTGTGAAAAAACGGTAATTTAAAAAAAAATGAATACGATGTAATCAACTTAATCGAGATTTTTTAAAAATATGCATTTTAAGTAAGTCAAACTTTTGGATCGCACAACTAGTACTCAAATGAAGTAAATTGTGAAGGGATCGCGATAAACTTTAATTCTGGTGAAAAGGTGTTGATTTTACTGTGCATCTTTACCTTAAAACTCTGGGCACAGGTCATCTCGTAAGAATTTATCCCGGTCCGCATTTGACCTTCGCCGAGATCGGTCAGCTCGTAAGGATATGGTTCTCAGATCGGTCAACTCGTAAGAGTTGACGTGGAAAATCCCAAAAGGGGGATTATCGTATTCCTTGCGAGAAGGCAAGGAAAACCCTACGGAACTCGACCGTTATTAACAACAAGCAAGTCTTTCCCGCGTTGACTTTTAATAAAATCCATAACTATCTCGGTGCTCGTCACCGTTCAGTTGGAACGTAACAAACCACCCCTTATATCATATTCTTAGTTTCAACAAATATTCGAACTACTTCGTTGCAATCATCATCCCCTCGATTATTTCTGAGAATCCCCTTACGAGTTGACTCATCCAAAACGACCCTTTAAAAAATTACCTGCCGGTTCGCTTACGAGATGACCGATCTTAGGGTGGGCCATTTAAATTCCTTACGAGCTGACCGCCGCCGAAAACTCTAAGAGACTCCTTTTAGTTTCATTATAACTCCCTTAGTTATTACAACACTGACGATTAACAGTGCTTATTTTAAAGGCCAATCCAAAACGTATTATAAGTTTTACCCGAAAAATGTTTCGGTTTTCAGTTATTCAACGTTGAATAAAAAATCTCTTTCAATGAGCCATCATTAGCTTTGTATTGTATTTCGAGTCTCCCATTGAGTTTTATAGGCTTTGTTTTTGTTCATTATGCTTTGTCTTTGGTAAAATACGTAATTTTTCGTGAAAAACCGGCCAAAAACATGCATTTTTAACATGAAACGTTAAAATTTTTAATCACGACTAACTCCGAAAGTATGGATCTATTGAAAAAACTTTACAGAGTATTAGTCCAGTCGTCAGCCATAATCGCCTGGAATTTTGGGAAATTTCATTGAAAAATGGGATTTAGATCCCAATTTAGATGGGATACATAACTTTCTTCAAAGTTGAACTTGTGCCAAGGTGTGCTTTTTCCCTAGGGATGGAAATCACCCCTTCTAAGGGTAAAGAAATTTTTTAATCAAAATAAACCCGGAAATCGATAGGTTAATCAATTCTAAGTAACTTTTGTTCTATACAGTTTTTTTGTTAAGTTGATGTGTTTTGAGTTAGTAACGATTGAAGCTACGCATTTTTCATTGAAAAACGAATGTTTTTCAACCGTTTTTAACCAATAACTTGAAAATCTCTCATTTTATCGGAAAAACAATCAGAACAAAAATGTAGCTAACAAAAAAGCAAAGAGATACGTTTTTGAGTGACCTCTATAAACCTAATAAGGGCTGAGTATTGCTCGTTAAAATATGGTTATTTTTCGAGAACCGCGAAATTGAAAATTTTCAACCTTTAATAACTTGAAAATGGTAAAATTTTTGTGGAAAACTCAATAGACATTTTTTAAAATACATAAAATACCCTTCACAATGAGCACCGATATAAGTCTTTTGCATAAGAATTAACTGATTTATAACAAAAATAAAGTAACAACTTTAGTTTTTTATTTTTAAATTAAAAATTACACCCTCGTCATTACCACCCTGATAAAAATTAAGTGTAACCCACTCGCAATAAACTTTATTTAGGAATTATTGATACGATCTATGTGGCTTAACCGGTTCAGAAAGCTTATTTCAGAAAAAATAATTGTTTAATATGAAAATTGCATTTTCGTAATATTGGAAAAAATGCATTTTTCCTAAGTAAATCAAAAACTGTGCTAGATATGAAAAACTGTTTCAAATATTAATTGCAGGGTTTGTATCACTGGATATTTTGGTTTTTTATCTATCTTTGTGTCATAAAAATGATTTCGCTATTTCATAATTTGAAATGATTTATGATACATTACATTTAGTTTTATCGTGAATAACTCGAAAAATATCAAGTATGCTGGGATGTTCTCGGGGCCAGAAGCCGAAGCTGAGTTGATGTTCTAGGTGGAACCCCCAAAATGAAACACTCGTTTCAAACTCCAATCTTTAATAATTCAGCCGACGTTTCGTCCCGGATCAAGGACATACTCATGGCGCTATAATGGTCTAGGTAAGTATATGATGTAACAAATTTCCAAAACACTTACATTTTACAGGTACAAAAGCATTCAGAGCCTTATCTAATGTGCGATGGACAGGTCAAAAGATCCACAAAAGTCCTTTGCTCACGAATGAGGGACCAAGATCAAAAAGGGGCCATTATTCCTGAATTCCAAGAATAGAAACCAAGCAATATTCAGCACACAATGAGAAACGGAACGTCCTCACCGGGGCCCCAAATGGGTGAACAAATTTCATTTTATTTTTTTTTGAAACGAAATTTCAAAATTTCATTGAAATTTCATTTCAAAATTTTTTGAAATGAAATTTGTTCACCCATTTGGGGCCCCGGTAAGGACGTTCCGTTTCTCATTGTGTGCTGAATATTGCTCATGTAAGGGTTTCTATTCTTGGAATTCAGGAATAATGGCCCCTTTTTGATCTTGGTCCCTCATTCGTGAGCAAAGGACTTTTGTGGATCTTTTGACCTGTCCATCGCACATTAGATAAGGCTCTGAATGCTTTTGTACCTGTAAAATGTAAGTGTTTTGGAAATTTGTTACATCATATACTTACCTAGACCATTATAGCGCCATGAGTATGTCCTTGATCCGGGACGAAACGTCGGCTGAATTATTAAAGATTGGAGTTTGAAACGAGTGTTTCATTTTGGGGGTTCCACCTAGAACATCAACTCAGCTTCGAAAAATATCAACTTTCCAAAAAAACTTTATAGAACAAAAGTTACTTAGAATTGGTCAGTTTATAGATTTCCGGGTTTATTTTGATTAAAAGATTTCTTACCCCTTAGAAGGGGTGGTTTCCACCCCTAGGGAAAAAAGCACACTTCGGCACAAGTTCAGCTTTGAAGAAGAGGGTAAGTAGAGCTTAAGTCTAAATTTTTATGAAAATCGACGTTGTTTTCCAAAATTCCACAGTAATACGGTATTTTACCATTGATGACTGGAGTACAAGCAATAACTCAGCCCTTATTAGATTTAAAAACGTATCTCTTTGTTTTTTTATTAGCTACATTTTTGTTATAATTGTTTTTTCCGATAAAATGAGAGATTTTCAAGTTATTGGTTAAAAACGGTTAAAAAACATTCGTTTTTTCAATGAAAAATGTGTAGCTTCAATCGTGAATAACTCGAAAAATATCAACTTTCCAAAAAAACTGCATAGAACAAAAGTTACTTAGAATTGACTAATCTATCGATTTCCGGGTTTATTTTGATTAAAAATTTCTTACTCCTTAGAAAGGGTGGTTTCCACCCCTAGGGAAAAAACACACTTCGGCACAAGTTCAACTTTGAAGAACGTTATGTATACTACCTAAATCTCAATTTTCAATGAAATCGACCTTGTTTCCCAAAATTCCACAGTAGGTAATACGGTATTTTACCGTTGATGACTGGAGTATATATTTTGCTTACCATTTCTCTCTCTATCGATATACGGGGTTACTTTGAATGAAATCAAATTACCTTTATTTCCTGAGCTTTCCTCTAATTACTCGCCAAATTTTACGTCAATCAATAGAGGTTCAAAGGACTTGAAGCGGGAAACATTTATACTATACTATCTATTTAACAGAGTAGGCTATTGAATGAATCTCTTTAAATAATTTATTAAAAATCAAAGCAATAATTGCTTGAAGACCTAAAAACGGTTTCTTATAATTTAAGGTTGTCTTAGAAGTTAGTAAATGTTGAATTTTATTACATCATTGAAATCAATTAGAACACTTTTTGTAAGTTAAAGTTTGGCACTTATTTTTAAATTAAATTTTAAACTGACTCATTTGTTTATTAATCATTAAATTCGTTTAATTGAATTATATTTGCGCATAAGTTTCATATTTAAACATAGTGGAACTTTCATTTAGTAAAATTGATAACCCATAAATCAATTTATGTAAGTACGATAGATACAATTTTTAATTATTTGACAAGAAGGCATGGAAATTGTAGTGTCAATTATTTTATTTATTTTACAGATTTCTGCAAGTTTAAATACAAATCAGCGAGAGTGTGGATATATAAAGTGTAGATTTGAAACAAATATGTAATTTTTGTTTGAGTTACAGAATTGGATTGACACCAATATGTTAATAGATAACCCTATTAACAATAGATTTAGCTCAGTCTGTGTAGATTTTTCACGACACTAATTTATAACCGGATGGGAGTGGTCAAATGTTGTAGGCTCTGATTAGTTGATCATGCCTATATAGTTTTAAACATTCAAAAAGTGTGCATTAACAAATGGGAGGGGTCCAAAGTAAGCAAAAACAATTTTTTTTGATTCTACAACCCAAAGTATGCATTTTGGGGAGAGAAGTTTCAAATATAAGTTGTAGAAAATTTAGAACCCTACAATTTGTTAAATATTTATTGCAAAAATGCCAAAAAAACCACTGAAAATGGTCATTTTTTGCATATTGATTATTTATTGCAAAAATAATATGATTTAGGTTTTTACTACTTTCAAAGCTAGCTTTTAAAATTCCAAACCTAAACAGCTTTTATAAAAGTCAGTTGGTTAATTTGTTGCTGAGATATTGCTATTTGTTTATCCCAAGACGCAAAATGTTCATTGCTGTTACGTCTTTTTGGATAAACATTTCGAGGTGCACAAAGGCTTATTCTCTTCATAAATAACCAAATTTTCATATCCCGTTAGGAAAACATGATAAAAACAATTGTCAACCCCTTATTTATCGCTTTAAAAAAGGGGGTGATTTTTTTATGAACAAATAGACCTGGAGCCATTTTCATAACTTGTACAAATTTCTGACTTACAAATCCGGATAGCTGGATTCAAAACGGAGAATTTAAAAAAAAACAACAACCATTTTCGACCATTAGGAGCCGAGATAGGAATTTTTATTGAAACTGAAATACGGATATTTTGTCCGCGCTCTGCGGAGTTAAACGCTTCAATTTGGTCGTCTCAGCGCGAGTGATAGCCAACTGCCATCCCCACCACTCGCACTATCGCGTAGTCCCAGAGTCCCTATACACCTTTATTCTGCATATACTGCATCATACAGCTTTTTTAACAATAACAATCGTTTTTTTCTTATCTAATAAACATTTAAAAAATATGAATTCTTAACTATCGAATAGTGCAAAATTCATTTCTTAATTATCATAAATAAAAGGGCTGCGAATTAAAAAAAATCCTGTCTCGGCTCCTATTGGTCGAAAAAAGTTGTGGTTTCTTTTCGATTCTCCGCTTTCAATCCAGCTACCCGAATTTGTAAGTCAGAAATTTGTACAAGTTATGAAAATGGCTCCATGTCTATTTGTTTATAAAACAAAAACACCCCCTTCTTTAAAGAGATAAATAAGAGGTTGACAATTATTTTTATCATATTTTCTTAACGATATACGAAAATTTGGTTACTTATGAAGAGAATAAGCCTTTGTACATCTCGATATGTTTATCCAAAAAGACATTATATGTATGTATGATACACATATGAACATTATGCGTCTTGGGATAAACAAATAGCAATATCTCAGCAACAAATTAACCAACTGACTTTTATAAAAGCTGTTTAGGTTTGGAATTTTAAAAGCTAGCTTTTAAAGTAGTAAAAACCTAAATCATATTATTTTTGCAATAAATAATCAATATGCAAAAAATGACCATCTTCAGTGGTTTTTTGGCATTTTTGCAATAAATATTTAACAAAATGAATCGTGCTGCAGCTCAAATTGTAGGGTTTTAAATTGTCTACAACTTATATTTGAAACTTTTCTGTCAAAATGCATACTTTGGCTTGTAAAATAAAAAAACTTGTTTTTGCTAACTTTGCACCCCTCCCATTTGTTAATGCACACTTTGTGATTGTTTAAAACTATATAGTCATGATCAACTAATCAGAGCCTATTTGACCACTCCCATCCTGATATGAATTAATGTCGTAAAACGTTAAAAAATGACTACGTTGACTGGATTAATTTTAATTAAATTGATGAAATCATTGAAATAATCCAACTATTATTGTTAGAGCTCCTATTGCTCCAATCGTAGGTCATGGTCTATAATCTACAAGGTGAAATTGGTGAATATTTTTGTGTTAACATTAATTTATTTTTTTAAATTATTAAAATTTAATGTTAATATTTTTACTTAGTTAATTTTATATTTATTTGTGGTTTACTGTCTTTTTGTTTTGTTTCGAAAACATTTTCTTATAATACTTTAAAGGTTAGAGTTTTTAATGGGAAAAATTACTACATTTTACTTCAAAAACTCAATTGCAATTTCATTTATTAGTTATCTAATAAAATATAATAATTATATAGAAACAATTAATGACTCACCGTTGATAGATGATGTTTTACCAAATAATATTCGAATTATTTATCGGTAAACTCAGGAATTAATACTTATTAAATGTATTTTGCTAACTGGTCCAATAATTTTTATCTAAACAACAAAATTCACAGCAAAAAGCAAGCTAAAATGTCCGAAATCTGCGGAATTTACGTTCACCCTCCAATCACATTATTAAAGTTAATCAAATCCGAATTGCTCGAGCGAGAAAAAACCATTTTCTAAACCTCGAAATACAAAAAGTATTGTCTCCCTCCGTTCTTTCCCCGATTAATCCCTTATTAGGACCGGAATTCCATAAACCGAGAAATTAGCGACTCTTTCCTTCCTTTCTCCACGGAATCTCTCCCTCCCCCTCGAGATCAAAATCAATCTCACGGCGTTTTATGAAGCAACAACAACAAACAATTACGGAAAGTATTCAGGGAATGCGAAGTCGATGAACACGAACACCCCGAGAAACGAAAGTAAATCGAGTGTTTTGTGATTTATGGGGAGAGTAAGAAAAGCGTGTGAAAGAGCCGTTTATTAGTCCGCCGAAATTGGGGGAGGTTCGGTTTTGGCGACTACCCTTTTATTATTAACCCTGGTAATAACCTAATGTGTATTGACCTTCGGGGGAGGAGGAGGAAATTGAGAAAGTTTTCCCGGTTTTTCTTTTGCCGTTTATGAGATTTATCGATTTAATTGGGAGGAAATTCGGATTGTTAAACGCTAACGTTAATTCCTTCGGAAGGGAAATCGTTTGGTTTTTCACGAAGGGACTTGTTGATTCGAATACCGTACGTTCATTTAAATTATTTATCAAAGTGGGTCGTGGACTCGTGTTGTATTGAGGGGGGGGGGGGCATACCGATTTCCATTGGTCCCGACTGGAGAATAGAGGAATTTGATTGGAAGTTACAGTAAAATTCACAGTTTTAATGGGACTTTCATTCCGGGACATTTCTGAGATAGTCTAAATTTGTTTATCCCTTTATTACATAACGTTTCAACGAAGCAATTTAGGATTAAATATTGTCAGCCATTCCACGTCTGAACTCCTTTTGAACACATAATGGACGGTGTAAATGGGAAAGCAACGTGGCTGCCGTTAACGAATTGCGATGGACAACAAAACAGATGATCCTAACTACTAATAATTATTTTGTACTTTAACAGATTAAGAATTGATATAAAAGATAAATGACTGGTAAGACCTCCGTTTAGGTTACATTTACATTTTGTAACAATTAATTACTTTGTACTAATTTCAGTTGGTAAATATCCTTTACACCATATTTAAACCATTAACGTTACGAATCTATCTCTCTTCCACTACAGCGACACAGCGTCCGAGTGAAAGAGACAGAGAGACCGTAACCACACAACCAATGGAACACCTAAGTCTGACGTCACAAGTGGGCGGTGCTAAGAGACCTTTCCAAACAAATCGATAAAGCGTGTAATTTGCCCATAAGAAAATTTTATTTTCAAGTTTATTATTAGTTTTGAATAAGAGTGGCCAGATTAATATTTTGTGAAATCTTAGGACGATTCAACGTTTTATCAAAATTTTTTTTTTATTTTTGATTTTTGAAAGATTTTTGATAAAAGGTAAGTTTAATTATTATTTTTCGCCCATTTTACTTTTTTGAGGTTATGATTTTGTTTACTTTTCTGTACTTTGTAGTTAAATGAAACCACTTGAAGTCAGAATTTTGATTGAAAATGGCATCCAAATATGTTTTGAAGATCTGCAACATTATTGAGTCTTTTGAAGACGAGAATAATATGATAAAAAGGGGTGAAAATGCATTGGAATCCAATCTGTAAAAAGCATGCAGTTTGATGCTGACGCTGACTTTATGATTATTAGAGGGGAAATACATGCCAGCATGAAGGATAAAATATATAGAGTACATGTGACTATTCTGCTTTCCATAGATTTTATAGATATTTGTTTTATTAAGGGCCGTATTTATAGTCGCCACTTGAGTTTGTCTCAAGATGAGTCTGACTCAAGTTCAACTCAAGCCTGGGATAAGTTTGAGTCATCTCGTACCCGGACTTGAGTCTTGCTTATATAAGTAAATGATAATGACATGAAAATTTCACTCCTGTCATAACGAAATCTTACCAAGTTTAATTTGTAAACCAGACCTCCTGGAACGTAATGGAAGATTTTTTTGTAATGGGAGTAATGACAAATATCTTTCAAAATTTGAGAGGGGTTACTGTAAACTATGGAAACATACCACTTGTGACAGCCTCACTCGAGTTTAGCTGAACATATGACTAAAACAAAACAAAGTATAAGCAAGAGCTTATGCTTGAAACGTTCTTACCCAAATCGATCTTGAGTTTGAATTATAAATACGGCCCTTAATGTTCCTATTGCAGATTACACTAAATAAAACAGGAGAGATTACTTCGGCTACTTGTACCTGCCCGAGGGGTATAAAATGCCACCATATTGCTACACTGGCTCTGTTTGGGCATTATAATACATCAGTCACTGATAAAGAATGTCAGTGGAATGGAATGCATTAGAATTAAAAGAATTGCCAGTTATAAACAGCCGTAGAAATGTATCCTCTAACACCATATGTGTGGCTATCGAGGACCCTTTGACTGAGTGCTTATTTTTGACCTTAAAAACGGTCTTTAAACACAGCAGCACCACTAAACTTAACAAAACTGATAAGTTTTGATGAAAATAAAACAATAACATAACCTATAATATATAATAGGGGCCAAAAATACATTATACTACATACCTATCTAGAAATATTTGGTGATAACATAGGTTTAAACAAACTTGATCACAATATACAGCTGGCAACTCTAATTTACAACAAAATTAGCAATAAATGTAGAGTTATAACTTTCTTATGGGCAAATTACACGCTTTATCGATTTGTTTAGGTAGTCTCTTAGAGTCATGAGGGAGTGAGATGACGCATTTATCTCCCTTCCACTCCGTCGGCGGCGGCAGCACACAGCTGGACGTTAGCGGTATTGCCGACTATTATTTATAAAGTCATCTGAATATTTACTGTGCATACCATTGTTTATTACTATTACAATGACAATTGCGGCAATAAGGTATTTAATTCTTGCATTCTAAGAGTTCGATTAGCTATATAATCTCAACATTACAACTAAAACATTATGATGAATGATATAAATGATCGTGTAAAAAGTCGACTGCTTTCATGTAGTATTCAATGAAAGCAATTATCCTGCTCAGCATTTCACGTAAGGTTCAAGATTAATGTTCAACTTTACAGATGTTAGAAAAATGTGTCTAAAATGACCAGTTGGACCGGCCAACCGCAGTGCGAAAAAACCTTCTA